>CM052440.1:98484231-98718083 GCA_028533085.1 Varecia variegata | reverse complement strand
CCCCCTCAGAAGTCAGTGAGAACCAGGATACTCCCAGGGAAGTGGTTCAGCAGAGAGGTCGAGTGCGTGGGTCTGGTCTGGGTCCCGACTCTAACCCTTGCTGTCTGTTGACCTTGGCCAAGTCACAACCTGTCAGGGCCTCCATTGTTTCACATGTAAAGTGAAGGTGACAAGGTGAGGTGTTAAGAGGAGTAAAGGAATTAATCTGGCGAAGTACTTAGAAGCATATGTGGCACATAGCAAATGCTACCTAGGTATTAGTTGTATTATTTCTTTTCTACTTTCCCTTTTTTTTTTAATCAAGTTTTTATTTTGAAAAAATTTTAACCCTACAGAAAAGTTGCAAAAATAATATAATGAACACCTACATACTCTACCTTAATTTTCCACTCATTAACACTTGCTGCATTTGCTTCTCTCTCTGAGTGTGCTTTGCTCGTTTGTGGCTGGACCATCTGAATATTAGTTCCAGCTATCCTGACACTTCACCCCTATGTGTTCCAGAATACAATTTCCCAAGAATGAGGGCATTCTCCCACATAGCCATAATAGAATTATCATAGTCAGGAAATTCAATATTGATACAATCCAATTTTCTAATGTACAGTCCATATTCACCTTTCCCCAGCTGTCTTAATACTGTTTTTATAGCTTTTAAAAAAATCAAGATATAATCAAGGATCTTGCATTTAATTACATTTAATTGTCATGTCTCTTTACCATCTAATCTGGAACCATTCACCATGCTTTTTTGTCTTTTATGACATTGACATTTTTGAGAAGGCCAGGCCATTTTTTTGTAAAACGTAACTCGATTTGGATCCATCTGATTCCTTCCTCTTGATTAGATTTAAATTAAACATTTTTAACAGAAATACTACATAGCTGGTGTGTTTCTCTTGGTGCATCACATCAGGAACTACCTGGTGTCAACTTGTCCCATTACTCTCATTGTAACTTCTATTATTTGGTTAATATGTCACCTGCCACCTTCCTTTCTTGTAATTAGTAAATCACTGTGTGATACTTTGAGACTGTGTGAATGTCCTATTCCCTGGATAATCCTTCACCTGGTGATTTTAATATCCATTGGTGATTCTTTTATTATTTCATAATGGGCATTGAACAGAGAAGGTAACTTTAATTCAGAGAGAAGATTGCCATAGAGTTCAGCAGGTAGTTAGCCTCACTTAGTAGAAAAGAACACAAGCTTTGGTGTAAACTCACACCTCTCTGCCAATGACAAGCCTAATGATGCTGGGTAAATTTCCTTAAATTTAATCTTGTGCAAAATGAGAATTATAATTTCAGTCTCACAGGGTTTATTTATGGATTGAATACAAAGGGAAGCTATGCTGAAAATGATGATGATGATGATAATGAATATAGTATTACAGGGTGAAGATGATTAAATTTTCAACTAACTTTGTGGAGGTTAGAGAAAGAAAGAATGAAGTGGATACACCAGACAGGTTGTGGGGAAAGAGCCTTGCTCTAGAATCAATCAGATAAGAGAAAAAGAGGACACAAGGAAAGACACTGTGATCAAATATTTGGTGAACACTTCCTGTGTAATACCAGCCACTCTAGATTGGTACACGTAATCAATGAGTGATTTTGACTATAAGATTTTTAACAAGTTAGGTCAGGGAAATTATAGCACTGCCTCCTGGGTTTGGCAAATTGGGAAGGGCAGGAGTAGGAAGCAAGAAGATGAAAAGTTTGATCCTTGTCACATTCAGCCTGAACTGGTGGTAATACGGCCAGTTTGAAAGATACTGCAGAGAGGAGGTGAGAATCAGTGTTGGACTGTTTGCATAAGCATCACCTGAGAAGTCTATAAGAATCGTGAGTTTCTAAACTAAGGTGCTCCTCCAGAGATTGTGATTTGGTATATCTTGGGTGAGGTTTTGGCCCACTGCCAGGATAGATAAAGTGTTACATGAACCAAAAAGGTCAGCTCAGGGCTAGAAAGTTGATTTGTGTGTCATCAGATTATACACAGTAATTGTATACCTGGGTGTGATAACATTAGCCCGAGTCCTGGTTTATAATGATAAGAATAAGGCACCACGGTCTTTTATCAGTAGATTGAAGCACTTTGACATGTGCATTGCTGACAGAGCTGACATAGAAATAGCTGGAAAGGTCTGCAGCCAATCCTGAGATCTGTGCTGTCCAGTGTGTGGCCACCAGCCACAGGTGACTCAAGTAGAAGGAACGAAGCAACAGGTGAGTTGATATACTTTTAAGATATATTTCTTTGAGTATTTAGAGTCACTGGAAAAAAAAAAACTTTTATTATGGAAAATCTAAATGTAAACTAAATTGAGTCAATCTAAATCGATTAAAATCAGATACATTTTAAAATATAGCTCCTGAGTAAAACTGGCCAAATGTCAAGCATTTCAGTAGCTAGGGGCTACTGTATTGGACAGTGCAGTTATAGAAGAACATTTCCAACAGCACAGAAAGTTTCAGTGGATGGTGCTGCTGAGGAAGTGTGGATAAGTTGCCAAAGGCCCACCCACAGTAGAAAATAGCTGTTACTGGTCTCACTGTAGACACCAGGAAAGATTTGTTGTTTAGTGAATTAGGGACTATTTTAGTTGGTCTGATTGCCAACTAGAGGAAGAAAGACTGCAGGAGGCTGTGGTAGACTCATGCAAGTCAGGAGATGGTGGATAAAGTGGAGCAATAACATCCATTGACATCCATTCCCCCTTTTTGGGGAATGTGTTAGGGTCCAGGGAGACTGAGCTATTAAACCCTATGGCCCCAGCGGGGCAAGCTACCTGGAATATCCTCTCTTAAAGGACTAGTCAACCAATCATTTTTGGATCCGACTCTCCTCCTGGCCCACACCTTCCCATTCCCCAGGCAGCCTGACTGCCAAGACGGTTGGCAGCGCCCAGGTGTGATACCAGGTAGCTGCATTTCCTCTCTGTGTGTGCTCTGTTGGCCCTCTCTAAAGCATAGTCTGCATCCATCTGCTCCTCTCGCCCTTCCACGCTGCAGACTTAGGTGTTGTTTTGTCCCCTGGAGGAAGCCCATATTGTTCTGTTCCTACCAGAGAAGAAACAAATCAGGAGCAACAAGGAAAAATATGGAGTGTAATCGTGTGTTTCCAGGTCATCAACATGCAAGCAAACGTGCACGAAAATGAGTGTTAATTTACTGCATGATTCAGTGTTTGCAAGACTATCAAGTCATTTCCCATAGGCTGCCCAACAGCCATCACATGGTAATGAATTTCTATTATAACCCATGTATGATGGTTGAACCGACAACCTAATGATCACAGAAAAGTGCAAAATAATAACAATGGTGATAACAATAATGATAGCATAATAATTAACTGGCAAAGGCATTTACAACTGGGATCAGGTGGGGAATACAGGTTTTGGGGGCAGTTATAACAGGTCTGATTGTCTCATTTTAATATTTGTGGTTTCTGTTGCCTTCATTTAAAAAAAATAAAAATTCTCAACTATGAAAATAGACCCAGTCTAAAAATTAGAATAGAAGGAAGTGGTATGGGTAAATAAGTTATGCTTTTATTTTTGTTTTTCATCTTAGGTTTCAGAGGTCCTTTAATATTTCTTTGGACTGTTCTGTGGTAATTATCAAACAAAACCAGAAAAAGACTCTAGTTTTTTTGGATTTTGTGTTCAGTTATGAATTATATTCTCTATTACCCATTTTCTCATTCAAACACATGTGGCTTTGGCTTTGCTTTGGTTATCTGTAAAACTCACAGTGGACTTGTCCTTTAAAATGGAATAAACCATTTGAAAACAAGACCATTTTAAAGATAAATGGGCATACTTACCTGGCAGGGGAGATACACGATCACAAAGTTGGTTTTCCCAGGGCGAGGCTTATCTGTTGCACTGGCCCCTGCGGTTTCCCCAAATGTGGGAAACTCTCGCTGCATGATTCGTGGTAGTGGGAGACTGCGTTTGCATTCTCCTCTGATACTTGCTTTTTAAAAAAGAAAAAAAATTAAAAACTTAAAGATAAATGGGCATTTAAAATTCATTTTATCCTTTTTTTCTTCTCCTTATCATTTTCTTCTCATTTTTTCCTGCCATCAAGTGTATTTTAATATCTGATTGAGGGGAGAATCCATCAGATTTTAACAATGTAAACATTCATGAATTTAAAATGTCCAAAAGAGAATTCTGAATAATGGAAGTAGAGTTTAATGTTTCGTTATTTCTTTTTCTTGAAAAGTTGCCTCCATTCATGCTCATTTTCTTTAATGGAATGTTGTTAGCTACCTTGTTTTGGGCAAATATCCTCTAGCAGGTTTCAGCCCAGAACAAATATTTACAGTTAAGCCCTAAACTCTAGAAAAATGGCTTTATACACTTGCTGGGGGTGGGGTTGGGCTTAAAGGGAAAAGCCGACTGTGTCTTGGCTTTAGAAACACAAGTGGAGCCACCGCAATAAATCATTAAAGGCACTCAACGGGTGTTCATTGGAGAAATGCTTACCTTGGCTAAGCTAAGGTGGAGGGTTGAGAGGCTATGGGGGCTGGGGTCCCACAGAACTAATGGGCACACTTTTTACAGACAGAAGGGCCATGCTTTAGTCATAGTGGTAAATCTGTAGTGACAGACGTTTGTTCTATATTTGTGAATGACCTGATTTGGCATGCATGCAGCTCGTTCTACTGACAATAATGATAACATGGTGTGAGGGAGAAGGAGAGAGAAGAAAGGAGAAAAGGCATGGGGTGGGGGAGCTGGGCGGAGGGAGGAGGGAAACCCAGGCAGACAGAAAGGGAGAAGGGGAAAGGAATATTAAACAGGTGCAGAGCATGAGCATCTCAGGTTGACCCCAAGGAAACCTGTCTTTGGTATCTGATGATTGTAATTTGGGAGGAAGTCTTACATTTATGCCTAATTGATTCAGGGAGGATCGCCTTTCCTTCCTCCATGCCCCCCCCCTCACTCCTCTCCCCTGCAATCTCTGGGGAAGGTACTCAGAACAGCTGTCAGACCATAACGGGATGCTTCTGCATCAAGGAATCCGTTGTAATTTGCAAAATTTGCCTGGCCTTCCATGCTTTGCTGCAGTCCTGCAACCCATGGGCACTTCAGGTAAGAAAGAGACTGGCCAGAAGTGACAAAAAGAATGAAGGGCTGTCACTCATTGGAAAGGAAGTAGCATTATGCTCCTCACCACGTCCCCTTTTCCCAAGCCATCCCCTTTTTAGAATAACAGATAGAATTCATGGCAAGAGCAATTACGACGCCCCAAAGAGCCCTCCACAGAGAGAGAGGTTGGGTAGCAGGTGGAGCAATGAATGAGGAGGATGCGGGAATTCTGTGTACTGTTCCTAACTTGCTGTGTGACTATGGACAAGTCTTGTCCCCTCTCTGAGTCTATTTTCAGACCTGTAAAATGAAATAATTCAAAAGATGATCTCTCAGGAATGTTTTAGGGCTAAAACTCACATGCAGCTAAAAATCACCTACAGCTCTCATGGTAGGTACAATAGATACGTAGGTAGGTCGACCTAACACAACCTCCTCAGAGAGGTCTTCCCTGGCAAGCTCCATGCAAGTATTGCTCCCCTCCCATCACGCTCTCATACAGCACTCCCCACCCTATGAAACCATCCTCGTGATTTCTTTATAGTCATTTTATTAACCTACTATGATGCAAGCTCCACGCAAATAGGGATACACTCTGTCTTACTCACCACTTCTTCCTTGGTGAAGAATATATATAATTTTATACATATATATTCTTCACCAAGGAAGAATCTATATTCTATATATATATAAAAGAAGAATCTATATTTTATATATGCACACATATAAACATACACATACACACATTCATATGCATATGTCTATGTAAAATGCTTGAGGAGTGTTGAATGAACACACCCAGCTATTTTTGTATGTTAAATTCTTTCAATTTGCAAGCGATAGACACACTCAGGTTACTTGGATGAATGGGCCTTTTTGAGGGACACACAAGCAAATAAGGGATGAGAAAACAATCTCGTGAAGCCCATCGACAGGCACCATCTAGAAATGAAACATGACCTCACTACTCAGGGTACAGTGGAAGCTCTGTGACCTGACAGCCCCCCTGACAGCATAGCGTCAGCTCTATTCATCATCCCCCAAGACTGAGCATCCATTGCTCACTATTCCACGCTATGCCATTTTCACGAGACATATGCATGGTCTCACCATTTCTGTTGCTCTGGATTCTCCAGAAAAAAAACAACTGCCTGTGGGTCCCAAGGTCAAAGCCCTCCTGAAAGGATTTGACTGGCTTACCTAACCACTTTCCAGTGTGGGGAACCCCTTTGGGAAAGATTGCCCTTGACATCAGCGAATAGGGAGGGGTCCTTACCAGGGGGGCACATCAGAAGCCAACAAGCACCTTTTTCTAAATACACTTCTGAGGACCCACTGATAGGTAATAAGCTAGAATCTCCAGCCCGTGTTGAGTTGGACATCTGGCGTTTGGGAGGGTCTCCCCAGGTGGTCCTGCTGTGCACCTCTGGACCACAGCCACCACCATCTTGGCCCCATCCGCTCTGCCCAGCAGGGTGGAGTCGCTGGTACAGAGCCAGGGAGTGAGCACAGCATGTACTCAGAACGCCACGAGATCCTTTCAAATGCCCTGTCCGTCGCTCCATCTGTCTGTCCATCCTTCCCACTACCTACATGGTAGGTATGATATTTCTCTTCCTAGGTATGATGTGTAGACATTGGAACTTGATTCTAATACCTCTCTCCTTCCCCTGCAGAAACACTTGTAAGGATTAAGACAAGTTAGACCGGTTCTAGAAACCGGGAGCATAAGCGTGTGCTTCACAGCTGGGGTTATAGAAAACAGAGCACATAACCGTAGATTCCATTTCAGGATTAGACTTCAGCCTCTTAAAATAATGATCCTTTATTCTGCAGTCTTTTTCATTCACAGTGCCACCAAGGTAGGAGTGCCTGGAAAGGAATTTATTCTATGCTGGGCCACATGCGGGACAGTCTACTGAATTACTTAGGAAATATAAATGTGCTCATTTCCTTCACCAAAACAAAACAAAACAAACAAACAAAAAAGAAGGAGGTGGGGGAGAAGGGAAAAAAGGAGGAGGAACAGGAGGGGAAAAATAACATCAAACATGGACCAGTTTCCATGACTGACATCAGGCGGCCCTTGGGAGAGAGTGAGCTACAGAGAGTGAGGAAGGTTGGGCAGCAATTTATTCAACACAGTGTGTACTGAACTCCAATTTGTGTGACGTATAAAAGTGATAGAACATACAGCCTCTGCCTTCACTGAGCTGACAGTCCAATGGGGGGACACGTAGAAAGGATCTATAATATTAAATAAGATAATGCATATCAAGAGGCTAGTAAGTGCCAGACCTACTGTATCATCTCAACAGATGCTAGTTCCCTTTCGTCTAAAACAAAGAAGCTACTTACACAATAGCTGTATGTGTCAGACTTGCCCAACCTCCCTTCCAACTGCCTTCTCCCTCATTCACCTCTAGAGGGTTTTCCAGGCTCCCTTGCAACTGGGGCGGCCACATGGCCTAGGAGAAGTCTGCTGGGTTTGTCATTATCCCTTTGCACTGGGTTGAATAGTGTCTTAAAATAATTCATGTCCACCTGTAAATGTGACATTATTTGGAAATAGGGTCTTTGTAGATGTAATCAAGTTAAGATGAGGTCTACTGGCTCAGGATGGACCTTAAATTCGATAGGGCCAGTGTCCTCATGGGAAGAGGGAAATCTGGACAGAGAGACACAGACACACGGGCAGAAGGCCATTTGGAGATGTAGGCAAAGATTGGAGTGAGGCCTCTACACACCAAGGAGGGCCAAGGATAGCTGCAGCCTACAGAACCTGGAAGGCGCAAGGAAGGACTCTCCCCTAGAGCCTTCAGAGGGACGTGGCCCTGATGATGCCTTGATTTTAGACTTCCAACCTCCAGAACTCTTAGGGAATAAACATCTGCTATTTGAAGCCACCCAGTTGGTAGTACTTTGTTACAACAGCCTTAGGTAACTAATATGCCTCCTTCCTTCTTCCTCGAGTGAGGACACGATGCTTTGAGGAGCAGCAACATCTTTATGAGTGTGAGGACAGGTGCCACACGCTAAGTAAAGACAGGAGACCAGAAAGACAGTAGGAGCCTGCTTCCTTGTGGCAAGTTCCCCAGACATGAAATAAATAAATCCCTAGGTGTTTGAGGTATGGTCACTCAGGTTTTCTGTGACAGATGACACATTTCTGACTAATGCCCTACAGTCAAGTAGAAATGACATGAGAGACACTTGAGCTCATGTCTCAGCCATGTTGTTATGTAGACGAGTGGCCCTGGGCAGGTCATTAAAAATTCTCGAAAGTCACTGTAGTCCTCCTTAAAATAGAAACAATAATATGTACCTGAGTTTTAAATGAGATATTTTATGAGAAAGCCAGGTGTCATCCATGGGGCGGGGGAAGCTAATACAAGTGACCAGGGCTGCTGGACTCCAAGGGACCTCAGTATCAATACGACTGACATTTAAAGACCGTTCTCCCCACCTTGTTGGGGAGCCTCCAATTTTTTTAAATCAGAAAGTGGCTGTCAGTAGCCCTAGTAAAAATACTTTATAAAATATAAAGAACCACACCAACACTGGGGGGGATTTAAGTACAATTGAATAGTTTCATCACCCAACTTAAAAGAAGGGCTCCTAATGTTCTTATCCAACAGCAGAGAACAGAGGTGATTTTTTTCAGGTTCCTTCTGGGATAGCTTCACCTCCTGAACTTCCCAAACCATCCCTTTCTTCCCCTAAGTATGTCTTTCCTCACCCAAGACCCTTTTCTTGGTTATGAGCAAATACAAGACATGAGGCAGGGGGCTCTTGATATAACTGAGGGGCAAACTCAGGGGTAGACCCCGGACATACACTACAGCTCCCTGGAAATCTAAGGGGACATCTGACGCTCTCAGCAGGACACATGGAACACAGTACAGCTTCCACTCACTTCCCCTTGGCAGACAGGCCTCTCCCAGAGCAAGCCTCATTTTCCAAAGGGCCGGGGCCTCCCCATGTTCAGCACCCCCAGACACGGGGCTGTGCGTGGCCTGGTACCTGGCTCCTTTAGCTTCTGGTTCCTCTCAGCATCCAATTCTAATCACCTGTTTGTAGACGTGACTATATGCCTAGGCAGGCCCTGATCTCTTTCCTTTTCCTCCCACCCATTCTCACCCTCTCACCACTTTAGAGCTAAGTGAATACGGTTTTCCAAATATAGTTTTGCAGCCAGTGTGCTAGGCCTTCTAATGAGCCACGATAATTGCTTCTGCCGTTTTCCAAAATGAAAATCAACCTCCAAAGAGCAGCTGGTTTCTTGCAATGTTCTCCTCCCTCCAATTACATCCCGCCTTCCTACAAGTCAGTCACAGCCCAGCCTTGACTGCCTGGTGTGTGAGCAGGGCCGGTGGGAGCCGGCAGGAGACACGTGCTGGGGGAGGAAGCAGGCGGGCGATTGAGTGATTCATTAGACGTGAGGGAACAGGGAGGGAGAGGGAGTGGGGAAGATCTGGTTTTGTTTTTGAATTCTAAGATGTCTGATGATGTGTCGTGCTTATGGATATATCTGAAAAGATAACCCAGTTTTTAGATGGCAGAGCAAAGATGTTTCCACTCTCCACTTTTTTTTTTTCAAGAATCACTCCAAAACAATAAAGAGAACAAGAAACAATAACACAAACTCCATATTCCATGAGGGAAGGAGACATCTGTGATCTGGAAGCACCACATATGAAGATGAGAAACAGACGGGGGAGTGGTAAGCA
This sequence comes from Varecia variegata, assembly GCA_028533085.1. Taxonomy (NCBI): domain Eukaryota; kingdom Metazoa; phylum Chordata; class Mammalia; order Primates; family Lemuridae; genus Varecia; species Varecia variegata. The sequence continues at coordinate 98,708,248 of CM052440.1, read as the reverse complement.
CTCAGTAGGTCTGCAGAAAGTCAAACCCAACAACCAGAGGGTGATACCATTGTGAAGGCAGCCGATCCCTGGCCTGAAACAGGAAACTCTGGGGAGCTGGGAGGGCCACAGATGGTATCAGTCACAGTCAAGCATGGAATGGAAAACAGCCCCCCCACCCCCTGTGGTGCAAAGATAATAATATGATAAGAATACCAGGTTCCATTTGTGGAGTGCTTGTTGGTGCCTGTCCTATTAAAAACGTTCCTTCGTGCAAACCTCACAACAGCAGCAAAAGGTATTACTCCCCCATTTTATAGATGCAAAAAAAAGACTCAGAGGGCAGAAGTCATTTGTCCCAGATTACAGAGAGAAAGACACTACACCAGCGTATGTATTCTTAATTCCGTGAGTGCCAGGTGTGCCTGTGCTGCATGCGTGGCTGGGTTGACCTATGGTTGGCAGGGGGAGAGCCTGGGCCAGGCAGGGCTGCAGCTGTCTGGGCTCCTGCTTCATGCTTGACACAGCCATTGTGCTCAAGCTGCCCCACTGTTTGGAAAATGCCTACAGAAACAAAGTGTAACCAACAGGAGCTGATCCAGTGGGGCCCTGTGGCTGAAATGGGGATAGACCTAGAAAGCGGGTCCTTTGAGCTCCACAGTAGGTGGGGGTCCTGAGGGGCTGAGTGTCCACCAGGCATGCTGGCCTGTATCCTGAGAGGGAGTATGGGTGACAAGGAAGCTGCCCTGCCCATTCCTTCCTGCACTGTCTGGACTGCTGCTGCCCTGGGACCTGTTCTGCACCAGCCGGCGCAGGCTGCAGAGCCCACTGCTGTTTCTTCCCACCCCCACCCCACTGGATCCACTGGTCACCCAAAGTGCAAAAGTCTGGGTGAATCTACATCATGAAGAAACAAAACATCCTGTGTCACAACTACAGCATAAAGTCTTCGGTGTCTACTCTCTAGCCTGTTTATGCTTCCTGTTCATGGTTCAAAAATCAATTGTCAGACACTTGATGAGAATCTCCAATGCAGGTAGTCACTCTGTTAGGCACGTTGGAGGTGAAAAAGTCCAAGGGCATAGCGTCCGCCCTCAAGAATCCATAACCTGGCCAGGTGAAGTGGCTCACGCCTGTAATCCTAGCACTCTGGGAGGCTGAAGCGGGAGGATGGCTTGAGGTCAGGAGTTCTAGACCGGCCTGAGCAAGAGCAAGACTCCATCTCTACAAAAAATAGAAAAATTAGCTGGGCATGGTGGTGCACTCCTGTAGTCCCAACTACTCGGGAGGCTGAGGCAGGAGGATTGCTTGAGTCCAGGAGTTTGAGGCAGCAGTGAGCTATTATGACACCACAGCACTCTAGCTGGAACAATAGAGTAGGACTTCATCTCAAAAAAAAAAAGAAGAAGAATCCACACAGGCAGAGAGTTACAGCATCAGCACCTGAAAAGGGAAGGAAAGCTACCAGGCTGTGTGTTACTGAGAGCTTGTGGAGAGGTGTTCCGAGTTGTACTGAAGTTGTTCGCATTGTCTGTTTATCTCTCTGGTTCTTCTATTAATTAAATTGTGAGATAAATTGGGTGCCGCGGTGACACCAAAGAAGGTCCTTTCCAGGAAGCACCAAAGCAGCAGTGAATAAAAGAAATACCCAGGAATACATATATGTTTGGCTCTAGATGCTACCACTGAATCTAAATTCCCATCTCACAAAGACAGGGTAACTTGCATAATGCATTTATTTTTACTCTAGCGGGTCAGTCTAATTATTATTGGCCTCAATTCACACCCCAGGGAGCTGCAACAGTCTTTGCCTACAATCAAATAGTATTCTAAAAGGTGTGAAATTCTTTGTTGGCATTGAATAGACATCAGAGCCAAGGATTCCTATTTGTCACTTGTCCTGAGATATCCAGTGATCAGGGCCAATGCAGCAGCAGCCTCAAAAGGAAGCAACTTTGGGAAACTAAATTCTGCCCATGCTACTGACAGGTAAATTGAACTGGTGGTTATTCCCTCATTCAGCAGATATTCATGAGCATTCACCATACACTTAGGCACTGTCCAAGGCAGCGGATGGAGTACAGAGGCTCAATGGAGAATAAACAGACAGGATTTCTGTGCCGTGGACTTTGAGTTCAGGTATCTGCAAGTCATTCAGTTATTTCACTGGCTGACCAAGCTTCTAAGCCAGAGACCAGCAAGGTGTGACCCACAGGTGAGATTCGGCTCACTGCCTGCTTTCATATAGCCCTTGACCTAGGAGTGTTCTTTACAGTTTTAAATGGTTGAAAAAAGTCAGAAGAGTATTATTTTGAGACACAAGAATATTTAATGAAATTTTGGCCAGGCCTAGTGGCTCACACCTGTAATTCTAGCACTCTGGGAGGACAAGGCCAGAGGATTGCTTAAGGTCAGGAGTTTGAGACCAGACTAGTCAAGAGCAAGATCTCATCTCTACCAAAAATAGAAAAATTAGCCAGACATGGTGGTGTCTGCCTGTAGACCCAGCTACTTGGGAGGCTGAGACAGGAGGATGGCTTGAGCCCAGGAGTTTGAGATTGCAGTGAGCTACAATGACGTCACTGCACTCTACCCAGGGTGACAGAGTGAGACCTTGTCTCAAAAATTATATATATTCTATGAAATTTAAATTTGAGTGCTCAGAATCCAAGTTTTACTGGAACACAGCCATGCTCACTTGTTTATGTATTGTCTACAGCAGCTTTCATGCTACAACAGTAGGGTAATTGCGATGGATTATGTATGTAGGGTCCACAAACCTGAACATTTTTTTATTATTTGGTTTTTTAAAGAAAAGAGTTTGCTGACCCCTGTTCTAAGTTAACTTTTCTCAGAATGCACCCCATAAATCATTACTTCTGAGCAGTATGTGTTAACTATTTTTTTGGAAAGAGAGTTCCATTGGCAATGTATTTAAAACAGTAGGTTATAAAAATTTTTTTAAATTTCTTTACTCAGAATTTCTCTAATTTTGAGCATGCCAAAGCACATAAGAGAGTGATATAGGATGTGGAGTTTTCCCAAACCTGCTTATACATTTGTTTATTTTCAGAAAATCTCATAGCACGTGAGGTGTCCACACTACCCCCTGGGAAATGCTGATCTCTGTAGATTTCTTAGTCATAGACTTCATTTGTATTTTTTCTTAAACCAGTTGCCAAAAGCCAAAGCAGTGTCATTGTATAGTAAGGATGTTTTCTACCTGGGTCTAAAGCCCTTGCTTTCAAGCATAGTTTGATTATCCTCAATGTTCCCAGTTTGATTTCAGCCAAAGAATTAAGTATTTAATATGTACCCTACCACACTTGAAAGGTTTCCATATGCATCCTAAAATGAAAACCTGTGGGAGAAGATCCAAACCCTCCAGTCACAGGGTGCATTAACAATGAACTGCTCCTGATTCATACTATAACCACACATGGATTCAGCTCAGGTGTGCGGGGCAGCGTGCTGGGACCCATCTAGAGAACTGAAGTTATTTGCACAGGGGCTTAGAAGCCTCCTGGGAGAGCATTAAGGGAGAAACAAACCAGGCACAATGAGTTTGACTCAGTAAAAAAGTCTTAATTACTCTAGGGGAGGGGCAGTCCTAAACATAGCATGATCTCTGTCACTTAGATGTGTCTCCTGGTCCAGTACCCACTGGCCACCAGTTTGAATCCTATGAGGAGTTGGCAATCAAGTGAGAGGATTGTAAATAAAAACTAAGAGCTCTTTCTTTAATCTCTTAAAATCTTGAGGCCTGAGTAACACTGTTTCTAAACTGAGGGATACATTCTTACTACCATGTTGCAAGACATTGGTTTAGTAAGTACTCCTGGCACTGGGGTTGCTTCTCCCCAGGTGGCCAAGGTCATGTAGTGGCTTTGCCTGCTGGGGAGGCGCTGTTTGCAATGGAGCAGCCACATGGCCCCACCTGCCTAGCAGAGCAGTGAGGGCAAGAAACCATCAGCCAGCAAGAAACAACCTGGGGTGGCTGAGCACCTGGTAGAGACTCTGTAGGGGCCAAGGGAAGGCTTCCCCTTTACCTGCTGAAGGTAGCAGACCAGAGGCAGATTAGTAGGAGAAAAGGCATACAAATTTATTTAACATGCATTCACTGAATCTTCAGAATAAAGACCCAAAGATACAGGGGATAGATCCATTTTTGTGCTTAGGTTCAATAAAGTATGGACAGCCATGCAGAAATATGATTTGACAAAAAGAGAATGATCTAGTGCTGATAGACTGAGTAAGGAAACCCAGCAAGGCCTGTGTGTCTTGAGTCTTCTTGGCCTCTCTGTGCAACATTCCTTCATTCTGGGTGTGGGGCAGGACCCTCTCTGGAATGGGGGTCTTAGGACCTCTAGTCAACAAGGCAGGTCAGATAATTTCTTCATGGTCAGTTTTTACACAGAAAGGCAGAGAGAAAGTTTGAGTAGTATTTTTAGGTTTTATGGCAGCTTTGGGGAAAGGAGGTTCTGGTTTCTGTGGCTTGCCTTGGAGAAGAGGGATTCTAATTTCTGTGGCCAGCCTGGGGGGAGAACGGGACTGAGAGGCAGGAGGGCAGGAGAAGGTCAGAGAAAAACTTTTGCTTCTAAGGCCTTCACTTGGGGTGTTGTTTTCTGAGTCCCAACAACTCCAACCCTTGTGGAGTAGCAGAGGAGGTAACCACCAGCAGGGATGTGAGTACCCAGTGGGAGAGAAAATGGGGACATGCCAGGGGAGCATCTGCCAGAGCCCACACTCGTTAATGAGCATAAATGAGACCATCTATCGTCCCTGAGGGGTGTGGGGAGCCCAGAAATCCTTGGGGGTAGTACGCATCCTGTGCTATGCTTGTGACTTTGTGACTCAAAGAGCTAGAATGTTTGATTCCATTCCTAGTCACAGATTGAAGGAGCTTGGGGGAAATTTGGATGTCTTCGATATACTCATATAAACACACATAAACTCACACATTTACATGTATATCCTATCCAAGATATGTGCTATGAATGTAAATGTTCACACATACCAAAGCTGCACTTGTATATGAAATCATAAATTGTCAAAATGAGGTGGGGGTGGGTGGGAGCTGGGTGGGGGAGTCTGAGTGGGTGAATCTCAGGATCTCACCATCCCTGCTTCAAATGGAGAGCTCTGCTTTGTCGGCTGTGTGCATTGTGCTTCTCCATAAGATTGCTTTTAAGAAAGATTTCTATGGCTAAAAACCAATTTTGAAAACTCACTCAACATAATCTGACCCCTACCATTTTATAAATGAGGAAATGGGGGCACAGAGAGGTTAAATGATTTGCCTGAGGTCATGAAGACAAAAGTAATGAATTAAGGGCTCAAGTCCAATGTTTTTGTTTTGCTTTGTTTTCCTATTACACCATGCAGAGAAAGAAAAAATATACGCTAAAACAATGAGGTCTACATATTTTACAGAACTCTGTCTGTTTCTCAGTTTTAATGGTTGGGGGGTTGAGAATTGGCTTATTAGATCTTTTAATTTTTCTAGCTATGATTTTATAGCAAGAGAAATATTAGCTATGAGGGCAGTAATGTGGATTAAATTAATACAGTTTCGTATCAAATGACCACAGTTAATAGAATTTCAAATTCAACTTTCAAGTTGAATTTAGACTCTTCTAGACATGTTGTACTAATCAGAAATATATAACAAAATGAATCATCATGTTTTAGAAAGGGACTTGAAAAACATTGACCCAATTTTCTAAGCACAGAAGAAAACAAAAACGATGGCAAGAAAGTTCGAGAAGAAGTTCATGAGTGAATGGTAAGAGAGTAGGATTATTCACCCTGGAGAAGAGAAAGTAAAAGAGGTGAACTGTTTCCAGGAACCTAAAGTGCCTCTTCACCGAGATGTGCTACTTTTCTCATCCACAAGGAAGACGGAACAGGAGTGGACCTCTGCAAATCACCATGAGCGATGTGGTGTGGTAGAATCCAGAGAATTGAGATGTTGATACAAACCTTGGAGGTTCTCCAGATCTCACAGAGGTGTAAGGATTAGAGATAGTACGTGTTAGTGCTTGGTCCAGGGAGGAAATGGTAGATATTATCAAGGACTCAGGTGTCTCACAGCCTCTGTTATTATTTCAGAAAATATCAAGTGTCACCATATGGTAGAAGCTAAAGGTAATTTACCAAGGAGTCATAGCAATAAGTACACTAAGATGGTCACTTAGATTGCCCACCCGGGCTGCAGGGCTATTGCCCAGGTCTGGTAGAGTGCCCTGCTATGCCAGTCCCTGCCCCTGCCTCTCCTGCTGCCCAAACAGGGATTCCCAGCTGCCTGCTGTCCCCATGGTGGAAGTTCCTGGGTGGGCAGTGGAAGTAAGGCTGGATGTTTTTTTTAAGCGTTAAGTGCATCTGATGTCCCAATTTCTTAATATGCTGCAGTCAACATCTGAAATACAATAGACTCCTGGACACAAATGATTATCACAAACTCCACCCTGACTCACCTTTCTCTTTCTCATCAGAGAAGGCGTCTGTAGCTGGTGGCAGCGGACATGTAAGCAGTGTGGTGGAGGCAGGCACATCCTCACTGAGGGGGTTGTGATAAGGCACATACATGAACAGTGATGCAGATGCTACACACAGGAATTCCTGGCCTAACCCTCAGTACAGTGTCCCTAACAGGAGAACAGGACACTATCAATAGTTCACTTGTCCATCTTCCAAACTCTCTTTCCTCCGAGTTCAGGTGCAATGTTGATGTATTGTATCTGTGTCTAACCTTGTAGCTCCAGGTCCCACTGATACTAGATATTTATGATCAAAAAAAAAAAAAAAAAAAGATCAGAAATACAGTGTTTCTTCACTTCAATTTTAACAGACCCAGAAGAAGTATTGGAATCCTATAGAATAAAAGCATTATCTATGACTGGCAAAAAATGTTCACTCAATTAACCTTCAATCATGGCATCACTAGAAAGTTAAATCCAAGATCTTAGAAAGATAAATTTGCAGCCTGTTAATAATGAAAACAACCAAACAAGCCAGCCGACTCCACAATGAAATTCCAACTCACTATCTTGCCAGATGCTTGGCAGTCTTGGATGACTTTGTATCACACACTGCATTCACTTTCAGAAAAAAGGAAACAAGCAACTGAGACCATCTCCCTGGGACAAACCCTGGTCAAGTCTCTTGTTCGCACCTTCCTCAGTCCATGCGAAGTCATTAGCTGGACAGCTCAGCTTCGGGCAGTGTGCAGCTCTGCTGCAAGTTGCGAGGATTTAGTAGGAAGCAGGTATTGACAATTTGAGATGTTTGGTGGTGACTCAGGTCCCTGAAGAGTGCTGTGAAACTTGCAGCTGAGTCCCATTAACTGTGGCCTGGGTCCCACATGTCCCTTGCAGGTTTCTAAGCCTCACATGAGTCTTTGAGGGAGTAGACACACCTGTGTCTTCAACCCAACAACCCACAGAAGTCTGAGACACCCAGGAGGTAGCACAGGCCCCTCCGAGCGTCAGCTGTTGAATCAGCTGCCTTGACTGATTTTCTGTCACAAGTCCACTATTGAGAACAGCTGTGCCTAAAATAACTCAGGATGGGGACACAACAACTTTTACTGAAGTGGGGGCGGGGAGCCATTGAAATGTGTCCATATATTATCCCTCTTTGGCCTATGGGTAGGGCTTAAGAGACGTTGTGTATACAGTAGTCCCCCTTTATCTGAGCTTTACTTTCTACGGTTTTTAATTACCCTCAGTCCATGGGGTCTGAAAATATTAAATGGAAAATTCCAGAAATAACTATTCATAAGCTTTACATTGAGAGCCGACCTGAGTGACGTGATGAAATCTCACACCTTTCTGCTCCTTCCTGCCCAGGAATCCTCCCTTTGTCGTGTATCCAGATGGAGAGAAAGAGAAAAGCGACAAGAAGCCCTTTGGTTAAAGGTAGAGAAGAAATCATGACTCCTGACCAAAAGAATTATAGTAGAACAACAAAAAAACTATTTTAAGTAAGTTACCAAAATAAGGAAGAATGGTGATTACTCCAGTTTATTTAAGGGCTAGTTAAAACTTTGCCCCCTTCCAACAGGACTTCATTCCTGCAAACCCTCTTAGAGCTTTTTTCTCTCACACTTTCCCATTGACTGTCCCCCATGCCACCCCATATCTTATTTCTCTCTTTTCCCAAACTCCTCCAATAGCTCAAGCCTGGCTCTCTGCTCAGCCCAGCCCCGACCCAACCCCACTCCTTTTCTCACCTGCTTGCTGAATGCTATTCTACTGGAAACACTCTCCTTCCCGAGATGCCTGGCTCCAGCCCACTTTTGTTTCTCTGGGTTCTGCCCTATGTCCCCATTCTGCAAACAAAAACTCAGGGACCAGAAGAGCTGGCAGAATCCTTTTGAGCAGATGGAAAGAGGAAGAGGCTATGGGTTATTACTAATTTTTTTTTTCTGTCACACATGAAAAGGTCTAGCACAGTGCCTGGGCTCTATTGAGGAAAATGATCAATAAATAATTTATTAATATTAGCGGATAGTACACATAGACTCTCCCCAGCTATGGCAGCCATCAGTACCAACATTCTTAGGGCTCTCTGCACTGACACAGATATTCTTCGTGGTCTTCCTTCCTTCTTCCTTTCCTTCCTCCATACTGCCCTCCTTCCTTCCTTATAACTTCTTGTCACCTTTAAGAGCATTCAAGGATAAAGATGTTAGAAGAAGGTAGGGTTGGCATAGAGTGTGATCTGTCTAATTCTCTTCAAGAACGGTCATAAGTAGGGCCCTCCAAATGTGAGGGAGGACAACGGTGACATGAATTGAGTACTTACCAAGTCTCACACTGTACATTCAGTGAGCACTGACCTTCCTGTTCATCACGACAAGTGTGCGAGGTATGTATGTAATGATAATGGAGTTGCATGTATTTGACTTACTCAACCTAGACAAATTCCACTGCATATACTTGACATAGACAGAGGGATGGAGAACAAGGACAGAGAGAATGAATTTAACATAATTTGCACAAGTGATTTTGTTCCCAATTCCACTCAGTGAACTTGGGCTCCAGAGAACACAGATATGAGGTTCCCCAAACTACCTCTGCTCCAGGGCAGCCTCCCATGGAGTTAGCATCTTATGGCACCAGAATAATTCTGATGATTAAATTTACAATACAATCTTTTTCATCCAAAATGGCCCATAAATGGAGGCCAAGAATTTTACCTATACTATTGTTGGAGGAAAACCTGGTCATGTAGACCTACTGGGAGATGATTTGGGAGAGAAACTTTATAGGCATTTTGAAGAATTATCAAGAATAAATTTTGATGTGTGCTATATTTTGCCTCATATGTTTAGTTTTATTTCATAAATATATGACTCTCCACTTTATCTCCATTTTACAGTTGGGAAAATTGAGGCTCAGAGAAGTTGAATAACTGGCCTCGGGCCATACATTTGGCACTGAGATGGGATCTGAACCATGTCAGTCTGGCTCCAAAGCACATGCTCCTTCTGCTCTCCTCAAGTGCAGTTCTGCTGTCCCCTAAGTCCCAGTGTCAGATGGTCATCTGCCTCCTGGATGTCTGTGTCATCTCGATTTCTCCTCCCTTCTTAAGCCTCCAGTCAGGGCTACTCTGACAGTCATCAGTGGCCAGTGTGGGTGCTCAGCCAGCTTGCATTGGGCCAGCCACACTGGTTCCTTTGGGCTGTAATCTGTCCCAGTGACCAGTTGGCTGGACATGCATCCTGGTGTCCATGCCTTACTGTTTGTCCAACATTGCATGTCACCCTGGCTGCAAATCACAGTACTATGGAGAGGTTCATATTCGACAGAAGTAGTATTCTAAGTGATTTTAGAATGGTTTTGCCACTTGGGTCATTGGTAGTCACTGACTCTTCGTCTTCCAGAGCCAGGAACTGAGGTCTAGAAGCATGCCTTGCCCATGGCCACACAGGAGGTAGGACAGAGCCAGAACTCACCTGACTCTGCATCATGTTCACGCACCACCTGGGAGTTCCCCACATCCAGCTGCTTTGCTGAGAATTTAGGGTGACAACTGATGAAACTCTCTTCAGGAGAATGACAAGTTGCAGGGGAACTCTCTGAGAACAAATGAGGATTTAATCATCTTCGTTTAGAAATGTGTGACAGAGTCACAGGGCTGTGTCAGGGTCCGGAGCCACGGGTGGCTTCGGGAGGACCCCTGCTGGGGACGGTGGTGTATCTGCCTTGTTTTGATCCATCCTCCTGCTCCTGGTAATGACATTGGCCATATTGGTGGCCCAGATGCTTGACTTGCCAAGAGGGCTGCCCAGAGAAGAGAAAGACCTCCTGCCATCATGTCCCCTGTCACCCTGTAGGAAATTAAAACTGACTCAGGATTGTGTTCGAAAATGTTTTCCTTTTCAGTATGCTAATAAGAACAAGATCATATCAGTGGTGTGGATCGCGGCAGGATTTTTCCTCGACTGAGCCTTTTAATGAGCCATTCTGTAACCAGGGCTATATCTGCACACGGTGTCTGTGTGCTAGCCAAAGTTTAAAGACTGTTATGTTTCCCACTCTCACCCCCTTCTCAGCCCTGGCTTTAATTCTTTTAAATAGTCACATTAATTGGCTGTTAAGTAAAACAGGAGAAAACACAATAGATTTATGGTATTTTGAGAAGCTATGCCCGTTCTCAAGCATTCAGAGAAATAGGCTTGGCTTTTATGAGGTAATTATGATTTAGTGTTTTCTCTAGCCCTGTTGAGGCTGTGGGCTGCCTCTGAAATGGATCTGGAATCAACGTCAAAGTCAGGATTTACAGTCAAACCTTGTCAACATATAAAGCACAGGAGAAGTTTATTGTTTTGTTGTTTTTTTTTTTCTCAGCAATATTTCCTTCTGTATTTCTATGCTGTTAGTTTTTGTAGGATTTCTCCTCTCCCCTTTGAAATGGTATCTGTAAATTATTTCTCCTGATAAGGCTGCTGTATCATCAAAAAGTGATTGTTTTTGCAGGCAATCATGAGCGAGCATGTTGCAATTTAAATACTTTCTTTCTTTTCCTCTCACCCCTTTTTCTCCCCTCACCCCCAACGGGAAAACGACTGTCATCTCAATTTTTCCACCCTTTCAGAAATGAGCAGGAATGGACTAAGTTTGAGGTGTTTGAGGAGTAAGAGATCTGTACGTGCCTTCCTTCTGTGTCTTTTTTGTTTCCTGGTCTCTCTGAAATCACAACTGTGTTTAGCTCTTACCTTCAGGGAGAGCAGATCCGGGAGCAAGGGTTTCAGCCCTGGCTCTCCCACCAACAGGCTCTAGGAGTTACCTTACCCTCTGGTGGCCCCATTTCTTCATCTGGAAAATATGGCAGTGGGTGGTTTCCAAGGCCTCTTTCAACTCTGAAATGTTAAGATTACCTATGTATGGCCCAATAGTAACATATTCTTGGTACTCGTGTGTGTGTGTTTGTGTGTGTGTGTGTGTGTGTGTGTGTGTGTAAAACCAACAGAGATAGAAGGGAGGAGGAAGGGACAAAGACTCCCCCCTTAACCAAACATTAGTCAGGCTCCTCGAAGCCCTCCAGACCTTGACCTTTAATGTCTGTCCTCGTTGGGCCAGTTTGAGCAAGCATCTTGTTAAGTCAGTTTAGAAAGAATCCTTCACCACCACCATCTGACAACCCTTGATGTCTAACCAAATTCCTCATCCCCTCCCCTCGCCATCCCTCAGGTGAAACTCTGGATGTCTCTTAGTATTTTCCATCCACTGCCCAACCCAGCCCCACACTGTTCCGCCATAAATAAATCCCCAATCCTTGTTGTTTTGGAGTTGGGCCCAAACTCCCTCGCCTGCTGTAAGACCCCTTTACAGTAGTCTCTTCTTGAATAAAGTCATCCTTATTGTCTTTAACAAGTCTCAGAATCATTTTCTTTTCTTTAACAGACACTAGAAGTTGCAGGAGAAGAAAGCTCATTCACCATGCTTCTGCAACCAGCTCCATGAACACATTTCAATGACCCCTCTATGTTTTTTATAATCCACTCCCTTAACTAACTATGTGACTTTTTGAGTTGTTTCCCAGAAATGGTGGATTTTCTGCAAGACAAAGGAGCTGAGATTCTGCAGGCCCCAGGACAGACTTCCTGAGGCCAGGACTCACCAGCCCCTTTGATCTGATGCAAGGCACATGGCCCCTCCTTAAAAAGCCCAGGGTCCGCCGGGCGCGATGGCTCATGCCTGTAATCCTAGCACTCTGGGAGGCCGAGGCGGGAGGATTGCTTGAGGTCAGGAGTTCGAGACCAGCCTGAGCAAGAGTGAGACCCCCTTCTCTACTAAAAGTAGAAAGAAATTATCGGGACAACTAAAAATATATAGAAAAAATTAGCCAGGCATGGTAGCACATGCTTGTAGTCCCAGCTAATCGGGAGGCTGAGGCAGAAGGATTGCTTGAGCCCAGGAGTCTGAGGTTGCTATGAGCTAGGCTGACGCCACGGCACTCTAGCCCAGGCAACAGAGCGAGACTCTGTCTCAAAAAAAAAAAAAAAAAGCCCAGGGTCTCCATTAGCTGGAGAGAGGGATTTGAGGCAGCTTCTCCCATTCTCTACTTTGGGAGCCCAAGGCAGGAGGATCACTTGAAGGCAACAGTTTGAAATCAGCCTGTTCAATAGCTTGAGACGCCATCTCTATAAAAAGTAAAAAAAAAAAAAAAAATAGCCAGGCGTGGTGGTGCACAGCTGTAGTCCCAGCTACTCGGGAGGCTGAGGCAGGAGGATGGCTTGAGCCCAGGAGGTTGCAGTAAGTTATGATGATGCCACTGCACTCTAGCCTGGGCAACATAGCAAGATTCTGTCTCTTAAAAATAATAATAATAATAATAATTCCTTTCTCTTTCTTGGCAATCCTCATTGTCTCAATAATTGGATCTTTGTGTGATGAGCAACTGGACCTAGGCCGGAAGCCCCTTGCAGTTTAGGTAACATTCTTTATCTCTACCAGGAACCCCTCTGTCACTTCCTTGTCAGTGCAGCCAACCCTCCCCAAGGTAAGGGCAGAAGCATGACGCACACTGGTGTTTTGGGGGAAGAGGGGAGAGAAGGGATAGATGCCAATTCAAGATCAGCAACTTTTCACTACGGTCTCAGAGCACAATGACCCAATTGAGAAATGTTTTTTGCTTTGTTTTCTTTTGGTTTCTGTCTTGCTGGACAGTCCTTGGTGGTTGTACCTGAAAAGTTGGGAGGAGGAAGTTGCACCTCTGGCCTATTCCCTGATGTCTTCAGGGAAGAGACCATTTAGTGGCTCAGACCAGAGCCTAGAAATAGCCCCCGAACATTTGACTAGATAACACATTGTACGTGAAGGTGTTCGAGACATACCACCCCAAAATACGACACATTGGCATATCAATTATTTTGACCTGAAGGCACTTTAAAAACAGCCAATATAAGGAGAGACTTTCTCTGAATGTCCCCTATCTGCCTAAGAACAGATCCTCCAAAAGGAACTCAGTGGTCATCAATTCCCAACTCTGGAGAGTTTCATCAACTAGGGAAAATGAACTCTTATCAACAGAAGTGACTAGAAGTCGGCACCATCCTGCTATGGTTCTAATGTGTCCCCTTAAAATTCAGGTGTTGCCAGTGCAATGGTATCAAGAGGTGAGGCCTTTGAGATCTGACTGGGCAATGAGAGCACCTCCCCGTGGTCAGCGGGATCAGGTGTCCTTATAAAAGGGCTGGAAGGAGGGAGTGAGTCTCTCTTGCCCTTCCCCTTGCCCCCACCTGAGGACTCAGCAGGAAGGCCTCCCCAGGTGCCAGGTGCCACCACCTGACCTTGGACTTCTCAGTCTCCAGAACTGTGAGAAATAAATTTGTTTTTTATATTAATTATAATGAATTACCCAGCCTGTGGTATTCTGTTAGAGTAACACAAAATGCACTCAGACACACCCCCAGACTAACTTCATCACCAACTATCATATCCCTCATTTATTCTTCTAGGGTCCATTCCTATTTTCCTAAAGATCATGTACTCTCCCCTGAGTTGCCTACACCCTCCCCCACACTTTCTCTTATGAATAAAAACTCCGAATCTCACTTTTTGGGTCATCACTTTTTTTGCCTGTGATGTCCCTATGTACCTAATAAATTTATATACCTTTTCTCCTGTTAATATGCCTATTATCAATTTATTTCCTAGACCTAACTGTTGAACCTAGGAAGATAGAGGGAAAGTCTCTCCCACCCCTACAGGTGGAATATATTATGTATTATATACAGCACCATCGACTATGTAATGCATCTGAGATGTCTTCATATATTATATATGGCTTTATAATATGACATAGTTTACTGTAGCTACAATTTATTGACTACTAACTATATGCCAGGCATGCTATTAAGTAGTTTTCTTATGTTTTCTCATTTAATTTAGATGATGTAGTTTATTTAAATGGTAATTCCAAATAACACATGATGTTAATTTCTTCCAAAGATTTCTTCTGTCTTCAGGATAAAGAAGTTAAGACGCATGGAAAGGGACCCAACAATAAGAATGTCCTCAAAAGTAGATGGGAATAATGAATTAGGAATTATTACAGATCCTAACCCTTCCTGTCCTCACCCCCAGCCCCTCCCCATCCACCCTAACCGAACAGGCACACATTCTTAAAGGTCTGGGATGGAATAATTCAAGGATCCCATTATAGTCTAAAATCCTCCAGCTGGGATAATTGGCTTTGGAACCTCCCTTTTCCCCCACGACTCTCTCTCATATGCCAATATCGCTAACACATAGATAATTTATGAAAACAGAGTAGACACTTTTTAATAATTAAGTGATAGATAATAGGAGCTTTTAAAATAAGCTGTAAGAGCTTGGAGAAGGAATGAGGACTAAGATGTTTAGTCATCTGCAGGTTTATTTGCAATGACCCAAAAAGCTATTCATTTTCATACTCCTTCTCCCCCAACCAGAGGCACCAAGGAGTTTGCTTTATTTGCTAGCTGGGGTCTCTTTTCCGGCAGGCATTTGGGAGCCCCAGTCAGCGGGAGGGAGAACCAGAGAAGCAGATGCCTCCCCCGATCTAAATCACCCGCATCACCCACTCTATTCTCTCCAAATTACAGTGCAAACAATAGCACAGGTAAATTAGCCAAGACAGTAATTATGTATCGCAAATGTGTAAAGGATATAGAATGATAAATGGCAAACGCAGAACATGTTGTGTCATATCTTGTAATCTCTCTGGCTGCCGCGCCCAGGAACAAAAGGAGAATTGTGCCCTGTTTGTCTAACATGCTCCATATCACAAATTGGAAATCCTTCCTAATTAAGATATTGTTAAATGTCCTTTGTTAGCAGATTTTAACAATGTTAATTAGGAGGTTAGAGTGATCATTGTTCATCTAGCAAACAATTAGGCTGATTTGTACTGTAGCTTTTGAGAAACTTCTAAGCAAATCAGGAGTTTCCTCTGTGTGCAGACAGGCGAGCTGCCCGGAGCAGGGGGATGCGGGGAGGAGAAAGAGCAATGTCTCTCCTGACACTCTGAGCCTGCCCGCCACGGCAAAGCCCAAGGAATTGTTAGGCGTGAACCTAGCAGCCCCAAGGTAGCGATGTTGGCCTTGACCTGGTGGCATAATCGTGTTTGCAGACTCACCATCCACCCCTGAAGCGGTTCTTGTTTGGTCATTCAGGACAGTGTGGCCCGAGAAAGCTCAGGGTGTGCAGGTCACTTAGTCATCCGGGGAAAGTGTCTTCTTAAGGAAATGCAAACAATGCCATGCCAACCATGCCACGTCTCTAAAGTTAGAATGTATGATTTTTAGCACCAGGTGAGTCTGGGATCCTGCTGCTGTAGTCCCTGATCCCTGCCACCTCTGTGCCTCCAACACACACACACACACACACACACACACACACACACACACACACGCATGATGCAGAACACCTGGCAAAGTGTTTTCCTTTTCTTTCTTTCGTTTCTTTTCCTCCAGCCTGATACTTGTTGGAGGTGATAGGAAAGGAAGGAGGGAAGGAGGGAAGGAGGGAGGGAGGGAAGGAAGGAAGGAAGGAGGGAGAGAAGGAAGGAAGGAAGGCCTTCACTTTTTGCTACTTTGAAACTAGAAATATGAGAGCAAAGTACTTTTGAGAGGAGGCCAAAACTGGCCATTTGAAAGCCAGTTGCTTTGAGAATCTCATTCTCTCCTGGCAAAGGTGCCTGGAAGAAGGGGGGCAGGCATCCCAGTGAAAAGAGGTATTGGACTGGAAATCGAACACAGACTCTGAGTTCTATTCCAGGCTTCACCAGTGATTTTTCCTACAAACTCAGGACTAGTCACTTAACTAGAAGTCACACCTGCTTCAACATGGCACTGGGTTTATAACCACGCACACCCAACACGAGGGGGGAAAAGTCCTAACAACTACCTGGCAGCTGCTCTGTGCCAGGCACTGTGCTAAGTACTTTACATAAATTTAATCACAGCCAGCACTTAGCTTCAATCGCTAAGGGCCCTGAGGCCAATTTAAGTGGCTCTCAAGTCTCTTTTATCCTTGGGGGGCCCCATCTGCTGGGGGAACAAAAAGCCCTTTTATGTTCTCCAGCCTCACAGACCACCCACCCCAACAGTTTGTGCTTTGTCACAAAAACCTTCCATCTAATTAACAGGGCACAATTTTTGATGAAATATTGGCGAAATAAATTATTCATGCATGTCAGAAATCAAATATAGATCGGGTCATTTTGTAAACTGTTACAATGTCTGTAATTTGCTTTCAAGTACTTTAGCATAGATAATGTAATGTCATGTACATCTTAGTTAGCTAAAGCCACAACCCAAGAGGAGGCGTTGCTCTAATAGGAATTTACCTTTTAGGAATCTACCTTCAGCCAGCTTTCTCAGCCGCCAAGGTCACAAATGGATATTCACTGGGTATTCGTTGGTGGAGTTAGTGGCATGTTACTCAGCATAATGGCTGTTATAAATGGGCTCTCTTCGATGAAATTTGATCTGAGAGTCACATTAACAGTCAAGTATAGAGATGAACCCAGTTCTCTGTTTCTTTGTACTGGCATAAATGCGTGTCCAGGTACGCCTTTGTAGTCCTGGCCCGCCCCATTTGTGCCCATTCAGCCCATCTCCTGCCTACCATAGAGTACTCAAAACACATGTGAGAAAAGTGTCAACAAAAAATAAACCCAAACTCTGTAAAATCATTTAAAGAGGTTTATTCTGAGCCAATGTGTGTGACCAGCCTGGAGCACATGATTTCAAGAGGTCTTGAGAAAATGTGCCATGGTAGCTGGGTGACAGTTTGGTTTTATACATTCATGGAGACAGGAATTACACACAAAGTCCCGAATCAATACGTGGAAGGCGTACATTGATTTGGCCCCAAAAGGTGGGATATCTCAAAGGAGGGGGCGGGGAGCTTACAGGTTATAGGTGGGTTTAAAGATTCTTTTATGTATAATTGGTTAAAGAAATGAAGCTTTGTCTAAAAGCTTGGACTGTTTTAAGTTAAGATAAAGATGTCTATTAATCGGCCACCCAGACATTTGCTAAAACTCCAGTGATCTGTTAAGTAAATTGATGGCCTGCAGGTGTGGTTTAAGCTTTGTCTTGCATGGCCTTAGGTCCTATTAATCTTACTGTTACAAAGAATAACTCCAAATGGGATAGGGCATAACTAGGGGTGTCTGACTTTCCTTCTCCTATGGCTGGCAACTCAGCTTTGAGGTTTTTCTGGGGTTGCCTTGGCCAGGAAGGGGTCCATTCAATTGGCTGGGGGGCTTGAGATTTTATTTTAGTTCACAAAAGAGCCGTTATCTGGGGGATGATAGTCCTTTTAAATTATCAGGCCCAGAGAGGCATTGCAATGAGATGGCAATCATATCCTACTCCCCTGTCTGAGCTATGTGTTCATCTCTGGAAATTACTTGCTATTGCCACGTGTAGCTATAAATTAAGCTAATAATGCCACACCGGACACTATAACCCACACTCTATAGCTTAACAATGTATGGCCAATCACTAATCAATGTTATTTCTGTAAACCAATGAGAATTACTGACAAACAATTTTGTATCAGCCCTACTCCCTGTCCTCCTTTTTAGCCTTTAAAAACTGCTTGTAACAAAAGCTGAACAAAGCTCATATCCAGGGTGACTTGGGTCTTAGTCTTCTGGGCAGCTATCCTCATTTTGGCTCAAGTAAACTCTTTAAATCATATTTTGTGCCTTAGACTCTTCCTATAAGTCAACATATCCCTTGAATGAATGATGAAAACTGCTCTGTCAAAATTGCAGAAAATTTAACTCGGGTAGAAAACCTGCTGACCTTTTTCAAGACCTGATGGGAAAACTTGACAGGTAAACATTATATGTTTCAAATTTCCAGACAGTGCTCTCATGATTTCATGTGTTGCCATTTGAACCCTTCCAAAACACCAATAAACCATTTACTTCCATTGAGAACTCTTGGTCTTCTTGAAGCAGGTCAACTTTTCCAGCTGTCTTTATCCACGGACTGCGCAGACTGGTACCATAAACTCACCCAAATTTAAGCACACAATACACTCAAGGAGTGGAGAGGATATTCAGGCTATGAAATTCTGATGGCTCATTACCATGACAAAGGTTGTAACAACTTGGACAGGAAGCCGAACAAAAGGCATCCACCGTTCTATTTGCAATTCTAGGATTGTATTTGTAATCTCTCTTTTCAGGAAAAAGAGACCACCAGTAGAAAAAAAAAAAGGGCTGAAACACAATGGGAAGAGAGAATCCATAATGCTGAGCGACACCAAAGGGATCAGTGTATGTGCACGCGCACACACGCCATGTGTGTATATCTTCTCACTGTGTGTACACAGTTGACGAGAGTAAATTACTGTCATGGGTAAGGGTTTAACATTATTGACCTATACGATGGCTTTTAAAAAATATATGCAACATGGCTGGAATGCCAATTTGAAGTGGAGAAGCATTTAGGGGAAAATGAACAGGCTGAAGCGCAGTATTTTCATGGAACAGAGCAAGACTCTTTAATTTGTTCGCTGCAGAGAGTCTGAGAGTAAGCTAACACCATAACCCACAAAGTAAGGCACCGCGAACGTGATTAGTAATGCAGAGCGGTAAGGCTCAAGAGTTATTGTGCTGTGCGGGTTTTGGTGTCAGAGAGGTCGTAATTGTTCCAAAAGTCACTGACAATGTTGGTTAACAAGTGATACAAATGAAATGGGTCAGTCTGCTGTTCTCTGGGGCCCTCCCACACCCACAGCAGCTAAACTCTGCAAATTCTGATTCATTACCCATTTACTCCCCTTTTGTTACCTATCCAGCCGGTGTCTATAGCGGAGAAGAGTGTGGCGGCAGGGACCATTCAAAAGGGCTCCACCGCCTCCCAGGCCCTGGAGCTGGAGGAGCAAAGACATTGCTTTTGTTCAGCTGGAAAAGAATGAAACCCACATTCTATTCTATTGTCCTGCTGCAAGCCAGGCTTTTAATTGGCATGTTGGCGTCAGTAAAGAGGTGTGCAATGACAGCTCAGAAGTGAGGCACCACGGGGGCAGAAGTGACTTCGCCTCCAGGTTCATCCTGCGTTGGAATTGTTTGGTGTGCTGTTAGTGTTCCCGGCTCCCAGGAAACACGTGCGGCTGCTGGTAGTGGAGGGGGCAGAGAGGGCTGCACTGGGGATTACAGGGCTGCACTTAACATGTTGCATTAATCGTGTGCTTCGATGCATCGATCCCTTTTCTCCCCTCCACCTCCTCGGCCCCTGGTGAACATTAACAAAGTTGGCGCCTAACCACACTCTCATTCTGCTTCCTCTGGCTTCCATCTTGTTAGGTGTACATGAATAAAAATGTCAGTTTGTCAATCCCACTTATGCTTACAAAGCACCCCTCATGCGAACACCTGAGGATGAGACAGACAATTAACATCAAGCAATTCAATGCAACACAAACATTTATTGAACCTCTGACTGTAATTGATGGAAGGTCCTGAGTCATTAACAAAATCGCTTTTGTGACTTTCAGGACAAAGTCAAGGTGATTCTTCCAGTTAGCCCTGTGAGTGCATGTTTATGTCTGCCAGTGGTGGCTAGGAGGTTTGGTGTTGATGAGCATAACTAGCATAGGAGACCAGAATATGCCACCCCAAAATATGCCTTTTTGGCATAAGGATTATTTTGAGCTGATTATTTCCAGAAACTGCAGACATAGGAGAAACTCTGAAAATAGAGCAGAATTTACCTTTTTATAAAGGAAATTTTCATCTATAAAGGAAATCTCCATCCCTCTCTGAACCAGCAGGAGAAGGGGGAGTCAATCACTAGACTCTTACCAATGGAGAAAACACCCACATAACAAACCTTGCTCTTATTTACCATACTTTTGAAACTGCCCTTCACAAAATTAATAAAGGACCTCAAGGTGGGAACTGTGGTAGAGTAAATATATATATATATATATAACCAGCCATTGTTCCCTGGCTTGCTTTCCCATAATTGCTCACTACCCAGGAGTCACATAGCTGATGGCCATAAAGATTCTTAGCTTTTTTCATTGCTCCCATAGGTAACATCACCCTCGTGAAACCTAAGGCTAGTTTTTGAGATATCTTCCAGGCCTTGCCTTCCGGGGGAACAGCTGACCCACCCAGACCACTGGCCGATACTGAGGAACTGACTCAATTAGTCTTGTGACCCCCACCCAAGAACCAACCCAGCAAAGAAGACAATTTCTGCACCCATATGGCTCCACACCAAACCCAGATAATTAGCTGACCCAATCGTCTAGCCCTTTGCCTGCCAAACTATCTTTAAAAACCCTTTCTTCCAAATTCTCAGCGAGACAGATTTGAGGACGTCCTCCTGTCTCCTAGCCTGGCACCTGTGATGTTAATCTCTTTCTCTGCCGTGACTCCTGCTGTCTCAGTGTATTGGCTTCCTCTTGAGCAGCGGGCAATGAACCTGGGAAGGCTTTTCCTGGTTACCTCCCCATTACTGGGCTTCCCCTTGTCCTTCTTTGTTTCACTTGAGGACGGCATTTAAGCCAACTTTTTAAGATTTTCTCATTTCCCCTGGGTATCCCACATGTATACATGTTATTAAACTTCTGGTTTTCTCTTGTTAATCTGTCTTTTCTTAGAGGGGTTCCCTGCAACTAAGAGCTACGAAAGATCGAGAGAAAATGATGTCTCCTCCCCTACGATAGCTATGAGACCAAGCATCCTGTAGTTCATGTTTATTCAGGGAGCGTCAGCCTGCTGTCTGTTAACTTGCGTTAAGACTGGCTCTTGAGCTTCTCTGATCTCATTTGATGGAAGGGTACAACATGGATGATGGTGGGGAATATATCCCTATTATAAAAGTATTGAATTCATGGATTCCAGAACTGGAAAATCTAATTATTCGATCTCTAGTCTTCATTTCACTCAGCCTGCCAATCCTCAAACACTAAGCATCATTAACTCTTTTTATACCCATGCATGTATTCTTTTAGAAATCATCTGTAGCTTAAATCACCGCACTCTTAGGTAATGCAGTATCAATTTTATAGTAGAATGTTGCATCAGTGAAGGGAGATATACTTAATTAAAAATAAAATTTATAATGAGAATTTTCTTCAAAGCCGAAGGGTAGGATTGAGCTGTTTTTTCCTTCTTCTTAGTAATCCAGGATTAACAACAGTTTTTGTTCTAGCTTAATTCTGGAAATACAGGATTCGGCGGTGCTTATTAATATATGGAACTAATATAAGCTGATAAACATGTGTTATTAATATAATAGCACTTTTATTAATTGGTATATTTTTCTGAAGAACAGCTTGTCAATATGCATCAAAAGCCTTTTAAAACTGTGTACACCTGTAAACCTATTAATCCCTTTCCTGGGAACTTATCAGAGGGAAATAACTGGACAAATGGACAAAGATGCAGGACCGAAGACATTCAGTGTAGATTTGCTTATAATGGGAGCAAATTAGAAATTCTTTTCATGTCCAGCCAAAAAGGATTTGTTGGATAAATGATGGTATATCTATGCAATAGAATATATATGATGATTAAGAGCACTGTTATAGTAGAATATATATCATCCTGAGATAATTCAAACAGTACGTGATCAAGTGCAAAAAGCAAGTTATCACACAACATATTCTCTACAGCTGCGGTCCCCAATCCCCAGGCGGCGGCTGTCCAGGTCCGAAGCCTGTTAGGAACGGACAGGCATCCCCGCCTAAGCCCCATGCCCCCCACTACCACCTCCAACCCAGTCCCCGGAAAAATTGTCTTCCATGAAACTTAGGAACCAGGCCTCACAGCAGGGGGTGCACAGTGGGTGGGCCAGCGAAGCTTCATCTGTATTTACAGCAGCCACTCTCCCTAGCTTCCATCACCGCCTGAGCTCCACCTCCACTGTCCCCTCCCCCCAACCCCCACTCCCATCCATGGAAATTGTCTTCCCACGAAACCCGTCCCTGGTGCCAAAAAGGTTGGAGACCACTGTTTGTGAAGGATATCAAAATATGCCACCCCAAATATGCTTCTTTGGCATATGGATTACCTTGAGCTAAATACCATTGAGAATAATTAGACACAGGAAAAGCTATAAAAACAGGTCACAGGTTTTCTTTTTGTAAAGGAAATTTCCATTTGTTGAGGTGTCTCCCTCCCCAACACTAAGAACAGGACTCTTAATAACCCTTAGTGGAGAAGGCACTGACTTAATTCTGTATAACAAACCTTAACAAACAATCCCTGCTTACATACATTTCCTGGGTCTTCCCCTGCCAGAGGCCCCAAATCCCTTTGCCTGTGTTTTAGCCTAAGTTGGTGTATAAGCTCAAGGTCTAACCATCCCTTTGGTTTACTCCTCTCTGTGTGGTCCCACCATGTGGAAGCACAATACATATGCTAAGAAAATTCTGTTTTTTTCCCTCTTGCTAATCTATCTTTTGCCAGTCCAATTTATAGGGCCCCATCTGAAGAATCTAGCACATATAGAGGAAAAGATTATTCCCCCCTACATATGACCCCATTGTTTTAAGAAAAGTATTGTAATATTGCATGTAAAAAAATTACAGCAATTATTTTGGGATTATAAATGATGTTATTCTTCTCTTATCAATGTACCCTAAATTTTTTATTGTAATCGTGTATTCCTCATATAATTTTTTGAATATAATAAAAACCATACCAAAAAGAAGATCCCCAAATCTTTCTTTCTTTCATAATTTTGATTTAAAGTGATGCCATCTGCCACCATGCATTTTATCAAAAAAGAAGTTGGTAAAACATTACAACTGGAGTTCACCAGGGGTGATGGTTAATTTTATGTGTCATCTCATTTAGGTTAGAGTGCCCAGTTGTTTGGTCAAACATCAGTCTAGATGTTGCTGTCCAGATATTTTCTGATTTAATTAACATTTAAATCAGTAGACTTTGAGTAAAGCAGATTACCCTCTCCATTGGAGGAAAAAAATCTTTTTTCTCTATCCATCTTAGATGCTCCAGCTGGGGTACTATAAATTAGAGTGGCAAAAGACAGATTAGCAAGAAAAAAATAAACAGAATTTATTAACATGTGCATCACACTTACATAGGAGCACCAGAGGTGGGTAACCCTAAGGGGTGGTTAGAACATGGGCTTATACACCATCCTAGGCTGAAACACAGGAAAAGGGGCTGGGGGCTTCTGAGGCAGGGGCTGGGGGTGGGGGGATTGTGGTAAGGTGACCAGAAAAAGCCTGGTGAACAGGGCTGTTTATTAAGGTTTGTTATGCAGGTGTAGGTCAGTGCCTTCTCGACTGATGAGAGTGTTAAGAATCCTCTTCCTGGCACCACAGAAGGAGACACCTTCTACAAAAGGAAATTTTCTTGACAAAAGGAAAACTTGTGACCTGTCTTTATAGCTTTTCCTAGATCTGCTGATTCTCAGCAGCCTTAAGCCCAAAACAATCCATATGCCAAAGAGGCATATTCTGGGGTGGCATGTTGTGATATCCTTCACCTCATAAGATGGGTGAGCCATAACCAATCAGTTGAAGGCCTTGAAAGAAGAGACTGAGGCTCCCTGAAGAGCAGGGAATTCTGTCTTCAGACTGCCTTTGGACTCAAGACTGGAACATCCAGCCTTGCTTGAATGTCTAGCCTGTCAGCCTGCCCTACAGATTTCAGACTTGCCAGTTGGCACGGTTGAGTAAACCAGTTCCTTAAGGTATCTCCCTTTCTCTCTCATACACACACACACACACACACACACACATCTGATTGGCTTGGTTCTGTTTCTCTGGGAACCCTGACCAATACGCCAGGTTAACGGAAACTCATTTGCATAAGAAATTCTGATGCCCTAGAGAACGGCACATTGGTGACCAAGGTATCCCAGAAGTCACATCGATTGGTGTTGAGCACTAACACTCCCTGCTCCATCACAAATGACACCTGTTTGAGGGGAGACCAGCTGCTCAGTGGCCTGGCTATTGCACTGGGTGAACGGGGCCAAGTAAGAGCTGAACCTGACTGGCGACACCAATGGGCCTCCAACAAGAGAGACATTAGTGCAGTTCCTTCCCTGGCCGTATGCAGCAACAGGCATCCTTGATGTGCTTTCCCTGCATGGCTGTCACACAACGACTCCTGGGAAAGGACACAGAAGGTTTTAAAGCTAGCTTAAGCTGTCTTAAAGGTTAGAGCTGTGTGATCCAGAAACACAGTCAGCCTACGAAGCATTCACCTGACAATTGGAACCAGAAGTCTTTGGAGGGCAGGTTTGGGGTTTCACATTCCATTGCTTCCCAGCATTTAGCACAGTGCCCAGCAGTGGGGGTGGACTCAGGGGTGGGGAACCTGAAGCCTTGGGGCCACACACATATGGCCTTCTGAATCCTTGAGCTCGGCCTCTTGGCTGAATCCAAATTTTACAGAACAAATCCTTTCAATAGTTAACCCAGGACCTAGCAGCTAGGTTAACTATCGTTGAATAAATGCATGAAAGAAAACATGAGTGGGAGCTCTTTAGATTTAAGGAGAGTCAGCACAGGGTTGGAAATGAAAATTCAACTTCAGAGGCTGTTAGGGAACGTCCTGCAAGGATGCGGGTACAGCCCTGTCATTAGCATTTATCATTTCATTCTGAGCCACGTGCAGTGGATCTCATGGGTGACATCGTTTGGACATCATCACGTGTCACACATATCACCTCGGATGGTCCCCAGTCATTCTCTCTACAAACTGCAAGTGAAGCAACCAAGGGAAAAAAATCAGCAGTGAAATAGCAGAAGTTTCTACTGTGTAGTTTCATTCTGTTAAAAATCCAGGCAGAAGAATCTAGAAAAGTTGGGGAGAAAATTAGAGCAGATGCAAGGAATACTGTTTTTGTGTGTGTTCTTAAATGAGGTAATTGAAGAGATGGCACTTTGTAAAAGGAAAATACACATTTTTAATGAATCCTGCAATAAGCAAAAGCTAACATGAGGCAAACACCCATGTGTGCTTGTTTTTCCCTCTGATTTCCTGCTTGCTATCTTCTCATGCCACTGTTTGCAGAAAGCCCTTGGGAGGTGATCTATTTAACAAAACATTCAAATGTGACATGGCCACATATTTATGGGAAGGCAATTTCCTTTATGCTTCTCCTAGCTGCGACCCCATATTTCTCTTGACCTTTGACCTTCCTTTCATTCCTGTTTTTACACTATATTTCTTTGGCTTCTTTTCCTCCCACTCAAGTGTTATAAGATCCTGTGGCTATCATCAATCACACTTAGCGATTCTAAGGTAAAAATGAGGACATGGTCTGAAAAGTGTGCATGAAGCCATGGGACTGCGTGGTTGGCTCCTTTGGGAAGCAGAGGGCAAGACAGAGTGAGGAGGGGAAGAGATTTCTTGGGGGTAACATCGTGAAAGATAAAGGTGACAGGGAGCAGGGCCTTCAGACAATAATGCAGATCTGATGCCGGTGACAGGAGAAGGATGGATTAGCAAGGGCTCTCCAGAGAGAAGAACCAATCAGAGGCCTTTGTTTGTCTGTTTGTTTTAGGGAATTAGCTCACGCCATCGTGGGGGCTGGCGAGCCTGCAGTCTGCAGTGCAGCTGGCAGGCTGCAAACTTGGGTCGGAGTTGATGATGCAGTCTTGAAGCAGAATTCCTCCTTTTCTGGAAAACTTCAGGTTTTACTCTTAAGGCCTTCAACTGATGAGATGAGGCCCGCCCACATTCTTAAGGGCAATCTTTTTTACTTAAAGTTGATTGATTGTAGAAGTTAACCACATCTACAAAGCGCCTTCTCAGCCACACCTCGATCAGTGTGTGATTATGTAATCGGGCACTATGACCCAGCCAGGTTGACACGTAAAACTAATCCATGTTAAGGGGGAAGGAAGGAAGGTAGGGTAGGAAGAGTCTTCACCTAGAGAGCGGGTCTGAGAAAGTCCCAGCCGGTCCAACGGGGAACTCCAGAGCAGACTCCACATTAGGCAAAAGTGGGCCAGGCCATGGGACCCCACTGCACTTGGCCATTGCCTGGGGGCCACCTGGGCACGGTCTCAGTTCAAGTGCTGTAGCAGGTCCCGAAGAGGCTGCAGCTGGAGGCTGGCCACTGACCATGCTGCTGACCAGAGAAGAGCAAGAGATCTGGGCCTTAGAGTCGTTGTAGATTCCCAGATTTTATTCTCGTCTCATACCTTATTCTAGTACCTAATTTCTCCCTTTCATGTTGTCCATGAAACCTTTACAGTCATGGCCTTCTCTCTGCCTTCCCTGTCATTCTATTCCAGTGTTTCCTCCAGTCATCCTCTCCTCTGCCCCTCTCTTCCTCATTTAGTCTCCAATTCCCTCCTAGCTTTGCTTTGTCCTCTATAAAGTCTGCTGTCCCACCTCCCTGTCCCGGCCCTTCCAGAGTAGTAGGGTTTGCAGGAGCCCCGGATCTGCTGGTGTGAGCTGGAAGAGGCTTCTCAGCACCCCTTCTTAGTCATGGTGACGACAGCAGGCTGGCACCCATCCAAATGCATGCTTAAATAATGGGCACGCCAGTGCCAGAAAATTAAAACACAGCATGGAATTGCTGAATGCACAATTTTATTGTCAGTGATTGCCTGGTGGCTTTGCATATTGAGAAGATCTTCACAGCTTCTTCCATTTTCCATGGCTTGGTTAATGTGCAGATAATTCTAGTGGTAAACTTTTTGTTCCCCCTCAACCCTACCCTCCTATCCCTCCCAACCAGGCAAATAGAATCACTACTGTGACAAAGGCTGCTTCACGTTTCATCTCATTGTTCATCTTTGATAGATAGTGACATTGTATAGCTGGAAGGTGTATGGAAATCATCTATACCAACCTCACTCACACTTGACAAATAAAATCATTGAGGCTGAGGCTGGAGGTGGTCATATGGCTTGTTCAAGGTCACGCAGGGAAGTTGTGGGGTAAGGAAAATTCCTGACTGCCAGCTCAGTGGGTAAGAGATAGATACGACAGATGCCATTGTTTCCTTTTGACAAATAAGGAAACTGAGTCTCACAGCTTCCCACAGAGGAAAAGGCAGGATCAGGTCTCATGACCTATTATTCTTTTCAACACATGATGCTGTCTGGTGCTAAGCAAATGAGTAGTTAGTTTCCTTGTTTGAATGAGAAGTGGAGTCAAATCAAGTTTTGGGTGACAACTTATACGTGGAAATATAGTACCTGTGTAATAACATGCATCGTTTGTCCAGTGTTACAATTTTCACACTCATCCCTTCTTTGTTATTCCCGTTGGTTGGCACAATTGGCCCAGGAGGCAGGTAGGGTCTGTATTGGTAGCCCCATTTTTATGGCTGAGGAAATAAAGCCTCAGAAAGCAAATGAGTTGCACAAATCTCATAGGAAGGGTGGAAACCAGGACTTGAAACATGGATGTTTTGACACCCTGTGTTCCTTATACTTCTGATTCATCAACCAGCCTGCAGGTGCGGAGGCTTCCAATGGAATAGTCTCTCGTGTAAGCACGGAGTGACATTCATGGCCTGTTTCATATTTAGCCACTTCTTTTCATCCTCTGTGCCACTGCCCTAGTTCCTGCCATTTCTATTTCAGTCAGTGCAGCAGCCTCCTAACTGGCCTCCTTGCCTCCAGCCTCGCTGTCCTCCAATCCATGCTCTATGTTGCCGTATACTGCAGCCAGAGCTACCCTTCTAAAGCATGTACTCCTGCTACTATAAAGTCTACTAGAAGGGTACATTTAAAACAATGTGATTAAAGGTTCTAATATTTTCTTATTATTCTGCTTTGGAAAAAATTGTTCAGAAGTGCAAATCTGATCCTTCCCTTGCTGAAAATCAACATTGATCCAAGACTAAAATTCAGATTGCACGTGCTTGATGAAGCTCTGCAACCCTGTCTGTTTCTCAATCCTGATTTCTTTCTCTTCTTCGTCTTCAGTTCCACATTTTAATTTCCCTGCCCCTGTTCATCTCTCTGTGGCCTCTATTCCCTGCTGTCGTCTGTCTGGAAAATACTTCTCCTTCTGGCATCTTCCTCTTCTTCCTCTTTTTGCCCAGTTAATGCCTGCTGGACCCTGGGGTCTCAAACTAAGCTTAACTCCCCATGGGAGGCCTCTGAGATGAGGCCAGGTGCTCCTAGGTGCCCTTTAGTAATACTTATCACCTTGAAAAGTCATTCTGATTTTCTACTTATTTGTCTTCATTTCCCAGTAGACCATCAGCTCCTTGAGGGCAGAGTATGGGGTTTGTTGAGTGGTGACTCTCCAGTGCTATTCAAGAGCAAGTATGTCAACATCTACAGGGATTTGTTAAATGAATCCACAAATATCTGCTCTGAGCCTAAAGGTTTCTGCGGAGTGGAAAATAGAGAATGTAACCAGCCCATCAATCACACGGGTCTCATGGGGCATAATATTTTTGACACTCACTTTCTCTTTTAAACTGCCTAGTGGGGAATCTTTCCATTGTGTATGGGAATAAAAACTTGGATATTCCCCACAACTTCTCTGTTCATTCTCAGGTAATAGAAAAGTCATACAGTCCTTTGAAGTCTCAGTCATGTCTCAATTAATTTAGTAATTAATGGTGTCCAACCCACTACATCAAGCAAAACTTCCATATTTTCAGTGAAATTGCTCTTTATAAAATTAATAAAGGGCCACAAGATGGGAACTGTGGTAGGGGAAATATACATATAACCAGCCATTGTTCCCTGGCTTGCTTTCCCATAATTGCTCACTACCCAGGAGTCACATAGATGATGGCCATAAAGATTCTTAGCTTTCTTCATTGCTCCCATAGATAACATCACCCTTGTAAAACTAAGGCTAGTTTTTGAGATATCTTCCAGGCCCTGAATTCCAGGGGAATGGCTGACCCACCCAGACCACTGGCCTATACTGAGGAACTGACTCAATTGGTCTTGCAAACCCCTAGCTCAGCAAAGGAGACAATTTCTACACCAATATGGCTCTACACCAAACCCAGATAATTAGCAGACCCAATTGCTAGCCCTTTGCCTGCCAAACTATCTTTAAAAACCCTTTCTCCCACCAGGCACAGTGGCTCACACCTGTAATCCTAGCACTCTGGGAGGCTGAGGTGGGAGGATCTCTTGAGCTCAAGAGTTTAAAACCAGCCTGAGCAAGAGTGAGACCCTATCTCTACGAAAAACAGAAAAAATTAGATGGGCATGGTGGCGTGCAACTGTAGTCCCAGCTACTTGGGAGGCTGAGGCAGGAGGACTGCTTAAGCCCACGAGTTTGAGGTTGCTGTAAGCTAGGCTGACACCATGGCACTCTCCTGGGCAATAGAGTGAAACTCTGTCTCAAAAAAATGAACAACAACAACAAAAACCCTTTCTCCCAAATTCTCAGGGAGAGAGATTTGAGGACTTCCTCTCATCTCCTCACATGGCACCTGCGATATTAAACTTCTCTGCTGTCTCAGTGTATTGGCTTCCTCTTGAGCGTGGGCTATGAACCTGGCAAGGCTGTAACAAGAGGAAGATAACATGTCCCCATTTCTACTTGTCATTGTCTTTCTTTGGGGATGAAGGAATGGTTGCCTTCTTCCCTTTCTTGGTTGGTCTTATACTCCATCCACTAGTGACAGTTTCTAACCCCATAGTGTTGAATGGGTGGGTAGAAAGGAATGGAAAGGAGGTGATGGGGTTCAGGACATGCCTCCCCAAAATATGACTAGCTGGCATGGATATGCCACCCCAAATATGCCTCTTTGGCATAAGGATTATTCTGAGCTGTTATTTTGAGAAAGTGCGGACCAAAGAGAAGCTCTGTGAAGTTACCCTTTTGTAAGAAAAAGTTACAAATGTAAAGGAAAGTTCTATTTGTAAGGGCATCCCCCTCTCTGCACCAGGAAGAGGAGGACTAATCAATACAGACTCTTTATCTACAGAGAAGGCACCAGTGTAAATCTTCATAACAGACCTTACTTTTATTTAAGGTGGTTGTCCTGGCCATCTCAACTCCACCTGTCCCCACACCCTTCTTTCCTTGTTTCAGACAACAATGGTATTTAAGCCTGAAGTCTAAGACAACTATGTGAGATCTCCTCTAGAGATTTACTAATTTCTCTGGGCATTCTCCCATTTATACAGTAGGCATACATGTTACTAACCTTCTCTTTCTTTTTCTCTTCTTAATCTGTCTTTTGTTACTGGGAATCCCACTGTTAACTAGAGAATTATTAGGTTGAAGGAGCTCAGGAAATTTCACCCCAAAATATAACTCCTTGGTATAAACAGTATTTTGAATTAAAGGCCCTTAGATATCAACAGGTGTTGGAAGGGGCTTTCCCTTTTTCTTCATTAAAAAAAAAAAGACCCATCAAAAAGAACAACTGACTTCCTTTCCCCTCCCTGTTATCTCAATATATTACAGGAAAGAAGATCAAGAATGCAATCAGACCTGGCTCAAATCATTTTAAACATAATACCTGTTTCCCAAGTTAATTTAATTTCCAAAGAGAATCATTTATAAATCAATCTCTTTCCCCCATCCATTCGTTCTCCCAAGTATCTCTTCATCCTCCCTAGTAACCACTTATTGCCCCTAAACAGAATTACCTATATTCCTTATCTCCCTCTCCCCTCTAAAATGAGGGTATATAAATTTCTGGACCCCACTGGGATACTGGGTAATCACTCAGTGATTCTCTCCATGTGCACAGTAAATAAACCTTTCTTTTATTAATCTGCCTTATTGTGAGTTGATCTTTCAGTGAACCTTCCAGGGCAAAGGGAAAGTTTCCCCTAAACCCCACAGGTTCATAAATTTATAAAGGAGAGATTTATTTCTTATAAAGGGCTGCAGCCTGCAGGCTGGTCATCCCACAGGCTGGGCAGTGGAATCTCCTGCAGAAAGTGGAACAGGCATTCAAGGGAGGGAAGGATGAGACAGGAATTTATGCTGATGGATAGACTATGCATAGTTAGCAGTTTATAGGAGGAGCTTTGAATATCCAGGAAGAGGAGGGGCACGTGCATTGTGTCATAAGCTAACATGTATGTTACATCCATCCCGTGTTCACTTTGGGGTGGAGACTTAACATTTAAATGTATTACAATTAAGCCCCACACATCATAAGGCGAAGCAGAGGACTCGAGTGTACTCAAGTGTGCAGCCTCCACAAACTGGCCAGAACCAGTTCATGGTCAGTGGTCTCTTATCAGGAAGGAATGCTGCTCATTTATTGTGTGGAAACCACAAAAAGGAGGGGCAGTATCAGGTGGTAGGGCAAGTCTTTCCAAAGGGCTGGTTTCTGTTCAACCCTCAGGGAAGAAAGCCTGGTGGCTGTTAGAGAGAGAGGGGGTATATGAGGCATGTTCAACCTCCCATCCAGTCCTGGCCAGGAGCTCAGTTTTTAATATTTCTCTGGGATGCCCTTGGCCAAAAGGGGGTCGTATCAGTCAGTTGGGGCAGTGGTCCCCAACATTTTTGACACCAGGGACCAGTTTCATGGAAGACAATTTTTCCATGGACTGGGGTGGTGGGGCAGGGGGAGGCAGAGCTCAGGCGGTGGGGAGCAGCTGTAAATACAGATGAAGCTTTGCTCACTCACCCACCACTCACCTGCTGTGCGGCCCAGTTCCTAAAAGGCCACGAACTGGTATTGGTCCACAGCCTGCGGGTTGGGGACTGCAGTTAGGGGACTTAAAATTTTATTTCTATCTTTCACCAGCTGAGAACCATGAAGGATAGAAAGGAAATTATTTTTTCTCCCCCACAGAGGATAGTAAAGTTCTTAACTGACTGATACTGCCATACTACGGCACCCCAACCTCCAATGTTCAAGTAGGCACTTCCATGTGTTCTCTCTCCTCACCTCTTAAATGCTCTCAGCATGCCTTCTAAAACAACTTGAGGCCAATATTACCAAAGTGGGCTGCACCTCAAGTTCCTAGAGTCATGCAGCTTTGACTTGCTGATGGGGGAAGTGCCCTCCCTCTGGTGACCACAGGTCACTAAAGCTTTGCAGGGGTGAACCCGACACAGATGCTGCATGACTTCCCAGTTACAGAAGCTGCTTGTCCAGCTCTCTGAGTGACATGCTGGAGCCCTGCTCACTGGGTATGGAGGAAGGCTCAGATGTCAAGTTAGAGGGTCAGTTAGAGAGAGCTGGTCCCAAGGGGAAGCCATGAAAATAAGGTTGCAGCTTTGACTCTCTAGTGAGTCCTGGACTTGCCCAGGTGCTGGGGATGCAAAGACAAGACCCAAGCGTGAGGGCCGCAGGGGCTCATCACCCATCCATCCAGAAACAGCCATTGATATCTTCACTGTCCCTTCCTACACTGTATTCGTGCAATTCTACATAAAGGAAAAGTTTTTAACAGGAAAGCTTGAGTCCTAAGTCTGAATTCCCTTTACTGATTGCTGAAGACATTGGGTTAAAAAGCTAAGAAAGGTGAATGGAGGCCCCGCCCACCACATCTTCTCTGGAAGGGCCTTTCCAAATTGCAGATGATTCCTCTACATTTTCAAGTCGAAGATGGAGATGAGCAAGCTGTAAGTCTGGGTGATCTGCAACCCACTTAACTACATCTCTTTGCTTGTTTAAAAGGTAAAATTTTCCATAGTGATAGATCAACTTTAAAAAACTCAGTAATGAATTTTAAAAATACGCAGGTATTTCAAATTGACTGCTGTCCCCCTAACGTTGGCATTCGTCATTCCATTCCTCAGAGTGGGTTGAATTTTATCTAATGTGGAACCCCTCTAAGGCAACTATAGAAAGATGAGACTTCCTACAGCCTTTTAGAGAAGAAAAAAAAAATTTTTTTTAGGGGCACTGCTTAATTAGCAGTTTTTAAAGACCCAAAGAAATCATGAAATGCATGCATGTCTGTAAAAGTAAGTTCATGAGAATATCATCGGAGACCTTCCCAAAATATTTAGAGTCCAGAAGTGGGAAAATGGAGGCATTTTCTCTCTGAAAGCAGCAGAGGGTCCTTTGTTTCTCAATGTAATGGGATTCTAATACACACACACAAAAACCACCCAATAACCATTTAAATAACAATGCCAGGTCTGCTGCAAAAATTCACAAAAACAAGGAAACACTTACAGCTGAAAACTTAGCACAGCCTGCTGCCCTCAGCTCAGATTGTTGAGCCAACAAATTAGAAGGAAAGAAGGCCCAAGGTAGGGCAAAAAATGCATCGGGTTCCTGGCTTCAATAGTAATTCCAATTTTTACTCCTTAGGAAAATGTTCTGCAGCTCAAAATGCAATTTCTTTGTTTTCTTTCAGGGGAAGGGGTGTGTGTTTAAAACTAAATGGCATTTGAGGGCTTAAGTGTTTGAGTCCACAAAAAGTGAATAGACCATATGGTCTATTGTAGAGTAAGTAATTACAGACTTATTAAAAATACATGTTAATTTTACTCACTGACACTCCGGGATAATGGCTTCCTCAGGATCTGCTCCATTCTGCAGATGACACTTACCTATTTCTGGTGCAGGAACTTCCCGTCCTGAGCAAAAAAAAGGCTTGAGCAAAATGTGCGTTGACCCAACCCCACAGCAAAAGCTGAAATTACCACCCTTCCGGGATGCAGACAATTTAAGATGATTTTTCCCTGTTGTCCTTTAAATTCTCAGTTTAAGCCCGAGGCAGATAAGCAGAAGGGAGGTTTCTGCTCCTCTTACCCCCTCAATCTGATAGACAATTTCACAGGGGTTAAGACAAAAATTTTTTGAGCTTCTCCCTTAAAGAATATAGCACTCACTTAGGTTAACAAGTAAAGCATTGATACTTGGAAATGGGTTTACAAATTCTATCCGAATCCAGTTTGGGGAAACTAGCCTTGACATCTCTTCCAGCTGCTAATGACCCACTTACTTCTCAAACTTCACTGCTTTTGTGAATCACCTGAGGGTCCTGTGAAATGGACATTCTAATTCAGTAGGTCTAGGGTGGGACTGAGGTTCTGCATCTCTAGCAACCTCCCTGGTGATGCTGATGCTGTTGGTCCAGGGACCATTCTTTGAGTAGCAAGGACTTTGCTGACTCTGGTGCTCTATGTGCATACTCAAGTTTGTGAATGGACCAAATGACCATATTAGTTGAATGTACAGTATAATCTAGGCCTTAAACAGAATATTACAATTTATTTTCTTAGACTTTCTTTCTTTAACCATTGAAGTCTCTTTAGAGTTGGTCAGTTCTGATAGAAGATCCTGACCATCCATGTGGTACCATTTTTGAATACAACTATAGAATAATTTGTGATCAGTAGATCACTAAAGCTTTATTGCCTCTGAGTATACACATTTCCAACCAAAGTCATGTTTCTTTTTTTTTAATGGAAATATATTTGCTATTTTTGAAGATTACAAGTAATATATGCTCCTTGGGAAAAAAAAACAAACAATTAAGAAATGATCTGATATGTATTCTTCCAAAAGCAATTTAAATTTGTATCTTAGCAAAATATTATGCATCATGGGTATTTGAATATAGTCATGTATCACATAACTATGTTTCAGTCAATAACAAATTGCATATCTGGTGGTGGTCCCATTAAGATTATATAATACCATATTTTTACTGTACCTTTTCTGTTTAGATATGTTTAGAATCACAAATATTATACTTACCACTGTGTTACAATTGCCCACAGTATTCAGTACAGTAACATGCTGTACAGGTTTGTAGTCTAGGAGCAATAGGCTGTACCATATAGCCTAAGTGTGTAGTAGGTTCTACCATCTAGGTTTGTGTAAGTGTACTCAGCAATGTTTCCAGAAATGCCTAATGACGCATTTCTCAGAACATATCCCCCTCGGTAAGTATTACATGGCTGTAGCTGAAACATCAAATGTGAAATGCTGGCATGCTAAGGCTAATGGTGGAAATTCTGGACTGCCAATAGGTTAATAATAACAATAGCTACATGTAGTGAGTGCCTGCTTTCCTACCAAATACTCTGGCTGTAATATGGACTTTACATATTGTAAGACGGGTTGAGGACATGCTACCCCAAAATATGGCACCTTGGCATTTGAGAAAACTGCAGAAGCAGAAAGGTCTCTCTGACTTTCTCTCACCCTTCCCCTGGGAAGCAGACTATAAAAGAATTCCCTGACCCTCCCCTGAGGTCATAAGAACCTCAGTCCAGAGGGGACCTTTCCGTACCTGGAGGAAAGGAACTTTCTTATCTCTGAAGACACAGGGACACAGAGAAGATTCTGCACAAACAGGCCTTGCTAAGGTCCCCACCACCTCTCAGTTTGTTACCATTAGATCAAACCCCCTTTTGTCCAATCACATTTCTGCATGACTGTCCCCTCTTCATCAAACCTGAGTGTGAAAATGCACAGGTTTTCCTGTTTCTTTGGGTCTTCATGTCTAAAGACTCCCATGTCGCATAAAACATACACTAAATCAATTCGTATGCTTTTTTCTTGCTAATCTGTCTTTTATTACAGGTGTCTCAGCCATGAACCTAGGTATTACTTTTCCTCCCTTACATAATGGTCAGAGTTCCTGGATTCAAGCAAAACACAACTTATTAACTTTGAGCAGAAAAGGAATGTATTGGAAGAGTGTCAGTAATTTGTAGAACTGACCCAATAGCTAGAAAAACCACCTCTGAGAATGGGCAGAAAATGAGGACGGCTGAGCAGTAGGGACAATGTCTGGATCTTGTCACAGGATTACTGGTTAGGACCTGCTCCCTGCCTCACCATTATCGGATTCTGAATCCCTGATGCAGCTGTAGGGGAGAAAAAGTAATATCTCTTTCTCAATCACAAGGATTATGGCTGCTGCCCCTAGAACAAAATACAGATCAACAGCATAACAAATTTGTTTATCAAAGTTTTACATGATGTTGGAGCCCTCAGAAATAAAGGTCTAAAGACCCAGGAAAACCAAGTATTTTTTTGCTAAGTCTGACAAAAGAAGTGGATTGTTGTGAAGAAATACAACTGGATGAAAAGGGTATGATTTAATAGTCAAACACTGAGGAAGGAGCCCAGCAAAGCTGTTTGTTTGGATTCTGCTCAGCTTGTCTGCATAAGCTTTCCTTCCTTTAGGCATAGAGCAGGACACCTGTCACCGGAGGATCTTATGACCTATTTTCAGGGGAGGCAGGGCAGGGAGTGACCTTTCCAGGTTTTATGTCTTGCTTTGGGGGAGAAGGACAGGCAGGAGACGGGAAGGTGGGAGAAGGTCAGAGAGGCCTTCTTGCTTCTGAGGACCTCCTGTCTCCTTCAGCTCAAACATAATCAGCACGTCAAGGTGCCATACTTTGGGGTATCGTGTTCCGACATAGCCACCAGGAGTGACTTTGCAGCTGTCCCCCAGATGAGAGAACCTGGGAGAGGAAATATTGGAAAGTTCAGGTTCCATGGGGGCCAGAATCCTACCTCCCCCCCAGGACTCAAGCCATGCAGGAGTCCCACAGCGTGGCCACAAAACAAAGCAAGACTCCCACTTGTCATCATCTTGTTTAATCCTCATGTTAAACCTGAAAGGCTGCTATACTTGCTGCCATTTTAAAGAAGAGGCTCCAGGACCTCCGAGAGGTGAGAGGCCTTGCCCCGGAAGTGCATGCGAAGGGCCTGCCATTTAACCCCGCAGTGCCTCACCCAGAGCCTAACTTCCCACTTCCCTGCCCTTGGTTTCACCCTTGCCCTGCCTGGGAGAAAGTTACCCATTATTCGTCTGTGTATCTTTTGGATCATAATTTTGTTTGTTTTCTAAGGGGAGGGCAGGAGGAGAAAAAAACAAACAAAAATAAAGAAATTGATTTTTCCCCTTCCTTTTGATATCCTTCATTTCAAGAGTTTAGGTAGCGGAATTCGCCTTTCAGGCTCATCTCTGAGGAAAATCCTCCTCAGTCCTCCCCCACCTGGGGGCTCCTTTGGCAGCAGGTGTAACTCTTAGATATTTACCGAAATTTTTACTTACAAAGTATATTCACAGGTGAAAGTCTTCAACACCTAAAAAATACTCCTTTGCTAATGATGGGGTTCAGGACATGTCAACCCAAAATGTAGCAATAAGAGACCAGGATATGTTACCCCAAAACATGCCTCTTTAGCATAAGGATTATTTTTTGAGCTGATTATTTTAAGGAACAGCAGCCACAGGAGAAACTTTGAAAACAGAGCCAAAGAGACCCTTTTGTAGGAGAAATTCACATCCCTAAAGGAAATCTCTATTTGTAAGAGTGTCTCCCTCTCTGCACCAGGGAGAGGAGGGTGACTCAGTCAATAGAGACTCCAATCAATGGAGAAGGCACCAACTGAAATCTGCCTAAAAAACCTTTGCCATGTTTCAGCACTTTTCCCCATCACCTTCTCATAACTGGCCTTCTTTACATCCTTCTTTCTTTGTTTCAGCAAAAGATGATATTTAAGCCTGAAGTCAAAGCTCCTTCTTTGATATCTACTCTTGAGAGCCACTCATTTTCCCTGGGACTATCCCATGTACACATGAAATATACATGTTAATAAACTTCTGTTTGTTTTACTCTTGTTAATCTGTCTTTTGTTACAGGGGTCTGCCCAACTAAGAACTCAGAAAGGGTAAAGAAACCATAATTTTTTTCCTCCCTGCCCTATGATGAGATGTAGCATGATAATGAAAACCATTTGGCACAGTGATGGCTCTAGAGAGAGTGGCTCATTGTTCTAATGGAACTTCTAGGCCAGACGTTACCTGGAGGGTTGGCTTTCTTTCAAGGTCAAAAAACCAGAATTGAGGAGGATGTTCATGATAAACTGAAGTTCGTGGCTCTGGGCCACAGCGAGGGCACTCCATCGAGATGCTTCAGTGAGGTTAGAAAAACAGAAAGACTTCATATATTTCCTGAATTCTAGAAATGAAATTTTTCTCCCATTACTTTCATAGTGGTCTAGATTTCACTTCCTCTCCCAGCCCTATTCCCACTTTGGTAGGAAAAAATGCTTAGATCAGCAAAAAAGATTAATAATACAT
Organism: Varecia variegata; assembly: GCA_028533085.1. Lineage (NCBI taxonomy): Eukaryota > Metazoa > Chordata > Mammalia > Primates > Lemuridae > Varecia > Varecia variegata. Next base: position 98,669,837 of record CM052440.1, on the reverse strand, counting down.
CAGCAATTCTGTTATTGTGTGTATTGATTCTCCAGGGGCCAGAACAGAACCTCAAAGGTGAGGGTAAGTGGAAAATACATGCAGGCAATATTCCACACACTGTATTTGTGAGCCATTTAGAGCATCCCAGGAGGACTGCAGCTTAAAATCTATCAAAGATTTTTTTTTTCCTTCCCAAGGAGATGACAACTGTTTATTTTGCAAGTCTCTCTATAAGGTCCGAATGGTGTTTCTCATGAACAATACCTGGAAGGAAACTAGTGATTGTCCTGCCTATAAATGAGAAAGGCCCTGGAGCCAGGGGAGAGAAACCTGTGATGTGTCATTCTAATGCTCAGAATAGGATGGTCCAGGCCACGCTGTAGCCGTTTACCTTTAGTCTTACGTAGAGTGAGTTGTATCATCATCTATAGGCATGCCACTGAAGCACTGAAATAGTACATCCAGTTTCTTTAATTTGTTCTTTTCTTTTTCGTTGTTTAGCACGGTCTCTAATCTCAAATAGGTCCCAAGAAACAGGCCTGCCGAATAGTGGCCAAACCAAGCCAGGCTATTTAAAGATGGATCCATTAATTCCCATTGATTCATTCATCTGAAAAACATTCATGTAATGTCCACTCTGTGCCAGATTTTGTTCCAAAGTTCGAGGATAGAGCAATATTCTCTAAAAGAGCTCCCAGTCCCGAGGGGAAGACAGAGGGGAATGCAATCACAGTATGGTGTGGGACGTGCTATAACATTAATAATAAAAATAGCTACCACTGTTGAGCATGGGCTCTTTTGATACTACGTATGTTAATGTGTATTATCTCTATTCCTCCTAGTATTCTATAATAAATTTTGCTATCCCCCTTTTTAGGGAAATAGACTGAGAGATATTAAAAAAACTTGCTTAAGGTTACAGGGTTATGAATATTAGAACTAGGAATTAAAACTCCTGGTTTTTTGGCTCCAAAATGTGCCAACAGAGAGCAAAGGAGAACTCATCTGGATCCAAGAAGGCTCCAGGGAAGTTTTTAAAGGAAGTGAGGAGGAGGAGGGGGGAGTCCAGGGAAGGAGGGGAAATTTGCCTTCACTTCTACTCCTCGCACAGCAGCCTCATAAAAGTATGCCCAGCCTCCCGAGTTGGGGAAAAAGGAAGGTGACAATCCCAGCTTTCTTTGGTTGCTATAGAAAAAGTAATAACCAGGTCAGGGAAGGAACAAAGACAATCACCAGCAAGACACTAGAGCAGGCTCACGAGGCAGCTGTTGTGGATGGAAAAGGTGAAATATCTCTTGGCCATAGTGGGTCTGGAAAAAGGGTCGTCCCTGATAATAGCACCCACCAAATAGCATCTAGCACCACATGGCTTCAACCCTGGCTCTCGGATCAGCCACGTCTCCCTCCCGAGTTAGCGTCAGCTAACTCACATGTCACGTGGCTAATGAAAGCTGCTGAGGAAGGATCGGGGTCCAAAATAAATACAGTAAAACCTTATTATTGTGAAAGACAGGAGATTGCAAGTCTCACTCGAATTAATTTTTATGAAACATTCTAACTCTAGGATTTGTTAAAAGAAATACTGATAATTATGTTACATACTACAGATGCCATAAACCCAGTAATCAATGGGGTACTAATAAGGAAAATTGGCTAAATGAATCTGAGATTACAATTTATAAAAACACTGTGGCATATGCACAGTGCTCATAAAAGTACAGATTTCTAAATTACAACTCTTCATTCAAACTTCTTACCCAATAAGATCACTGTGTCGTAATTAATATAAATTCCAAAATGCGGGGCCCAATTAAGGAAATTTTACTGTTCAGCAAAGAATGAGGTGAGTTGTTGTAAGGCTATATTTATATGAAGAAAGAACTCTTGAAATAGTGGTATCAAAAAAAAAAATTCAAAGCCATTCAAAGCAGTGGGAGAGATTTTGTATATGTGTTGTATTGTGTCGGAAGCCCCTAATTGCCCTGGAACTATTTAGCTTTTTATTTACTGGCCACAGAGTGCCTACTATGTGATCAGGTCTCTGTAAATATGAGTATAGCCTAGTCATTAAGGTGCTAACGTGTATGATACACCTCTCACATACATAAATATTGCACACACAACACCACACATAATCCCCATTCCCCCATGGCCCCGGGAGAGTGAGTTCTGCACTTTGGTAGGTAGATAAACTATCCTGCTAAGAGAAAGTCTAGGGAAGGAAAAAATAATTTTCTCTCTACCCTTAGTTCTGAGTTGGAATAGACTCCTAACAAGAGAAAAACAAGCAGAAGTTTATTAACATGTATGTTTCATATATGTAGGGGAGATAGGGAAAATGAGTAATTCTCAAAGAGGTGGCTTTAAATTCAGGCTTATATAGCCTCTTCAACAAAGAGCAGTAAATTTTTACAGAAGTGACAAGAGAAAGGAAAAGAACTTTGAGTCTCTAGGGACAGCAAATTGTGGGAAGGCAAACACAGTCATGCATCGCTTAGCGACAGAGACACATTCTGAGAAATGCGTGGTTAGGGGATTTAGTCACTGTGTGAACGTCACAGAGCACACTCACACAAACCTCAGTGGCGTAGCCTCCACCACACCTGGGCTACATGGGTGACATACCTGTACAGTGTGTTACTGTGCTGAATACTGTAGGCGACTGTAACACGATGATAAGTATTTGTGTATCTAAACATATCTGAACATAGAAAAGGCACAGTAAAAATAGCGTATAAAAGACTTTTTTTTAATAATGATACATCTGTATAACAGAGCTCCATCAAAGCCTTATGGAACCTTGTGCAGGGCCTGCCCGTGTGTGGCAGATAAAGGCTAGTTAGGGAAGCGTCCTGGAGATTCCTCCAGTGGTCTCCAGATGACATCCTTATCCCCATCCTCTCACTGATAAAGATCCAAAATTGTTTTGGGCGATTAACCTTTGTCCTTCCCGGCAGAGGGGAGGAGGGACACCTATGTCTTTGTAAAGGTGCACCCGCCCTGCGGTTAGGCAAATGGGGGAGGGCAGAGAGCTTGTCTCCTGTTTGTTTCTTCTCAGGTGCCTGGCGCTCAAAATAATCCTTATGCCAAGCAGGCATCTTTAGGGGTGGCATATTCTGGTCTCCCACAAAAAGTGACAGTGGTTTGGGATTGCCCTGGCATCTCCCCAACACCCAATTTACAGAAGTCCGAAGGGTGAGAAAACAAGGCTTTTGTAACCTGATGGACCTTTCTCTTGGCTTGGAAGGTCTGTGAACTCAAAGCTAATTTTTTGTCTTCAACTCTGCAACAGTGCTCTGCGCTGACTAATTTAACTGAATTAACTGGCAGACCTCCTTTGCCTGCTTTCCTGAGGGCAATGGGTGGCCCGTGGGTATGAGGAGGGGAGTCAGAACGCCTAGTTCTCTGTTCGTTTTTTCCTAGCGCCTGGAAGCGCGTCCTGGTGACTATTCTGGAAGTTGGTTGAAACGGCTCACCTCAGCCCTGCCGCCAATATCCGGGCAGGCCCAGTGGTCCTCAGGGCCACTGCACCGTCACCTCGACCGATGCCTCTCCCCCCTTGGCCCGGAACCGTGCTTGCCAGAGGGCCCACACTCCCACGCGTCCAGGGAGCCGCTCCTCCGGCTTCTCCCACCCCTCCTCCTTTTCTAGTGCCTGTTTTCTAATTAAGCCTAAGTCATGACAGATGGTGTTGCGGGGCCGATTAATACACACGTTGGGAGGGTGCCGCAGCACCTGGGGTGCACATGCATCAGGAAGGCCTCCAGCCTCAGCTGCAATGGCTCGCTGGGATCGCAAATAAATTGGAATAAAAGGAATACAAGCGGTGTGGAGGGGGTGAGAAAAGAGAAAGAGAGAAAGGAAGGAGGGGGAGAGAGAGAGAGAGAACCAATATTTCACATGCTGGAAATCGGGTTTTTTTTTTTAAGTATTTTATTTTAATTGTTATGTTAATCTTTTAGAACCCGTCTCAATGCACAGCTTAAAGGAAGACGGGACTGTCTGCGCCCTACTCCCAGACCACTGCCTCCCGCCCTGTTCACGGGCCCAGCGATCTGCCCCAGGCTCCTCCTGCAGAAGGAGGCAAGGCCCTACCTCTACCGGGGAACAGAAGGGAAGGAACAAAGTGGCCACCACCCTCCAGACTGCTCGTGGCATCTTCCCAGCTATGGTCAGAACTGTGCCTCCATCCCAGCCACCTCTGACCTTTGATAGGCTTTTCCTCCCCTCCCAATTTGATGCCAAAAGTTGCTGATGATTCTCTTCATGCACAGGAGGCAACCTGTGCAGCTGGACAGGTGTGCTCATTTCCCCTGTGGGTTCCCTGGCTCTCGCCCCCCCACCCCCACCCATCCCCACCTCTCCCCACAACCCCTTCTTCACTCATTCCACCCACACAACTCTTCCCACCCCCTTTCCCCTGTATTTTCAACATGATTCATTTATTTTTCCAATGCAGAACTTAATTCACCTGTTCCTAAAACACTTGTGACTACCTATCATGTCAAATTCTGGGCTGGGTCCTATCCCCAAGTTGGTAAAAATCTGTGAGTGGTAGAGTAGAGCTGTCACCAGCTTGAGCCGTTGGGGGGCTGCCTGCAGATTCTGAGTCCTGTCCCTCCAGCTGTGCACAGTCCCGAGAATCGAATCGCATGAACCGTGCTGTCTCCCATCATTCCCCTCCGTCTGCTCACCGCCCTGCGAACCAGAACACTCCAATGCAAGCCTGGGTTCCAGGTGACCTTGAACAAGTTCTTTTAACCTCTTTAACCTCAATTTGCTCCTCTGTAAAATGGGCATCTGCTAACACGTATCTGATAAGGCTGTTCTTACTAGTAAATGTGATGGCGCATGCTAAATGTGAAATCTTTACAGGTGATTTGAGTTTTCTTTGAAGTTCAAAGTTGCCCCATTTGTGAAAATGTCTTAGCACCACTCTCTCTCGTCCTTCATCCCTGCTTTGTAACTGAGCTATATGTATTATCTTAGTCCATGTGATTTTGTTTTCTTCCTCCTCCTGCTTCCTCTCCATCTTTGTATTATTATTATTAACCAAAGCCCACACATTGCAGATTAATTATAGTTTAAGCAGAGACCTAGAAGAGGCAAAGGAAGTGGAGGAGGTGAAGAGACAGAGGGAGCAGCCAGTCAAGGCTGGGAATCAGATCGGCGCCAAGTTATTAGACGTGAATGCCATTAAGAGAAGCCAACTTGAACTTTCTTTGGGACAACTTAGCCACAATAAGAATGATGCATTACTCCTGCCCTGGATTTCAGCCAGACCAGCCCTGGGAAGTGCGGTCAGTCTCTCTAACTGAACTTGGCATCCGGAAATAGAGCTAAACCTCTTCAACAGTAGGAAGAGTTTCCCTCTGCCCACTAAACTATTTGCAAAAGAAAATAAAGAGTGAGAAATATAAGTATTGGAAGATCATACAATAAATAATAGTAATAAATAATGCAGTCCTCTTCTGGTCTGTGCCCGCATGCAGCCCCTGTGCCTCCCTTCCTCCAGCCATAGAGTGGCTGTGTGCAATTTTCTTCCTCTGCCAGGGAGGGCTAGGGGAGGGGTGGCAGGGTCAGCCCCTTCTGTACTCACCAAGCTGTTTGGGTGTTGGGCTACACCCACCAGGTGATGGTACCTTTTCACATTCACACAAAGGCATCGCAGTGTGAGCTGGTGTTAGCCCACTCTTCCTCCATGTTTTATGGAGAAAGCCTTTCAGAAACTACTTTCTCCTTGTCTATTCCTGGCATAAACCATCTGGATATTAGTCCATTGTTTTCTCCCTTCCAGGCATTGTATGTGGTGGAGAAAGTGTAACCAGTTAGAGTTCAGATCAAGTCCCACATCTGCCACTTTCCATCCAAATGACCTTGAATAAATGACATACCTTCCCTGAATTCCAATTTGCCCATCCATGCAATGGGCCCAGTAATTCGTGAAGGATTGTCTAAGAATTAGCAGTAGTATAATGTATATACTTGGCACAAAATGAGTATAGATATGTCATTAGAAAATCATCAGGAAGAGAAAAATGCCTTTCTTCAAGTCTCTGGGAAAACAAAACAAAATGAAACTTTTGTGCCTGGCTCCTAACTTAAACTATACCAACTGGAGTAGGTCTTTAAAAACTGTCTTTGCAGCTCATGTTAAAGTAATCTGAATGTACAAAAATACAGATTTAACAAATAGAAATATGTTATATCCACTTTTTATTCCCTCTTTATAAATATACAAACAATCCTACCACATTGAAAGAAGGATTCAATTTGCAGTTCCTTGATTTGTTTATGGCTTTCCAAGGGAAACATATAGCTCATAATTAAGTATACCTCTAGATTTCAGATGTGGGCATGTCTCTTACAGAATTGAATATTACTAACAATGACAAAAGTAAAGTGTCTGCCAATGACAAATGAATCAGAGACCCAGAAACAAAAACAATTAATTAAGCAGTATATCACCAGGAGAACCTAAAGCCTAGGATGAAAAAACTAAGTCAATAAAGTTTCAAAATGTGATCAGGGGCTGGGCACAGTGGCTCATGCCTGCAATTCCAGCACTTTGGGAGGCCAAATCAGGGGTATTGCTTGAGGGCAGGAGTTCAAGATCAGCCTGGGCAACATAGTAAGACCCTATCTCTATCAAAAAAACATTTTTAAAAAATGGACCTCAGGATTAATTTCTCTAGAGAGCAGACTGAAATGAAGAGCTCAGCTGAATTGATGAAATGTCAGCAATGAGAAGGACCTACAGATGACAGACACAACCCCCTGGGTGGACAGATGGGGAAACTGAGGCCCAGGGAGTCACACAGTTTATTTAGTGGCATAGCTACTGCCACAACCCAGGGTTTCTGGCACCCTGGCCACTGGGGCAATCTCTATTTCATCTATAGCAACCTTAGGTATTTTCCTAAGAGACTCACTGTGATTCTGATGGTGTACAAAAGAAATTTAGCCCTAGATCTCGTTGGCCTACACTTGTCCCGAGTATATCCTATAAGAAGCAGCCCTAATAGAAGAGGCGATGTGTACAGTGGAGAGGACACTACCCGGGAAAGGGGCCCACTCTCTAGTGCTCTGTGTGGCTCACTGTGTCTCCATGCTAACATGGTGCTCATATATGGCACATGCCAGGAATTTAATAAATCTTGACTGAATGAACAATTTCAATTTTGAAGATACACTTTCAAATCTTGTTAGTTTAAACAATACAGTGATCATGACCTTTTGCTACCTAGCAAAGAAAGAGACCAAGAAGAGGGGCCGATACAGACTAAGTAGAAGGGACAGGGGCTGGGCAGCCAGAAAGAGCAGGTTTCCAATCCCAGCTTCACCGCCCACCTGCCCAACAATCCACGATAACCAGTTCCTTGCTCTTTTTCAACTTTGGTTTTCACTATTGTAGAATGGAATAAAATGTCTATTTCATAGAGCTTCATGAATATTACATGATAATATTTATTAACTGCTTGACATTGTACCTGGCATACACTAGGAGCTCAACAAATAATAAGTTAGATAAAAAGGGAGGGAGATATTGTGCAAACAGGGGTTCTGTTGGGTTTAAAAGTGTGGTGTGCAGAGAAGTAGCCCTGTCTTACAACCTCATGTTCTGGCAAACTGTGACTGCATCTCCCCGTCAACACAAATCTGCATGTTAGCCCCTGGGCTTGGTAGGAGGCGGCCTCCAGTCCCGGCCATATCTGACTCCATTTTGTTTGCAGGTTTGGGTGCTCTACCTGCTCAGGTCTCTGAACATACACACGCTCAGGGGAACTGAGCCGAGGTGAGGCCCAGGGCCAGTTCTGTGGTCCCAGAGGGAAAGCTGTGGCTCCATCCTCTAAGAGCAATCTTGGTCTGGGAGCAAGGCCCTAAAGCCACTTGTCTCCATGAGGGCCCCAGGCCAGGAGAGGCTTGGGGGAAAGGCTACCATGCCAGAGCTCTGCTCAGAGGCCAGGCCCACTGGGGCAAACCTCCAAGTAGCTTCGTACTGCTTTCCCAGGGTGACCAGGATAAAGCCCAAGCCACCAACCCCACCACAACCCTGTCCTACTCACACCCCCAAGTGCCATCTTCTGCAACTGCTTGAATCATTTCCCTGTTTGGGAACATGGTTCAAGCAAGCAATTTGCAATAGAAGCAGAGGGAACAGTTTGCAGGAGTGAGTCTGCAGAGAAAGCCCGGTAGGAGAGTGGTACTTGCGCAGCTGTGAGCAGGCAGAGCCAACCGCCATGCACAAGTGTGCTGAGGAATGGCGCAAGCCAGGGCTGCGAAGGCCCCAGAAACCGCAGTGCCTTTGCGCTCCCCTGTCCCTTTGGTGCTTTACCGGTTGTTCGTGGACCTACTTGCACCTTAGGGAAGCATGACACTTTTAGGCAATATTATTTCCATTTTACTGTGAAAATGGAAAGGTAAAGTGGCTTGCCCAAGGTCACAAATGACAGAGTAGATGGCAAAACTGGACCTAGAACCAACATCTGCTGGCTGCTGTTAGCCCAGGGCTCTTGACGCTATCCCAGTCCCTTCGTGGAGGGTCCTCTGGAGCTCGTAACCGTGAAAGTTGAAGACGGTGTTTACGTTGCTGGACTGTCTTCCGTGAAACGAGCCTCAAAAATTCCTTTCCAGTCGGCCTCCTTCTGAAACTGCCTGTGGCCCCTCGAGTTCCTTGGGTGGTTTCTCTTGTCTCTGTGGCCTCTCCTGGGAAGGAGGCCATTGGAGAGTGGAGCAAGGGCGCTTGCCTCTCCCTCTGAGCCAGGGAAGAGCCCCCTCCTTCTAACAGAATGGCCACAGCAGGCGCTCTGGTCTGAATGTCTGGGTCCGCCCAACGATTCCTATGTTGAAACCTAACCAACGGTGATATTATCAGGACATAGGGCCTCTGCGAGGTGGTTAGGTCATGGGGGCAGAGCCCTCATGAATGAGATTAGTGCCCTTGTATTAATAAAAGAGGCCTAAGAGAGACCCCTTGTCCCTTCCACCATGTAGGACACAGTGAGAAGGCGGCACCTATGAGAGAGAAAGCAGGCCTCCATCAGACACCCAGACACCAAATCTGCCAGTGCCTTGATCTTGGACTTCTCAGCCTCCAGAACTCCAGAAATACCTTTCTGTGGTCTATAATCCCCTAGTCTATGGTATTTTGTTAGACAAGCCTGAACAGACTAAGACAGCAGGGTTCCCCACAGTGCTATGGGTAAGGCACACATGCAGGGTCTAGGTGGTACAGGGAGATGGCTAAAGGGGTCTCTCTGCAGCCAGTCAGAGAGTTTAAGTCTGGAAAGGACCTTAAATGTCAGTGGGTTCAACTTTCTCATCTTTCAGTTGTGACACGTGAACAGATGAAGGGACTTATCCAAAATCACATAGCAAGTTCTTCCACTCCTCTTAATTTGGAGACAGCTTCCTCATACATCTACCCTAAGAGGCTGATCATGGCTGCAGTGCAGGGGTCCCTGGGAGCCTCCAAGATCTTCATAAAAAAAAATGGAGGAGACAAGGATAACAAAGCCAGGGAAGGGCCAGTCATGGAGGGATGGAGGGGCCAGGCACCCGGTGCCACTGACACCTCTCTACTCTCAGAGGAAGGGCCTGAAGGTCTGCACCTGTTCCCCTGCCCTTGGCTACCAGGGAGCTGTGTCACCAGGTGTATTAGTCTGTGAGGGCTGCCATAACAAGATGCCACAGGTGGAACAGCTTAAACAACAGAAATTTATTCTTTCACAGTTCTGGAAACTGGAAATCCAAAATCAGGGTATCAGCAGGACTGTTTGTTCTGAGGCATCTCTCCTTGGCTTCTAGCTGGCCAGCCTCACACTGTCCCACAGAGTTTCCTCTGTCTGTGTCTGTGTCCCCAATCTCTTCTTAAGAAGACATCAGTCATATCAAACTGGGGTCTATCCTTGTGACCTCATTTAACCTTAATTATCTCTTTAAAGGTCCCATCTCCAAATATTGTCACATTCTGAGGTCCTGGGGTTTGTGACTTCAACATAGGAATTTTGGGGGAACACAATTCAGCCCCTAACACCACGTGTTCTCCTATTGGGATAGGAAGTGAATTCTTTGCATCCTTCCAGAAAAAACACAATACTTAAGGGGCTAATATTTATTATGTATCTACTATGTGGCAGGCCCTTCTCTAGGAGTATAAATATTCTCAGTTTATCCTCACAACAACCTGTGTAGTATTCCCACCACTCCCAGGAAATTGGGTCTTAAAAGATTAAGTAACAGAAGTCTGAGGTCACAGAATTCATCACTAGTGAAGCTAGAATTCCAGCCCGGGTCTCACCAATGCCCAAGTCCATATTCTCACCACAAGACTGGGTTTCCTTCACTTTCTAGAATTTAGTTTCCCTTCTCAGCAAGATGGGGCGGCTATAGTGTAGTGGGTAGAATGGTGGCCCCGAAAGAGTATGTCCACCAAAACCGGTGAATTTGACCTTGTTTGGGGAAAAGGTCTTTGCAGATGCAATGACGTTAAGGATCCTGAGAATGAGGAGATCATCCTGGATTCCCCAGTAGGTCCTAAATCAAGTGACAAGTGTCCTTACAGGAGAAAGGCAGAGGGTGTTGTGAGACTGACAGAAGAGGCAAAGACACACAGAGAAGGCCATGTGAAGACAGAGGCAGAGACTGGAGTGATCCAGCCACAAGTCAGGGAATGCCTGGAGCCACCAGAGGCTGGAAGAAGCCAGGAAGGACTCTCTCCTAGAGCCTGCAGGGGTAGCGTGGCCCTGCCAAGACTTTGATTTTGGACTTCCAGCCTCCAGAAATGTGACAGAGTAAATTTCTGTTGTTTAAGCCACACAGTTGGGGATAATTTGTTACAGCAGCCATAGGAAACTAGTACTCATGGTTTGCCACTCCTTGTTTCGCACATGCTCAGACCACCCTTGGCTTTCTCAACCACAGCCCAGGAATCATGTGCTTCTAGTCTCAGCCTGATCCCCTGAGCTCCTCTGTGTCGTCATGGGCCATACTGCTTGCAGAGAAATCTCCCTACAGCTGGAACTGGCAAGGAAGGGGTAGCACATCCATGGCCCTGGCCCAGGGCTGCATGAAGCTGAGACTGGATGGTCCATAGTTGCAAAGACTCCTCATGTCTGAGGGAGAGAGACAACACAGGACAGTTAGTAAAACCCTTTGGATCCTTCAGGACTTGCAGAGCCTTTCCCCCCGGGAGTGTGCACGTGGGTAGCCTCCTGCCTTTGCTGCTTGGGGGGGATTGCACATCAACAGAGTGAGGATTTTTCTGTAGGACATCCCAGAACCAGGGAGTTGCCTTGGGTTGCCAGTGGTATCCTTGCTGGAAGGATCCACAGCTCTTGGCAGAGAAGTGCTGGAAACCTCTGCAGGCATGAGGGCCCTCCAAGCCAGAGCTTTGTTATTTTTCGGAATCCACAAGGGAGCCCTGTTTTCAGACATGGGGCTCAAGTGCCTGCTGCTGCAGTTGAGCACGGCCCAGTTCCCCAGCAACCCCAGCCCTTGGGTCCCCGTGTTTCTTTATAATGTGTGCACTTCACAGGAAAGCAGTGATAAGCATTTCTGTGTGTTGGTAGGCGGAGGAGCTCCTCCCCCAGTTTGGACTCATCTTTCCTTTTTAAAGCTCTCCCCGCAGCCCCCTGCGCCCCTCATTCAGACTAACAATAGCCCTGGCAATAACGAGGTGGCAGCAGGGAAGAGCTACGGTTTAATAAAGCCGAGGCCGGGTGGCCTCCCACTCTCCACACCAGGGCTCTGATAAAGCCTTTTCATCGTTCCAGGGCCACATTTCCACCCCGCGTCTGTGAATGGCTTTCTCAACTGAAAGGACGCTTTATTTTGTACTTAGAACGCAGTCGAGAGTGGTCATGGCTTTTAGCCACTCTCTGTGGGTGGGACAGGAAAGAGGGTGTGGAACTGAGTCCTGAAAACCCACCTGCCCCCCAACCCAAATTAGGTGACAGCACACCCAGGGAAGTCTCTGGATCTGGAAGGTTCTAGAAGTTTCTAGGGAGGATCATGTCCAAGTTCGCCTTTCGTCAAAAGTCCAGGTGGGCTACATCGCTACCTTAAAACGTAGCTAACTTGTTCCTCAGAATTTCTTCTTGTACAGAGAAACGTCTTTTCATTCTCCTCTCTGAAATCATGCAGCAGAACAGAAACAGAACCTGTTAGCAGCGTCCCTTCCTCCAAATTCCACCGTTTGATGGCACTTTGTAGAATGTGAGCCAAGAGCTTTCATCACCCCTGTGTATTTACTCAGTGAATTACTTCTGCTGTTACTACATGTGTTTGTATGCTGTTTTTATAAAGTGTTACTTTTTTTTAATTACAAAGTCATGCATTACACTGGTGAAAAATTCAAGCATTTACAAAATGTATGATTTAGAAACTGAAAGACCCCTGTCATCCTCTACTCTCCCAAGATCTACGTAATATATGTGTGTGAGGTTTTTACTTTAATTTTCCATCTTAGTCCTAGAGAAAACAAAATTGTGGCTGCCAGGATGGGAAATCCACAACAAAATCAGCTAATTCTCCTTAGCACACCATGTTGAGCCTCTTTCCTTATGAACAGGATGGTTCTAACCTCTGTAACTGCTCTTTCCACCCAGATAAATACCAACTTCCAGCAGGCAGGGCACCTGGGCATCTGGGCTAGAGTAGATGAAGGACAAATGGGTGAGTGTGGTGACAGGGTATGTGCTGAAATGGGGTGCGATGGGCTGAATTGTGCCCCCCACAGATTCCTGTGTTGAAGCCCTGACTCCCCAATGTGGCTATATTTGGAGATAGAGCTTTTATGGAAATAACTGAGGTTACATAAGGCCACAAAGGTGGGACCCTGATCTGATAGGACAGTATCCTTGTAAGAAGAGACACAAGAGAGCTCACTCTCTTTATCTCCGCCATGTGAGGACATAGCAGGAAGGCGGCTGTCTGCAAGCCAGGAAGAGAGCCCCCACCAGAACCTGACCATGCTGGCACCTTCATCTGGGACCGCCAGCCTCCAGAACTGTGAGAAAGCAAATTTCCGTTGGTTAAACCACCAGGTCAGTGGTATTTTGTTATGACAGCCCGAGCTGACTAATGGGATGGTGGGCAAAGGGTGGGTGGTTACACCCAGTCTACTCCTCCCCAGTTCTTGCCTCTGCATATTATTAGTACATTCACGCCTCTTTATTGTCACCACTAGGTCTCCAAAAATGGGGGTGGGGTAGGGGTGATAAGAATGTCCTCTTACAAATAAGCAAGTCTGGCCTCAGCTTCCTTCTTCACACTGGACCTCTGCATTCCTCTCTCTACTTCAGCCTGGGGGCCAGATGGTCCCACGTGCCACTAAACTTGACTGCAGTTGGAGAGAGAATTTCAGGGCATACACTGGACACCCCTGAATCACACTGACGGTGAGTTTCAAGCTCTTAGCCAGTTTAGCTCAGATACAAATCCACTCACCAAAGCCAGTACCTATACTGTCCTCAGTTTAAAAGTTTAAAAGTTCTCTTGCAAGTTCCAAACCTGCTCCAAGCCGAAATAATTGCTTTATTAATGCTTTAGCCTCTCACTCTACCTCCTATCTCCACAGAACCCACAGGTGGACTCCAGGTTTGCCTCGTCAACTTCAGGTCACACAGACCCTACAACCAGCTCCAACAACACAAGGCTCATGTGCAACTCAAAAAATGAAATAAACTAAATCTCAGGAGGTGTGTGGAATTGAAAGGAAGATTTCTCGTTTTTGCTGCTGATCTTTTAGCTGTCTTTATCCTGCACCTTGGATACCACCTAGGGGTGTCCCAAGATGCAGGGTGTCTTTCTGAAGTGGCCATGAGTGGTAGAGGATTGGCCCCAAAACTCAGTGCTTTCTGGGCTTTTCCGTTGTGACCCAGGCTTTACCTCACCCCCCAGTAGCACATGTACATTCACCCACACAAACATTTGACACAATTGTTTCACAAAACAATAACTACCCCTATTGCCTGGGATGCACTGATAATGTCTAGTCTAGTCTGTTTCATTAAAAATATTGGTTGGGAACTAAATTGATTTCAGTTACAGACAACAGCACTTGTTAGCATTCCCAAGGGTGTGGAAAAGGACGGGCGCTTGCATTTTAGGCACACACTTTGGTCAGAGGGAGCACAGGAGAACGGCTGAGACCCTGGGCTTTGGAGTCTGAGCTTTGCTCTTTGACCAGGAGCATGGACTTTGATGAGTCCTCTGAGGTTTCTGCACAATGGGGGTGATGAGACTGTTCTCTTGAGGTTGTGATAAGAGTTTTGAGAGAGAACTCACATGAAATGCTTAGCACAGTTCCCCACAAAGAGTAAACCCCCAAGGAAATGGTTATTGTTTTTACTTGGAAAATACCTAAGGGTTCATTCAGGCATTTGATGTGTGTGCCCACCTGGAGGCACGGAGCCCTGCCCGCCTGCTTCTGGGGGAAGCCCGTGGGTATGTGGGGCAGGGGAGGCAGTGAAATCTATCTTAGATGGGCCTCTGTGGTGGGGACGCTGGGCTGTTTATTAAGAATCATAAATGGAGCATCATTCATTTCAGCTGCAAAGATGCTTATCCCCCAAACAGACTCATGAGTGATGTGGGTCTTAGATCTTGGTTTCTCCTCTGCCATTTTGTGTCATTGTGCAGCAGCACGATCTTGCCAAGAATGGGCATGTAGAGGCCGGAATTCCAAGCTCTCTCAGAGGCTAACGTGTCATGGGAGCTTGCACAAGCCATTTCGCTTTTCTGCGTCTGTTCTTATGATAAAGGAAATTATAACACCTGCCCACCCCATCTCACGGGGAGGTTGAGAAGCACATTTAACACACTGACTGCCATACTAAGAAAAAAAAGTTTCTCTGGGGCCACCGTGTTTTATTAAAACAAAACGATCCTTTCTAATTTGTTCTTTTTTTATTGTTTTCTGTGCGTGAATTATATGCAATGCAATCCATGTTTTTAGAATTAAATTGTCAATATTAATTGTAATAATAAGAACATCAACAAATAAGATTTTCATGAACCAAGTACAGGGTTTTGCTTCATGTGGTCCCGGGCTCAAAACTGGTGTGAGTTAAATATAACTCATATGGCATTCAATGTGTTAAAAATACAGAAAGAGGATTTGAACCACTCACAGAGAGGCATATTATCAATACAAAGATTTAACTATTTATTATTACTATGTATCTTTCCTCGGTATTTTGTTGTGAAGATGTGTGGTCAGCACTTTATCTTTTTTCCTTCCTTTTGAAAGGATAACATTCATTTCTAACTACCTTTTGAAAGCCAAGTTATGCTTTGGTCATTTGATTAATAGGAGTGGGAAGACCAGCTTCCCAATCAAAGTGCTTTTGAATAATTCAACAGCCGATATTAAAAGAGGAGAGGTGCTGCCTGGTGTGGTTTACTCTCTATGTTGTGCAGAATATCTGAGCTGCTTTTCCGCATGGAGGATGCCACTTGGTCTCTGCACTGTCCCTCTCCCTGCTAGAGGGGTCTTAACAGGCTGACACACGGCTGTGCCTTTTGTGCATAAATGTAAGAGCCCAGCCAGGACTACCCTGAGCCCTGTGCTTTGTCTGGGCTGAAGTGTCAGACCCTGAGGATGGGGATGTCTTTTCTAATTGATCCTCCCAGAGTAGGTACCTTTTTCAAATTTGCACAAAATGACCCTACACACTAGCAAAGGCCTTGCTGCTAAGCGAAAATCTGGGGAAAATACGAGGCCCAGCAATGTCCCTGCATGGACTCCATGGGTCATGACCAAAAATGCCTCTTAGATACCTGAATGAGACTGACTTCTGAACTGCGGAGTCCTCCTGCCCACAGGTGAAAGCCAGGAGGAAAGAGGCTGAGCTGCCTCCAGGGGCTGAGGCCGGAGTCTGGGGTATTGAGCACACCTGGCTGTGAATCCTGGCTCAGCCTCCCAGGGGCCTGTGAAGGCTGGAGAAGTTAAGCTTCAATGTTCTCATTTCAAAGACTGACTCTAGATTAAATGAAATGTGTGAAAATCACCTGCTCCAATGACCTTACTCAGGGAGTGCCACCTGCTGCTTCCTTCCCGCCACCCTTCCTTCCCGCCACTCTTCCCTGTCCCCGTGAGCCCTTCCCGCCCCAGCCCCTCTGCCCCATTTCCTACTCTTTCCTCCTCCTCTTTCTCCTCTTCTCTGTGCCCAAATCCAGGCCTTTGAATGGTTCCCATAGACTCCAGCTGTGTCGTGCATCTAAAATTATCCCTTGACATCAATATTCTAATTTGTTTCCTCCTCCCTTAGTTT
Organism: Varecia variegata; assembly: GCA_028533085.1. Taxonomy (NCBI): domain Eukaryota; kingdom Metazoa; phylum Chordata; class Mammalia; order Primates; family Lemuridae; genus Varecia; species Varecia variegata. The sequence goes on along the minus strand of CM052440.1, from coordinate 98,653,578 downwards.
TCTGGCTTTCGTTCTTGTTTACCAACTTCCTTCCATTTTAAGGGCAAGACAAATGAGAGTACAGATGGTGGATTTTTCTCTCCTTTCTTCTAGAAATTCTATGCTAACTCCCCAAAGCAAAGGTCCCAGTGTATTCGGTGTATTCTCTCGAAATGAGGCTGGGGTCCCTGAAGCCATACCTATGCTGACGGTGGAAATGGTGCTGCCAGGTGCCCTTGGCTATGGGGACCCCACATCTGGCTGGGCAAGTATGGAAGCTGGCGGAGCAGTTCTGATGGCCCTGGAGCAATTTGGAAACCATTGTTCCAAGGGCTTGGTATTAGGCATAGTTGCAATCTCAGTGCTCAATATAGTATGTCTTGAGGGGTATCTAAATGTCTACTCTTGTAATTGAGTCGTTTTATGCTAAACATTGTCATAGAGGTGTCTTATTTTACAATTAAAATAATTTACCACACTTTACTGTGACTTAATTTATCAGATTATAGAGACTGGGAGGGACAATTCAGTCCAGCTGACAATGATCTGTTTTACCAGAGTCTAAACTTCTGAGGGCAGAAGCTATTAGGAAACTGTCTTACCAGCACTTAGCAGAACACCCAGCACACGAGAGCCTCTCAACAAATGCTTGTAGAATGAATGAATGAATGAGAGAATAATATATGCTTAATACGGTGCCCAACTCCATGGCTTAGCAAGAGAAAGCCAGTAAAGGAAGACCACATGGACATGCACCCACAATCTATCATAGTAACTGTTGTCATGGTGGGTGTGGACAGTCTTTGGGAAACACAAATGAAGAACAATAAACTGAGCGGTGTGCCGAGTGGGAAGGGAGGGGGAGGACACTTAGACAATTCAGAGGAGGCCAGGATTTACCTCATAGACTGAGTAGACCTCATGCCAAACTATGACTTCTTTTCAAGTCCCACATAAAAATTTTAGCTGAAAGAAAAACATTTTAATTTGGGTTAATACAAATTCCCAAAGTACAGCTAAACACCAGAGAACCAACTACTCACCAGATTGCAGTAAGAGGCAGTGAGGGAGGCTGCTCCCTGTCTGGGCCCTTGGGGCCGCTCCCAGGCCCAGCCTCATGCCAGGACGTCTGCTCTCCCAGACCAGGCTTCCAGGGTAGAAACGTGCTCCTCACCCCTCTTCAACTCCCTCCTCCTCCTCCATCAGAACTGTGAAGAGATGCAGTTACAGGCTTTGTTAACCGAAGGAGTGTGGATGGATTTTCTTTGATTCTTTCCTAGCCCAAGGTAACCCAAAGTGAAGGCACCACCTTTGGAGGCTTACTAAGAACGAAAATCACTGGGCTTCACCAAGGACCTCCTGAATTAGAATCTCTGGAGATGGGGCCCAGGAATCTACATTTTATTAACTCAAGGGCCCCACTTACCTTTTTTGTAATGAATAGACTTTATTTTTTATAACAGTTTTGGATTTTCCAGAAAAACTGTATGGATAGTGCAGAGTTTTCATAAACCCCTTGTGCAGTTTCTCCTATTGTTAACATGTTGCATTAGTATGGGACATTTGTTACAAGTAATGAACCGATAATGATACATTAGTATTAATTAAAGTTCATACTTTATTCAGATTTCCTTAGTTTTCACCTAATGTCTCTTTCTGTTCCAGAATCCCCTCCAGGATCCCACATTACATTCCCTAGATGATTTTTGCTTATTTTTATTAATTTTTAATTAGAAAAGAAATACACAAATATATTTGCTTGTTAAAATGTAAATATTACTATTGGAAGAACTCCTCTAATGCCCCTCTAGTTCCTAGCTCTTTCCCCAGGGCAAACAGTGTCAAAGATTTAGAGCATATCCTTCCAGTCATTTTTCTATATGCTCATATCCATAGACAAATGTGTAGAAGGATATAGCGTTCTTTTGCATTTCTTGAACATAAATTAACGCAGGTCATTCAGCTCCTTTTTTCACCCAGTAGCAGTTACTGGTGAACGTGTAGTGCCAGTGTAATGAGATCTGCCATGTTCTTTTTAACTGAGGCTAAATACTCATAATATGAATATGTCATATTTTACGTAGCTACTGATGAACATTTAACGTGTTTATAATTTTTTTCTTTATTGCTCTTATGAGTTGGCAAAGAATACATCTCTGTCTATATTTGTGACTGTTTCTCTCGGGCATTGCCTTCATTTGCAAGGGCTGCCCTACCAAAGTGCCACAAACTGAGGGGCTTAAACAACAGAAATTTATTTTCTCACAGTTCTAGAAGCCAGAAGTCCAAGATCAAGATGTTCGCAGGGTCATGCTCCTTCTGCAGGTGCTGACCTTTCTTTAGCTTCCAGTAATTCCTTGGATTGATGCAGCAAAACTCCAATATTCACATGGCACTTTCCCTGTGTGCTGTCTATGCCCAAATTTCCCCTTTTTGTAAGGACACCAGTCTTATCGGATTAGGGGCCCAACTAACTCCAGTATGACATCATCTTCACTTAATTAGTTACATCTGCAATGACCCTATTTCCAAATAAAATCACATTCTGATATTCTGGGGATTAGGACTTCAACATATGAATTTGGGGGAGACACAATTCAACCTATAATAGGCATTGATCTCTAAACTTCTCTGATCATGCAACCCCATCAGTAAAAAATACTTTTGAGCATGCGCCAAAATAAATGTGCATTTTTGTATTTGCAAATTATGTGCATTCGCTTTTGTACCAATGTGTGCACTATAAAACTGCTTTAGGTCAGTTCCCAGGAAACAGACTCTGGGGCTCTGAGATTTGCACAAAGGAACTTTACTAGGGAGAGCAAGATGGGGCCAAGAGAGAAGGTGAACTGCTGTGCAGATGCCACAGAGGGCTCAGTGGATCCCTCAGGAGCTCGGGAGCTGCAATGGCCCTTCAGAGTTGTCCAGCATTGAGGCCAGGGGCTAGGCTTTCTGCCCCTACATTGACCAGTCATCACACATAGGCTGCCCAGGATGGGCCAAGGGGCAATTTCCTAGGAGCTGTCCAGACTTGAGTCTTTGGCCGTCAACTGTCCTGCCAGCTGGGGAACCAGAGCCTCTGTCCTGAAAGGGCATCTAGGCACTGCTCTACAGCAGCCTCCTCAAAAACAGACTTGCCACAAGAAATTTAAAAGGCTGGCATAAAGTTAAACATAAATAGAAATTATCATATTTTCCCTGTTCCTCAATAAGTCTTGCACATCCCCTGAGATATACAGAATCCACCTTTTAGACCATTGCTGGGCATGGACAGAATATGCATTTTAAATTTTAATAGAAACTGGCAACTTTCTCCCAAGGGGTTACACTGCATGACACTCCCATCAAGAATGTATTAACAGGATTGTTCCTATTGCATTTCCTCACCTCCCCATCAGCACTTGATATTATCAAACTCCTTAAATTTTTACTAATGATGGGCTAAGAACATGTCATCCATTTAATTTGTGTTTCCCTGATTCCTAGACAGATTGAGAATCTTTCTCTTTTATGAATTTCATGTTCATACCATGTGCTTATCATTCTTTTAAGTTGTATGTCTTTTTCTTACTGATGGGCAGGCATATCTTTGACTCTTAAACCTTAATTCCTTCTTAAGCATAGTAAAATCTGATGACCACACCCCTGCCTTTTCCTCCCTAGCCACCTTCCCATCTTTGTGTGATAAGTTTCTCCATGAGACTAGCCAGACGGCTCTGATATTGTCTACTTAGAACTGAAAGATTTGGGGTCTCAGTCCTAGTATTGCCACCTACTAGTCATGTGCACTTAGGTGGCTGATTTGATCTACTCGATGCTCAGTTTTCTCAAAAGAAAAATGGGAATAATCCTACTCCCCAGGGTTGTCATAAGGATTTAATGAGATTATGTTTGTGGAATTCTTTATCACTATGGCTTATTGTTTAGCCTTTATTATAAAACATAAAACTGTAAAAGTCTAGATATATTCTCTCCTCTCTCCCTGGAATTCATTACTCATTCACTCATTTGCTCATTGCTCAACAAATGAAAACTTACTGTTGCAAACCACGAACTCTGTTAAGCACTGGTGGATCTAGAAGGAGAGCCATGGGGGAAACAGACATAAAAATTAATTAGAGTCCAGCTTGATGAGGACAATGGAGAGGTACTGCATTCCTTCTTCCCATATTTCACTCCTAGACACAAAGGAAGGTATATCACTGGTACATCCTCAGGGGACGGAGGATGAAAACTGTATTTGCAAATGCCCCTGCATCCCAATCAATTAGAACTTAACGTTCCAGGAGTAGTGCCTTAGCCCTGAGCAGGGTTGCTGCACTATACATGTTCTGTGGGTCAGTCCTGACTCCTTTTGCACAGCCAGCCTTGCCGTGGCAAGTCGTGTAGACAGGCCAGGCCGTCTTCCCCACTGTCTCTTCCTCCTCCTGCCAGTGACTAGGTGAAGGTCTCTGGCCACACCTGGGAGGCTGGTTGTGTAAAGGTATTTGGCACCCGTTCTGCAAATCTGGCTATATCCTCCTCTCCCTGCAAGTGCCTCTGAGTATGTAAGTTACCAGTTGGGTATTTGTGATGAAAGGGACAGATAAGAGTCAATCCTGAAAAAGAACCATATTTTCCAATCATGCGTTTATCAGAGAGCACTGTCTTTGCAGTGAGCAGGATTTGGTCTATCTATTAGTGAAGGTTTGCTTTCCCATTTCTCTGTTGTTTTTTTTTTTCTGTTAATATTCCACTGGTTATAAAGACATAGTCTTTTTAAGAAATGCTGGGACATTTCATGAAATTGAAGGTGTAGTAAAGTCCAGTGGTGGAAGTGCTGGAAGGGGAGGCTCCAACTGAACTGTACGTGCCTTTGTATTCCAAACTTCATAGTGGTGGGAATCAGTGTGTTTAAAATAGGAGAGCGACATGCTCAGATTAAATTTTTAAGAAGAAGAGAGCATTAGTGTGACGGAGTGACAGGTGGCAAGGAACTTCCAACGTCAGCATGTTCCTCTCCCTTCTCTAGCCCTGTCTCCTCTCTTTGTCCTGACAACCGCAGGCACATCCGAAACGCATGTAAATAAGCCTGCCCATCTCTCGCCAGCATTCGGACCACAAGGTTCGGAGATAGAAATGTACTTTAAAGGAAATCACATAAAACAAACTCTAAGGCAGTAAAAGGGGTATAAAAGCTGACATTGCCTATGAAGCCTAAGTTCCTTCTTTCAAATATCTTTCCCTCCACTCACAGTGGCTGAAATCAGGGGCTGTGCTGTCCAGGCACCTGGCACCTGGCACCTGCCACCTGGCACCTGGCCTCTGTCCCACACTCTCTCCAATTGCATTGTCAAACTCTCTCCTCTGTCCTGAGGTTTTATTGTCTAGTGTTTTCTTTTTGCTGTAGCCTTTTACAATCTTCCATTTATGTATAACTCACTGTTTTAAAATGCAGGTTTTATTATTATTCCGGTATGGCGCGACTGACAGATCAGGAGACAATTGTCATTGAAATGAGAGCTTGTTATACATTCAGAGCCCAAGAAAGGAGGGCACCATGCCACTCCATGGGGGGGGGGACACAGGATCAGTCAGGAGGTAGAGGGAGTGAGGGAGACATGGGCATGAGACTTTATTGTGGTTTCCAAAGGAAGAAATGTGGAAGGCAGGGTAAGCACTTTTGGGATCAGCTAGGGTGAATAATTCCAGTAGGCTGTGGGGCACAGGGACTGTCTCTTGTGTCTGGTGGCTGGTCTGAGCTGATCAGGGCAGGTGGCTAATGGGCCAGAGTGTAAGAGCCCAAGGAAGGAGGTGGTGGGGTGTGTGCTGTGGACTGGTTGGTTTGCACGTGAGAAGCATCTTACAGACCAGTCCTGTGCTAGCTCTAGGAACTAGCTAGCCCTGGAAGGGGCAGTCTTTCCAGGGCCAGCAAGGCCCCTCATGTCAAAACATCAGAATAAAAAGACATGCTTATTACACACATGTTCTTCATGGAATAGAAAGAATTATAAGGGCAGTACTTTGGTTTCTTCAATGCTGTTCCCCTGTGTGCCACTGTCTTTTTCTCTCTCTATTTTTTCCCTTTACCAGTCACAAAGTTAATTCTCTTTAAGAGGATTTCTTTTCAACTAACCCATGACCTCCGACACTATGCCATCTTTTGCGTTGAACATCCCACATGACCAGACATGGGCCCACTGGGTCTATTTATTTACGACTGTGTTCAGGAACCATTTTTTATGGATCTGCCTCTCCCTAGATCAGGGGCAGAAGCCGTGGTTATTTAATTTGGTAGCCCCAATGCTCTCCATAGTACCTTGTACATAGTCGGGATTCAATATAGGTCTGTTAAAATAAATGTTGATTAAGGAATATATCTTACGGTATCAGGCCAAGATTCTTTTTTGGCCAATCATCAAGCGTTATCGTTGAAAAGAAAATCTTTTGGAAGAAAACAACTCGCTCAAGGTTGCACAACAAAGAGTAGAAGAGCCATGTTAGAACCTGTTGTTGAAACCACAAGGGGCTTTCGGCCTAAGTCCAGTTGCTCTTTGCATAGATCCAATTATTTAGATGAGGCTTGCCAAGGACGAAAGGAATTTTTTTGATATCACAGACATCTTGTCAGGAGAATGGGAGAAGCTGCCTCAAATCCTCTCCTCGAACAGAGACCCTGGGCTTTTAAAGGAGGGGCCACGTGCCTTGGGGCAGGTCTTGGTGTAACCAACAATTCACTCAGTGCCTTGGGGGCAGAGAAGGATGGTGAGTTTTGGCATCAGGAAGTCTGCCCAGAGGCCTTCAGAATCTCAGCTCCTTTGTCTTGGAGAAAATCCACTATTTCTGGGAAACAATTCATAATGTCAAGTAGTTAGTTAAGAGAGAGGATTATAAAAAACCATATAGGGGTCACTGAAATTTGTTCATGGGGCCAGTTACAAACCCATGTTTGTTGGAGATTACAGATTGGAGTGACATTAAAAGATGATCATTATGACAGTTGATTTTGGTATTTTAATGATACTGGGCCAGAAATTTTTAGAATATGCAAAGTCTGTCTTCAAGTAGTTTTACGTCCGCACGAGGCCCCCAGAGTAAAATATATGCATGAAAAAATAGCGTGCAAAGCCAATCAACGCTTTGTTTGCAGCTGGGACTTCAGCCACCAAAACACGATGTGTCCATATGAGCTGGGCCAGGTCCTAAGTGAGCTCTGCCTAAAATCAAAGTAGACAGGCCTGATGTCATTGGTTTCTTCCCCAAATCTAAGCCTTTACTGCATCACCCTGAAGAAAAGAAAGGCCAGTCGAAACTTCCAGAAGGCGCCAGAGAGTAAGCGAGAGCTCTGGCCAGCCAGGCTCCCAGTCCATGGGGGAAGAAACATTTAGAGCTGTGAGTAAGAGAAGGATCACTTCAGCCAGGAGGAACGAGGAGCCATGTCAGGGGCGAGCCCACCTTTTACTATCCCATGCCTCGGTCCAGGACACCCACTACTATCTTGGCCAATGAAATGTCACAAACATGACCAAGGACAGCAACATCTCCTTTTGAGCAAGAAACTTTCCCTGCTTCTCTAAGGAAAGGAGGGTTAAGACAGAGCTTTCAGTTCTTTCTGGAAGCAGGTGGGACCCAGTTCTTCCATGTCCGGCCAAGCCCCAGCACATTGCCTCAGGGTAGGAACTGTAATTTAATTCCACTTCTGCTAGATCTTCACCTTGCCATCAGATTACCTCCCTGTGTAATGAAGTCCCTCCATTGATCAAAACAGGTGACAGTGTTAAGGTTTTCATCTCCACGGAGAAGGAGTGGAATGTGTATGTAGAAAAGTTGATTACACAATTAACCATAATGCAAACAACATGGTGTGGGAATTCTTAAGCAACCACTCATTCTGCAAGGTAGAAAATGTTCTTAGATCTTAAGAATTAAAGTCTGCTCTAGCCTATACATGTGGATCCACACTTCATGTAAAAACACATCTGCCCTATGTCCTAGTGGTGGCGGAAACGTCTATTTCCCTTAGTTTAAAGCACAAATTGCTTTTCTTTTCCCTACAAGGCTAACATTCTGTCACTTCCTTTAGTCGTGAGGTCCCCTCCCCTCCTCTCCAGTGCTCATTCTACTGGGCTTCCCCAGAAAACCAATTTTGACTAACTTCATCGAACTCCATTCATAAAGCTACACCACAATGTCCTTTCTTTTCTCCTTTTCTGTGTCCTAAGTCTTTACATACTTTTGTCCCATTACATAAAGTTGAGTAGCTGATTCTAGCTCTCAGTACCTTGTATCCATGCCCCATACAGTCTGGTTCTCTTTTTGTTTATTTCTTGGAGTGGGTACTTCTTGAGATAGGGGGTCATTTCTGGAGCTTTGGTTGGAATCCCCCAGGGTCTAGTCACGAGCAGTTCCCTGTGCAGAATGAGCATTCAACAAACATTAACTGACTGATGGTGATGAAGTAAATGACGATGCACTCATGGTTGTTAGAAAAAAACAAACATTTAGCCTTCTTGCCTACTTTTGCTGGATTATTTTTTCTTGTGGTGTTATAATAGTTACTTTCTAGTACTCTTTCCTCAGCTTAGCTAAGGATTCTTCCCTTGGTTTAGATACTTTCTCCAGATGTTGGAAGTTATTAGACATGAAAAAACATACATGACCCTGATTTGATTAAAGAGCATATTAATAAAAAGCCAATTATTCTGTCTAATACAAATGTGTATTAATTTTGTATTATGTGCAAATATTTAGGCATGGATCCGTGTACACATACATCCATTAACTAGTCAAATACCTAAATTAAAAATGGCAAGCCAAAAAAAATTCTGAGTGCAAAGGTGTGATTGCTTTAAAAATAGCCAATTTAGAAAAGTTTGGCCTTTAATTGGCCAAGTTAAACAAGGGACAATTACTACTAACTTGGTCCCTAAAGATTGGCTCTAATCATGTCATGTTTAACTTGGCTGGTTAAATTGCAAATAGTGTTATCCTTTTCTGATTTGGTTCATTTGGCTAATATAGTGCCTTTCTGTGACTTTTTCTTTCCTTACTTAGCCCTTTCTGTGAATGGAAACTCCATGGATTAGGAAATACCATATCTATTTTTCTTAAAAAACAGAAAAATGTTTGTGTGGCTTTTGTTTTTGTTTTAAGGAATCTCTGATATAACTTTATGAGCTCATAGTCATAAAACCATCACAGGTCCATCACTAAATTAGTATATACATGTCAAAAGTCTTTATAGACTTCATATCTCAAAGTATTTTTGCATATTTTTGTTTTGCTTCATGTTATAGGTGAAGAAGAATGTTATTTTTGTACTAACTTTAACCTCTTCTGTTACTGAGAGAAAAGTAGCTTAACTTCTACATTCAATGTTAAATTAGCTCAAGGATGCCACACAATTCCATGAGGACACAGACAAGGACGGTTAAATATTTATCTCAATTTCCATCTAAGAGCATCAGAATTGAGAGAAGTCCAATTTCTTAGCTCAGAATGGTCAACTGCGTGCATATTAGATGAAGAGAGCATCTAATTTCATACATACCACGGAATGCATCAGCCTAAGAAATAGGAAATTGTTTTCTCTGGTAGAGAGAAACACACATATACATGAATGTGTGTAAACACTCATTTATTTACTATAAACAATAAACATTTAAGGAGTGACTACAATGTGTTGGGCTCTATATTAGGCACTGGATGTGCAGAAATGAGTAAGACAGTCTTAAGCCTGTGATATCTAGTATATGTTTGCATTGGGTTATTTGCACTTGACAAGTCAGGGAAAAAAATGGCTTCAAATTCCAAACTTTAGCTCTCTATGCCTCTTTTTAATTTATAACAAATGGTACAGTTGGTCTTCCGCATCCCTCCCTTGCATACCACCACCTGATTCTGTTTGCCCCTCACCCCTCCATGACATTCCATCTTCCACTTCAGTTTCCGCTGTTCTCCTGCTCTCTCTAACCTCAACATGAACTCTCAGGGACGAGCTAATTAGTCTATCCTGGTTACAAGGAATTGTCTAATAAGAACTCTCTATATTAACCCTCCCATGGTTATTTACCCTGAGGCAGAGCCAGCAAAAATGCTTATGAAAGAAAGATAATTTTCAGATACCTTCAGGTACATTATTTACTTGTGAATTAGCCACTGCTACCAAGTCATTTTCCATCTGAATTCACAGCTAAATCACTTAACCATTTCCACATTTTATATCCCTCCAAATGAAGACCTCTTTTCATGTCACAAACTGTATTGGGGACATGGAAGGGAGGAGAGGGGATCCCCACGGTGTTCCGAGTTTACCCACTGGGCATGGGGATGGTCCGGTCTGCACATTTATTATCACAAGTACTATCCTGATGTGGCTTGATCTGATGTACCGACAGTCCCCAACTTATGATGGTTCAACGTAAAAGTTTTCAACTTCATGGTGGTGCAAAAGCAATAAGCATTCAGTAGAAACTGTACTTTGAATTTCGAATTTTGTTCTTTTCCTAGGCTAGTGATGTGTGGTACGACATTGTCTTGAGAAGCTGTGCGGTGTCAGCGACCCGCAGCTGCCAGTCAGCCACAGGATCACGAGGATGAACAACTGACTCTGTACAGTGCACTGTGCTGCCAGGTGATTTTGCCCAGCTGCAGGCCAATGCAAACTGTCTGAGTGCGTTTAAAGGAAGCCAGGCTAAGCTATGATGTTCTGAAGATTAGCTGTATTAAATGCATTTTGGACTTAAGGTATTTTCAACTTACAATGGGTTTATTGGGGTGTAACCCCATCACAAGTCAAGGAGCATCTGTATTATTTCTGAAGGATCCAGGTCTGTGGCCTACACTGATAAATTCTGAGCATCAGTGCACTGCTGTATTGTGCAATTTTGACTTTCAGGTATGCACAAGATAATAAAATGATTCTGTATGTGAAATGCCTGTTAGGCATGCCAGTCATTCCACATGCAAGCAAGAGACCCAACAAATAAAAACTAGCCAACAAATAATGAATGGAGCATGAGGACCAGAAAGCCCAAAGTTACAGAACGGTCAATGAGACTAGAAACTATAAATAATAATCTTGCAATTAAAACAGAATTTTTTCTTCTGGGATTCAGGAGAAGGTATCTATGGCTGCAGTCCCCAACCCCTGGGCCACAGACCCATACTCTGTGGCCTGTTAGGAACTGGGCTGCCTGAGCTCTGCCTCCCCCGTATCCCCTCACCCCTGCCCAGTCCGTGGAAAAATTGTCTTCCATGAAACTTAGGAACTGGGCCGCAGAGCAGGAGGTGAGTGGCAGGCATTCAAGTGAAGCTTCATCTATATTTACAGCTGCTCCCCATCACTTGCATCACCACCCGAGCTCTGCCTACTCTTTGCCCCCACCACCCACCATCTGTGAAAAATTGTCATCTATGAAACCAGTCCCTGGTGCCAAAAAGTTTAGGAACCACTGATCTGTGGGATATGGTGATATACATTGCCAGGAATGCCTGACACTATAGGCAGGTTTTTGTTGTTTTTCCAACAAAATTTTACCAAGAGTAAGTAGATAACAAGGAGATAATCTTATCAAAGTTGAGGGACAAGAGGTCGAGCCCTGCCCCCATCACACACATAAGCTGCACACACGCCCACGCACACACACACTCTCATGTGCACATACCCATGCTGTGGCCCCTGAGGAGGCTTCAGAAGGCATAGTCAGAAAATCTCTGCCTTAGATATTTACCCTAATAGAGCCTAAAGCAATAATAGCTGGGCTTGGCTTGGTGCCAAACTATAAGTTTGTAATTAGTTCCAGAAAAGGAAAAAGATCCTCAAATCAAAAATGAGTTTAGGAGGGAGGGAGGAGTCTGATTTGGAATGTCTGTCTGCATGTGCTTAGAAATCATGTCTGAAATACTGGCAATCTTGAGTCTTGGGTTTAACTTTGGCTACTAACTAATCTTATGACCTTGAACAAGTTACTTAAGCTCCTCTATTTCTCATATTTGTCCCTCAATTTTCTCATGTTCATATTGATAGAATTGCAGCAAATGATCTCTGTCTACAATCCTTTATGGAGCTGCTGTGTGCTACCATATGTAGAAAAATACATTCCAAAGACAAATATGAGGGGGCCTGAAAATTCTTTCCCATGAACATCCAGTTTACTGGGCAATAAATAAAAGGAGAAAACAAGGTCACATTGCAAAATACAGCCTGTCATTTTCAATGACTCTGAGTCATCTTTCATCAAGCGGTCCCTTCCGGTGGTGGAACCAATTCTTAGAATTAGGAGGAATTTACAACATGGAGTTTCAACTTCATCACATCCCGTAAGTGGCCATCCATCCATGGGGAAAAGGGATCCAGCAGCGGGACCAATCGCAGTCCGATGCTATGAGGTCTGGCTGGTCACTCTATGTGCAGGACCTTGGTCTCCTCTCTTTTCTGGATTCCCCGGTGGATCAGCCATACAGCATGAACCAGGGCATCGTTGGACAAGAGCAGCATGCCACTGGGGTGGACCAAAGCCAAGTGACTGACGATGATTCAGAGCTCCATGCACATGCTCTACCATTCATCACACAACTATGTGCGACAACCTTGAGGGACAGAACCCCCTGGAAGGTCCCCAAAACATACTCAATCACTTTCTGCCCAACGTTATCTTGTCCAACTCCTGTTGGAGCTCTTCCCTTCACTTCTCCTGTTTGTTTGGCTGCTACCTTTCTACTCAGTTCTTCATTTCCCCCAGTAGAAGCAAGAAGTTTGCAAATTGTACTTTTGTCATCACAGAAAATATTGACTATATATTCTGAATGTTGCAGTCAGTCTAATGAAAATGAAGTCCGTATCAAAGACATATAGTCAACGGTCACATTGAAACATGCTTCAAGATGATTCCAAGTATGTTTACATATCATTCAACTCATTCTCAACTAAACCATCCCTTTTGGGAAAGATCTTCTGAGACATCCTATTATAACAATGCTGGTACTATTAATTTCTGAAATTATTTGAGAACCAGCCTTCCTTAATTAGCTTGGCTAATTGAAATTTTCTTATATAAGATTAAGAATGTTCACCTTGACATTGGATTTTATGGGTTGTGTAGGTTCAAGTGAATAATCAGGGCAGTTTGTGAAATTTAAGATCATATTCTATGTGGAGAAAGAAGGAAAACATAGGGTTTTCTTTCTTTAAAACAATGCTGAAACCAATCGTTTATTCATTCAATGTTTATCAAGCAATTACTATGTGTCAGGCATAGTTCTAAGCACAGAGTAGACAGAAGAGAGTAAAACCATCTAATCTTGTGAATTTTGTTGTAAGGGTATTTTGAACATAGGCAACCTGTGATTGAGAAGGATAGATTTGAGGAGTTACATTCAGTCATGCCTTCTCTAAGTCTTAGTATGACTGTATGTAAAGGAAACGAGAACTCGGATATTTTTTCAGAATTTACCAGTACAACAAAAATGGGCCAAAAAATAGAATAGGTAGTGGAAATTGCCTAGATTTAATACATTTCTATAGTATTAGTTATTTTTACACATCAAATTCTCACCTGAACTTACATTTTTGTCACAAAGAAATGTTACCCAATAAAACAATCAAATCAAAATTATTTATCCTAAGAAAGAGCATGACATAATAGAAAAGGCAATAAATAGATCTCTCCTCCCCTTTTGAGCATGAGGAATTATCCCTGAACCTCAGTGAACCTCAGTTTTTTTCTTGGTAAAATGAAAGAAATAAATTGTTCCACCTTGGAATTAAGTAGCATTTATAGTTGCTGTCTTCTTCTGGAACAGGCTAACTTTGTGAGGGCAGAGACCACACTGTCTGCTCCCTGTGCTATCTCAAGTGCCTCGCTTAGTTACAAAGTCTACAAGACACTCAGAAATATTTGTGGAAAGACAGTATTTGTTAAAGATTATTGGGGAGGGTGAGATGAGAAAGTATGTGACAGATTACTGGAACATTGCAAAACATGATTCTTAAATTAAAGAATTCACTTTGCATCCTGCTGTTTTGAGATTTTGTAGTTTTGGTAAACTGAGTTGCTCACCAAAAACACCTCTGGACTCAAACTTTTGTGGACAAAATCTGTCTTAGTAACCGGCTGCACTAGCGGTTTCCCAGTTTTGCCCTGAGAGGATCTATCATTCCTGGGCATTTTAAAACAAGGTTTCAAAGTGAAACTTCATCTAAGTCCCTGAGAGCATCGTCCTCCATTGGCACCAAGATGGGATTTTGTGATACCCAGTGGGGAAGGCGTGGACTTCATAAGTTTTGCCGAGTCTGGCTTTGAAATAAACTCTTTACACAACTCATGGTCGGGATGCAGAGCCACACGAACTTAAATTAAGAGAAGATTTAGACAGCCTCCTGGAGAGCACAATCGCAGTAAGTCATGTAGCTTTAATCAGTAATCATTCCCGCCCTGTTGTTCTTCGGAAGAAATCAAATTCCTTCCCAGCTGCCAAGCACAGCATTTCTTCGTCCAAGTTCCCTGAAGTTGGTTTCCTTCGAGGGGGGTGTTCGTCACCGTCCCCCACCATCTTCCAGGCGGAGGCTCTGTTGAGTAATCCCTTGCTCAGGGCTGGAGGCCAGGCCGGCTCAGTGTTGGAAGGAGAAACACTTTCTGTGAAGGTCCCTTTAAAACAACTGCCCTCACAAATTACCAGTGACACCTCTGGCCCCCTTGCATCTTCCCCCACCTCCACCCAGGACCCAGGTGGCAGCGCTGGGTGTGAGCCCCACATCTCTGTGCTGTAGAAGACCAATTCCCAGACACGACCATGTCTCTACCACCCGTGAGTGCCTGCCAGTTCCATCTCAAGCCAAACCTCACTCCAGACAATGACGTGTTGAGGTCCCCTCTGAGCTCTGATCACGGATATCCGTAGAGAGCTGGTTCCTGACACCTCTGCAACACTGCCCAAGTTAAACATGATGACCACGCAGTCTGGTATCACGTCTGAAGTATTTCATTTATTTCCCTTCAGGGACAGCAATAATATATTTTTTTTCTCCCTCAATGAATGCCCCATTGAAACCTCGAAGGGAAGACAACTAACTGTTAAGGACATTTACCATCGGCATTTAAGTTCCGAGGTTTATGATGTGTCTGAGAGAACCAGACACAGATACCTTACACTGGGCACTTACGATCTTCTGGAAATCCAGCAGCGCCCTGCTCACACCTGGAGCCCTGCGAAGTGTTCCTGACTGGCGATTGCAGCCAGATGTCTCACGTAACCATTGATGCTCAGTTTCTGGGCACTGGGTGATGTGAGACCGAGACAGGACCCTGGGGAGGTTTCGTGAAGGGAGATGTTCTCAGCGAGCATGCGTGCGTACGCAGGCATGTGTGTGCATGTGTGCATGGAGGAGACTGCCTGAGCCACCTCCCTGCTTCCTGCAGACACTCCCAGCCCCACACCCACCTGCTGGGTGACTGTCACAGTAGGAAGGCCCCCTGGGTCCATCCACAGCCCGGGCAAGGCCAGCACTGACAAACCCCAAACAGCTGGAGGAGAACAAGGGAGACTTGGGAAGTGACCCTCACAATGAAGCCAAAGCCAACACAACAAAATGACACTTTATCAACCATTGGAAAAATGGGCCACTACTGCTCAGTCCTAAGGAATAGGAGTGGTATTTAGTTTTGATTTTGAAACCGTTCCAGACTTAGAGAAAAGTTGCAATAGAACAAAAAATTCCCAAAGTAACTTCACCGAGAATCCCCAAATGTGAATATTTTGCCTTTACCACATTTCTTTGTCATATTCTATGTGTGTTTGCATGTGACTATACATATATATAATTTTAATAATATACCTAAGATGTATAATTTTCTTTTCTGAACTGTTTGAGTTTAAGGTGCAGGCGTTATGCCCTTTTACTCCTAAATTCTTCCAATACTATTATCTAATTTGCAGACTTTGTCCAAAGTTCTTTCATTGTCCTAGTCATATCCTTTATAGCAAAATAAAGTATTTTTTTTTCTGGCTCAGGATCCAGCCCAGGATCATGCATTGCATTTAATTGTTTTGTCTCTTTGTTCTCCTCGAAACTAGAATAGTTCTGAAGTCTTTCTTTGTCTTTTGTGAACTTGAACTTTTTGTAGAATGTCCCCCAATTCGGATTAGTGTGCTGTTTCCCCATGAGTAGATGCAGACGGTGCACTTTGGGCGAGAATGCCACAGAGGGGTGTGACATCCTCATGCGTCACATCAGTAGTCAGGACGTTGATTTGTCCAGGAAGTGGTGTGGTTAACTTTGATGACTTGGTTGAAGTTCAGCCTGCTCTGGGTTTCTCCACTAGAAAGTTACTATTTTCACCTTTGTAACTAAAAATAATCTCGTGGTGAGATATTTTACATTAGGTAAATATCCTGTTTGTCATCAAGCTTTCACCGGTTTTAGCAACCATTGGTGATTCTTGCCTGAATCATTTGTAACCATGAGGTTTATCACATGATAATTTCCTCATTTCATTATTCCTGCTACACTTACTAGTTGGCTTTCCACTCTCCTTTCTCTCCCATTTTTTTTTTGTACTTTATTTATATCAGTGTGGACTTGTGGATTCTTATTTTATTCATTAGATAATAATCTGCTAAGGTGGTACTGATAGTTAAACAGTGACAGCAAAACACTGGGATCCGAGAGGCCATACGGAAGTGTGGCCTGACTTTTAATGGTCCTCGGATACAGTTTCTGTAAAGAGAACTAGGAAATGGAACTTGAGGCAAATGAGACCTTGATTTGAATTGTGATCAAGAAAGAAAATCGAGCCCAAGGGCTCCGTGTGGAGCTATCCGTAGCAGGTGGAGTCAGGAAATCGTATCTCGTCCAGAGACCCAACATTCCGGGCCTTCGGATGGTTGCTGTGCCACGTGGGAGTCAGACACAGCGGGGTTGGATGATATCTGGTCAACTTGATGGCCATGCAGATCAGGTCGGCAGAAGCTTCACTGATTTTGGGACAAGCTGGCTGTTCGTGGGACGGTGACCAAATGTGAATTAAAGGTTACCTGAGGTCAGGATGAGGGGCCTTCCGAAGCAATTTCTGTCAGCATTCCAGACTCTAGAGCTCACTCATCATGTGATCTGCCTCCTGCTCACCTCTTCTTTCTCACCAGCCTCTTACCTTTATCACTTTTGACTTACTCATTGTTGTGTGCCTTAGGCACTCGGGGCATTGCTTTATCCAGAAGACTGGTCCTCATACCTGAGGATTTCGCTTACTGAACACTTCTTAGAACTGGATATACCTGCCCCTGTTCACCTGTGAGTTATGATTTGGAGGAACTGTGAAGGGTCCTCTGTTGGTCAAAACTCTTCAGCTGCAAGCAACAGAAATGAACTCAAGTTCATTTAAACATAAAAAGACATTGCACACATAAACAACTGTCAGAATGAACCCAGGAGCAGAAATGTCAAGACCTTGGGAAAAGATTAAATCAGATCTGAGAGCTGACCAGACCTTCTGTGTTTTTGTCTTTGTAACTTTTGATGTCAGCTTCATTATCTTCTCTTCCCTCTGCACATTGAGTTTCCCTGGTCCATGTGGAGGAAACCACCTGCACCTTTGCATGTGGAGTTTAGAGGTGATGGCACCAGTCAGATTTCAGAGAAAGAGGAATCTTTGTGCATTAGGCAGACCACCCTCTGGGGGTACTACTCTCAAATGTCCCTCATTTATGTTTTAGATTTCACTATTTATAAGTCACTATTTTGTGTTAGAAATCTTTGATTAAGTATATTTAATAAAATTTCAAATGATTTAAAAGTAAATTGTTGAAAAGAACAACAGAAAATAAAACCTATATGCATAATTTATCATCTGGTGACAGTAGTGTAAATATTTTGATATATATTCTTCTATCCTGAACTCTGCATGTGTTTATTAACCATATGAGTATATTATACATATGCTGTTTTATACCTTGCTAGTCCCACTTAATAGCACCATGCTACCTTGACATTTACACTTCTTCTGAAACACAATTTTTAATGGATGTATGGTATTCCTTCATATGGCTGTGCCATCATTTAACCAATTCTCTGTGTCTTAGACATTCTTTAGGGTGCCCATTTGGTTCACAAGCCAACTCAGAGAATTAATGGCCCTTGTCCAAGAGCTATGATATCACTTTGATTCTGTGTCCTGCCAACAACTTGATTTTGGATTTCTGGCCTCCAGAACTGTGAGAGAGTAAACTTCCATTGTTTCAAGCCACCCAGTTTGTGGCACTGTGTTATGAAAGCCACAGGAAAGGAATACAGGTCCCTTCCTGGGTCCAGCTGCATCATTGTCCTTGGACTCAGGCAAGAGGGGGTCCCTGCCTTGGGACACCTGCTTCACCTGTCTTCCAGCCAGGCCTTCCCATGGGGCTAAGAAGGGCACACGAATGAAGCCCATGTCCTCCCTTTCTAAACCTAACTCTGGTAACCAGGATCCTTGAATTCCCAACCCAAATGGCCTAAACCAGCTTGAGGGCTCTGTGGACCCCTCCCCTGGGTCCGTCCCCTCAAAGGCATTTCACATTGCTGGTCCACGGAGTGCACGTACCGTGCACCCCAGGTCCAAATAGTAGGCAAAAATAGTCGTTTATGGGGGCTGCAGATGGACTTGAATGTGCGGGCTGGTGGGTGCACATGGGTGTGACGTGTGAGCAAGGTCCCTCAGATGCAGGGCACAGGAGGAGGTGAAAAGAGGAGAGTAGGTTGGGAACCGGGGGCCAGGAGGCCAGGGGACCAAGGACCAGAGTCTGGCTCCCCGTGGGCCGTATTTTCTGAGAAGTCTGGTGCTCCAGGTTGTTTTCAAGGAATATCTGTCGAGGTAGGAAGCCAGACCATTATGTTTAATTGCTCCTCAGCTTGGTGGATAAGTTTTAAATACTTCCACCTCTGGAATGCGGCCCTCCATTTGTCCTCTCACCCGCCAGCCGCAAATGTTAAAGGTGGGGCTGCCCTGCGCTGCTCTGAACCTCATTCCCGCCAGCAACACTTATCTTTATACCACCAGCGCCCCCTGTTTCTTTGAAAGCCGGCTGGTTTTGGCTTCTGTTTCTTGCCTCTATAAAATCTTAGTACATTCTATTTTAAAAATTTAAGTTATTTTTAGTTTGTTGCCATTATAAATTATACTACAGTGAACATCCAAGTGCATGCATTTTGTTACATATTTCCACTTATTTCCTTAAGATAAAGTCCTAGAAAGGGAATTACTGAATCCATGGGTGTGCAGATTTGTAAGACTTTTTGTATGCCAAATTCTCCCTGCCCCCCTCCCCCGCCCCCCGCCGGGCCATGTAGAAGAGAATGCCTATTCTCTTCATCCTTGAAGGCATTAAAAATACCTTTTAGGCCTTTTTTTTTTTTTAACTTCAAATGTATGAAGTTATTAGTGTCAATGAGTTAATCCAATCACATTTCTGCTCAATGGAACACTCTGTTAATAGAAAATAGTGGCCCCTGAACTTGGGGATATACAGGACTTGCTAAATGGGTTTTAAAAGCACAGACAGGGGAGCAAGGTGAAGATGAACATCCCTTACCTTGCAGCTTTGCCCACAGCAGGGCCTTACCCTTCCACCTGGAGGATGCCGTGTTCCTATTTCTCTTTAATGTCACCAAGGGTGCCTTTCAAACAGTGATTTGGAGGGAGACTCCCAGGGGTACCTACATCTGACCTTGTATGTCTCATTTTTGTTTTCTGGAGAGGTGGAAGGGACAGTAATGGTAAAATGATGGAAGGGCATCGGTATCTTTTCTGCTTCTGAAAATCAGGGTGGCCTGTCTCGTCACTCCGTTGCAAGGACAAGGATGAAAGTGTAAGGATGGAATAGCAGAGTGTGCAGCTGAAGTGTGATATCGCTGTCACCAGTGTGGGGGGAGAGCAGGGACTTTTTTCAAAGGAGTTGACAAGGGCTATCAGAGCATACAGGTTAGCAGGGAGGAAGAAGAGCCATTATTTCAAACTAAAAAGAGTTGAAAGCCAAAGATATTAGTCATCTAATATCTTTCTGGGCAGTTAAGTTAAATTAAAACTCACCCTCATATTCTTCCCAGGTTGACTGACATACGCATGCACACATACACAAACACACGCACGCACACACACTCATACACACGGGCTGCACACAATTCTTCAGCCTCTGCCTGTGGAAACAAAATCAATATCATGCTACACATAAAACACCTATTTAATCTAAAATTGCATTTTATAGTCCATTTACCCCGCCAGAGTAGCCCAAAGTCAGTCACTTCTTTCTGTTCATTTCCAAGCCGCGGCTCACTTCTCATTGTTCTCCCCGTCAGTGTTAAACTTGTGAAGGGGCTTTGAAATCGACAAGAAAAGCTGCAAGAGAGAAACTGCAGCAGCGAGACCCTGGGTGAAAAAGGAGTGTGAGCGCATGCGCACTCTGATATACCCGCACACATGCCTCTAAGCTGGCATATATTTCTTTAGATTTTTTTGTTCTTCCAATGCACTGTAGCATGACAAAAGAGGGAAGAAAAAGAAATAGAAGCCTCAGAAGACTATGTGCATGTGTGTGCATGTGCGTGTATGTGTGCGTGCACGTGCATCCACACAGTTCTATGTGTTGGGCACATGGGTTATGATGTCAAACCTGCAGACATATAATCAAAGTGATGTCCATAAAGTCTATGCTCTGCCTTAGGGGCCTGTGTTTTACTTGAGTAATCCATCCTTCAGTCAGTGGATTGCATGATGTATCACAGTCTAATTTGTTCTTTATGTAAGAAAAGGAAAATTCCAACCAAGCTGAGCTAAAGCAGGCTGAGCAAACACCTGTCATCTGAAGCATCATGTGTGTAGTTCAGAGGTTTCCAAAAGACCTTGATTATAGTTACTCCATGTGGCAGTGACAAACTCATTCCATAAATGCATGTGGATGAGATATTCAGCTTTCTTTAGCTTCCTTGAACTCAATTTCTATTCTGAGCCTCCATCTGTCCAGGTGATTGAACACGATCTTGGTCATTTCAGGGTCCCTCCCCATCTCCTGTGTAAATTCCAGGGTGATGATGTCCTACCAAGGTGCCAGGCAGCCTAAGGGTCCCCACTGCTCTGTATTCACATTGGCATCCACTGAGGTGCTATCGCCTGGCCTGGTCCTCCGACATCCATCCACACAGATGGCTGCATCGTCCCCTGCTGCTCCAGTGTCCTGTCTTCCTCCAGTCACAGGATTGTCCCACTGCTCCTACCCACCCTGGGATACCAAGAAATCTAGGACACCCCAGCCACCTCCCTTTCTCTCCCAGGCACATGGGATTCTTTGGCTGCACCCCTCTCTGGCTGCCTAAGGCTCCATCTGGAACCCACACAGCCTCTCCGCTGGAGGCCACCTTCCCCACAAGGCTCTCCCCGAGAGGGAGGCTTAGGCTCTCCCTGTGTTCACGCATACCTCCAACACCCCTTGGGGCCCAGTGCCCTCTCAACAGATGCACGTCTTGGCTTAGTGACCTGTCTCTCTTCTCTGATTCACTGCTCACCTCCGGTTTGGGGAATGCTTGCTGATATGTAGAAGTTATAGCAGCTTCCTTTCCTTGTCCCTTTGTTCCCATCTCCTGGCTTCTGTGTGCATTTGCTTTTGATGGTGTGCACTCATGACTATCTCCTGAGATCTGCCCTTGCAGCCACTTTGCCTATGTCCATGCACGGCCAGAGAGCCTGAAGTGTCTGAGTTTATATCCAAACTCCCCCACTCCCACGGTGGTCTTTAGCCAAAACTGATGGGTGAGGGAATGTAAAAGCTCAGCTCTCTTCTCCTGAGTTAGCACAAGTTCGAAGGCACAGTCACATTCTGAGCTCTCTTGAGGGTTCAGGCTGAAGCTAGGATCGCACCCTCGCTTGGATTCTTCCCTTTCCATGGTGGACACGGTGGTGTGCCATGCAGATCCAGCTTGGGGACTGAGGGGCTTAGCTCCCAGCTACTGGGCATGCAGCCCTCAGCTCAGAGTCCTCATGGAACTGCCTCAGCTGAAGTTGCCTCCACCCAAAGCCATGTCCCTCCTCAGGGCAGCCCTCATCCGATGCCTGGTGGATGCAGGAGTATAAAGACCCAAATGCCTTGTCCCAGTCTGGGACAACTCTGAAGGGTCACTCCAGGTTCAGAGCTCTCCTTGTGGCCGAAGCCTTTCTTGAGGCTGCCCCACAGCCCAGCTTCTACCCAGTCCTGCCAACGGCCCTTCCTTTTCGCAGATGGAAATACCGAGTACATTTCTTAACAAACTTCCTGCACCTTAACAAGCAGATTGGTGCAGAGGTCAGAGCACTGGCAAGCCTGATCTGCTACTTGCAGGAGGTGCTATCACCGGTAAAGACTCCATTTCCCTCTACCTCAGTTTTCTCATCTGTAATAGTACCTATCTTTCTGAGTTGTAGAGAAAAGAAAGCAAGAAAGATTTTTAAAAATTGCTTTAAATAGTGTCTAGCGCATAGAAAGTTTTCAGTAAATGCTAGTTATTTTACAATGCATACAAGGTCTTTGCATTTTTTCTGAGGGCAAGACTGGTAAAATTTAAAAGCTAGGAAAAGATGTCAAGCTTCACCTAGGTCATCGCTTCCTGAGATAATGAATTTGGAAGTTGAACTTGAAAGAAGGGAACCAGTAAAAGGAAGAGCAGGCAGAAGGAAAGGGGGGTAATTGGTTAATATTTCAGAATAGTATCCGGTTATATCTACTTAGATTCTTTCATCTTGGAATAAGCTTATGCATGTAACATGGGAAAATCATCTAGTTATCTTGAGATGAGGTTTTTTTAAATCAGAAATCATAATGTTTGGTGACCATCTTCAGATCCTTAAAGTGCTGTTTAGTCAAACTTGGAAGTGCTAAGTTTTCAATTAAACCATTCCAATTCCGAACAGGATCACAGGAAGAAAAAAAAGAAAGAAAGAAACCATCAAATTAGTCGAAACGGTGTAGAAATAGCTTCATTTGGTAGGAGGGGAGGAAAAAGAAGGGGTTAGTTCCCTGTTAACTTGACAATGAATCCGCCCCCAGAACAAGGTTGTTTCCTGTCAGAGGGCTATTTTGGACTCTGCAAATGCAAAAAAAATAAGGCCTCTTTCTCCTGCAGCAGGTGTGCATGCGATGCTTGGCTCCTGGCTCTCTGGCATAAAACAACAGCTTTAGGAATTGCCTGCTAATTGAAAAACAAGCCTAAGACACTCACCCCTTCTAACCTTCTTAGTTGTCAGAATCATCCAATTCTAAAGCCAGCAACTTTGGGGGGACACCTTATTGACAATAACGCTAGAAGTACAGCTTGGATTTGGAATGAAATATTTCTAATCCCTCTCTGGGGGAAGCGAGCTTAGCACAATGAATCCACGGGCTTTGGCTCTCCTGAGGTATTTTTCTCATTCTCCCTGGCACGGATAAAATCTAAACTGTACTTAAGAAACGGTGTTAAATGTGTTAGTTGACTGAATCTGGCATTTATAATGCAATTTAGCAAAGTTTTATATTGACAGCATGACATTTTTAAAGGGCCCTTTCTGATTAACAAGGTTCAGAATCACTCCCTTGATTATGCTTGCAGAGTATAAAACGCTACAGGCTCTGGAAGCAATGAATCGGGCTCTGTTAGCGTTAGACGCATACTGCTTTCTTAGTGACCATTTTGAGGGAGGATCAGGCTGGAACCACATTTTTCAGGACAGAAGAAAATCTGTTTTCTCACTTTGTGGGGGGACTCTCTGTGAGAAAAGGCCTCAACGGGCTGAGGAGAGGACGCAGATTCCAAGCCAAGGCTGAGCAACTTGTCCTCACGGAGGCCCCGATGTTACCTCCTGTTTTCCTTGTCTGGATAAAGCAAGTCTAAGAAACCCAGCCTGGGGCAGCCGGGAGGGGGACAGAAAATTGTCTTTCCAAAGAGCATATGGATAAAGTTTTTAATTTATCTTAGCTCCATTACTGTCACTGTTACTATTAAGCTAAATATTTCCTGAATATCCCCTAAATATCCAACAATCTCATTTGGACCTCACAGAAGAAAGAAGCAAGATGTGTCTGTAATCTTTTTACAAATGAAGCAAATGCAACATAGAGAATAATATAAATTGTTCCATCTTGTTTACAGTGGACTCAGACATATGTCCAATCTCTCGAAATGGATGATTTTAGCAACAATCTACTGAGCTTCCAGACGTGTGCTAGACACTTTAAGTATGCCACCTAGAGTGGTTTTGTGTGTGTGTGTGAAGTAAACTATTTATAACACATAGTTATAAATAGTTACCATTTTAACCATTTTTAAGTTACAATTCCACGGCATTAAATACACTTACATTGTTGTGCAACCATTACCACCATCCATCTCCAGAATTTGTTTCATCATCCTGAACTGAAATGCTGTGCCCATTAACCAATAACTCTCTCTTCCTCACCCTGCAGCCCCTGGTAACCACCATTCTAATTTCTGTCTCTACGAATTTGATTATTCTAAGCACCTTATACAAGTGGAATCATATAATATTTGTCCTTTGTAACTAGCCTATTTCACTGAGCATGATGTCTTCATTCATCCATGTTGTAGCATGCCTCAGAATTTCCTTCCTTTTTAAGGCTGAATAATAATCCAGTGTATGTACAGACCACATTTTGCTTATCCTTCATCCATGGATGGGCACTTGTGTTGCTTCCATCTTTTGGCTATTTTGAATAACACTACCATGAACATGAGTATACAGATGTGTGTATATGAGTGTATGTGAGTGTACAAATCTACCTTATCTTTGATTGCTATGGTGACCCTGGAGCAGAGGTATGGTTTCCACTTGGCAGGTGAGGAAACTGACGCTAAGAGAAATGACCCACCTAAGACTGTACACCTAGCAAGTGGTGACTCTGGAACATGAAGCCATATCTATCTGCCATCCTCCCTACCTCCGTACCTTGGTTCAGTTCAACTCATGCATTGTATCCACTCAGCATTAGTATTTCTGTAGGTAGTAATGTCCTTTGGGACAATCTCTTCTTCATCATCAGTTGTGACATATTTTCCTATTAATGGATTGCATCAGAACCTGGCAAGAATCCAATGACAGATACTCAGAGAGTTCAGGGATGTCAACTTTCCCCTCCTCAGCATGCAGGGAAGAACTCAAGAGGTAGAGAACTTAGGAGACAGTTCCTATGCACGCCTGTACACTGAGATCCATCTTGATGGAGGAATGAATTTCCACTGTCAAAGCCATGTGTCAGTCAACCTGAGATCCAGAGGGGAGAACCCAGACCCAGGGGGTTGCACAGGTACCCAATTCTATTCTCTGCACTGCAGGCCACCAAGGGCTTAGGGAAAGGGATATTGAGACTAGTTACAAAAAAAGAAAAAATTGATGTTCCTGATACTTAAGATTGCATTTCAACCTCTCTGGGATTTGAACTCCTTACTGATGTTTCAGGAATATTATTTTGAACCCAAAGGGAGAATTTAATGTGTTTGCTTACTTGTGGACAAGTCCAAAATGATTCTATGTGCAGAATCTTACTTGCATAGGTTTTGTTTTGAATTGAGGAGGAAGGAGGTTAGTAGGGGACAGAAAATGCAAGTGAGTGTGGGAGTGGGCTGCTGCCTGGCCTGCCTCATACAACTGTGTCCGTGTGGCTGTGAGTGACGTAGGGGATCTGCTCTTGTATAAAGGCACGGGGCACATGCCCTGGCAGCCACATCCCTAGTTGAAGGACAGGGAGGAATCTCCTCTCTGGCACCCCAAGCCCCCAGACCTCAGGAAGCACTGGGCAATGTGGGCATTATCTGGTGAGCAGGAGGCAGTGGCGAGGGGAGAAATCTCAGGCCACACAGCGGGCAGAGGCCGTCACCACATGGGGGCAACTAGAGAGTAAGACAATTGCAGGTGCTAAAGAACAGCTTACAAATGGGGACCCTCCAGATCCGACAGGGGGAACTTGATGGCTAACCTATACAAGCAAGAGGAGCAAGAACTGAGAAACCAGGCTGTTGTGCTGTTCCTTTGGACTCCTCTGTCCCTGCAGCCTGACACTTTCAGAAAACGAATGGTTCTTCCCACCCCTAACATACTACGACTCGAAGTGGCAATGTTAACCATGATCCACAGAGTAAAACAAAGACTGAGGAACCCACCTGCGGAGGCAGGGAGGCAGTCAGCACACACACCATAAACACCATGACAATGGCAGCTCCTTGAAAACAAGTTTTATAACATGTTTCTGACGAGCCCAGGACCCCCGGCTTCGTGATGCTGATTACAGCACTAATGGGAGACTCCGGGCCCAACGCAGCGTCTGAGCTCAGCAACCCCTCCCACGCCGCGAGCCTGATGCGTGCCAGCCCGCCCCCCGGGCACGCCGCAGCTCTGCATGTCAAAGCAGCGCCTGGCAACATGTCACAATTAAAGGACCTATCAGCATTTCCATTCTAAATACCCCCTTTGGAAGGATTTATTATTTGTCCATTAAAATAAAGTGAAGCCTTGCTGGAACACAAGGCCTCAGCGTGTAAGCAATTTGTTGGAGGGGCTTTATTTTGGGGTTTGTGTGTGTGTGTGTGTGTGTGTGTGACTAGATTCAAACCTGGTTTATTTGTAAGCTAACAGAAAACACCACCAAAAGAGGACTTGACAATTAATATACATTTTTTTTCTAGAAACAATAGGAAAGGACAGTCAAGGAGTGCAACTCTAATCTGGGAAGAAGCTGTCGGCCCTCTTTCCTCTCCCCAAACATCAAAGCCGAGCTCTCTCTGTGGCTCAGCCCAAGTGGATTGATCAATTGACTTTCTGAATGACAAACCTGCAGGCAGATGGTGCCTGTCCTGGGCAGTTTTTCTGGGTGGTTTCCTGCGATGGGCTGAAGTGTCCCCATCCTGGAGAAAGGGCTGACAGTAAGGCCACTGTTAGCAGAAACTCCTGCCGGCCATAACCCCTCTTGTTCTGTGCTCATTACTGGGGGACGATGGCCCTAGACCTGAATCATAACTCACCTCCAACACCAGAGTCCACGCTTTTAGTGTCTGTGTTTCCAAACTCAGGGGGAGGTTCGGGCTGGCCATGTCAGTTTGTTTGTGAAACTGAAATGTGACTTTACAAATGCAGAACAGGAAAAGAGACTTTCACTAGGGATTTCCAAAGACTGTTGTCAGCACATTTCTTAGCCTAAGTTGGCAGGACTGAGAGCTGAGAAGGGAAGAAATATCCCAGCATAAAAAAAGCCAAAGGTTTACCCAAAGATGGCACGGTGAGGTAACAAGAGCTAACACATAGCTCTTTCTGCCCGTAGGTGTCGGGCCCTGTCCTAGAAGCTTCCTCTGTATTAACACAATCCTAACAAAAGTCTTCAGTAAACCTGGGGCATAAGGCTACCCCATGTTTACTGAAAAGAATGCTGTGGCCTTAGAGACCGAGTGGCTTGTCCAAGGACACACGCAGGCAGCAAGGCGAGAGGAAGGATTTGGGCCCCGGCACCGGAACTGCCTGCTCCGCGGCCAGCGGGCCCGGCCAGCTCTCCTTTGATCACTGCAGAGCTGCCCCAGAGAGAGGGCAGCCTGAGAGAATGTTAAGGAAAGGAGAATCTGATCCTTTATTTTTCACCTTGAAAATAGGTTTGTCCACTTTCTTGGGCAGTAAAAGGAAGTGTATGTGTTGGCATGTGTGAGCGTGTGTCGTGTGCATGTAGACCTGTTCCTTGTGCATGACATCATGGCTGCTAGAACTGAAGAGAAAGGACTTTGTGAAAAAGGCATCTGGTCCCCAAGCATGTCACAGCCCGCCTCACACAGCCCCTAATAGTGGCACGTGGGGCCTGAGGCCCAGGTCTCCCCCTCAGTCCAGAGCCCCTCTGACTAAGGAGAGTCCTCTGGCAAAAGGAAAGGTGGAGACAGAGTTTGCTCAAGTGTCAGAAAAGACCAGAGGAGAGCAGTGCAGGAGGGAAGGAATGTCAGTGGGACAGTCTCTAGAGCTGGGCTTTCCACAGTCTCCCAGCACATTCCTCACGCAGGAAACACACTTGCTACTCTTGGCAGAGGGGAGGAATATAAAGGGGGTACCATGCTTCCCATGTCTGGAGCACCCCCGCACTACCTAGGATGCACCACCCACCCTTCCGGACAGGGCCTTGTTCCTCACTTACAGACACTGTTGTTTTTAAAAGAGGTCTAATGAGCAGAAAATGCTGTTGCCAAATATTGCATAGGCAGTGCCCCAGTGGTGCCTGCAAGTTCTACTCCTCCCCAGCTCCTTGGAGTCCAAGGATGCATGTCCCTTCCCACCTCACCCCAGAGATCACCCCAAATCCCTGGAGAGGGGATGGAGAACCTTCCCAGGCTCAGCAGCCAGGAGCTCTAACAGCGAACGGTGTTGGCCCCCTCGCTCAGATACTGCTGGTTGGATAAATCTCAAAACATTAGGAGTAGATGGTCCCCCTCGTTAATTCTTTTAATTACTCTTGAACACCTTTGACTGGTTTTTTTTTTAACCTCCTTTGTTTTGATGATGGGAGCTTTTCTGCACCACTTTAGAGGCCTAGTCTGCACCCCAGACAATTTTTTAAAAGCCAAAAAGGGGACCTTCCCTCCTGCAGATTTTGCCTCTCCTGTCTCTCTTTGCTTCTCATTGAACATCTAGTCACCTGTGTCTTTCCGAGAGGAGCCGCATCCTCCTCCTTGGGACTTCCCGCTTGCATCCTGAGGGAGCACAGGCACGGAGGACAGGTGGGCTGCTCACCTTTCTTGCTCTGAGTGCTCCCGCCCAGGTGAGGAGCGCTAGAAGGCACCTCAGCTATGGCATCCAAAGCCCAGCTCCATGACTAGAATCTATGTGGACAGCTTGCTTAACTAGCCATTCCTCAGATTCCTCTTTTATAAATTTGGAAAAATAATTCCCTCATCATTAGGCCTGCTGTGAGCATTAAATGAGATGAATATGACATGCCCAGCAACTAACAGGTCCTCAGGAAATGTCTGTTCTCTTAGTAACTATTATGGACTGAATGTTTGTGCCCCCCAAAATTCATATGTTGAAATCCTAATTCCCAAAGTGATGGTATTAGGAGGTGGGGCCTTTGGGGAGTAATTAGGTCATGAGGGTGGAGTCCTCATGAATGGGATTAGTGCCCTTATAAGAAGAGAGGAGAGAGCTTGCTCTCGCTCTCTGCTCTCTGCCCTGTGAGGACACAAGGAGAAGGTGGCTGGCTGCAAACCAGGAAGTGAGCCCTCACCAGACACTAGATCTGCCAGCACCTAGATCTTGGACTAGGCCTCCAGAACTGTGAGAAATAAATGTTTGTTGTTTAAGCCATGAAGTCTATACTATTTGTTATAGCAAGCCAAGCAGACTAACACAGTCACCTAAAGCCAACGGAGGCAGGACTGAATTCAAGATTTGGAATGCTGTCAACTCTCTTTCCATCAGAGGCACAACAAATAGCTCTCCTTGCCCCAAGAGGACACTGAAAGCCAGTTGCTACCATCGTTTCCTACTTTCCTCAATTTGCAAAAACCCCCAGTTGCCTTCCTTTTTGTCTTCAAAGTATAACTAGCATGCCCCATCCCATTTTTTTGCAGGTAAAGAGAGACATAAGACCACCACGACCCCTTCTAAAAAATGTGTTGACCTAAGCAGCCCCAAAGGCAAGGGCTTTGAGCAAGCATGCCATGATATGTGTTCTAGGATCCCCCCCTAGATCACACACTTCCATAGAAAGGCCTGAATACAGACTTCCAGAGGACTGAGGTCTTTGCCTATTCAGTTCACCCATGTATATAAAGCTCCCAGAAAAGTGTCTGGCAGATAGAAGGTCCTCAAAAAGTATGCCTTGAATGAGTAAGTATTTGCTGACTGAATGAATGCTTCGGGAGCAGAATGACTTCAAAACCAGCTGGCTTCAGGTCTGAACACCTCCTCTACTCACCTTGGGACTTCCTGAAAGTCACTTATCTTTCCCTGTCCTATTCCCTTATCCCTAAAGTAGAAAAAATCCCACCAATACTATGGATTAGGGGTGGCACATGCAAAACATGTGGCATACAGAGAAGAAACCAGAGTGGTTTAGCACCCTTAGGCTCCATGCCTGGGGATCTGGAGTCAGGAGCAACTGGCCCACTCTCTGGGGTGAGAACTGTCATTGACACTGGTGACCTTGAAAGTGTAAAGTGGTGCATACCCTTCAACCTCCCAAGGCTGAGAAGGAAACCTACAGGTGCTTGATTCTTGGCTCTAGTCACAGTTTCTCCAGAAAGCTCATGTTGATCAGGTTCTTGTAGTGAACCTTCTCCATCCTCCTAGCTGGTGGCCCTTGTGACAAATGATCCACACTGGCAAGACCCCACCCTTGTTGTTGCTGCCTTGTCCTCACAACCAGTTACCTAGGCATCACCTGCCCTCTTACTTCTTCCTCCCTCTCTCCCTGTCTCTTTCCAGCTTGGATGGTTCAAAGCCAGAGATACCAACAGGGACCTCATTTATCCTCAGTGTGGACTGCTTAGGTAAGTTATACTTTGGATTTATAAATCAATTAGGTCAAGTTTATGCTTTCCATTTTTGGCTAGGGGTGAGAGGGGCAACTATATACCAACAGAATATCTCACTTCTAGAGCTATCCCTCCTTGCAAGATCAAATTATCCCCTCCCTATCAACATTCACAGTCTGTTTGCACTAGTATGGCTTTGATAGAAGTTGTATCAGTATAAATATTACTTTAGCTTTTAACTGCTAATTATATCAACATAAACTTAATTTATAGTGATAATCACAGTCATAATGTGCTGCTGCCAAACATCACCACGGATGCTTTGAGGCATCGTGTAAACTCAGCCATTAGCAATCATGTAAATGCTCCCATTACTCATTATTACACTGGCTAAAGAACTTCTCTAATTGACTTCTTCCCAAAGTCCATAGTAGGCAAGAACAACAGAAAACTAGACAATGGTAATCAATTTATTACAACCACCTTGTTTCTCACAATAGCCCGTGCTGATAAATATAAAGTGGCAAAGGAGGACCTCAACATGGCATGAACAGAGTCTCAATTTTGAATTTAGTTTTGGTCTTCTCAATCAAATCACAACAGTCTCAGTCAGGCAACTGCCAAATAACACTTTGATTGTATAACGCGCCACTACTATCACCCAGTGTCAGGATTAAAAAAAGTTGATTTTTTTTTTGGCATCTTGTAAATTCATACTGCTTTACAATTCAAGAAATTTAAGTGCTTTACTTATTTCAATTCTTGCTCCTTTTCCCGTGGCAGTTTAGTGGATATTTGCTGTTTATGCCACCCAGTATCCACTTTCTCATCGTGAGGCAGCAGTACCCTAACCTTGCTTGAGGAACCCCGCTTCCAACCCTCTCAGCCCATATTCTCATAATGCAGTAGACTCCATCCCTGTGCAGGGCTCCGAGTGAAGCATGTGATCTAGGACAATCCAATCAGAACAGTCCACCCGCCCCCTAGCCACAGTGATTGGTTCATGAGTTTGCACGTGACTGGAGTCTGGCCAATCAAGGTCAAGGAGACTCAAGTCTGGGAAGCATGATTTCTCTCCTCTCCACTGGGTATGAGGCTCAGAGAAAAACGCTGTCGGGCTGCAGTCCCAATCCCCGGACCCCGACGGAAACCTGAGAACGATGTAGCCTGCTGAAGAGAGAAACAGGCCCTCATGACATTGAAGCTTCTAAATCACAGCGCATCCGAAACCAGCCCTTTCCCTGGACTTTTTCATTATATGTGTGTCAAGAATCCCTTTTTGCTTACCCCAGTTGGGTTGTCTGCTGTCACAACTGAAAAAAATCCTAACTGATGTAGGCAGCAAGTGGACTTCGGGTATGATTATATCCATCTCTAAAATGAACAAATGTGAGTATAAAAAATGATGTCCAGGAGGAGCCATGTGAATTAAATACAGAGGGTGAGCAGATCCTAAGTATTGTAAAACCAAAGCTCTACGAAAATATAAAAGAATTTTAACAAAATTTAAAAATCAAAAGCCAGAGTTTCTGGTACAAAAACGGATGTCTTTTCCTTTTCTAATATTTCTGATTCTCTAGTTGGTTCAGTGCCAAAGAAAGCAAATATTTAAGTAGGCAAACAAGCTTCAGGAGAGTTTTAGGGAATTTGAGATCGGGGGTGGGGAGGGGGCCTATGAGGAATCTATGAAATGATCAATTCTAAATTCAGAAAAGCCGAGGGACTAAAGTAAAATGTGAAAAGCTAGATTTGTAAGATCCTCTTGCACTTGGGAAATCTAGTTGAGTGTGCAAAGCTGAGTAAGTGTGAGGAAAATCAAATCCTGGGGGCTCAGAAGATGCCATTTTTCATCTCTGCATTCGTATTCCCAGCACCCCACCTGCTGCTCTCTGCAGTGCCGGGGCATGTTATCTGTCATGGTCCCCCCAATTAGCACTTTGAATGCAATCACAACAATGGGGACCATGCCCTCATCTGCCATGGGCGGGTTGGTTTCTGCAATTAAGCTAAAGTTCAGGTTTTGGCTAATAACAGGCAAGGAATGTGACAGGGAAGGGAATGCTTACTCATTAACTCATGCTAATGGGTGCTGGAACCAGCCAGCCACCAGCCAGGCACGCGGTGTCACTCTGATCTCAGAGTGTTTGCAGGTTTATTTCACAACATCACTGAGGTCTGGCAGTTATCTAATCAGGAGCAGTTTTAAGGGTAAAGAAAAGGATAATTTTGTTTTAAGTGCCAGTCTTAGGTCTCAATATTTTATGAAATAGTCATTAATTTTCAATACTAGGCTGATGGTGATATTATGAGGCCTGCATGTTTATGCAGAAAACGTTCCTTGGATATCCCTAAGAGTTTGGTGAATGTAGGGGAAACAATTATCTCTTATTTATGTAAGGCAAATGATAATTATCACAGCAGTCTAAGCTGTGTGACAAGGTAGGTCACTGCAAAGAAGGGGACAGACTGACAATGGCTCTAACACTGGACAACATGGGAAGTGGGAAAATGAAGCTATTTTGCTTGTGGCAGAAATCATGGAATCCATTCCATCATTCCTTCAGCACAAACGTATTGAGTACCTACCAAGTGCCAGGCACTCTACTAAGCTTCTGTGCATTCAGTTCTAAACAACCCAGAAACCACCCTGGTCCTCTGGGAGTTGACATTCTTTTGGCCACAGGGAATTAGGGTTCAGGAGACCCAATTAGATCTTGTATGCAGGAAAAGTAGTAAAGGACCAATTGCTGCCACCCAAGAAATCTGACTACTTCTCACACTTGGGTCACCCAATTTTAGGCATTGGTGACCTAAAAAAGTATTGATGTTCATGTAAACAGTGTGTTTGAGTATTTAGGATCTTAAGGATTAACCTACAGGCATTGACGCAGACTTTGTTCTTTTTAGGTCAGTTGGGATAAAGCAGGCACTCGGCCCCCAATCCTCTTTGTCCCAGTTAAACCATTATTCTCTGTAGCATCGTCACAGACAGTGCTGAGCCCCAGCCCCAGTCAGCTGTCAGTGCAGAACACACAAAGGCGACTCGTGGTTAAGACTGTATTTGTCATGACTATAGGATAAACAGCTTAAAACACATACTCAAGACATAATGGGTCATTTTTCAAAAACGATAATGTCTGTGAAAACCCATTGAACAGTTTTAAGGACTACGCAAATCTGCAGCACAATCAGGGTCATCTATCGTGGGGGTCATTTTGTTGGACTCTATATTACAACAGCTGCAGATGTGTTCCTAAATTGATGATTCCATTTTAACTATTAATAACATGAAAGCAAGTCCCAACTTCCCTCCAGAGCACCATCTATTCAAAATTAATTTATTAAAAATGCATTCCAGTCATTAGTGCTAAGCAGATTTATGAAAAGCAGATCATCAGGAATACATAGATGTGCAAGCCCTCAAGTTTAAGTCTGTGCCATGTTTGCTATTATTTATCCAGAATCCTGGTCACGTGTGTCAATATTTGTAGACTACCACTCTTGAGGTTATTTATTTCTCCTGGTCCATTTCTCATGGTTTCCAGCATCATCTGACAGGTGGTAGTTGACACCAATCTATATTAACTGCAGTTTATGCTGAAAATATTCCACTAAGTGAAGGCAGTGTTCAGATTATGGTCTGGGTGTATGTTGAGTTCTAGGGACAGTCTTAAAATTTCTCCTCATTTTTAAATGATGAGCATTTTGGCTTTTAATTTTTTGACTGGCATTTTTACTATTTTGGGGGTAGGTTGTCAGCTGATTTAGTGACAGCTGGTCACACCAGTTACCAAATGTATTTTTAAAAGAAAAATCTTTAATAAGAACTCAGGTAAAGTCTTGTGTAGGGTTTCTCTATTAACCGTTGCACGAACGGAGGAATGTATTATGGAGGTGGAAAAGCAGATTAAAAAACAAAAAAACAAAGACCTTTTTGTTTTCAAATAGTAACTGTAAAAAGAGTTAATTTAGGGGCCAGCTGTTCATGCTGGGATTGTGCTTTCCTTGGAATTGTATAATTCACTAAGTATTAAGAAAAATGCAAGCCTGTTTACAATTTTAGAAAGAAAATTATTTACATCCATTCATGATTGAATTCCACAGCTACAAAGAATCATAGAGATCACTTGATCTGTTTGACTATTGAACATACAGAGGGCTAAAGGGGTGAGTCACTCACAGACCCACAGCTGCAGTGGTACAACCTGTACTAGAACCCAGATCTTTCCATATCATCACAGCCTTCTAGCTCTCTGCTTATCATTCTACGTGAATCTGTGCTTTCTGCTACTTTGTCTTACTGCTTATCTATGGGAAGGAGAGAAATGCAGAATTTTAGAGTTGGAAAGGACTCATTTACTGGTATGCACTGCGTAAATGTTTATTTGGCTCGCCTCTGTTATGTGGCAGGCATTACGTTAGCTATTGTGAAAGCTAACATAAGTCACTTTCCTGCCTAAAATTTTAATACTGTGGGGTGTATGTGTGTGAGCATGAGCACGCATGTATGTGTGTGTATGTGTGCGTGTTGGCACAGGGTGGGCCTGGAGGTCGATAGAGACAGTTGCTAGGGGAGAAAAGTCATCTGGTAAGTGCACCGAAGTGCTCTAGGCATAGGGCACGTGATGCCAAGTCTGTCCTGGGGAAGGAGGGAGCTCAGGAGAAAGTGGGCTTCTTCAGAATCAGAATCATCCAGGGAGTTTTATTTATTTATTTTTTTAAATACAGCTTCCAGAGCATATCTTAGAACCATTGCACTAGAATTTCTAGAGTTGGAGAATCATATTTGCATTTTCTAAACACTTCTACGTTTTTCTGCTTTTCAGCCAAGTTGCCATCCACTATTCTACTCTACCCAAAGGTAAAGTGGTTGGTCTGGATGGATTTATAAGAGCAAACGTCTCTTGCATGAAACTTGGGAGCTGAGGGGCTTTCCAGGCAGTCAGAGAGGACCTTAGACCTTCTCAGCCCAGCGTTCCTCAGCCAGTCATCGTCTCCACCGGGCCACCCCTGACCATCCCTGGCAGAAGAAAAGCTGGTGGGTCACCATACCCTACCCCACAGCCTGGCTGCGTGTTCCTCTCCCATCAGTGACCTGAGCAGTCAGCAGACGAAGGCGCCTGTGGAAAGCTCATAACACCAACATTCAGGGGTGGGAAATATCTCTATTTCACTGGGATAAGAAATAGGTCTCCCTGGAGGAACCCACAGCAATTCCAGAACAGTCTGCATTCCATTGCTAACTCACTGTAATACAAGAAAATAAGACAGTAAGGTAGATTTTCCTTAAAGCTAAACTTATTCGATTTTTAAAACTCTGAGTAAAAGGATCTCTACTGTTTATAAAAAATGTGAAATAATAGTTAACCACATTTTAAAGTGTCACTTATTTGGAAAAATTAAAAGTTATCAACTGTATGTCAGTCCCTGAAAATTAGAGAAATGTTTTACTGGTCTCAGAAACCCAGCCCTCTGGGGACAGCCAGTCCAGGACTTCTAAACAGAACTTTTTTCTTTCCTTCCCTCTTATCTTGCCACTCTTTGTCCTTAGGTACACTAAAATCCCACTGCAGATAACCCCTGAACCTTTATAAATTGCTTCTGTTTTTTTTCCTACTATCTTAACAAACTTTGATTTCGATTCGATTTATCGTATTCACCATTACTGTACTTGCTGAAAGCAATCTGAATGCAGGTATAGTTGAAATGACTTATTTAAACTTTCATTAGGAACATGACCATTTATTTGAACCCCTAAAATCACTAGGCAGAATTTCAGATATAATATAATGTTTGTCTCACCAGCAGAGGTAGAGAGATTATTATTCCTTTTCGCCAAACCAGTTTCCTCGGGAGAGCTTCTTTTTTGCAATCATAATATTTGATGTCATCCCCTGCTCCAGAATCTTAGATCAGCAAGTAGAAGTACTTGTTTCTCTCGTGGCTAGGGGCTCAATTTATGTGGATATGAATAAGATTTATGGTGTGTAATAAACATTACTAAAACGTGACAAAAGAGTGAAGATTTAAAGACACTTACTAATTTAAGATGACATTTTAAACATTCACGGTCTTTAGAGAAATACATATTTCAGGTCTTTATGCAGGTTTCCAGGCAGAACGCCTATTAGGAAATGAAAATCATCTGTGTACTTTTCTCTCTTTTCGTACAACTCCCCACCCCCCATTTATCACTCCCTAGTAGCTACCCTATCCATCAGCATTTAGTGGTGCCTTTATGCTCAGCACCTAGATGTTAAACAAATTAGAATCTTAATATATGAGGTGTGACCCTGAGGTCTAAAAGGAAATAGAGAAGAAAAAACTTGGGGGGGGGGAGTGGAAAACGGCTACAACTTAGTTATGGATGCCCTGTTAGAACCCTAAGTTTTCAAGGACTGAAACTGACATAGTGCCAGTCTTCTGGAAAATGCTGCCCATGCTATTTGTCCCCTTACAGGGGAAAATTATACAAGTAACTCTACCAAGAAAACATGTCTTGGATTTGGAAGTTTGGTACTTGGTCAATTTTCACACACCTGGTTCGCCGGGCAGTCTTTGCTTATCAGCTAATAAGGACTTAGGTGAACACAGCTTAGTCCTGGGCGACCCAATCGCGTTTGATCTCACCTGGACGCCGCCCGCAGCTCTGGCCTGGTGCTCTCCATTCAGGGCCTCTTTTATTTCCAGCACAAAATGGTCTCGTGTTGTTAAATGGTCTCTAATTTTTCTAATAGTAGACAGTAGAGTTTCTTGCTGGTTTTCAGTAAGCATGCTTTATTTTGCCTCCCTAATTTGCTCTGAGTTGAATCTGATTGCATTTACTTGGGCAAAAGGGAGGAGCTGTGGCTACCCTGAAAGCCATGTGCTTGAAGTAGCCCTAATGATCTCATGGGGTGTGTGTGTAATGCAAACCCCAGGTCCCCTCCACTCTGAGTAGATGCCAGTCTCGGTGACTGACATGTACTTAAGCACTCAGGGCTATTTTTCAGTATGTGATTTACTCTCTCCCTTTAATTACCCTGGAGATGGCAAGCCTTGAATATTTGAGCAAGCCTTGGCTTTCAGGGTACAGAGTATTCCCTGGAACAGGTCACACACAGCACCTGGTCCCTTTGGGGCCTGAGCTAGTTCAGGGAGGAACTCCATGACAGCTTCCAGGGTGGACCTAGCTCTGCATTTCTAGGAATTTCAAAAATATATATCTAGCAGAGGAGACTCGGTGGTGAATTATGGCCAGCCACAGAAGAGAATTTAGCTCATTCCAAGGAAGCCCATAATGTTCAACAACCCATATTATAGAGAGCTATTTTTCTCTCTTCTCACATAGTGGCACCCCATGCCCCACACATGGAGGGTTTACTAAGTGTGGTTTACTTTCTTCCATGGGTAGCACTTGCTCTAGGGGCCACCCAGGTCCTGCCACATCTTTATGAAGAAATGAAATTTGTCTTGACATCACTTCTG
Organism: Varecia variegata; assembly: GCA_028533085.1. Classification (NCBI taxonomy): domain Eukaryota; kingdom Metazoa; phylum Chordata; class Mammalia; order Primates; family Lemuridae; genus Varecia; species Varecia variegata. The sequence continues at coordinate 98,615,663 of CM052440.1, read as the reverse complement.
GTTCCTGCATTCAATATGAGCTCTGTTAACACTTGGACACAGAGGAAATGAGTCAGGGCCACACACCTTGCAAAGACAGTTTCCTATAGCTGAAGGAAATAAGAATACCCATGGCCTTGAACATTTTTTGGTGAATGAGCCTATTTTCTCTTACCTTTATAGATCCTGTACCTTACCTATCATCATGTAGATAACATCCCTTGAGTGAGTTCCCCACCAGTGGAAAAGTCGTGGCCTGTCAGGCCTGCCTTCTGCCCAGGGCAGAGAGAGGCTCAGGCCTGCCAAGTTCATCCTGGACTCACTGTCCCATCTGAGCTAACCACTGGGAGGGCCTTTTCCTTAAAGATGGTAATTTTCTTATATCACAGACCATTCAATGCTATCATCTAGAATGTATCTCGTACCAATCTAGTACGTATTAGTTACCAATAAAGCAGATTACTTCCTTGAAGAAAATTTCAGCAGCTAAAGATGCTTAGAGCTAGGCTTAGCCCCTGCCAAAGTCTCAGATGATTCCTCTTTCATGCCTCGATACTGTCATCAGTATTTGGAGGCAGTGTAGCAAAACGGTTAAGTGCTCAGGCTTTGGCATCAGAAAGAAAGCTGTGTGACCTCAGGTAAGGTACTTAATATCTCTGGATCTCTTAAAATGAGAGTGTTATGGTCAAATAGTCTCTAAAGTCCTTTGTGGTACTAAAAATCTGTGATTCCATACTAACAGTGGTTTGCGGGCAACTCTGGACATGGGGTAGGTATAGTGAACAGTATGTTTGGGAAATTTGCCTCTGTTTTTCAAATTGTGCTCATCTTTACTCAAGGACTTTTAGTTAGGCCTATCTGACTGGCTTTTTTCCTTCCATTCATTCATAGTGTTGACTGTATCCTTTTGCTTTTCTCTCAAAGCAAATGAAGCTATTTAGGCTTGCCCTTAAGTGCAAAATCTAGATCCTCAGAGCAAAAGTACTAAGAACTATTAAGAAGGAATTCTAAAAACCAACCCAGATTAATAGATGTAATTTAACTAAGCTAGTTGGTCCATTTTGAAAATTCTCTGGGAAACAGGGTCAGGTCTCTGTTCTAACTGCTGCGTGAAAAGTTAACCACTCCCAAGTAGGTAGGAGTGAAACAATGTCATACTAAACAAACAAACAAACCAAACCCCAACCTGGAAAGGGATGATAAATGAAGTAGAATTGTGACAATGTTAATAATGGTTAACACTGGTGATAGATGATGGGTTTGTGGAGTCATTATTCTCCACTTATGTGCATATATTGTAGATTTTCCAATATAAAAAGTTAAAAATGGATCACAGACCTAAAAGTAAAATGTAAAACTATAAAACTCTTAGAAGATAACATAGGAGAAAATCTAGAGGACCTTGGGCTTAGCAATGACTTTTTAGATAATGACACCAAAGGCATGATGAGAGAAATAATTGATAAGCTGGACATCATTAAAATTAAAAATTTCTGGTCTGCAAAAGGCACTGTCAAGAGAATACAAAGATAAGATATAGACTGGGAGAAAATATTTTCAAAAGACATATCTGATAAAGGACTGTTGTCTAAAATATACAAAGAACTCTTAAAACTCAACAGTAAGAAATGGAACAACCTGATTTTTAAAAATGGGCCAAAGACTTTTAATAGACACACCTATCCAAAGAAGATATACAGATGGCAAATATGCATATAAAAAGCTGCTCCATGTCATACGTCATCAGGGAAATGCAAATTAAACCAACAATTAGATACCTATTAGAATAGCCAAAAGCTACTGACAACACCAAATGCTGCTGGCGAGGATATGGAGCACCCGGAACTTTCATTCAATGCTGTTGGGAATGCAGAATGGTACAGCAACTTTAGAAGACAACTTGGCCATTTTTCCATAAAACTAAGCATACTCTTACTGTATGATCCAGCAATCATGTTCCTTGGTATTGACCTAAATAAGTTGGAAACTTATGTTCACACAAAAACCTACACACAGATGTTTATAGAAGCTTTATCATAATTGCCCAAGCTTGAAAGCAACCAAGATGTCCTTCAGGAGGTGAATGGATAAACTCTGACACATCCAGACAATGGAATATTATTCAGCACTAAAAAGAAATGAGCTATCAAGACATAAAAAGACATGGAGGAAACTTAAATGCATATTACCAAAGTGAAAGAAGCCAATCTGAAAAGGCTACATACTTTGTAATTCCAACTATATGATATCCCATAAAAGGCAAGACTATGGAGACAGTAAAAAGAACAGTGGTTGCCAGGAGTTAGGGAGAGGGAGGCATGAACAGGTGGGGCACAGGGGATTCCTGGGGCAGTGAAGCTACTCTGCATGATATCACAGTGGTGGTACATGCCACTATACATTTGTTCAAATCCACAGAATGTCCAACACCAAGAGTAAACCCTCATGTAAAGTATGGACATTGGGTGACAATGATATGTCAATGTAGGTTCACTGATTGTAACAAATGAGCTGCTCTGGTGTGATCTGTTGATAGTGGGGGAGGCTTTGTGTGGGGAGGGCCAGGGGGTGGATGGGAACGTCTCCACCTTCTGCTTAAATTTGCTGTGAACCTCAAACTGCTCTAGAAAATGAAGTCTTTTTAAAAAGTTTAAAAGATTCAGCCCTCAGCCCTGTAGCAGTTCCCACTCAAGGACTACGTGGCGGGCTGCAGAAGAAAGGGTAGAAGGCTGTGGAATCGATCTGGCTGAAGTCCCTGAAAGCACTAATGAGTGAGGATGCTGGGTGTCCATCGTTCTTCCATTAACTGCTTTGGGAATAGCAGAAGAGCCCCATAATGATTTTACAAACGTCAGAGTTCCTCCTTGGAGAAATGGAATCATTGCCACTTCGTATCTAAAGGTGGACCACAATCTTTTATGAAATCAATTAGACAAGGCCAAGGAAATCATTTTCTCCTGCTTCATGTAAGTGTACTTGACCTCATCTTCCCCCAGTGGGCAATAGTTTGTGTGCATGTGTGTGTGTGTGTGTGTGTGTGTGTGTTGTGGGTTTTTCCATGGATGTTTTTAATATGGGCTGTGAGAGTTCACAGCAAAGCTCTGAAGACTCATTGCTAAATATTTCTTTAAGCACCTGTTTCCTTGAGTAGACTGTGAGCTACTCATTTCTATACCCCCTGACCTAACACAAGATCTGCTCTCTGCTAAGGGCAGAAAGAATGCTGGTTGAATGGGGTTAAAATGATACTAAAGAATGAGGTTTAGTAGAGGCACCTAGAGGAAAACCAACCTCAAGGCAGCTGTGTCAGCAAGAGCACATACTTAGGATTCAGAGAGATTCAGGTTCAAATCCTGCTGCCCACTGGGAAGTCAGGTGGCACTGGGTCTGTGATTTTGTCTCTGTGTCTCAGGGATGGGGTGGGTACCTCTGCTGAGCTGCATCACAGCACTGTGGTGTGGCCATGAGCCAGAACATAAACGTGCTTGAGAAATAAAGTGACATTTAAATGCATTATATAATTGTAAACATTTGAGAAGATCAGTATAAGAATGGTGTGAATTTTCTAAATAATGTAGGCAATTTGTTTCAAAACAACAAATGTCCTAAGATTTTTTTTCTTTAACCAAAAGTCATAGCTGTTTAAGTCCAAAACCTCCAAATTGCATGAAAGTAAAGAATAAGTGATAATTTCTTCCCACTGCAATTGAAAATGGCAAGGTTAGAATCTGCATTGGAAAAATGAACCGGAGAACAAGCACTAGGACTGCCCAGGGAAGTCTGATGACAGAGGTTGAGTTTTGAAACCAGCATAAATTGCAAAAATAATGGTGTATTTCTTCTCTCTTTTTTTTTCTGGCTAAATGTATATTTTTTCAATGATCTCTCTGATACCAAGGGAAAGCCCTAAATGCCTATCCTTCTTGCCTAAGAGAGAAAAAATAAAGCAAAGTCAAGCTCCTATTCCATTCCCCTTCTGGGATTTTTTGGGTCAACATAATCCCTCTCCAAGGAAAGCAATGATCTTTCAGCCCTCCAGATGAGCCTGAGCTTTCAAGTCCTTCCTCTAGTCTGTGCCCACCTGGAGACTCCAAGACCTCCCACACGTCAATCAGCCATGGATAAGACCAAGGCTGGTATATTGTGTACTGATAGTCATCACTGTGTGTGACTGGAGCCCTGGAGAGACTGAGCTTCTTGCTTCCTGCTACCATCTTTGAAATGAATGAGGGAGATTTGGGGTGATGTTAGCCATGAAGCAAAGTTGCTAACTGGGACCTCTTCATTGGACAAATATTAAAAGTAGACAGCTGAGCTCATAGCTGTAACTTGTAGGTGGACCTTGGACACAGCGTGATGAGTGTGGCCCAGATCTGCTGCATGCCACAGGCTTCAGCCCCCTGCTCCAGGGGTGGGCTCTCCCTGCTTTCAGACCCATACTCTTGATGCTGGAAGAGGGCAGAGGAATCCAGACTCTGGCTGGCAGCTCCAAGTCATTTGGAGAAAGGAGCACTGGGATGTCAATGACCTTTTCCCACCTTTGCAGCCTCCCAGCCAGGCTTGCAAGCCCCCCCATCTCCACGATCCAGGAAGTCCTGCAGACATAGAAGCAAGTCCTAGCCCCATCTCAGCCATTCCTGGGCAGTCAGGAAATCTCCACTGGAGCGAGCAGTAGAATGCTGTCTCAAGTTCTTCTCCTCCCATGGTTTGTTGCTCATCACCTCTGTTCACAGCTGTGTGCTTATCCGTGAATAGAAGATTCATTCATCTATTCACCCACTGATTGATCAAATCTCTATTAAGTGCTTTTTATGTTACAGGTTTCAGGCTAGGCTCTGGGGGAACAGTAGTGAATGAAAAGTCTCTTTACCTTCAACATCTTTCCAGGCCAGGAATTTTTGTGTGTGTGTTTACTGGTTTTCATTTGGTTTGGTTTCAATTCTTTGTCTCAGTGCCCAGTGAGATGCCACTTGGCCTTCATGGTCTTTCCAGGCCAGGCATTTTGTTTGTAGGTTTGTTGATTTGTCTGTTTGCTTCAGTTCTTTGTTTCAGTGCCCAGGACAGTGGGTGAGCTTCAGTGGCCGAGCAGCACATACCTGTAATTACCAACGAAAGCGGCCAGCGCCACCCACCTGGAGCGATGGACCCGGGACAAATCACACCTTCTGCCCCCTCACTTCTCCCAGAAGGTAACACTGAACTAAAATGAACATCAAGAAAACGTTAGGGAAGAGCCAGAAGGAAATGATCCAACAGGGCAACTTGCAGGCTGAAGTGCAGGTGAGGGAACATGGGTGTGGGGGCGGGAAGGAGAAGATCTTGGCAGATCAGCGGGCACAGTGTTCATGGGGTAAATTCTAAACAACTTTTCTTGATGTGAATTATAAAAACCTTTTAACAGATTTTGAATTAGGGGCCCCCTTCCCTTTCCTCATTCCCCTTTGCCCCAAAGTAGTCCTGGATACCTGATTTAAAGACATCACAAGGTACCCCAACATCACCAGTAAGTGAGCACCCCGTTTACCCATGTACCACGCTAAAAACCACCCTGAGAGAGGACCCATGAGCCACAAGAAGCCAGAGGCCATCCCCTCGCTGCCCTTGGCAGCAGCACTGCTACTCAGGCTAATCTTTGTCCTCCTGTCCCTCATGTGATGGCTCCTGGCAGAAAGCCAGACCTGAGGATTAAAACACTATCATGGAATCCTCCACCTCCCATTGGAGAAAGCCAGAGATAAGTGTCAGGAGGGGCAAGAGAACACCCACAAGGCGAGGAGGCCCAGGCATCTGCTTCACAGCTGAGGGCCCTTGAGTTCTGTCCCCACTCTGCTGCATCCCGGTTCCCTTACCCTCACCCTATAAGAGATTCATGACAATCGAGGAAATAATAAATGTGAAAAGCATTTCCAAAGTTCCTGCCTTAATTTTTTTAAATCTGTAAAATGGATATAGTGACAGCACCTACCTATAAGGCTGTTGCAGAGCCTAAATATGCATGAAGAGTTTACAATAGTGACAGGGATAAAGTTAGCATGTGTGTGAGATGCATATAAATGTTCTGCATTCTAACAGTCAGGTCTGGGCAGGGCGTAAATGGCAGAGTAAAGAGTTTAACTGGGGAGTTATGTAGTGTTGATGCTATTTACAGAGGTGGTGGCAGGTTTTAGGAATCAGTGAGTCATGGCGACGTGACCAAGGACTAGCAATGGCCCCAGCCTGGAGCTGTGGAAGATGTGAGGCGCGGATTGGGGGGATGAACATACTGACCTTTCCGTCCTCCCACCCTCTCATGTCCTCTGTGTGTCTCCGGTGCCCAAATCAGACAAAAGCAGGAGGCGAGCGGGTCCAGGCAAAGCAGTCCGTGGGTCTGTCTCTGCGGGCACAGAGCTTGAGTCTGGCAGAGGAGACCAGGCAGGAGACCTAGCACAGCTATTCTTGGCAGTGAATTTGTTATTAGTATTACTATTAGTATTAACCAGTGCAAATTAACATCGCTATTCACATTGGGTAACTCTAATCTGAGTTTTGTTTTTAAAATAGCTTCATGTATCATTTTTCTTTAGCAGGGTCTGACTCTCCGTTGGAGGGATTTGTTGACGTTGCTCTTTTCATTTGAGCAGCTGTTGTCGTCCGTGAGTTAAAGAGTAACCAGGGTCCAACGTGATTGAGATCTGATCCTGATTTGGAATCCACTCCTTGGAACCCATCTCCCATCCTCGGGAATCTCAATTTCCCTCACCAGTAAAAGGAAAGAAGAGTTCTAACTCTCACAGAAGAGTTGTGAGAAAGGCTACCCTGCCAGAACTGTACAAATACGAGGAATTGGCAAATAAAAAATTCTAAAATATTTCTTAATAATATGCACAAGTTCTGACTTAACAAGCATGGCATATTGTGGCTACCCCGTTAAAAAAAAAAAATCCGCTGATCATTTTTCACAACTTATTTACTCTTGGTGCCTATTTCCCCTTCCAAGGAAAGAAAGGGGATAAAAGAACTTCAACATCTTTTTTCTTTACCGAGTGCTTTTTACATTATTCCTGAAATTCGTTTCTACATGCAGAATATATTCAGGAGTCTGCCTTCTGATTTAAAAAATATATCTAAATCACTTCCTATAGACTTTTAAAGCATTTTGTTCATCTAAATGTGTATATTTCTGCTCTAATTGAAATTCCTAAATAGTCACTTTCTGAACTGTCAAAATTGTAAAGCTGTTGATGGGTGCAGCTCTGGGGTTTCCATGGCAACTACTTTCATTGCCTAGGAGATGCTGGTCTGCTGATACTATCACTGAACTGGCTCAAATCTCGAAAACTTGGCGGCGCCCAAAAATGTGCAAGCATGTCCTGAAAGTTTAACGGGCTTTTATTTTTAATGGCTGGCACCAAGCTTGGCTCCATCAGGGCTTGGGAAGAGGCAGCTCTGTTCTGAGGTTCTTCATTGTGTAGAGGATGGAAGATTTGACAAGCATGCTAATACTACCAGATCCTATTTGGATGGTAACCTTTTATGTGAATAGCTCCCAAATCACATTACCATCACTCACTGCTGCTGGGACGGAAGTTGAGTTAGGGTGACAGAGTCTTAGCTCACTCATGTGATGACAAGATGCTTCTGAATATAAGTTAAATTGGAGTATAGACTGTCTCGCCACTCTTCTATCTTTTTGTTTGTTTCTTTTCTTCTTTCTGTCTCTATTTGCTCTTTTTGTCTTTCTTTCCCTCGTTCTTTCTTGTCTGAAGAGACAGGGGTGCTGGAAGCTGTAAACACCGTGGTTTGTTACACACTTTTGATGTCTGTTCAAATGTGGTGCTTCAGTCCTCAATGACCTCCAGTTAAACCATTTGTGGGAAAGTTACATTAAAAATAAATCATTTCATGATAAGCAGTTTTACTGGTGCATGTTCAAAAATTACCCAGGGAGAGGGAAATCATTTAGTTCGCCCTTTTTTCCTATCCACGGAACTCAAGTTTCTTCTAATTACATCCGGAGGATCATTTAAACAGGGTGGTCCATTTTAAAGCAGTCACATTTAAATCTACTTTGCATTAAATGAGCTTGCTTTTAGATGAGTTTGGCTAGCTCAAGAATACATCACAAAATGCAAATCTGATGATAAATAAAGCTTTGGCTACATCGTGGAAATGGGGAGCGTTTCAAAAAATGATGTTAGCACTGACTGCTAAGTGAAATGGCATTCCTTGAACACTCCTCATATTTTAAACATTGAAATGTATGCTACTAAATCAAATATGTCCATTTAATATGTGGCACTTCGTAAGTCACACAAAATAGGAAGATGAGGTGCAAGTTTTCCCTCACAAGTTAACACTGGTGAAAATATTAATACAAGGTGGAATAGGGCTATGAGAAGTCAGAAATATAAGGAAATGGTTCTGCATACTTATTTGAGGAGCCGTTTTGAAGTAACGAGCAGCAGAATGTGAACTGCTGTGTGCCAGTTATACTGCATCTCCCTGGGACCCAAAGCTGTTGAGTTGTTGCCCTTCTTAGGTTTGGCTCTTAGAAGACAGAGGTCACAAAAAGGGTAGAAATTAGCTATAGCTAAAAATAATTTAGTGGTCTTTTAAAACAAATATTTCAGACTTTATACATGAAAAAAAAAAAAAGGATTATTCCCTTGAAAGTATTAGCCTTCTTGATAGCCAATCTAATTATCACAATCATGCTGCCATTATTTATTTTTTTTTGAAATGCCAATTTCTTATTTTTTTAAATTGCCTTCAGAGACCACAATGTATCTGTGTCACATACTTCTAATTATTTACCAAAACCTATCCTTTCTTCTTTTGTAATATTATATGGAAGCCAAGTATGTGGCTTCTGTAATAACAAAATGGCAGCTGGGCTCATGGCTCCCCAGCCGGTGACTACCAGCTGTAGCCATGCAACTAAGTTTTCAGTGGAAAATGGTCATTTCTGGGCTTTGGTGTAAAACATTGCACGTGAGCTCCCCCATGACCTTTCCTATCACCCAGGAGCCCCAGGAACCCAGCATTGACCTAGAGGAGATGACAGAGCAGCATAAGGGAAGGAACCTGGGTCCCTGAATGACTGCATGGAGTAGATCTGCCCTGCCAACCAGGTTCTCTCTTCTTGAACTTGTTAGGAGAATGTAAATTTCTTTTTTCTGCAATTACCACTTCATTGTTGGGTCTTTGGATATAGAGTTCTAAAATGTGTAGGCATGAAAATGGTGATTCTAATAGCAAACAAAACCTACATGGAAAAGTAAGTCCTTATGTAGATGTTTAGGAAGAAGTTTCATTAATTTATAATCAGTCTTATATCAAGCTCACAAAGTGAGTGAATCAGAAGGACACCGAAAAGTGCCTAAAGGGGAGTGACAGGAAAATAGATAAAAGAAACATTGCAGAAAACACAACCAAAATTAATCAGATCCAATGCTGTAATTTTTTTAATACAGGATATGTTCCTCTAAATTTTTTTTATGTTGAGCCTCACTTTAACATTATTCTGTATATAACGAAATTCTAAATAACTGAGATGCTTCTGGGGAGGACACTTTATGAGGTTTTGTTCCCAAAATACTAAATTCTCAGAAGGATTTCTATGGGTCCATGTTTCAATTATCTGCAGCTGTGCAACGAACTATCCTAAACTTAATGGCTTACAATGAAATTTATGACTCATCACAATGCTGTAAGTTGGCTTAGATCAGTCAGGAGGCTCTTCTACTCCCTGTGGTATAGCTGGGGTGACTGGCATGTCTGTTTTCAGCTGGGAGCTTGGCAGAAGTGGGAACATCCACAATGGCCTCTCATCTCCCAAGCTCTCTCTCAGTACAGTCCCTCATCATGCAGACATCTAACCTGCGCTTCCTAAAAGCATGGCAACTGATGTCCAAAAGGGAGCATTCCAAGAAAGAAACAGTGGAAGTTACCAGTCTTTTTAAGGCCTGGGCTCAGAAGTGTTGGAATGTCACTTTTGTTAGTCAAAGCACGTCCTATTCAAGGGAGGGGAAGTAGATTCACCTGTTGAGATGTGAGGGGCAGCTTGCACCTACAAAGGTGAAGGTGGTGTTACTGGCCTAGTGTGACCCTCCCTTCTATAGACCACTGTGATGTAATAAAGAAAATAACTGGTCTTGACCCCCAGTTCCCGGCACAGAGCTTCACAAACGCTTGGAATTTCCTGATAGGATTGTCTTTTGTTGTTTATGACAAAACCCTTTCTACCATACATGAGTTTATTGCTCATGTGGTAACTTACTACTGGGCCTCTAGATAGCTTCAGGATGGGGCCTGGTCCCCAGAAAAACCAACTGTGTGATTACAGTTGGAATTTCAGCCCCACCTCCTGACCTCTGGGCAGGAGAGAGGAACTGCAAAGGCTAGAGGTTGAGTTCAACCACCAATGCCCAATGTTTGGGTCAGTCACGCCTTCGTGATGAAACCTCAATGAAACTGATCCAGGGAGCTCAGAGAAGTTTCTGGTTGGTGAGCCCATCCCTGTGCTGGGAGGACAGGATTCCACCCCCCAGACCTTGCCCTGTGTCCTCTTCATTTGCTTATTCATTTGTATCCTTTATAATAAAATGGAAACAGTAAGTATAGCATTTTCTTGAGTTCCTTAAGTCATTCTAGTGAATTCTGAAGCCAGAGGAAGTTGTGGGAACCCCCAAATTTGCTGCCAAGTCAGACAGAAGTGCAGATGGCCTGGGGACCTTACTTGCAGGCGAAGGAAGGGCAGTATTGTTGGGGACCTTGCCTTTTAACTTGTGGGATCTGATGCTAAATCTGCGTAGCTAGTGTCAGAATCTAATTGAATTGTAGGACGCTCAGTTGGTGTCAGAGCATCACTGTCAGAATGCAGCCACCTAATAAAGTCACCTTGTGAATGAAACAAAAGTCTCAGGGTGTGGAGAGCTTGGGTGAAATTACTCATACTGGCCTAGCCATGTGGATCTCACAAAGATTTCGTTTTCTCATCAATGTTGGTAAAAGAATAATATCTATATTCAGGTTTAACAAGGAATTTAAATATATAGAAAAAGCACCTTAGTAACACAAAGCAAATATTAGCTCCTACTATTGTGGCCCAGACCTAATGCATAATCAAAAATCTTATTTATAACCCACCAAGAGCATTGTGGTCAGATTTTTACCCTTTCACAAGTCAAGTGAGAAATAACGAATGTAGATTCCCAAAGCTAAAGATATAAATTTGGTTCTACGTGTCTTCTGTGTGCATGTCTGGGATTTTTTCAACCGCGTTTTTTCCATTCAGTTCCAGGCCAGAAATGTGAGAATTTCTTCTCATGAATCATCTTTCTGTGGCACTATTCCACACCCGGCAGAAAAATAATGTGAGGCCACGGTCTTTGCTGGCCTCCACTCAAAGAAAACATGCAAAACCGAACTCCATGTGGTCTTTGAGTCATCCCTCAGATCCTGGATTCTCTCGGCCCTTGAAAGCAAGGTAGGTTAGTGGGAATCCCCATGGGGTGCCGTGGAGAAGCCAGCTCTCGAGACCCAGCAGAAAGGGCTGCGATGGAGACGTGAGTAAACGAGGGCATCTGGCCCCAGGATCTTGCTGCACCCAATCATGAGCGGCAAAATGAGCCTGTGTAATTTACAGTGCAAGGCTCTTGACTGATAGGTTGCTGTTTTCCCAGGTCCATTATATCCCACTCCAAAGACAGTCAGAGACAGGTAAGATTTTATGAAAGAGCAGAAAAACAAGATAGCAAGAATATGTTGTGGACAGACTGTGCTCAGGACCATAGGGATTAGAAAATATGTGGAAAACATCCACCAACTTAATTCAAACATATATTGAAGACTTCCTGTTTGCCAGAGGATGCGTGACACATAGTCTCTGGCTTCAAATGCTCTATGTGTGTAAACACACACACACACACATCTTAGAAGAGATGATATACAATGAGTACATCATGCTTTACATAATTATCATCAAGCTCTTACAAAAGAAAACCCAAGAGCAGGTCTTCAAAACCCCATGCACAGGCTTCTCCCTGCAGATCTTGAGCCATTGGGTGCTGGATCCAACTAGCCAACAACTCACCAAGTCAGACCTGGTAAGCAGAGAAAACCATTAAATGACCTCGCCAAATCGTAAAAACCTTAAAAAGAAAGCTTCCAGATCATTTGTCTCCATCGCAAAACTTATAAAAATGAGATGGAAAAAAAAAGCTAAATTATTTTGGCTCATAAGTTTCAGATGGAGTTGTATATTTCCCTAAAGGGTCAAAAATAGAACATTTATTAAACGGCAAGTTATTCAAAAACCGGCACAGGCCCCAGTTGTGTTTCAAAAGCTCTGATTTACTGCATATTTCTCCCTTGAGAAAGGCCTTTTTTAAATGTTCATTTCCATTTTAAGAGACTCAGGGCTTTGATCTGTTGGGAGCATTCTTTCTCTTTCCCTAACTGGGGCCCATTGACGACTCAGGGCCTGTGTTTTTCCATGGCCTTCCCCGGGCATTCACACAGCATCTCCTGCGTCTGCATTCACCCTGGTTAGTTTGGAGGTCAGAACTGGTGGGTCCCTGTACCAAGTGACATGACACCTCCACAAAGCTCCTGCTTCCAGGAGGTAAGAGCAAGGTGAGGGGGCTTTGGCATCCTGACAGCCTGCAAAAACTGCCAGGTCTTCCTTTAAAGTTACTTCGAAATTTCATAACACATTTAATCTTGTTACCCCAGGAAAGTCAAATCACAGGCACAGTCATATTAGAACAGCGGTCCCCAGCCTTTTGCGCACCAGGGACTGGTTTCATGGAAGACAACTTTTTCACGGACAGTAGAGGGTCGGGGGGAAGCAGGCGGTGGCGGAACTCTGCAACTCGGTCCCTAACAGGCCACGGACCGTTACCAGTCTGTGACCTGGGGGTTGGGGACCGCAGTATTAGAATGTCTTGTGCTTTTGAAAGATCCATCTCTTTTCTTTTTTTAACTTTGTGTGGGTAATACCAGTATGTGCATGGTACGCGGGCCATGAGTTTTTCTATTCTAGACACGTTGGAAGAGAAAAGCTGACGTGGGTCACTTTTAATATCAAAGCAGTTGTCCTGCTTTGTTTTCAAGTTATACCACTCTTCTCCCTCTGGCCCCACTGTGCCTTAGTGCAAATTAGCAAATACCTCTCCCTACAGGGCAGATACAGATCCCAGCCGGGGTGTCCATCTTGGTGACACTCACTCCCACTCACCTCACAACTGTCAACACACTTGTGCCTGCGCCCACCCCCACTTAGATTCTCCTGCCCCTATCAGTGCAAAACACACACACACACACACACACACACACACACGCATGCGCACACTGAATCACTGGAGTAGCACCAGGTATTTCTTCCAGTGCTAAACAACTTGTTATTCTTCCATCCCTTCCCTCCCTCCTCTACTTCCTCTTCTTCTTTCTCTCCTCTTCCTCTCCCTTTCTCTTGCCCATTCTCTCTCTTCTGCGATAATGCAGTGAATGTTTGCATAAGCTTTCAGTCCAGCAACCTGAAGATTCGCCTCCAATGGTGCTGGGCTGGGCCACACTCCGAGGTAGCTGTCTCCCGATTGTCACTCAGCGTTTTATCACCAGGCTGTTCTATTCGAGTCTATTCCGTATGCTAAGCAATTGTCGGTAGAAATAGGATTATGGAATGAGAGGAGGCAGAATGAGCAATTGATAGAGCCAGGCCTGCCTGCCATGGGCTCTAGCTGCCATTCTTCACAGGTAAATGACATGTACGGGCTTAAAAAAAATAACTCTCCCATTTTCTGGTAGCACATTTTTGTTTGTTTGTTTGTCAGATTACACGTTCAATCAATTGTGACAAGCCGCTGCACCATGCAGGGCATCGCACAATCCCATGTAAACCCGGAACTCCGTGGGCAGAAAGGAAACCAACTCAGACTGCTCTCTGAGGGCTGTGACCCACTGCAGAGAGAGGAAGACATCGCAGGGGGTTTTTCCAACTGACTTTCTGCAGCAGGGAGGGAAAGAAATTGTGTTCCCCAGGAGAAAGTGGTTAATTTTATTTTTGTAGCTGCAGGCAATCTGTGGATAAGTGAGTATTACCATCCTGGTACATCTCTAATTAATAAGATCAATTGCCACTGTATTTTCTTTTACAAACTCATTTAGATATGTCAGGGCTGCAATTATTTTGAGAATGATCTGTCTTTACGCTTATTCATCTTTCCTCTTCCTCAAGGAGCAAATAAAACTGTCAGCTTAAATGCCCTTTGAAGTCCGTTTTAGATCCTTGATTGAAAATTAAAAACAAATCTCTCTAGCCTAGTGCCATTTACAGGGTCAAAGTTCCTGTCCTCACGTTGTTTTCTGTGTGTGTGTGTGTGTGTGTGTGTGTATGTGTGTACATGTGTACGTGTGTATAATGATTTCTGTTTTTAAAAGGATAACATGTTGGCTTTCAAATCCCATGTTGCACCCCACTGCTTCCATCTCCTTAGATGTGCAAGAACTCTGAAATCTTAGATTATTTTAAAACTGAGAAGCACTGGACATTTTGCTTATCTGTTTGTTTTTCATTTCTGGGAAGGCTCTCTCGCTCCAAATGGACATTATAACTTTTGTTATAACCTTGAAGATGCTTAAGGCAGCTTCACTCTCCACTTTCATATCTTCTGTGATAATTAGCACCAGTGGAATGTGCAGAAATCCAGACGTCACCTCACCAGGTAGGACGAGTTTCCTTCGTGGGTCTGCACGCCGGCTCCAACAGCTTCACCAAAGCAACACCCAAAACCTGTCTGGTTGTTCGGTCCCTGGCTGAGAAGCCTCCCACAGATACAGACAAATAAACCTGGTCGTCCCTGCAGGGCCGGAGGGATGCTTCTAGACTCTCCATCTGGGGAGTGTAAACCCACACCGTTTCAAGAGGAGATTTAAACCTTTTCTTGGAGAAGACAGAGGCTGGCAGGAGGCTAACAAATCAAAGAAACTGCACCGAGGCCAACTAGCCGTCTCTCCCAGGCCATCCCCCGACTGCTTCTCCTGTCCCTGCCTTCTGGCTGATTTGCCTTGAAGGTTTTAACATTATCCCTCTGTTGACAAATGAATGCTTTTCTGGAAAATGAGGTATTTCCAGAAGCTGGCAGACACCAAGCGGAGCATCGTCAGCGCTCAGCGGCTCCCTGGCTCTCTGGATGCGTTATTTGTTACGGGAAAGGCCTGGAGGTTTTGTACGAGCATTACGTTCAAGGTGATGATAAATGTAGTCTGGTCGGGGAGGTAATAAGGGAATTTCTAGCCAGGTCCTGTCTAGACCACGGTTTGTTATGGAGGGAAAGCCACAAAAGGGGGCTCTAGTACCTCGTTCCTCAGAGAAACTGTCCTCAGGGAGCGCCAGGCACATTTCCAGCCCAAGCCTCCGTCCGGCCCCCGATGGGGGCTGCTGTAAATAGCATTAGCCTGTCTTTCAGCGAGCTCTGGGAAGCTTATAAACTGAACACGGGTTTTGTTGTCTGCAGTTGTGCATTAAGCTCAGTACTGTCAAGTCTAATTATTCTCATTAAGGCCTGAAAGTTTTAGGGATTAATTAAGCAGAGAGCAAAAGCTTATGCAGAACAGCAATATTTTCCCCCCTCGAGGATTAGCCCGTCATTCTGGTGGGGTTTTCCTTGAGCGGTGCCCATTGCTTTATAAGATAGCGAAGTGTGGAGCTCGTATACTATGGATTAGGAACGGCCTGCATTTCACATGTGCTATTCAGCCATGAAAATAAGCCCCGGTCCTTGTGCCCATAACCCAGAAGGCTCGCTAATGAGAACCAGGCAGCAGGGCTAATGAGAAATTCAATCCGTGCAGCCTTCTCCTTCCCATTTCCTTTCAATTTACTTCGCACAGGATCCAATGTGTGTAGGAGAAGTCTGAGTGGATGCTAGTATTCGCCTCTTTGCTTGGTGGGAATCTTAGAAAATATCTGATTTTAGCCCCCCCTTGCTAGAGGTGCAGAAACTGGGATTCAGCAACCTGCTCGAAGGGACAGAGTTCACAGCAAAGCTACTTTTAAGAGAAGGTGGCAGGAAACTTCAGAAGCCTGGAAGGTCGTTGGGTATATTAGAATGGCGAGGGTCCTTAGGGGTCAGGTTTTGACATGACCTCAAACTCCACGGAAATGTGAAGGTCCCACAAGGAAGTGAGGACGACCGTGAGGACCTAATTTGCATGCGAGCCCAGGAGCGCTGGTGTCCTGTTTGCTGAAGGATGTCAAGGCTTCCTGAAGAAATGGGGGAGGGGGAGGGGTAGTTAGACCTTGGCACCCCCAGATGTAAAGAGGGAAGTCCAATGTGGGTAATCATCCCTGTTTTCTCCGCAAGGCAGATTTGGGGGGCACTTCTGCCTTCCATCTCGCCACTTTACATAAAGACGCCATCGCATTTGATGACTTGGAATGGCACATTCCTGCCTCCCACACCCCCAAGCCCATTCCTCACTTATCTCTTTAGATTAGATGCCTGATGCCTGCCCAGAAGGGGGCTGGAGCAGTGACAGAATCCCCAGGGCTTGTCTGTGCTGACTGGTGGCATCCACCACCTGCACCACAGACCCTCCCATACCTGGCAGGGTCCCTCTGCCCAGCGACGTCCCCTTCACCCCAGAAATCCTGCACCAGGCACACCCAAAGGACAGCCCAGCATCTTGCAGGTGGCAAGAGAGAGTACCCCCCTCAGACACTGGCTGGACTCCACAGGAAGGAGTGAGCTTGGAGGTCATACTGGGTCAGATACCTTCATGAACCCTCTTTTCTTGTCCCTGGGGAACCTGTTTTGGCTCCTCAAAGAAGGCCTTGGGAAAAGTGCAGCTTGTAGAGGCTGCATTCACTGGGCAGACCCCACACTCCAAGAGGGTCAGTGAGGCGAGGCGTGACAGCCCAGTGGGAGCAGCAACTGTCCAATGGTGTCCACAGAGGGTGCCAAAGGCCCAACGGCCACCACTGTAATAGGCTGGGGACCATTTCCTGAAGGTGGTATGTTCTTCCAGCCCCTGGATCTTTGCTCATGGAGGGTGTTGTTCCCTCTACAATTCTCCAGAACACTTTTTTCATAGTTTTTGTGTTTGTAAGCACGGCACTTGCTTATGCATCTGTCTCCCTGTGAACTCTGAGTCCCAGAAGGCTCCATTGTCCTTGTCTAATCTTTGCTCCCCCATGCCCTGTGTTAGGTCCCCCCACCAAATGCATACATGGAAGCCCTTACCCCCAATGTCATGGTATTGGGAGGTGGGATCTTGTGAGGTGATTAGGGTTAGATGAGGTCATGTGGGTGGGGTCCTCAGGATGGGATTAGTGCCCTTATAAAAAGAGGAGGAGACACCAGGTGTCTTGCTCCCTCTCTGCCTGCAATCCCCCCAAAAAGGCCACATGAGGACATAGCAGAAGAGAACCCTCCTCAGAACCCGAGCATGCTAACACCCTGATCTCCAGCTCCCCAGCCCCTAGAACTATGAAAAATAAACGTTTATTATCTGAGTCACCCAGTCTGTGGTCATTTGTGATAGTAGCCAAACTGACTAAGACGGTGGAGACAGTGTTAGTTGCACAATCGGTGCTTAGCAAACTTGCTGACTGACTGGGTGGGGTCTCTCACCTGCAACTAAACAGTGGCCCAACAATTAGAAAATACATTTTCAGCTTCCACTGTGGGAAAGATAACATGCTGAGCAATGTAAAAAGGTCCAAGTTGCTTAACACAGTATTAGTTTTTCTCAAATGGGTATGTGCTGTTATACACGCAGCCTCATTAATCATATTGCCAGGGTGCACATTGAATAACGTTAGAGGAGAAATCAATTACCTAAATTCATGGTTCTCATAATTCGAAGTATTTGTGTCTCAGGTATAGGTTTTAAATCAGAACTGTTTAGCATGAGGGCTGGGGAGATGGGAAGCAGGTGTGCTTTTTAAATTTTTAAGAAACTTAAGGGTGAGGGTTAGAGCAACTTATATCTGTTAATAGGTTATTTCTGTATCATTTTAATGTTGCAAGCATATAAGGCAAAAGAAATATTTTATAAATAATACAACTAATTGCCAGGTCTTTTGTTATTTCTGAATCTACTAGCAGAGGCTGTTGACTTAGTACTGCTGTCCAAGCTCTTACAAAGGCAAAGAAATCTGTGTACCCTGGAGCAGGAGGAGAGGCACATAGGATAAAAAGACGTAACAAATACGGGGTGAAGAATACTTAATATCATTTTCCCTGCTGCTTGTTAATTACAATGACTGGAGATGCTGGAAGTTTAAATATGTCTTCCTGTCTTTTTTTCTTCTTCTTTAATTAGTTCTGTCCAATGAGCATCCTGGCTGACACGTGGAAGGTGTGCTCAGGAGTGCTTAGCCAATGACACCGTAGGATTGCCAGATTTAGCAAAAAGGATGCTTATGACCGCTTTACACTTCTGACACATGGGTAGAGAATTACATGCACTTTACCAACAGATTATTCTCCTTCCTCTTTTAAGCTGCATTTTGGCCCATCCATTCTTGACCACTTGCCTTTAAGGCTGCTGTTGCTAGGGAGCTGGCATGTGACAAAGGGCTCCACCGCTTGGAGATCAGAGGGACCAGGAAGCGGCAAGTAGCAGCCAGTGGGATCTGGGCAGCTAAATGCAAGGGGCACTTTCCCCTCATTGGCAAAGCAGCATCAGGGAGCTGCACTGGTGCCTGCCCCCCTCCCCCTCCTTCTCCCCCGCAACTCAACTGTCCACCTGGGGTTGGGTAAGAGTGAAACAGGAGAGAGTACCCCTCAGAGTGGCTCAGCGAGTGGCCACTGCTTAGCCCCACTTGTTGTCATGGGTAGGGGGGCATATCTGATCTTTCCATATTTTTCAAGTGATGCCAGGTATTGGGAAGTTATGTAAAGGCATCAAGTTCTTAAGCACTGATGACCAATTCAACTCTTTGAAAAGAAACTGTGCAAGTTAAATAAGATGTCTCTGTGGTTCCAGGCTGTGACCTCTGCTTTGAGGGAAGCCCCGCGGGTGTTCCTCTTTCCTGCCCCACCACCCTGAGGCCTTCTATGGAATCACTGAGGAGAGACAGGCAGTAAACAAATGAGTAGGAAAAATGCACAGTATATTAGGTTCACAGGGCTACAGAAAGAAAGAAAGCAGGGTGAGGACCGTAGGAAGCATGGGTTGGGGTCCACTTTTACATAGGGAAATTGGAGAGAGCTTCAGTGAGAAGGCAATAAGTCAACAAGGATCTGAGGAGAGAGGCATAATAGAGAACAAGAGAAGAATATTCCAGAGAGAGAGAGAGAACAGCAAGTGCAAAGATCCTGAGGCATGTGGCAAAGGGACCAGCCAGCAGGAGAGGTGTGAGTGAGTGCAGAGAGGAGGAGGAGGAGGAGAGGAGGCCGGAGACAGGTGCCCGGCAGCTCCTGCGAAAAGGAAAGCCAGGTAGGGGTGCGGGGGGGAAGGGTTTGAGTGAAGCAGAGACTAGATCTTGCATGCTCTCACAAGTCACCCCGGGGCTGCCATGTAGGCTGCAGGGAGGCAAAGTGGAACAGGGAGGCTGTGACTGTGGCCCGGGTAGGAGACGATGGCAGCTCAGACAAGGAGGACGGCATGAAGATGGAGAGAAAGGGCCGGACCCGTGCATAGGCCGTGCCCAGGAAATAACAGGTATGGCATGTCCTGCCTCCTGGCTTTTGAGTCACCTAGCAAAAGTAGAATGTAGCATCATTTTAAAAAGATTTTCAATTTACAAAACCAAAACTGTTCACTTAGCTGCCCCCAAACTCTTCACTGCCTTGATCGTCTGGCTCCCTCCCTACTGGTGTCGAGATCTGTTGACTCTCGCAGGATGAGTTAAGTGAGATCACAGACATATAAAAGGGGAATAGACAGATCTGAAAATAAGCACTGGCTCAGCCACCCAGAACCTAAGACAGCCCAAAATAAACCACATCCCCCACCACTTTATTTTTTATATACTTATGGGGTTATTATTGTTTAACGTTTTGTAATTTTAAAGGTGGCAACAAGTCTGGGCAAAAAAAGAAAAAACAAGATGAGCAGGAGGAGAAGTGAAAGAACAGGGGGAGGAGGACCCTCAGCCGGGAGCCCAGGGCTGGGGAGCACTCCTGGCTCTTGCCCCCACCACCAGCGGCTGTGTGTAAAGAGAATGGGAAATGCAGACTTGAGCCTTTCAGAATCTCTGAATGTCTCTAATCAGTTACAGACTTAATGTCTGATATGTGTGCTACGTGCCACAGCATTTCCTGTTAATTAAAAGCCATCCCATAACTCTGCGGGTAAAAGGACTTATTCCACACGCCAGATCTTCCCAGGAGTGCTCAGGAAGGGAGTGGGGGGAAAGGCGTGCTCACCTGGAAACAGCCGGCTTGTCACCCTGGAGGTAGCGCCTCCTCCCACCCACCGCGGAGGCTCAGATGCCCCATTGAAGAGGTGGGTGACTGTCTTCTCTCAACTCCAGAAATTCCTCTACGCTCTGCCCGCCAGTAACACCCTCTACCAGCTCCTGTTCTGGCCTGGCCTCACCGGCAGCACCAT
The DNA here is from genome assembly GCA_028533085.1 of Varecia variegata. Classification (NCBI taxonomy): domain Eukaryota; kingdom Metazoa; phylum Chordata; class Mammalia; order Primates; family Lemuridae; genus Varecia; species Varecia variegata. Next base: position 98,595,140 of record CM052440.1, on the reverse strand, counting down.
GTTGGTTTCTCTTACTTGCCAAGACTCACTCGTGGAGGCACCCTTGGTGCTCATCCATATCCCCCCAGCGCCCCTCTCCACGCCCACAGACTGCTTACTGCAAACCCTGGCCCGGGGCCGCACGCAGGGAAACCAGAGTGCCAGGTAAAGCGTGCGTCATGGAGGATGAGCCAGGAGTCACTGGGTAATGCCCAGCGTCCTCATCCCTCAGGTGAATTCAATCTGAGGCATGTTCCGGTGTCTCCAGGAGTGCCCTGATGGGTCAAACTCCAGTCGCCCACCCTGGCAAATGGCTTAACAAAGCCCCCTTGATTGGCTCCCTCCCCTCTCTGTCTCCCTTCCCCCCTCCATGCTTCCTGGCCTCACCTCCTGAATAAACGTCTTGCACCTGAAGTCCTGCCTGAGAGTCTGCATTCAGAGGGACCTAACCAAGACACCCCTCCACCTGAGGACACAGAGAAATGGTGCCAGCCTCTGACGAGCTTCCCCAGGAGGAACGTCCGCCTGCCCAGCTCCTCTGACTCAGCAGTGACACCCGCAGGCAGGGCCCTTCCAGTCCAGGCTGGGCTCCTACAGCAGCTCCCAGCACAGCCTGGCATCCTTGTCCCAGCTTTTTGGGGCCCATAAGTGGGGGAGACATGACTCCTCACCCACCCGCCCCCATCCCACCTGCTGGAGGCTCACGCTCCTCCCTGTCCCAGGAGCCATGACTCTCAGCAGGGTGGCCCTTGTGGCATTCTGCAGCCCACTGCCGCCTGGCGGCTGCGGTTTCCCCATCAGCTGCTGCATGCATCTCAGAGAGACACTGCTGGGCTTCAGCCCAGACTTCCTGACTTTGCCAGGCTCGGCGCAGGGGGATGAGCAGGGAGCCCAAGTGTGGAGCTTTGCAGAGTCCCCCAGCCCCAAGCTCATCTTTTGGTTGCCAAGCTCCACACATGGCTGAAGACCTGGAAGCAGACCCCCAAAGGTGGCAAAAGAGGACCCTCAGAGGTGACAGGTGCTCACAGGGGGTCGGGTCTTGAAGTCAGTCATAATTTGGATTTCTAATGGCAACGTAGCTTTTATATGCGGGCCATGGCTGGTAATGCCTGGGCCGACTGCCTACACTCAAAGCCTCACCTTTGATGCTAAACCCTGACACTGTGGGTTTCAAAGCTCCAAGGTAGAATCTGAGGTATCTGACAAGCTACCCACAGTGGGAGCCAGGACATCCAGAGGTTTCTGGAAACATCCTTGGGTATTTTTAGTGCCTCACTCCTCACTCTTCTTCCCTGACAGCTCCTAAAATCAATCTCAACAAGCAAGGAGGTGCCAGCGTTCCAGCAGCCAGGCCCTTCTCACCTCCATCCCGGCCCCTCGTGCGCTGACCTCGCAGAGCTTCTCGCTCTAGTTCTTTAGGGGTCAGCCTTTCCCAGGAGGGCCCTGCCCCCGGATGCCACCGCCAATGCACCTGATTCTCGTAGGAGCTGGTCCCCAGCAAAATGAGTTCCAGGAGGGCCAGCATGTATCTCCAGTGCCTGGAACACTGCCTGCACTTAATAGGTGCTTAATAAAACCTGCCACATAACTGAAGGAAGGAAGCAGCTCATCGGTAAGGCTCAGAGCATAGCCTGGCCAGGCAGCCCCCAAGGCACAGATCCCAGTGAGGGCTCAACCCTTGCACCCCCTCTTCCAGCCAGTCCTTAGTTTTCCTCTTTGTAAAGTGGGACCCAGTGAAGGTTGTGAAATGGAAGTGGTCTGACCGGATTTCTGAAAGAAGGCCACACCTGCCAGAATCACAAGAGATTGAACTTGACTGCCCCTCTCCTTGGACCAGAACCCTGGTCAGCCGCCTCTGAGTGCCCTGCTTGACTGGGCCTGAACTTGGGCTTCTCAAGAGCAAGTCTGAGTAAGAATTCTGCTAAGTCAGTTTAGCAAAAATTGCCCACTCTGGTATCCGATTACCCTTAATATCTTACCACTCTTGGGCTGCCCTCCTCGTAATCTTCTCAAGTCAGTTTAGCTAAAAACTCCTTATCCTTGAAGTTTCCTCTTAGTAATTTTCCATCCACTGAGCCCCACCCTGCTCCTTGGTTATAAGTCCCCACTTGTCTTTGTCCTTGCTGGAGTCAGAATAGAGTCTGGTCTCTCTCTCCCACTGCAAGACCCCATGACTGTGGTCACTGTACCTACTGCCATGGCCCCTTTGAATAAAGTCTTCCTTACCAGCTTCAACAGACTGAGCCCAGAAAATTCTAGAAGACAGAAGAGGTGAGTTTAATCATCATCGCGAGGGAGGCATGGTGAAGATACGGAGCGGTGACATGCCTGAGGATGAGACAGACAGGATTGGGTGACCAGAGGGATGTGAAAGGCAAGAGAGAGGCCAGAGTTATAGATCATTCCAGATCTCCCTAGACTGAGACTGGAGGATGACACCATTAAGCAAAATCAAGAACATATCAGGAATAACAATTTGCACTTTGCCCTCAGGTACCGCAGTCTCGCAATGGCATAGCTTGACTCCTAAATAATATCAGATCAGAAATGTCTCAAAATCATCTATCTGAGCAATTTGATAGAGACCTATAGATACATCTTTGCTAAACCAGGCCATAAAATGTATACCCTATTGACACATAATTCCTCAAATACCTACCTCGTTTTCCCCTTCCCTCTGGAAACACACATGGCCTTTTGAAACACACATGTTTTCACAGAATGTCCAGGGAACAGTGGGCTGGGGGTCCCAGCTGTGTAGGGTGTGTTACCTTCTGCCGGCTGTCGGGGCCGTGTGGGCCAGAACAGGCCTCTCTGGTCTGAAAGCAGCGAGTACTTGGCATATGCTGACAGCAGTTGCTTTTCAAAGGCGCTGTAAATTCCAGCGCATTGTTCTATTCCATTTTCCATGCAGAGGCGCAGCACGAGGTATTTGGCAGGCCACGAACTAAAGCTGCACACGTATGCTAATCCCTCTTAGGCTGGGTCTCAGCTTTGCTCTGGCCTTCTCCCTCTCTCCTCCCATCCGTCTAGTCTTTCAACTTTCTTCCTCTTTCCATCTCTGTTTCTGACTTCTTTACCGCATGGGTGTGGCTTCACGAGAAAGGAGATTGTTCTTTAGAAACAGGGCTATTCCCACAACAGGTGAAGATGTGGAACAGATCGGCACGATCCAGACACAAATCCCAACCCTGGTCCTGTGGCTATGGGACCCTGGCTGTGGCATGAGGGTGAACAGAGGGACAGGGAAGGATGGCAAGCCCAGAAGAGTACACTGGACAAATCCTTAGCAAGCTCCCACCATGCTGGGCATTGAGTGAGCAACAAAGAACAAGAAAGTCCCCTGTTTTCAAGGAGGTTGGAGTCCATGGGCCATGCTATGCCTGATGTCACCTCCCTGAGAAAGAGGCCCTGCCACTGCCCTGTTAGAGGTGAGCAAGCTTAGACGCAGACCCAGGAAGACCTTCCCAGCACCCAAACCTTCCCAGTGGCAAACTTCTCGGGTCTGCTCGCTCTGCCTCTGCTATCACACCTGCCCACTGGCTTAACAGCACCATCAACACACCCATTCTGGATGATTCTATCACAGGATTTTGAATGATCCTTATAACCTATTAAACAGGAAAAAATTTTAAGAACCCAAAATCCAGTTTAATGTGTTTCTAGCTTCCCTCTAAGTTCAAGATCATCGAGGTTGCATAGAATGAATTGAAAATGTGACCTATTATCTAACACCCTTTATGATAAAGATCACCTAAGAGGGTGTGGCTTTAACTCTGAAGCATCCCACTGTGCTAACACAAAGGAGTTAGTTAGGCCCTTAAACCAGCTCAGTAAATGCCAGACCCAAATATTCTAGAAGGTGCATAAATTTGGTTACTGGCCTCTCCTCTTGTTGAGTATTTGCCATAAGCTAATTACTGTGTCCATTTTGTCATATTGTGACCTAATGCCACACTCCAGTCACAGGAATGGATGGTTGGCAGTGTTGTTAATAGACCGTCCCAGAGGACTTTGTTCCAAATTTGCCAGGCAAGGAGAGCAGCAGGAAGCCCGGCTGGCTGCAGAGGGTATTATTTTTTTTGTGCATGGTAAAGAGGTTGGCACCTTTGAAATTCAAAGGTATTTCCTTAACACTAAAGAAACTCCAGTCCAGCTTCTTCCGGGCAGGGGAGACGTAGAGGATGCATGTGAGTGGGATCTTCGGGCAGCTGCTGTGAGCTAGTGGAGCTTGGGCAGAACACACCCCAAAGCACCCCCGCTGTGTGCGGCTTGCGTGGGAATGCCAGCCACATTGCCCTGCCTGGGGCTTCTCCAGATGACTGGCTGCTTTCATCAAAGGCAACATGCCACCCACTGGAGGAGCAAGAGGTGAAGCCACAAGTAGTGACAGGCTCTAAGGAAAGTGGCGTCACTGTAAGCCAGAGTGGAATCTTGCAGTCTGGACAAAACCCCAGGTGCCACATCAACTCAGCCACAGGCAGCCATGGGGACAATTGGAGAGAGAGCACCCGGGGTGGCAGGGCAGCTGGCTGATCCACAGAGGAAAGAAGCAGTGTCAGGATTAGAGCTGACCCTCAGTAAGTCTCAAGAATGAACAAGACTTGAGTGGAATGGACCAAGTTTGAATCTAGGTCCATAACCGGTGACTGTGTGGCCTTGGGCAAATTACTGAACCTCTCTGAGCCTCAGTTTCCTCAAAAGTAACAATAACAGCCAACTCAGAGTGTCACTGTGAGGATTACATGAGATACTACATGTGCATAGACGCGTGCGCACACACAAATACCCCAAAACACAGTAGGTCAATAAATGTTAGCTCTTTTGTCACACCTGCATCCTACTCACTTATCTGTGAAAGCCACTCGAGGCAGGGAACCCTGATAGAAAGACCATCATCTATAGGTTAAATGTACGAAGCGCAAGTCTGAATCCTACCCATCCATTTAGCAGCAAGAATAGACACAGTTAATTTCACAGCTGCCATCTTCATTTCCAAGGCGTCACTGCTGTCACAGGTTGCCACCAGCATTCGCCCATACAGCACAGACTGGAGCCTCCAGAACCTTCCACACTCTGCAGTGAACAGCCCCATCCTTGTACTTGGCCGTTCCTTTCCTGTAGGCCACCCTGGGAGGGTCCTAGTGAGCCCTGGTAGTCTTTCTGCACATGGTTTGCCTCCCAACCCCCTTCATTCTTGCCCCCCAGCTCAGTTCTCTCTCCCAGGATGCAGTCTCTCACCCAGGTGGGAAACTTGCCCCCTCCTGCCCACCATGGCTCCTGCCCCTCGTTGGAAGCCCAAGACCTCACTCTCCCAGGGGATTTTTCCATATTAACCTTGCCCAATGGGGAGGTCTTGAAATTGCATCTCATTTATGTTTCCGTGTGTGTGCGGACCTCATAGCTGCCTTGCTTCCTGTCTTACCTTTTAATACTCCCAAAGTCTGAAATAATAACTTACATATAAGCACCACTAAGCACCTAGCAAACTTGTGGTGAGACTCAGCCATTCCTTTTTATTTGGACACTGCTGATTTATAAGTGGGTTCTTAGAAAAGGGAAAAGCTAGGTGAGAGTCAAGAGGAGGAAGTTGCCAAATTCACCTTATAGAAAATGTCTAGACAAAAAGCAGAGTGGTAGATAGAGCCTTCTCCCCACCCTTCTCCAGCCTTGGAGATCTTCAAGTGTGAGCTCTGAAGTGAGCTTTGCCTCACTAATGAAAGGCGTGAGGGTGGGCAGAAAGCCACCGTGGGAAGCCAGGGAGGGCAGGCCTGCCCTCTCCACCTTGGCACCTGGCTTGAGGCCCCTCAGGAAAGGAAACTCTGTTTAAAGAAGCATTTCTGCCACCAGCGTCTCAGCTCTCAGTGGAGGCAAAGAAGCAGCATGAACTCCACTCAAGGTCAGGCAATCTCTAACTCCCACCTGGGGACATACATCAGCTCACCTTCATCCCCACAGCAAACCAGAAACCCAAGTGTCTCTCCCTGAGGGTGCCATGGCCTTGGCATGAGAATAAATCCAGTGGGAAGCCTGGGCCCTAATGTTCCATGCAACCTAGACCCAAAGTGGGAATGGTTGCATCACTCCAAAATCGCAAGTTGGGCACCAGCCTTGGGCCTTGACTACACCACCATTGTCACAACAGATAGCAGTCATGGAGTGCTGGGTCGCACCTTTGGGTGGATCAAAGGGTTTACACTCCACTGCTATTGGCTGAGGGCACATAGGTGCATAGGGGGTTGGATAGGGGCCCCCAAGAAGATGTGTCTACATCCTAAACTCCAGAACCTGTGAGTGTGACCTTATCAGAAAAAGGGTCTTTGCAGAGGTAGTTAAGGATCTCGAGATGAGATCATTCTGCACTGTCCAGGTGAGCACTAAATCTAATGACAAGTGTCCTTACAAGAGACACACAGAGGAGAGACCTGTGGAGAAGAGGAAAGGCCATGTGAAGGTGGAAGCAGAGATTGGAGTGAGGGAGCCCCAAGCTGAGGATGCCTGGAGCCACCATAAGTGGACGAGGCCAGGAGGGACTCTCCCCTGGAGCCCCCAGAGGGAGCATGGCCCTGCAACACCTTGGTTTTGGACTTCCAGCCTCCAGTTCTGTGAGACAATAAATTCCTGTTAGTTTAAGCCCCCAAATGTATGTTAGCTGTTACAACAGTCCCAGGGATCTAATGCAAGGGGTGGGGACAGATTTACGCACCTGAGAACATGGCCTTCCTTGGTCCTCTTTTTGTCTTCATGAGCTTCCCTTTCTTCTCCTTCATCCACTCTGTACAGCCACACGGGTCCCCAAGTCCCCAGTAAAATTGGAGGACTCATGAGACCCTTTGAGGGATGGTGAGTTATTCAGGTCCCTGGGCATGGAACCAAAGCCCGAAGCAATCCTTCTCAGGAGTGACATGCACGCTCTCAGCAAGGACCTGGCTCGGAATTGGAGCTCAACAAGTGAGCATCCACCTTCTCTTGCCCCCATCACCTCTCCCTGAGGGATGGCGAGCCCTTGTCCCATCTGGACCTGGTTCCGGTGGCAGCATTGGTGGGGCTGCTGTGAAAGCCCGTGCGGTGTGTGCTGCACACAGGTGCCTGCCCGCCGAGGGCAGAGGGGCAGCTGAATTCCAGCCACACTCCATTCCCCAAAGAGTACCCTGGGGCCTGGCTCTTGGCAACCCAAAGTTAGGCAGCATTATTTTTTGTCAGTTTGCCCACTCTAAGAGGGCATACTTTAAAATCATAAAAAGATACTGTCGGGATATCTTTTGAAAAAATTTTGGATATAGATCGCAGTAATGGTTGTACAACATGGTAAATGTAATTAATGTCACTGAATTGTACCCTTAAAATTGTTAAAATGGTGAATTTGGGGTTATACATATTTCACTACAATTATAAAAGGATTAATAATGTAATATATCCCAACTCATTGAATTGTACATGTTAAGTGGGCATATTGGATAGTATGTGAATTATATCTAAATGGAGCCATTTTTAAAAATGCAAACAAATAAAACAATGCATTTTGCAAAACCATAAAACTTAAGACTCCAATTAAACTGGGCATGTGAAAAAAAATTTTTTTAAAAGACACTGTATGTGCTAGCAAAGGCTCTCAGTGCTAGCCTTGCTCTGTCTATAACTGGCTGCCGTCTCGTGGCTACTTCCTGGAGCTCGGCTTTTGGCGGCTGGTCGATGCAGGAGATGATATTCAGCCGCAGGCAGAAACCCTGGTGGTAGAACTCTGATTCTCTGGCCATCGACTCATCAGTAGGGCTGCCCATCTCCCAGACTCTGACCTTAACATTCCCATTTTCTCTCTTCTCCGTGCCCTAACCCTCCGGGTGCAGGCTTTTTCTCTGCCTTTCCTATCTTAATTAGCACATCCTGCATTTTCCAAACCAACTCTTCTATCTCTGGTTTTCCATTAAGCCTTTAGTTTTGCACTACATCATGTCTTTGATGTTTTGAGAGCTGTGAGCAGGGTCTTAGGATGTTTTGACTGAAGGAATTATTAAATAGCAGCAATGTTTAATATGCTCTATATTTGTACACAAGAAATACAGATAGACAAAAAAACAGAAACAACTTGTCAATTTCCCCGGTCGCACTACATTGGGAAGAATAATCTAGAATTCCTGACACACTGCATTTGCTGCAAAGGCATTATGAAAGAGGATTGGAAATACCCACCTAGCAATGATAGAAGAACTCAGTCGGAAAAACATATATAAATGACTATTGTTCCTGGGGAGGTGCCGTGTCCAGATAAGGGTATATATTGTCATTAGATTTAATACTAGTGTAAATGTTCTCCAACCTGCCATTTTCTCAGCTGGATTTGTGCTTTGCTCATATAAGATGATCAACAAAGAGTGGCAGAGAAGCACAGAAGTCTGGAGGAAAGTGATTAGGGCTATGAAAAGAGGGGGGAAAATAACAACAGTATTGAAAAGATAACATCCTACCGCACATAACAGGTAATGTTTGGGAAGAAGATGTTAAGAGATTGAGAAAGAGAGGAGAGACACTGTAAGAGCCGTTGTAAGCATGTTTTATCTGCTTCTGATTTTTAGAAAGTCAGCAATTTGCATACTGCACCTGTATTAATCAGATACTTGATTGAGCTTCTCAACCCTTTACTCCATCAAACTGTCTGGAATGACACTGGGGGAATTGCCTCTGATGTTCAAATAAGTAGCAGGGAGGAGAGTCTGAAGTCACCACTCAATGAAATAATTTGGCACTTTTATTAGGAAATCGTTATGTTTACCGAAGGAAAACCTCATTTTGACTGGAAATACAGAAAAACCGAGCAGGTAATTTCAAAGGCTGCATGGGGACGATTAGTCAAGTACATATCTGTCCTCAAAGCAAGCCAAGCTGAATAGGAAAATCCAGCTCTTGGTTATTCAGCATAGTAGGCAGATTATACCACATCTTTGCTTCTATCTGTGACTCTGAATGACTGTTTTTGGCACTGTTAGTTGGCTGTGCAAGAGCCATTCTGACCTACAGAATGCTCACTTTCCAGTGTCCTTTGTAGCTAGGGGCATCTTGGTTTTGGCCAAGGAGACATCAGGAAGTTTGCTGAGGGTGGGGATTGGGGATAGGAAGGCTTTCCTTTCTGGTAACAGAGACAGGCGAGGACAGAGAGTGAGCTATACCATCTCTTCCCCTCATTTCTGCTCTGTACACGGTTACGACGCTTTGAGCTGCAATCGCCATTTTGCAACCATAAGATTGCAAGAGTAAAGGACCAAAGGCCAACAGTTAAGGATGTGAGAGAGAGCAGAGAGAAAACACCTGGCTCTCTGATGATTCACCTGAGCAGTGGAACCATCCTATACCTAGCTCCAGATTTCTTAAGTGGAAAAGCAAATGCCTATGGCTTTAAGGTTGGGATTTCTGTTTATTGGTTGGGATTTCTGTTACTTGCAGCCCAAGGGATTCCTAACTGACACACCATATAGTAGGTATCCTGATGGGTCTAAAGCAAGAGCTAGTATGTCTGATAATGTCACTAGCAGCCTGCAGGCATCTGCTTGCACCACTAGTAGTGCTATATCTTCCTTTTGAGACCTCATAGGTTTTATTACTTTTTTTCTTGCTATTAAGTCAAGTACATACAACATTCAAGAAAAGTTATTCAGGAATCTTTTCTCATTCCTAATCTCATGGGATGGCTTTTGTATTTTACCTTTATAATGATGATTGCAGTAGATTTTTCTGTAGATGGCTTTCATCAGATTAAGGTAATGCCTTCTATTTTTATTTTGTTAAGTAAGGATTTTATCAGAAATGCATATTAATTTTATCAAATGCTTTTCCTACATCTTTTGCAATGACCACATAATTTTTCTCCTTCATCATTCTATTAATGTGGAAAATTACACTCACTGTCTTTTGATTATTAAACCAACCCTGTATCTCTAGAATTAGCCCAGATTGGTTGGAATTTGTACTGTTTATACATCACTGGATTTGATTTGCTAATATTTTGATAAATCGTTTTTTAAATTTATATTCATGAAAGAGGTCCATCTGTAATTTTTCTGTCTTGTGATTTCCTTGCACTATTTTGAATTATATTTGACATTATAAAATAAGTTTCAAAGTGTCTTTTGCTTTGCTATTCTCTGGAAGAATTTTATAAAATCAGTGTCATTTATTTATTAAAATTTGGAAGAATTCATTGGTGAAATCATCTGGGCCTGGAGTTCTCCTGAGGGAAAGGTTTTGAACAACAGATTCAATTTTAATGGATATTGACCTATTCAGAATTGCTATTTCTCTCTGTATTCATTTTGATAAGTTCTGTTTTTATAAATTATGAAGCTGTTGATAATATCTTTTATTAACGTAAGGAGAATCTGTAATGATGTCCCTTTTTTTGTTCATAATATGATAATTTATGTTCTCTCTCTCTCACACACACACACACACACACTCTCACACAAATACATAGTCTTCTTAGAAGTTTATAAATTTTGTTAAGTCTTTTCAAAAGAAAACAACTTTCATTCTGTTGATTTTTCTCTATTATACATTTGTCATCTATTTCATTAAAACCTTATCTTTATTATCTTGGGGTAAATTATATCTTATTTTCCAAACTTCTTCATATGAATACACACATACTTATTTTTCAGGCATTTTTCTTTTCTATTATTTGTATTTAAGGCTATCCACATCAAGCACACATTTTAATAGAACATATTTTATTATCATTTCATTCATTTTTGTTTTTAATTTCTAGCTTAATTCCACTATAGCTAAAGACTATAATTTCAATCTCTTATAATTTGTTGAGACTCACTTTATGGCCCAGCACATAATCAAGTTTGGAAAATGTTTCATGTGCACTTGAAAAGAAGGCAGTTCTCCACTTATTGGGTAAATTTTTTTACCTATATGGTAATAGTTCAAATTGTCAGACCTATTGTTCCAACATTCCATAGCCTTACTGACTTCCGATTGCTTGTTTATCTTTTATTGATGCTATTAAACTCCCCCACTATCATTATGGAATTTTAAAGACATTGTTTTATTATCTTCTGACTGCCATCGCTTCTTTCGAGAAGTCAGCTGTTAGTGTTGCTCCTCTGAAAATAATGTCTTTTTTTTTAAATCTGGTTATTCTTAAGATGTTTGCTGTCTTTAGTTTTCAGCAGTGATATATCAGATCATGAGACACCTAGATATATTTGTCTTATATTTATCCTGTAGGGGTTTACTAAGTTTTCAGACTCTGTGGCTGGATATTATTTTTCTGTTTAGGGAAATTCTTGGCTATCATCTCTTCAAATTTTGCTCCTGCTTCATTCTCTCTCTCTCTTCTCCTTCTGGGATTCTAATTATAATCTGGGGCTCCAATTCCACACATGATAGGCCTCCCCCCCCACACCCCCCACCCCCGTCCCAGGAACTATCACCAGACAGGCCCAGGGGCTGCAGCTGGCCCAAATGAACACGCCCATTGGTGCACTCGCAGCCCACCTTACCCGCACACTCCTTGAGAAGCTCTTCCATAAAGCTGCTATCCGCTTCATCCAGCTCCAACGCTTTCTGTTTCTCCTTAAACACGTTCTGAGATGCTTCTTGCTGCCAATGACAGTGAGTATTCTCTCTCCTGCCCTACAAGCCTTTGAACTTGAGCCCAAAAGGGCTCCCTGAGTAGCCAGGGAGGATCCTGGGTCAAAGCTTGGCCTTTGTCAGCTTTGGGCTATATCTAAGAGCATGCCAGGAAAAAGTAATAGAATTAGTAGGGAGAGCAGAATTATGCAATTCTGGAGTTTAATCGCTGCACTTTTTTCTCCATGGGAAAATAAGACAGCCATAATCCCTTCTGATCCAGAGGAGGGTTTCATCCTGGTCATCATTTAAATGATACCAAAAATTACTTTATTTTTAAAAAATCTTTGCCTCGACCACCCCCTTCCCCAAACAAAAGAAAAAGAAAGGAAATAGTGAATCTCACGTACTTTGTTTATAGTTCCTTATGTTCTGCTTGTAACAACCTTACGAGATAGATTTGTTGTGTCCATTCAGAGTGGGGAAAACAGGCCCGTGTCACTGAGGCAGTACGTGGGACAGGCAGGGTTTGAACTCAGGATTGCCTGTCTCTTTTCCAGTCTGGGCACTGTTAGTGGCACAAAAATTCTGCCTCCCTTTGTTCTCCCTTTCCTTGCTACTCCGTGTTTTCTTCCGTTACACATTTGGGAGACTCATGAAAATCGGGCGCCCCAAAACAGCATCACACCGCCGCAAGCTCCCCGCAGAGATCTGACTTGGGTTTTAAAAAACATGTCCGTGGAGGGGGAACGCACAAAGAGCTCCAGCTTGGTGCCCTGGGTAATCGAGTTTTGACGTTTTTGCTTGAATTTGTGACAGCTGTGTGGCTGCCGCTTCTGCAATTCTCTCACCTTCCCGCTTCTCGGTGATTCAATGAGATTTTTTCTGTGTCCATGATCTTCAGGGGCTGTTCTTTTTCTCACGCAGCAGTGAACCTTCAGGGAGGGCAGGAGCTAAGACACTTGTTTAATAAAAATGCAGACGCTTAAAACAAGCAAGAGAGGGGAGAGAAGAGAGGAGAAAGGGTCACAGATGCCCTGAAGAAAGCAAGCTTTTGGCCTGGGAGCTGGTTTTTCTGTGTGCTCACTGGCTCGCGTGCATTTTGTTGGCTGGGCAGGTTTGACAGGGGTGTGCCGAGGAGAAGGGTCCTCAGGTGGGAGGCAGAGCTTGTAGCCGCTGCAGAGTGTGCTGATTGACACACGATCCCGGGCAGGCTGTCACCCGTGGGCGCATCATCCTGCCACTCAGCCTTAAGAGACGCTCTGTGCTTATTCGCCCGGAAGGCACTGCTCGGGCTGGCCTCTGCCTCATTGGGCAGGCCGCTGCGGCCATCAGCCGTCATCATTCCGGAGGCCTGTCACACGGCCCGACGCCCACCACCGTTCCCAGGAACTTGAGAGGCGCGAAGTTGCTTCTCAGCATTCCCAGGACCCACGGAGGAGCCCAGCGCCTCTTCCTGGCTCCTTCCCGGTCCTCCCCTCTGGCCAGCTGCCCACCCAAACCCATGAGCCCCCCATGACAACACAGAAGGTCCCCGTGGGAGGCCCCCAGCAGCCAGGAACGGGGACTCTGTTTTCTGCTGCCGTTCCCTGGCAAGTCAGGTGTGAGGCTTGGGGCTGCGGAGTGGGGTTGGTAATCAGTTAGGCAACACTGATTGCATCTTAATAACAAATGCAAAGCACCTGAGAGCAGCAATTTGCAGCCAGGGGAAAAATCAGCAGGTCCCTGGGGGTTGACAGGAAGTAAACACTCTCCAGGCTCAAATTTGGAGGAGGAAAGATGGTTGTGAGAGTACCCTGGCAAGGCTGAGGCTGCTGGTGCTTCTGGTCCTTGGGGGAAGACAGTGGAAGAAGAGTCCTGACTGGACTGAGAGGGGGAAGGCTGGGGCCAGAGCCAGGACAGCTCCAACCCCTGCCTCCCTGCTGGGGACTCCAGCGTGAGACTGTCACACTCTCTCCCTGTCCCTTCCACCAAGTACATACCAGAAACAAACACAAAAGACCCCTACTAACAAAATCTGGCCAAACAAGTGTACTCAACTCCAAGTATCCCTGGTTGAGGGGTGACCAGGGAGAGGCTCGCTTCCCCCAGCCCCCAGCCATTGTCACTGTACACACACAGAGTCAGAGCAGGGCTGGGACCTCAGCCATAAAATATCCCTGCCCTGCCAGGATGTTCCTTCCTCTTATAACCTCCTTGGAATGGAAAGGAGCAGATATCCCCAGTAGAAGGTGAATCGTTTTTCACAGTGTCAATTTTTCTTCCTCTTTGGGAATGTTCCCCACACTGAACACACATATATTTCTTACATGTAATTCGATTTGGATGGTTTCTTGACCTGCATCCAAATTGAGCTGTGGGTAATTATTACTGTCACTATTGTTATTAATACTGATATTTATCATAATCTCACAAATGCCGGGGACAGCCCTTAATCTTGCTGTTTTATTTGGTTGAGAGGAAAATGTGAGGCTCTGGCCTCCCTCCCAGCTGATCCTCTTGTACTCACTTTTACCAAATTCCTTCTGTGTGAATAATTAGCCTGGTTTCCAGAGATCTCAAGTCAGCTATAACTCTGAATTGCACTCAGAGGATAGAGCCAAGGCTAGTAGATAAAAGGGACAAGAAGTCAGATTTATTTCATTAAAATGAGAAATGGTCTAATTGTTAGGGCTTCTAACCAGATGCCTTGTAAAGTAATGAGCTCCCCGTCACCAGAAATATTTAAGTAGAAGTCAAAAGATCATCCATCAGTTATGCTGTTTAGGAAAGTAATGAATGAGGACCGCGGTTCTCAAACTTTACATCTATCAGAATCACCTGGAAAGCTTGTTCCAAGATTTTTGGGTCCCATACCCAGAACTAAGAGGAAGGTCAGAAATCATCTGAAGCTTTCCTCCTAGTCTAAGATTTTATGTCACGAAATAAGAATTATGTAAAAAGTGACCAAGAGTGATTAGCCCAGGTCAAAGATACAAGAGGTGGCAGTTCTCTCATGAACTTCATATGGGTGTTTAACAAAGGGACAACTTCAGCCTTCACCTTTGAGCACTGTCCTGCCTCCATAGATTGATCCCACAAATGCTTCTAAGTCCTGTTTTTCTTTCCTACTGCCACGTTTGGCTGGAAACTCTCCACTGCCTCATTTAGTTCAGGTGGGAAACCACATTTATTCAGAAAGATAAACCCCTGGTTTTTACTCTCCCTGTAATAACTGTACACCTTCTGGCTTTAATGCCTTAAAACAAAAATAAAACAGCAAAAATCTGTCTCTCTGCCGTGTGATGAGCGCTCCGTGGTAACACCACCTTATCTGGTGATCTCCGTTACTCTGCTTCATTCACGAGCTGTGAAATCACCTGGAACGATGTTTTGTGTAAACCGTATATGAATCCCATGGGCAGGTGTGAAGGGGAATAAGCAGAAGAGATAACACCTTGTGAAACATGATCTTGTATGTGGGCTTCAAGGCTACGGAGCATATTCCATGTAGGAGAGAACAGATAGCACTAACTCCATCTTACTGATAAGGAAGGGGACACTTGGAGAGTTTCTAAATTGCCCAAAGGTCACAGCAAACATTGTAGAAGAAAAATTTAGGTTTTCTCACTCTTGGAGTGATCTTTTCATCTGCCTCCACCAGGCTGCCCTTGGAAACCAAGCCAGCAGGCAAGGGCAGGGGGGACAGGGAAGAGGCCCAGTGAAATCTGCAGGGGCAGGTAGGGCTAGAGAGCCTTCATCCGCCAGCCCCCACCTCCTTCTGCCCAGTCTCTCTGGCAAACGTCCTCACCCATCCACCCATCCATCTATTCATCCTTCCATCTGTCTGTAGCCACGCACCCATCTCACTCTACAGATGAAGAAATAGGCCCAGAGAAGAAATGGCAGAGTCAGGACTAGAACTAACTAGAACTGAGGCCTTCTGACTCCCAATACACACTACATGCTAAGCTTCCTTTTATGAAAATGGCTTGAATATTTGGGTAAATTTGCCGACGTGCTTTTCCCTGTGTTTTCTGTTACCGCATGTCTTTTCCCTTTATTCCAGCTTTATTCTAGCAGTAGCTTGATATTTTATGCTTATTGCCTGAGTGAAGGAAGGGGATACAAGAACGAAGTCATGCCTAGCGTGGGCGGGGTACCAGGCCAACATTTCTGCAGGGCGTGGAGAACTGCCTGTATCAGTGGTCTGAGTCAGCCCAAATCAGCATGTCAGCATCGCCAGGATGGTGGTCAGATCTCGTAAAATTATGAGAAAGGAAAACTTCTCTGTCCAGTGTGGGAGGGATCTGCTTACAGGCCACCCCTTCTAGAACCAGAGCCCAGCACTGGGGCACTGGGTGCTCCTAAAGGTATGAGACCTGATGTATATACCCCTCAGGTATCTGGTAGACCCCCACATGGAGCCCAGAGCCAGAGAATGAGAAATGAAGACAGGGCCCACGTATGTTCCAAGCACCAGAGGATGACTTACTGAGGTTCAAAGAAGACACTTCAAGGTGCAGAGTCTCCTGAGGTGTGAGCTAGGGCAGGGCTGCTGTTTATCTAGGTCTAAGGGCAATACCAGAGCATAGAGCAGGGGAAATGTCACTACAGTCTTGGGGACTCAGGGCATAAAAAATATATGATGATATAAATGTAAGGTTTCCCCACCCTGGGACAAGATGAAGATTCCCTGGGCTCAGGGAGTGAGGGAGAGGGAGTTGGACAGGAGGGAAGAAAGGCTGAGATGCTCCTGGGTCCCTAGTTCTGCCCCGGCACGTAGGAAAGAGGAGAAGGAGTCACACAAACCTCGAGTACAGGGAGGTTTGTCCTCCTGGGGAGCCACGCGAGGCAGTCATTTCTACCCCTCCCTCCTCCTGTTTTCAGCGCTTGGCGAGAGGAGGAGCAGAGGGGACGTGTGTGTGTTTATGTGTGTGTGTGTGTGTGTGTGTGTGTGTGTGTGTGAGGTTGTCTGGGGGCGGGGTGGAGGCAGCGTTTCAGAAGCCCTCTCTCAGGGTGTGTCGGACAAGTGATGTGTTTTCTGTGCTCCCAAGACTGGTTTAGGCCTGGGGTCGGGGAACGGGGGAAGAGAGAGAAAGAGAGAGAGAGCGAGCCCTAAGAAGTAGTCAGGAACAAGGGAGCCCCAGCAGAGAGCTGGGTGAGGAGGAAGGACCTCTGAGCACAGGCCACCATAGAGGAATGACAACACCTGGGATAAGATGGCACCCCCTCCACCCCTACATTTCAATGCTGTCTGCCTCCTGGGGTACAGACGGAATCTGGAAGAAAGAGAGCAGGACCCTGATTTGGCTCAGTTTTTACTACTTGGCTGAAGAGAGGCTCAAAAATAGAAATTAAATTGTTACCAAAAACAAAAAAGATATTGAAAAAACTACACTTTTTGCACACCTCAAAAAGCATCATTCCTACAAGAGGCTCCAGTAAAAAGTAGCAACTGAAATCCTGTTAAGTGTGGACAGATCAGAGTCCCAGGGAGCCGTTTTGTCTTTGAGACGCTGGCGCTGGCGAGCGTGGGGCAGAAGACAGCGGGCGCCAGGAACTCTCTGGGTTCCATCTGTACCCGGATGCTCGGGCCTGGTCTCTGGCACCTCCCGGACGCCTGTGATGTAGAAGAGGTCACAGAGAAGGGGCAAACCTTTGATGTTGTCACAAGCTCTCCATCCTTTGTCCCCACCCTTGCCCAACCTCTCACAAAAGCACGTGAAGGGCATGTAAAAATAGTTCCCAGGGAGATGAGGTCGGTGGCTTTGCTCCCGCCTTAACAAGGTGTGAACGGGGAGCCACTGCGCAGGCCCCCAGGCCCCTGACCTCTCCCAGTCCCTGGACAGGCAGATTCAAGGGAAGCCACTAGAGAGAAAGGGACTCACTCCCGCAGCACCTGCTGAAGTCACTTCATAACCCAGCATAAATCATGTCACTTCTGTTGTTTGCAACAGCCAGGACATTCTCGTTTTCTCACAAAAAAGCTTCGGTCACCTGAGGACACTTCTTGCAGTGATCCAGCTGGCTCTTGTCTTCATGTCACCCGATTCTCCGTGTCCCCTTCAGGAGTGATGGTCATCTTTTCCACAGTAACAAATACACTGTAACCCAACTAGTGAGAAGGATAAAAAAGAAAAATCCTTGTCATCTGCAAGATAATGCCTTGATCCTTTGTCCTCTTTCAGAAAGAAAGAGAGCAACTAATAGCTCAACCGGGCTTAACCTGGGCTTATGGAAGAGAAACAAATGTTTTTTAAAGAAAACAAAATTGGAATGAGCCAGTCATAGGTATAAATATTCATCTGCATGTACAAAGTGTGACTCCAAAGTAAGGTTTGGGGGAAGAGCATTGCAATACAAGAATAATGAAGTTGGATCACCAGTCCATTGGATATGTATATGCACATGTAAATGTATCCGAGGGTTGTCTGGAAGGTATCCAGACATCGTTATATGACGAGAATGGTTACACAGTTTCCAACAGCCTTTCTATGTACATGGTATATGTGTATGTATATGCGTGTGGTAGATGGAGAGGCATAAGTCACATCTCAAGTCATCTATAATCACTTACTAAGCTGTTATTGATACTGCCTCTAGGTACAGTGGGAGATATATAAAAAGCATATATAAGCTGTTTTCACCCTCACAGAGATAACAATCTAATTTGGGACTCAAGATTTTATGTAGAGGCAACAGTTGGAGAACAGTACAGAAAATTATTATAATTAGTAAATACAATAAGAACAATAGCTGGCATGTGTTAAGCGCTTACTAAGTACCAGGCCCGTGGGTAAGCATTTTATATTTGTTATCTCATTAAATCCTTAGAAAAACAGACAAGTATTCTTATTAGATTGATTTTACAGAACCAGAGATTGAGAGGTTTGCACTGGCCCAAGGTCATGTGGTCAGTACGGCAGGACTTGAACTCAGATCTGCTGGACTTCAGGTGACTTAAGCACTTCCCAGTCCCACATGCGTCTCAATGGCAGGATCAGAGAGGAAGCACTGTGATCAGAGAAGACACAGAGCTGAGCCCCAGAACCGTTCAAGAAGGCCACTGGGCGATGGTGCAACGCATTGTACCAGGGATGCCCTGACCTGAGCTGGGACCAAGTGACGAACAAACTCTGCCAGCTGGGTTCTGGTCTTGGCAATTAGGGGAGTGGTGAGTTCTGGGCAACCTGAGTTCTGCTCTCAGATCTGTCTGGCAGAGGCCTGGAAAGTAAGCGACTTTGTAATGTTATGCAGCTCCCTGAGCTGTGAAAGGTGGTAATTCAACAAGATGTTGTCCAAATCTTGTCTGGGGAACAAGGGTCAGAGGAGGACACAGTATAGCTCAGGATACAACTCTGGCCATCTTGGGAGCCTGTAGGAACCTCTTTGATTGGCTATATTTGAGCACCTTGAGTATCAGATTGGCGCAGACCCGACACCCGACACCAAATTGAGCTGGGCACATTTCACCTGCCCTGTCTGTGAATGGACGCTAAGCTTCCATGCTTTTCCATTTGAGAACTTAAGCCATCTCAAAGTAACCCAGATCTCAATGATATGTAAAATGAATGAGAATGTTGCATCTCCCTTGTGCGAAACTAGAATCTGAGAACCCTTTTCCCTCTTAGGGAGGTGCAGGTGAGACTGGGAGCTAAAGTTGGGAGTGGAAGGCGAAAATAATCTTGCAGAAAAGTGAGATATGTGAATCTGGGGGCCAGATTCACAGACCAATTCATTCATGCAGCAGGAAAAATGTCTAAGGGAGTGTTTAGAGGAACTTTTAGACAGACTTCTAAATAAAATTCCTAAATACTCTTCTAGAGTATTACATATCTAAGGAGAATCCTCGTAGTATTCCGAATATCATTAACAGACACTGTGCTAACAGTCTGCGTGCATTTTGTTTTCAACATCCTAATAACTCAATGAGGTAGGCATTGTGTCCCTCATTTGCAGGTGAGGAACTGAGGTCATAAGAAGCTCAGTAATTTTCCCAGTGTCAAGTGGATGGGAAATACTGGAGCCAGGATCCAAACCCACTTCTGCCCAAACCCAGAGCTTCGCTATTGACTGGCTCTGTCATTTGCTTTGATGGAAGTGTCATTACCAAGTCACCTTGCTCCCTCTGTGCATAATGAAATGAGTCAATAATGAAAGGAGAATGGTTTTACATAGTGCTTAGTGTTTGTCCTTGAGAGTGTCTTTTTCAAGCCAAAAGACCATCACTAGCAACAGCAACAGAAATACAATGTAAAGGATTTAAGCAAGAGTTAGAAAGTAGGTGTTTAGAGTCCATTGTTATTCTTTTTTTTTTTTTAGGTACATTTTATATATAGTGAAATGTACAGATCCTAAGTGTATAATTCAATGAGTTTTGGCAAAATGATACTATACACCTGTGTAAACACCACCCAATCAATATTGCCATCACTCCAGAAATTTCCCTCTTCCTCCTTTTTAGTCAATTCCTACCCTACAGGCAACCATTATTCTATCACCATGGATTAGTTTTCCTATTATAGGACATCATATAATTGGAATCATATACTATGTACTCTTTTGTGTCTCACTTCTTAGGCTCAGCATATTTTTGAAATCCATCTGTTGTTGCAGATACCTGTTCATTCTTTTTATTACTGAGTAGTATTCCAACATATGAATATATCACTATTTGTTATATTCTACTGTTGATGGACATTTGGGTTGCATCCAATTGGGGGCTATTATGAATAAAGCTAACATCAGTAAAGCATATACAATTCTTTTTATGGTTATAGGCTTTGATTTTTCTTGAGTTAATATACAGCAGTGGAATGCAGAGTCAGTGGGGTGGCATATTTTTAACTCAAATACTTAAACTCTGCCAAAGAGTTTTCCAGAGTGATTTTATAACAATGAGAGTTCCAGTTGTTTCACATCCTTGCCCACATTTGATGTTGTCGTTTCTTAATTTTAGCCCTGCTGGTGAAATGGTATCTCTTTGTGGTTTCACTTTGTTTTTTTGTTTTTGTTTTTGTTTTTTCTGTATATGACCATCCAATTGTTCTAGTACCTTTTGTTGAAAAAAACTCTTCTTTCTCCATTGAATTTGCTTGGAACTTTTGTAAAAAAAATCAATTGACCATATACATTGGGGTCTTTTTCTGGGCTCTTCATTCTATTCCATTGATCTATTTGTCTATCATAATGCTAACATATTAATCACTATTGCTTTACAATAAATCTTAAAGTCAGTATGTCTTTCAATTTTGTTCTTTTTCAAAGTTGTTTTGACTATTTTAGGTCATTTATGTTTACATATGAGTTTTTGAACCAGTTTGTCAATTTCTACAAAAAAAATCTTTTGGGATTTTGATTAGGATGCACTAAATCAGTTCTATTTTGGAGAACCAACATCTTGACAATATTGAGTCTTGGATCAAGAAAGAAAGTCTGTAAGAGTCTATAAATATAGTATATCTCTCCATTAATTTGTCTTCTTAAATTTCTCTTAGCATTGTTTTGTAATTTCGTTAAATTTATTCCTAAGTAGTTTATGTGCTGATGCTATTAACTGTTCTAATTTCAGTTTTTGAATTGTTTGCTATTAGTATATGAAAATAAAATTCACTTTTATTTATTGACCTGTATTCTGCAAATTTGATAAATTCATTTGTTATTTCCAGTAGTTATTTTGTAGGTTCCTTAGGATCTTCTATGTATACAATCATGTCATTTGTAACTAAAGCAGTTCTATATTTCTTCTTTTGCAATTTTGATGCCTTTTTTCCCCCTTGCCTTATTACAGTGGCCAGAGATTGAACTGAAGTGATTAAAGCAAATGTTTTTGTCCTGTGTCTTATCTTAGATGGAATGTATTCAATAGTTCTTCATTAACTATGATGTTAGGTATAGGCTTTTGCTTTGCATTTTTTCAGATTTAAGAAGTTCTCTTCTAATCTTATTTTGCGAAGAGTTTTTACCTGTAAATGGTGTTGAATTTTTTTGTCAGATGCTTTTTTGTCATTCATTAGCTATTTTTATTTGTGTTTCAACCTAGGTTCCAAATCTCTCTGCCAGCCATTTTGCGTGCCCTGATACGTGTGGTCTTCTAGGCAACTTTTCTGACTCCAACATAGCATGAAGCTGAATTTATATGACAGGACTGAAACCTGGTGTTTCCTGACAGCTGTACTTTTGTGTGGTAGCTACTGTCTTCACTCTAATACTCTTCCTTATGGGAATGTTCATAATTTTGAGCCAAATCATTTTAGAATTACATATTTAACTATTAGAAATAGTTAACTGCAGAGGTCCTTTCACCTTCCACATTTCTTGAGACAAATGTAGCCAGAAGTCTCAGAACTTGGCTTGTTGATCAGAATCAATACACAATCGGAACAAAAATAAAATGCAGAAGTATTATGGGTTCTCCCACTGTATCAAACACCATGCAGCCAAGAAAAATTGGAAAGGAAATGAAGCTCTGAGATATGTCAGGGGACAGCCAAGTACCATGTTATCGGTGGGTCAACCCGACCAAAACACATGCATCAGTGGGCAATTTGGAAAGAAAGTTACATCCCTGCCAAGCTAGATATGCCTGGGAAAAATAACTACTTCATTCCCAAGATTGCCAGAACCTTCTTGTACTATTCCCTTAAAAATTGTCATTCAATCTCAAAAGATGATATCTATCATGTCGTTAGACATGACAATTTAATGTTTGAAGCCAAGCCTAATTTTGATTGAGTTAGTTTTCTTCTCCCTGTAGCTTCATACTTTATACATATTTTTCTTCTCATTGTTTTCTTTATTTCCAACTTTTTCTGTCAACCAAACAAATCAAGTATCAAGAAAGCAACTTTTGTTGATCGCTACAACAGAACATATATTCAAAGTAGGTTTGTCCTTCACAGTCAATTTGGGAACATTCTTATTACAATGACATTCCCAAATCTCAAAATATTCTAGAACAAACGTTCCTTTGAAATTATCTTCAGGACCAAGTCAGCCATGAAAACCAGCCTTAGTATTTGAGGCCTGAATTTTGTGTCCAGTGAGAAAATCCTGTAACACTAAAATGATCTGGGATCAAAGAAGTTCAGGAAATATGGTATATGATAACATCCTCCCGGAATTCACAAGACACATTTGCATATTAAAGGCTCTTGGATATACACCTTAACCTAGTGTTGCCCTCCAATTTTTTGACCTTGGAAAGTATTGTTTTGGTTTGGTTTGCTTTGGTTGACTAACATCTTTTAATTCATTCCACAGAACACACTTTGATACTGCTTTATATTGCACCCTATAAATCCATCTGTACCTTACATATACTCAGCTCTGCATCCTGCAAAAATGAAATGAGCATTTCTCAGGGCAACATTCAATGTCTGATAATCACAATTATCTATTAAGACACTTCTATCTGACCTTGCCTTCCTGGTTGCTTGGATTGTAGGGTACCATTTGCAAAAGGATCACATTTAGGTTTCTGACTCGGCTTGATCATTGAAGGAAGTTGAGGGTAGAGAGAGGGTGAATGTTTTGCAGTGGGAAGTATAGATGGAGTGAGAATGGAGGTGGAGGGAGGATAAAAGGGGAAAAGGGTGGAGAGACATAGGCAAACACTGGTTGTTAAGAAGGTATGCTCCTTGCGGAAACTGTGCAGCCTCCGTGTGTGTGCTTCACTGCTAGGGATGAAGTGGGACTTCATTTACAATGGGGCCAAGCACCTTTGTGGAGAGAATTAATGTTGCTTCATCCTCACTGTATTCTGTTAGAATCATTCCTGCAATCGCAAGCAATGAAGTCTTATTGCTTTCTTTGCCTCTCTTGCCATCTTTTTTTGAGGGTGGCAGGGTAGGGGAGAAGTCTTGGTTTGGTTTAGTTGAGTTTTTATTGTTATTATTTTTTAATCAGGGTCTTGTTCTGTCACCCAGGCTAGAGTGCAGTGGTGTCATCATAGCTCACAACAACCTCAAACTCCTAGGCTCAAGCGAACCTCCTGCTTCAGCTTGCCAAGTAGCTGGGACTACAGGCGTGAGTCAACATGCCTGCCTGAAATTTTATTATTAAGACAACTTATTTTCTTCAATACAAAACTTCTTAATTCCATTTTAGTATGTTGAGTTTCTTTTCTGTATCTCAGAGCATGATTCCTTAGTTGAAGGACTAGCTAGTGCTGTCCCACAGAACATACCACAGTGATGGAAATGTTCTGTATCTGAACTGCCCAATATGGTACCCACCAGCCACACTGGCTATTGAGCACTTGAAATGTGGCCCATGTGACTGAGGAACTGAATTTTTAATATAAATAAATGTAAAGTTAAATAAATGTAAAGTAACTATGTATGGCTAGTGGCTACTGTATTGACAGCAGTTCTGGATACTAGACTCTTGAGGATAAAAATAGTAATCTTTATCATATAGCCTTGGGATGGCTACACCACAATTTGAATACTGTAAAATCTACTAAACTTGTTAATATTTTCCTTAGTTGTAGGATAAGTTGAGCACACTATAGGCAGTTTTATCTTAAGATGCATAGTTTTCTGCAGTATCCATGTTTTTGTATACATAAGAACTGTTTCTCCTAATTCTTTGACTTTTATAAAAATACCTAGGAGGCTATATGTGCAGTAAATGTAAAAAGGCTTTGGAGTCAGACAGACCTGGGTCCGAATCCTCATTCTGCTACTTACAATCTCAAATGACCCTCATGTCAACCCCTCCACCCACTTTGCATCTACAAGGTTGCAGCAGGAACTGCCATGTTCCCATAATGTGGCCTTTGTCCCCGCTCTCCCAGGCACAGCTGATTCATCTAGAAAGGACAGGTATCCCAACTTGTCATCCCCCTGGGAAATTTGGAAGAGAAACAGAGAGAGAGAGAAAGATCAGCTGCTTCAGGTGGCTGACTCTGTAACATTAACATTGAGCACTGTTGGAGTCCTTGTTTTCAACAAATGGACCACAGGATTCAAGGGAGCCAGTCTGCAAGACAGAGGAGAATTACGCAGACAGGCAGGATGGAGCAGAAATAAGAGATGGAACAAAGGCAGCGAAAGCAACTTCACCTCTCGGGTAGGCATTAGAGCTCTCACCAATATGTGACTCTGGGAAGATTCTGTTTCTCAGCCCTTGGCAAGGCCATCTGACTCAAAGGAGCATATGTCACTTCCTGGCCTCAGGCAGTGAAAGTCCCCTGCGAGACTCTCCAGTGTCTCACTTCCCCTGCTGGGGCAAATTTACAAGCCTTGTGTTGAGATGACAGATCCAACAGTATCAAGCAGCTTGGGTCTCTGAGTCACCACACGGAGGACAGCTGTCCCCGGAGAACCACCGAGACCTGCAGCCTGGGAGAAATAACATTGTCTTAAGCCACAGAGATTTTGAGATTGTTGTGCCAATATAACTTGGTTTATCCTGGTTAACATTCTCTCTGAGCCGTAGTTCCCTCATCTATAAAATGGGGAAAAGACTGTTCCGTTAATGCTGTTATCATGAATCATGAGATCATGTCTATTAAATGCCTTCCATAGTGCTTGTCACAGAGCGTTTATGAAGAAGCATAATTTCTTTATTCTTAAGCAGCTATGTTCTCTAGGTCTAGTTTATTCTAGGACAGTCTAAATCTACCAGACACTCCAGTCGGTATGATACGATCAGTGCAAATCCCATATCAGCTGAAATACGTTCACATCAGCCTGAGGAGTTCAAACCTGTCTCAAGAGGGATCTATTGTGGGTGGGGGATGGGCTGTCTTCTATCAGGGGAGGCACGAGGAGGTGAGTGTGGTGGAGGGCCTGGGACCACCTTGTACTACCTTGGGTGGCTGGAAACCTCATGCCCCCCTCACCTGGAACTGGGGCAAGTGCCCAGGGCTCTGTGAGATGCTCTTCTCCTCTCTGCTGCTGGCAGATGGGCAGTGACTCACAAGCAAGGCCTTGGGAGAAAGAAGTTGGCTCTGCCACCTGGTGCTTAAGAAAAAAAGAAAGAAAAATAAGGCTTCTGTCGATCTGCTAGCAACACCAAGGCAGGTGTTGGGCATCCTTCCCACATTGCCCTCGAGCTGACCTGTGCCTCTGTTCTAGCCTAACTTCACGTCTGTGGCTATCTGGAGTGCCCCTGTCAGTGTGCATGTGTACAGAACTTCATGTTGAGGACACAGCAAAGGGAACCTACTGACATTCTTTTCTAGGGTCCTGCTTGGCACTTACTGCACAATGTTTGACGTTGGAAAAAAGATGTACTGCCACAGTGACAACCTTGTTCTCCAAGTTAGCATATTAAGCCAGTCCAGAAGGACACAGGTAGGAGGTATGAATCTGGAAATGGAAATAAGATTGATTTGGCTTTAGAACCTGCTGAAATGATCTTGTTATTCTATAGTCATCAGTTGAGCACCCAACAGAGAACAATTCTTGGCAGAATGGTTAAGAGGCTTGTCTTTCTTTCTGCAGTGGCCATAGGACGGTGCTTTAGTCAGGAGCTATGGATCTTTGTAGGTTTGGAGACCACACGTTCTTTGCACAGTCCACAGTAACTCTCAGCCTTTACTGAACCGGCAGGCCAGGGCATGGGGACTCTTAGCCAGCCCTCTAGAAGAAGGGAAGCATTGCTGGCCAGAGAGGAGGTGCTCTGTCTTGCAGAGGGTGTCCAGTCTCTGCCCAAGACCACGTTTGTTTGCTTCAAGTTGGCACTCCTCACGTGTTCGGGCCACTGTCATGGGACAGGCAGGAACGGATGAAGAAATTCAGAAGTGATAAAGATCATTTTCACCTTCAGCCGTTCCTGGTCATTCCCAAGGTCGAATCTACCGAATGGCCATTTGCATTTTTACCTTCTTGCCATTGGTTATTTCACTGGGTGGGAGGAAGTTGGATTTTCTGGAAATTTTTTTGGTGAAGACATGGTCCCCAAAGCTCAGAGTCCAGGACTAGAAATGTACATGTGCTGTGCATGAGCCGTCTTCGGAGGTGGCCGGGATCCCAGGTGTCTTTAAGATTGAACTGAGACCAAACTGCAAAGAGAATTTGTGTATCTGTTTGTGGTTTGGAAGGTCAGAGAGACTCCATTCCCTTCCTCTGGTGCTAGCAAGGGGCTTCCTGCTCCTTTCTCAAGGAGCGTTTCATTTGCGGGTGAGAGGCGTTTGTTTATGTTAAGGGCAGCCTATAAAATTAAGTGAGTGGCTGGTTCTTTAGTTTCTAGCGTGTTGCAGTTCTTACACAGGGCAGTTATTCAGAGAGTTTATTTGGTTATTTGTTTTCTTTTTCATCTCAAGGGGGATTTTAACGAGGTTAACTCTCAGTTACTCAGGTTATCGAGTTTGTTTGCTGGCAACGGCATTGGGCCTGGAGTAGAAAGATGAGAGCAGCCAGATGCAGGAGGTGCTGTCACAAAGAGGAGAGTTTGTCCAGCCTGGGGACTCGGGAAAGGAAGAGGAAGGATAAAGGGACAAGAGAGCGCATCAGGGCCTGTTGACAGATTTGATAGGGAAACCCAGAGCAAGAAGATAAAGGATAACCTTGCGGTTGTTGCATAATCTAGAGTAAACTTCCTACAATTGATACATAATGCAGCCCATATATGTAATTATAAACTTTCTAGTACCCATATTTAAAAAGTAAAAGAAACAAGGAAAATTATTTCAATGATATATTTTATTTAACCCAATATATCTAAAACATCATCACTGAAAATTAACGATATTTTACATTCTTTTTTTTAATATTGAGTTTTCCAAATCTGGGTGTATTTTCCCCTTCCAGCATACCCTCCACCCAGACCAGCCACATTCCAAGTGCTCCGGAGCCACACGTGGCTGGTGGCCCCCACGGTGGTCAGCGCAGGTCGAGAGGATTAGGAGGATGCAATGGGAGATAAGTGGGAAAGGATCACTTGTTCAGAAAGGAAGTTGATAAGATTTTGCCTGTTATGTTTGGGATTATGGTGGGGTGCCCAAGAGGAAATGCCCTGAAGGGTTAGAGATATAGGGCTGGTGGTTGGGGAGGAGGAGATGGGGAAGACTGATCGCCAAGGCAGGCTTGAGGTAATAAAAAGCCCCGGCTATTATATTCTGAAAAACTTGTGTGAGTGCCCAGACGTTGCTCTTTATGGACAGAGGCTCTCATGTGAATGAAGGGACAGTCTGTGTGTAGCGAGCAGGCATCCCCTGAAGCTTTGAAACTTGAAGCATTTGGGGATTCCTTCTCTGCCTACGTCCACGTCATTCCTCGGTATACACTGAGAACCCCGGGACGAGTTCTTTACACATGAACCACCTGACACTTCCTCTTAAGTTCCTGACTTCTCATGGCCAACGACAGTCCCTACATGTCACTCTAGCTACTGTTTTCATATCTTTCTGGGCAAATATCCATCATGGTACTTTTCTCCCTTGCAAACATTAATTTTTCTATTTCCAAATAATACACACACACACACACACACACACACACACACACTAAATCTACAACAGTTCCCTAATACTTTGTTTCCAAAATAGAAACACTTTTATTTTCTATTATGAAAGTAGTATGTATATACTGTTAAAATATCAAATAGTACAGAAGGATATATACCAGCAAATCAATGTATTCTTAACTATTCTTGGCCATTTTTCCTATTTTTCTTATAAAATAAAGATACATCAAACCATATCATGCCAGTTGGCATACAGAAAAGAAAATGCTCGTGGAAAAGTAAACTTGCTACTTTAGAAGTTGTGATGAGAATCATGTTGGAAATACTTTTCAGCTGAAACAAGTTTCTCCAACGTAATTGCTTTTATTGCAGGTGGGGATTCCAGGCTGGGTGAAGCACAGCCTTTACTCCAAAACATTTTGAAGCAGCGCCTTTATAAGTGCTTCTGGATAAGGAAGGATTTCTTGCCAGCTGGCAGTGGGGCAGGAGTGTGAAGAAGTTGGGTATGACTCTAGATGTGCCCTCATTGATACTCGTGGTGGTGGGAGGCCTGCTCACAATAAATGTAGAAAAATCAATGAGCACTGTTTTGAGGGGCTCGCAGTCTAAACGGGAGTGAGGCTGTGCAACCCCCTGGGCGATGCAGCCCCTCTGGTGCAGTGGGGTGTTGGTTCTGCCTGGAAGGATCCGAGCAGTTTCAGAAGCAGCAGCCCTCAAGCGGAGCAGTCTGAAGATAAAGTATGTAATCAAACTATGCAGAATCTGCAAAAGCAGATTTCAAACGGTACAGAGGAAAGATAGATGGGATTCCAAAGGCTGAGAATTCTAAAGTGCCTACCACATTCAAGATGCTCTGCTAAGGGGGTAGTTTGAGCCACAGAGATATAAATGTTGAGAATCCTCCATGCACAGACTGTCAGATGAAGAGGTGCCATGGGAACCAGTGTATTGGTGCCCATAGCTCCAATATGGGTCAACCGTTTGATGTGACTTCTTTTAAAAATAAGATGCATCTCCAAGCTATAATAATAATAATAATAATAGCTCTCATGTTCCCTTTTTACTTTCTAGGCTCTGTTTCAAACATCTTACATATAATAGCTCCATTTAATCCTCACACAAACCCTATATCTCCATTTTGCACAAAGAAAACTGAGGCACAAAGAGTTTAAGCCATTTACAAAAGGCCATTCAGCTCACAGGTAGTGGGGTCAAATTTTGAACCTGAGCTGGGATGTGAACCAGCCATTCAGCCTTCATCTTCTGTGTTCATGATGACTGTTCTACAAGCAGCCACACTGAGTGAGCATTTACTAATACTATGTTCCAGGTCTGTGCAGATCATACTTACATGTATGATCTCAATTGCCATGAACCTATGAGGCTCTGAGGTTGATACTATAATTAAGTCCTTTAAAGGTGAGAAAACTGAGCATTAAAGAGCTTAGGGGCTCGCCCAAGTTAAAAAATAGAAACTGGCAGAGCCAGGATTCGAACCCAGGAGAGTGACCTTGGAATGAGCCAGAGCTCCTAGGCACCAGCATGGAAGCTCACAATCCAGAAGGAAGGAGGAGATGGACCCATGGCATCCAGCACTGGATTAACTATAAGTGCCTTCACTGTTCTTTTTGGAGCCCCCCACAGACAAGGGAATATTGAAAAGATGGACTGGAAATATTCGAGAAAGTTTGCAAGAACTGAGAGTTTCAACTAAAAGGAAACTGGAGACAGGAATATACGAATGTCCTGATTATCTGAAAACAGAGAAATGGGACTTATTTTTCAGGGCTTCCAAGGTAAGAATGAGGAGGGATTTTCCAACA
Organism: Varecia variegata; assembly: GCA_028533085.1. Lineage (NCBI taxonomy): Eukaryota > Metazoa > Chordata > Mammalia > Primates > Lemuridae > Varecia > Varecia variegata. The sequence goes on along the minus strand of CM052440.1, from coordinate 98,565,369 downwards.
GTAAATTCATAAATGGAATGGAGTAGTGAGCCCTCCCCCTACCCACCCCAGTACCAAGACAAAGGCAGGGAAAAAACGTCAGAAATTTAGAAAGGGGAATTCTGTCGGATGCAGAGTTGGTTGAAGTTGCCCCTAAGGTCACTCTCCTCTATTAGCTTACTGAATCTTAATCATCTTCAAACACACTCAGTGCCTCTTAAAAAAATTAATATATGACAGAATCAAGACACAGGAAGTTCATTAAAACCGTCTGTCCCACATTCTATTATATTAACTAGTATTTGTATGTTTTCTCAGTTCTTGGGTTCTTGGGGTTCATAATGATGCCCCCAAGAAATAAAACTGCCTTCAGTATTTTAAAAGGTAGATTGGACTATGTTACTTGTCATTTACTGTGGAGAGTGCTTTCTAGCATTCCAATTCTTTTCAAAAGTTGTGCTCTGTAAATGATAAATAATAGCTCACTTTTAACCAGAATGTATGATTAACCAGGATAACTCATCCCCTAACCATAACCAATAGCAAATGTTCCAGAACAGTCTCTGAATGGGAGGATTGAGCTGGGCAGTATAAGAGGCAGTTTCCCAGTGGGAGCCCAGAGGCAGCCAACCCCTGCTCGTTTCCTCCCTGGCCAAGCCTGGGTCCCAGGGAATATTGTTTATACTGCGGCTATCTGGCTTATTCAGCTGTTTCAAGGGTAACAGTGTCACCACTGGAAGTTGGGCTGCCAGGGGTGTCCAGAGGGCAGCTCGTGCTCAGGAGTGGTGGGTGAGCTCCCAAAGCCCGAAAGGTCTGATCTTCCTCAGGACCGTCTGCAGGGCTAGACGGGAATACTAAGAGAGAGGGGATAGGCCAGCTTCAAAGGTAATCCCCACCAACCCCAGCAAGGCGGCCCTGATAGAAATCTCCCAAGGGACCAGAGATCGCTCAGGTCATTAAAGCGTCTGACTCCCTCTGGCAGCACTGAGAGGCCGCATGCCCACAGCCACCACTGCCTATTGCACATCCCTGCTCCATTACCTGTCTCTCCTGTCACGCTGCTCTAATCATTGATAATGACCTTAAGGATTCATCTTGTTAGGGCTGGCCGGCTTTGCAGCACTCAGCCTGGCACCCATGTCCTGTGTGCAGAGGGACGGTGAGCAGGGCCGACTGCCTGGATTGGGAACAGAGCTGGGCTCTGCCACCCTGGCTTTCCGAGTACTTCCATCCTGTCACTGCCTTGTGGCTGGGGCCGTTCCTCACTGGTCACAGTGCCTGTGCCTGTGCCCTGTGGACGCTCCCAGGCTTTGCCCAGGGCTCTGCTTGCACATGCACGTGTGCTCCAGGGAAAGGCTGATGGAAGGCTGTTTTCTGTTCTCTGGTCTCCACTCTCTGGGTGGCCCCAAGGTCTCAGGGCTTGTTTCCTCAGCAGCAAACCGGGGCAGTAACCACCCTGGCTGCAAGGTGGAGAAAAGGTGTGTGGAAGGGAATATAGGCATGAAGTCTTGTGAACTGGGAAACACACCGCAATGTAAAATAGGGACATGCAAACTTACAGGGGAAGGAAATTCTGACACAGGCTACAACATGGATGAATCCCGAGGACATTATGCTCAGTGAGATAAGCTAGTCACAGAAAGACAAATACAGTAGTCCCCCCTTATCCTGGGGGTTACATTCCAAGATCCTCAGTGAATGCCTGAAACTGCAGACTGCACCAAACTCTATATATACGATGTTTTTTCCTGCACATGCACACTGTACAGTGTGGAGATGCTGGACAAAGAGGGGAGTCACATCCCGGGCAGGATGACAGAGCAGGACGGTGCTAGATTTCATCATTACTCAGAATGGTGAAATTTATGAATTATTTATTTCTGGGATTTCCCATTTAATATTTTCAAACTTCAGTTGACTGTGAGTACCTGAAACCTCGGAAAGCGAAACTGCGGATGAGGGGGACAAATGTATTCTGTGGCCTCCCTGCATGAAGTCCCTAGAGTAGTCAAACTCGCAGAGACAGGAAGTGGAATGGTGGCTGCCAGAGGCTGGGAGCAGGGAGGATGGGGAGGTGTCATCTAACGGGTACAGAGTTTCCGTTTTACAAGATGAAAAGAGTTCTGGCAATTGCTCAACAGGATGTGAATCGATTTAGTGCTACTGAGCTATACACGTGAAAAATGGGAAATGGTAAATTTTCTGTTTATGTAAACATTATTACAATTACAAAAGAAAAATAGGAGGCATATGCTTTGCACATCCACCTACTCCAAGAGGCTATTTTATTTTAGACTTGTTGCTGAGACTTTTGTCTACTACACTCTCAATAAATGTTGATGGAATTGAAACACTCTCTGGGTCCCCGTTTCTCTCTGGGAGAGCACCGGGAAAGGAAAGGCCTCCAGCCAGCAAGAGGACTTGATTGGACAGTAAGGTCCCCGGCCACATCATCTTTCACATACTGGGAAGAATCTTCCTCTGACGAAGGGGACCCCAGGCAATCAGACCAGGGAGCCGGGCAAGAGTCACTCAGCTCCCGGAGCCTTTTCGGCCTCTGCTGCTGTCGCCGCCGCGCTCCTCACCCAGCAAACAGACAGCAGGTAGAAGTTCCTTGCCTACGCCAAAGAGCAGGAGAGAAAAGAAATGCATATACCACGTGAGGCACTTCCCCTGTGTCTTCCTCCCCCACTCCCTGCCAGCAGCCCCCCTCCCCACTTCCCAGAGAACATACAAACCGACACACGCGCACCCCCTAAGTTACCAACTTACTTGCAATGAATCTTTCCTGACATGGCTTTTATCAAGGTCAACCAAGGTCAACCATGCCCTTGTTTCTGAACCCAGTGACCCCTCCTACTTTCTGAACTTCTCTTCCCTTAGTTCTTATAACATCCTATCTGGTTTTCCTTTTAGTTCTCAGACTGTGTATTCTCAGCCCCTAGCGCATCTGCCCAGCCTTCACGAATTTCTCTTCCTCAAAATGACTCCCTCGTCTTCCATCTTCCTTCTCTTCTCGCTCCATGCCTGGGTGATTATACTTCCTTTCACAGCCTTTATCATCTCTATGCTAATGAATCTCCAGCCTAGATTCCCCCCTGAACCCCAGATTTTTTCATCCAAATGACTATTGGGTATCTCCCTTTAACAACCTCTCGGTGCCTCTTTCCTCCTCCAAACCTACCTACCCCAATCCTGTGGGCATTTCCAGGAATACCATTGCCATCCTCCAGGTACAGAAGCCAAAACCTAGAAGTCATCCATCGCTTTTCCTCCCTTGCCCCCCATCTAAGCCCTATGGTTTAATATCTCTCAAATAGTTTTGGAATGCACTGACTCCCTTCTGCCATTTCCAACAGCCTCACCTGCTCCAGCCATAACCCCGAGTCTGGGGGCAGGGTCCCAGCAGACAGCTGCGGCACACTGCGTGGGTACTTGAGAATTCCTATTTACAAAGGTTCTTGCCAGAGTTAAGGAAGCTAACAAAGATGGAGAGCCACCCTGCGGCTTGCAACTGTGGGGAGCCTTAGGTGCCTGGACCTAAAGGGTGCTTTTATTATATTAATATATAACCTACAGAGAAAGTCAAGGCTGGGAGGAAGGCCTGCAGCAGGAGAACACAGCCATTGCCAATCTGCAGCCTGGGCAGCGAGGGAGCTGGGGAACAGGTACCCTGATTTCTCTCTCCTCCCACCTTCCCATCACCTGCTCCTGCCTGCTACGGGCTGAGACTATCTGGAAACCAGAGGGCAGAGCAGCGGGCTGATGCAGTTCAGAAAACTACCGCCTATTGGGGCTGAGAGCAGAATGGAGAAGGTAGCAAGTGGGTGTGCAGGGGTGAATGGACAGTGCCCAGCCCATCTCCCTAATTCAGTTTCCACACTGTAGCTCAAGTGACTTTTCTGTAGCACAAACCTGATTTTGTCATCACTTTTCTTTTAAAGTATTTAATGGCTCCACATTGCTCCAGGATGATATGTAAACCTCTTAGTACTATCTCCGAATGACATGCCTGCCTAAATCTCCAGGCAGGCACCCCACCATCCCCATCACTGCCTATTACCCTGACCCCAACCGCTCTTCCTCTCTCTCTGCTCCAGTTGTTCTGAGTGATGGGCAATGCCACTTCCGATGTCTGCACCCCTTTCCCAGCCAACTTCTTCCATCGGTCAGTTCTTACTTTACCTGTGGCTTCCTCCAGGTAGTCTTCCCTAACCACCCAATGAGAGGTTAAGTGTCCCTCTTGTGACTCAGCTCTCTCTCCTCACCCCTATTATGAGACACTGTACTCACTCCTCAAACGCTATAGTTTTGCCTATTTCCTGTCCATTTCCCCCATAGACAGAAACACAGTAAAAGCCAGGATTGAGTCTCATCTGCTGTGACAGCCCCGACACCTAGCACAGAGCCTGGCACACAGGCACTTGATATGTATGTGCTGAATGAATGAATGAGCCTCACAACACCCTTGTGATATTGCTATTCTTCTCTCATTTTTATAACTGAGGACTCTGGGGTCTGGAGATGTTTAGTGATTTGTCCAAAGTTACAAAGCTGGTTCCAAACAAAGTTCAGAGTAAAGACCCCATGTTTTCTAAGTCTTTGACAGGTTCCACCTCCCTGTGCTGCCTGCCAATCACGCTCCTGATCTGCCAGGAAAAGGCATTGCCGCTTTGCCCCAATATGCCCAGAAGTCCAGGTTCCGTCGCGTACAAATATAGTAAATAAATGCTTCCCCATGAAGCATGTGTGAGGTGCTCTCTTGAACTCCAAGTTTCCTCCTTTCTGCTGGTTTCTCTGGCAACAAGGCAAGAAGCAAGAAATGATGTGGGAAACAGTGGCAGAGAGTTAGAGAAGGAAAGTCTGAAGGCCAAGTGCTTTTGCTGGGCAGACCAGAGAGAGAGACTGAGTCACTGCAGGCCAGTACCCCAGGCTTGACTCAGCACAGGACTGCCTCCCACATCAACCTGCCAGGGGGAAACATCCCATTCCCTTAGCAGCAGACAGGCGTCTCCTTCCTCCTCCCGCCGAGTGCAGAATGTCTAACAGAGCGATCGCAGGCTTTCATCCAAAGGAACAAACAGCTCGCAAGGCTGACTTTCAAAACACTAGTAGGATGTCAACACGGGAGCCTCGGAGAAATTCTTCTTGAAGAGTACTTAAGTCAATAATACCAGGAAAAATGGCGAGTGCGCAGCGACCTGAAGTGGATGTGCCCTGTGAATAAGAAGCCCTGCACTCTGCGCTCGCCAAATGGGGGGGCTCCAAGTACTTGAGAAATGCACAAAAGCCGTCAGTACTCCCCTTCAAAGGAAAGGGGGTCATTATATGCATTTTATAAATAGGGGTGCAGAGAAAGGCTTAAGTGTTTTGCCCCAGTTCAGAGCACAAGGAGGTGGGAGAGCCGAGGCAGAGCTATAACTCTGACCCTGCTCTTATCTGGGGAGGGTCTCCCTGGCCAAGGCAGTGGGCAGCTGGTGACAGGGCTTTGTCCCAAGCACCCCATATTCCCAAGAAAATTCCCAGGTGTAAGGGCTTCCAAAAAGGAGCAGCATAAGTCCTTTCTGATGTGATGCAAAGTGAAAAACATATTAAAAAGCAAATGAATGGAGGCAGCAGCCAAAGCTTGGGGCTTGGGCCGTTGAGGGGAGGCGGCTGCTCCAGAAGGAGGACGGAGACTCAGGCTGCACTCTTGCCTGGGGGCTCTCCAGGGACTTCACATATGGAGCCTTTTTTTTTTTAAATGAAATTTTAAAGCAAACTGTGCTTAGACCTTTAACAAACAGAGCGTTCTTAATGGAAGGAGCTCCATAATAACAGGATACTGCTGTCAGTACCTCAAGGGCGGGAGTCGGGTCTTATTTATTTGGGTCCCAGTGCCCAGCAGAGTGAAGGTGGGAGGGAGAGAGGGAAGGCAGGAAGATTTCTCCTCCTTTTCCCCTCTTAGCAAAGACTGTAAGACAGCAGAGCCCCAGCTGGCCATAAACCCTCCCCTCCATCCAGTGCCACCAGCTGAAGACACTGGAAGATGTACTTGTTATTCTCAGATCACTGTCCACTCCACATCCCTCCTTATCGCTGCCTTGCCTGAGAGGCTGAATCCCAGGACAGGGTCGCCTGCATCCCTTGTTCTGGCTTTCCCATGGGCCAATGGGCTGGACTTACCTGGCCGCATCCCTCCAGCACACTCACAGGCTTTGATGACACCATTCCCACCTTCAGACCTGCAGGCCTGGGGCTAGTAATGGCTCCCTGTGTAGGGATGCCTGCACAGCTCCTATAAGCCACCATACCTCTGTCAATTGCGCCCTTCATGAAACTCTCTTCTGTTAAACCCTTTGGGGTAGGTCTTGGATTCCCTACCAAGACCCTGACTGATAAGGACAGCTCCTTAACTTCTCTGAGCAGTCACTTTTGCCTCTAAAATGAGGCATGAAACTTACTTGGCAAGGTTTTTACAAAGGCTGCTTGAGATGACCTCTGTTGAGCGTCCAGTATGTGCTTGGCACTATATGATGCATTTTACATGCATTTATATGCATGAATTCCCCCTCTCTGCCTTTTAAGACAAGCAAGCAATACCTTGCCCCTGTACTTCCTAACAGAGAAAAGGACAAGGATGATATTTTATCTCATCACCAGGGTCTAGCCTCCCAAAGCTACAGGATCTGGCAGCTGGGGTGGAATATGAAGATGTTTATATTATCTCACAGCTGGAAGAGAAGCAAATGGGTGTGCTCCATGGCATGACACGGGCCTGGGTAACAATTGCCAGGCGCTACCCACCAAGGGTAAAACCTACATGCATGCATAGTGTTTCCTAATTGAGCAAGGATGGTGGCTGTGGCCAGCTAAGCTTGGGATCTCTTCTTCAAGGCCATGTTGTGTTTACTAAGCTTAGGGCTCCAGAGTCATGGTCAACCGTCTCTATACTCAATCAATAGAGCAAAGCATTTTGATCACTAATAATCATTGCAAAGGGTTAGTTAAATCTCCAGAAAAAATCCAACTCAATCTTTCCATTCTGTCATTTGGACTCATCATGCATCACCATGGGGGTGCAGAGCTGGATAGAAAACAAACACGAAGCGTGGCCAGCGTCCTGCAGGAGCTTGGAGTGCGACTGTGAAGCTGGGCAAAGAGTACCTTGTGTTGTGACTCAACAGCTCCCCACGTGTACGAAAGCTCAGATGAAACAATTCATGCGTGCCATGGCAGATCACCAGAGGGTGACATCAAAGTGGAGAAAAGTGGTTGCAGTTGTCTTCATGAAAACGGAAGAAGAAAGGAGCTCAGGACGTGATTTTCCAAGGTTCCTACAGTCCTGATCTGCAACTCATTTGTACGGCCCACATTAGAGGGTGCAGCCTTAGAGTGGATTTATTCTTAGTCTGATTGTTTGTTTATTGCTTTCATATAGTCATCCTTCTGGTGGTTGTCTTATCAACCTGTTCGGGCCCCATGTTCATTTTTGAGTGGCTCAGCTCTAGTTATTTTCCCATGCTGCCTATATTTGCTGTATGTTTTACTCTCATAATTGTTGTTATAACTGTAATTTACTACATTCAGTTTACAAAGAACAGCTAATCGCTCATGTGGAAATGTATCCCACGGCTTTTTCATGTTTCATCCAACCCATTATTCAGGACTCTGTGATCTTCTGTCATGCTTCCGGGTGTTGTAAACACTGAGACTTCGCAAAAGAAAACTAACAAAAAGCAGAGAAAATTATGGGATTGCATTTTTTTGTTTTGCTTGAAAACATCTTATATGTAGGGGTTTTTAAAAGTCATATTTTTATATAGTAAACCTTTTAGGCAGGGAAGTATATTTTTATTAATTTCTGAACTAATGGAACATTAAATATTTACACAGATCTGATGAGATTAGGAATAGCCACAAAAGTTCCTTTCATTCATCCCACAAATTTTATTGTGCATCTACTAGGTGCCTGTCATTGTTTTGGGCACCAGGGATAAAACAGTGAATGAAGTGAAGTCCCCACTCTCTTGGTGATTACAGTCTAGTGAAAGGAGAGGAAGAATGAGCACGTCTATGGTAAGTCAGGTAGTGATACACGCTAAGAAGAAAAAATAAGGCAGGGCAGGGAGGCAAAGAAAATCTAAGTGCTGTTTTAGATAATGTGGTCGGGGAAGCCCGCTTTGGTCAAGTGGGAGGATTAGGGATGGCATTTCTGGAGTCAGTGACCTCAGTAGAGGGAACAGCCAGGGCAAAGGCCGTGACACAGCAGAGGCTTGGCAGGCTGGGAGGAAGGAAAGTCAGGAAGCCAGTGTGCCTGGATTGGAGGGGGGTGGGGAGCTTAGTGGGAGGACCTGGGGTCAGGACAAATCACATAGGATCCCGCATGGGAAGAACTTTGGGTGTCGTTCATCGTGAGCTGGGAGTCTCGTTCTGGGCAGATTCTGAGCAGTACATGATACACTCTACATTTCGGAAGGTTCACGTTGACCGCTCTGTGGAAAACAGACTTCAGGGGGCCAGGGCGGAAGCAGAGGGTCTAGGTGTGAGCTGATGGACCGTCAACTCTGTCTGATAGACATTGGATGTTTGGCATCTTCTTTTCTTGACTCACATAAGCTGTGTTTGGTTTCTGTTTTATTTTCTTTTTGTTTGTTTTTTCATCCTTGGTGGAAATAAAGTTTCATATTCCATAGCTAACCACAAAATACAGATTTTCTTAAATGGAACATAATGTTGAATAAAATTATGTTACCAATATATTCTTTTCATCTCATTCACTCTAATTTGAAGAAAGAAATATAGGATTCCTTCTTTTTTAGAAAACTTTTTTTTTGCATAAGAATCTTCCCTAGCAGTCAGTCTTGAATTTTCGAGAGATCGGTACAACATCAGATTAGGAACGGAGAACTCGGCTTTGTCAAATGCTGTCCTTCTAGTAAAATTGTGTTTAATCACTTCTAAATGGCTCATATCATACTTTCAGAAGTTATCCTTAAAAAAGGAATGCTTGTAATGCTAATTTTCAGGGATTGAATTATATTCTGAATCACAGTTTCTGAAAGTGTTCAGGTCTGTTAATGTAAGATCATTACTCAATCTCCACCTTAAAGTCAACACACACACACAAAGAGAGAGTAAACTGTGACACTGTTATACGTTGCATTATTTGTCTATACTGTTCGGTGCCTGTCCTCACAGACCAGTTTCTGCAGAACAATTTTGCCTCCCCTCCTGCCAATATCAGGCTTGACCAGGTGATTTGCTTTGACCAACGAAGTGTGAATGCAAATGGCCTGTACCACCCGTGAGCAGAAGCCTTCACAGCTAACACATGGTCACACCATCAGGCTTTCCCTGTGCTGTGAGGCTGACATAGGCCCAGATAGGGGCTGCTCCTTCAGCCTCGGTTCTGGGATCTAAACAGCACAGAGCAGAGCCCAGATGTTCTGCAAACTGTGACTCGAGAGAAAAAGACCTTGTTTTTGTTAAGACATTGTGAATTGGGGGCTATCTGCCACTGCAACATAACTAAACCTGAGCTGATTGTGAAAGATATATACCTGTATTTTACCTATTTTTGCTTCAAGCAGGTGGAACCTTAGAGTGGGATCTGCTACTTTCTTACAAGTCATGATAGCCAGATTTGGACCAACCTAAAAGCACCTGGAGAAAATTTTAGTGACATTTGGAAGACTTCTTAAAGTCTCAAGTGGTCTCTGTGTTCTCTCTAGCTTACACTTCTGAGATTTTCTAATTCAGAAAATCTCCAAGGCGCAATTTCATTTGGACCTTCCCCTTTTATATCTTAATCTGGGGGGTAGGATACAGAATATTTACCAGTCCTCCTGAAAATAGTAAGCTCAATTTTGAATAAAGCCCTGTTGAGAGGGTGGTGAAGAGAGACCTCCCTCTGAAATGCTGTGCCCTCCAGCAGACTGGGTGCTGTGGGGAGACAGGCTGTTATCACCCCAACTTGCCTCCCAGACCCTGGGTTGAGTATTGATAAGGTCCATAATAACATCATTTCAGGGGTGTCCTGAAGTTTCTCCAAGATCTTCCTAAAGGTGAATATGTATCAAATAATTTGTAATTTTCCAGCCTAAAAGTCCTCAGCAGTTTACTAATGCACTTACAATAAACGCCTGAACCCCTGAGCATGAACTTGGGTGTTCGTAAGCCTGAACTTGCCCCTGCCTAGTGCTCTTCTCCACTGCCTGCCTCTTCCCCTATTAACTCTGCCTTCTCCATTCGTACTGGGCATCTTTCGGTTTCCCTGAATACATCAAAATTTTTTTTTCCCAGTTGAGAGACTGCAATTATTGTTTCTTTCTCCTGGAACATTCCTGACTCTTCACCTTTTTTATTTTCCAAAGCATGAAAGACCCTGCCTGAACAGTGGGGGCTCCCCTGAGAAAGGGTACTAGAAGCATCGTGCCCCAGCAGCTCCTGGGATAGACGGGAGAGCAGAGCGAAGTGTCCGGGGAATCCCTCTCCATCCTTGCTCAGGTTTTCCCAAAACCTTGCCTTCCAATTATTGCTATCCCCACTTTTTGAAGAGACCCGACCAATGTCATTGAAAACCACCCCATGAATCAGGGGTTCTAACCTCAATATCAATAGCACAGCTTTTTGTTCCCCAACTTTTCATGTCTTTTCCCAGTTCAATTTTCCTCTAGACTGCTTTCTAGGTCTTCGGCATGGCCAAAAGGAGCGACGTGGAATCAGAAGGCAAACCTTTTTACAATGGTGAGTAGAGATCTTATCGTCCTTTAAGCGGCTGGGCCTGGCACCAGTATAATTTCCCTTGTGTAATAGTTGAAACCAGAAGGGTAGCTATTTTAGGCTATAGATATTATTGTTGTCATTTTCTTCCCTAAAACCTACATGGATCCTATTATAAGTATCATGGTTCCCTTTATTTCTGCAGGTCCATAGTCCAAGGGGAAAACAGTATGAATTATTTTATTTCCCTGGTTTAATTTTCCAGCTTCCCCGGGGACCACACTTAGCGCACACCAAACGGAAGAAGAGAGATGAGATTGTTGAAAGATGACTGGCCCTAGTGCCATTTACTTGGCGTTAGAGTTCAGAAAAACGTCCTTCCGTGAACGTGCTGTGGTCTATTTTCAAGAACTGAAAAAAGCTCCTCTTTTTCTGGGGCATTCTCACTGACAGCCAGAAGACTGTTTTCTACATCTTGCAATGGTGCACACAAGGAGCAGTATGTGTGTGCACATACATACACGCTTTAGCACGTATGTAGGCTTCTGTGAGCTGGGTGATAAATCTCCATAGAGCCAAATACAATGAGGGTGCCCATAAGGGACTGAGAAAATACTTCATTCCTGATTAGGGTCCCAAATGTGAGATGTTTTTGACGCTTTTTAAAAATTCTGCCACCATCAGCATTATCCTTATTTAAAATATTCTGGATCTTCCCATTCATTACAAACAATATAAAATTTTACTACTGCCATGACTAAGATCAAAAGCTGGCATCTTTGACTGCCTATTATATACCAGATACTAGACCAAACAAGCCACGTGAATTGTGTGATTTAAGTTTTAAAGGAACCCTACCAGACAGATACGGTGGTTGTTAGTGGTGGTGGTGGTATTATTATTATCATTTTCCAGTTCATAAAATGAAGACTTAGAGATGTGAAACAACTTGGGCCGGAGTCTCACAGCGAGCCAAGAGTAGAGCCGGGTTTCAAATCCCAGTCCTCTGACGCCAGGCCTCGCGTTCATGAATTGAAATTGCTGCTGTCTCACTCTGGAAGCTACGTGGAAGGGCACAAAGCAGGGGAATGGGAGAATAGAAAACTCGTCATTTCAATAAGGCTAAAACCACTAACCATTTTACCTAATAAACCTCATTGTGCCTCGCAGGCTCTCCCCTCCATTGCAGTGTAGACGGGGGGGAGGGGGGGGGATTTCTTCAAATTCTCTTCTCATTTCTCAGCTACACTGTGGGCACATTATGTCACTCGAGCCCTATCCATGGGAACAATTGGTAAGTGTCCCAGTCTTCTAATGAAGTCCTTTGGTTAACCCCCTAAATCTCAATGGCTGGGGTCTAAGATGGAACCTTCTTATCCTAAATTCCACTCTAAATTTTAAAATATTTTCATAAGGACCCAGTTTATTTACAGTATGTGTGAAAATCCCCCTTCCCTCTTATAAAAATGAGAGAAATTCTGGATGAGATGTCACCACCAAGACAGAGCATCTTCTCCACATCAGGACTGTGGGGAACCAAAGAAATGTCATGATATATTGGAGACAAACAGAATGGGAGCCAGCCCTTCTGAAAAGACCTCATGAAATACTCGCTTAGAAAAAAGCACTCAATTCGGTCTCTACAGACTCGAAGAACAGAGTTGAAATAATTTATATTTGTGTCCCCATAGCAGGAGGTATAGAATTCAGCTCTAAATATTAAAAAAAAAACAAAACAGACAAATATTTCTTCGGGGGAACGCAATATGACAGCCAGGCCCGGAATCAACACTAACGTGGCCAGACACTTGTGCGATCAGCTGCAAAAATCACAGCAGGCGTGGGGCTCCGGGCAGCCTCCCGGAAAATGTGACAAATAGTCGAGCTACCCGCCCTGGGACACACCTGTGTACACTGGGCTGTGGTTCTGACTGGTAAGCACATTAATTATTTTCAAGGCCTGGCGATAACTCTGGGGGCTCTGCAGCCTCACTTCCAGGACAGCGCTCTGAGCGCCGCAGGAAGAGGCAGGGGTGGCCTGGGAATTTCCCGACGCCTGGCCCTAGGGCTCCCTCCAGCAGCCACTTTCCATTTCTCTAGCCACACTTATAGAATGCCCAAAACTAGGCTGAAAAATGGACACTGGAATCGTTCAGGCAGATCCCTTGAATAGCTCCCCAAACTTGCACTGGTCCCCACAGTACTCCTAGCACACCTGGGTCTTATTCTCGCCTCCAACAATTTTCTTTCCTCTTCCCTAGAGGAACCCTGTGCCCACATGGCCGTTCCCACCTCCCGGCCTGGGGTGCTCTCTACCCTTCTCCGCAAGGTCACACCCCAGCCCTGCTCCAGGGTCCATCAGACCGTGAAGCCCAGTTGGGACAGATGAGTGGGTTGGCTGTCTGACCACCTCATCCCGCTCAGCCTCTTCCCTGGTGCAGCGGGTGAGAGTTAGGCTGGAGGGTTACTGTAATTAGAAAGGGAAAGCTTCGTTATAAGACTCTCCACCGAGGCCTGGCATGGTGGCTCACGCCTGTAGTCCTAACACTCTGGAAGGCTGAGGTGGGAGGATTGCTCGAGTTCAGGAGTTCAAGACCAGCCTGAGCAAGAGCAAGCCCCTGTCTGTACTAAAAAACAAAAAGAAAATTAAAAAAAAAGACTCTCCAGTGTCTACCCAGGACGGATCCCAGGGTAGGTGTGGGGGCATAAAATAGGAAAAATGAGGAAAGTTGGGACTCATCTGAGGCCTCTCTAAGTCAATTTAAAGGGGATCCAATGGGAAAAGTGGAGAAATGTTTGACACCTTCCGAAATTTAGTGAATCTAGAACTGCTTATCAGCAAGATTCCTTCTTGCTTCCCACATGACCTTTGAGACACAGAAGATAGCAGCAGGTTCCAGAAGACACTCGGCTTCCCCAGCCTTCCTTGACTGTGCCTGGTTCCATGCTTCTCCATAATTCATCGTCGGGACTACGCACATCTGCCCTTCCATGAACAGTCCTCCCGTTTTGCTTGCTCTCTGGTGTGTACCTTTTCTTCCAAATGAGTTGCTAAATTTCTGGAAGTCAGGGCTTGTTTCCCACAGCCTGGAACTTAAACATGTGCCAAATTCATATAATTATATAATCTCTAATAAGATGCAGTGAGGTAGTTTCTCTGTTATTGTATCATGTAAAAACAACAGGGTGGACTCTCATCATCTTTGCACAGTTTTAGGATTTTTGTCTGTTTGTTTTTGGCTTAACACAAGTTTATTATCTTACAGTTATGGAGGTCAGAGTCCAAGATGGGTGTTACTGGGCTGAAATCAAGGTGTCAGCAGGGCTGCACTCCTTACGAAACCTCCAGAGGGAATCTGTGTCCACGCCCTTTCCAGCTGCCAGAGGCTGCCCCTTTCTTCCATTCAAGACACCTTTCTCCATCTTCGAAGCCAGCAGTAGAGCATCCCCAAATCTCTCTCCAAATCTCACTCTCCTTCCTTCCTCTTGCCCTTATAAGGGTACTTATCAAGCACACCTATAATGGGGTTCAGGATACACTACCCCAAAATACAGCACCTTGGCATACTAAGTATATTAAGCTGAAAGAATTTGCAAAATAGCATGTGGAGAAAGGTTTCTCCAACTTTCCCTGCCCATCTCCCTGAAGCAGGTCCTAAGACCCTCATGTGAGAGTTGCCCTCCCTACAACTGGACGGAAGGAGCATCCTTATCTCCAAGGTTAGGGACACCGAGCAGAGTCTGAACAGGCCTTGCTGTTCCCCTAGCCTGTCACCCATCGTTCATATTCTTTTTTTTTTCTTTATCATATTTTCCCCTGACTCTCCATTCTTCATCAAACCTACTACAAAAGCACTCAGGTTTACCTGTTTCTTCAGGTCTTCATTTTCTTACAGAGGCTCCTGTGTCACATAAAACTTATATAAAATAAATTTGTATGCTTTTCTTTTGTTGATCTGTCTTTTGTTACAGGGGTCCCATCCGATGAGTCTAAGACGGGCAAGGGAAAGGTATTTTTCCTCCCTTACACCTGTATAATACAGGATAATCTCTTCATCTCAAGATCCTTAACTTAGGCCGGGTGTCGTGGCTCACACCTGTAATCCTAGCACCTTGGGAGGCTAAGGTGGCAGGATCACTTAAGGCCAGGAGTTTAAGACCAGCCTGAGCAACACAGTGAGACCCAGACTCTATGAAAAAAATATACATATATAGAAAAATTAGCCAGGTGTGGTGGCATGCAGCTGTAGTCCCAGCTACTTGGGAGGCTGAGACAGGAGGATCATTTGAGCCCAGGAGTTTGAGGTTGCTGTGAGCCAGGCTGACGCCACGGTACTCTAGCCTGGGCAACAGAGTGAGACACTGTCTCAAAAAAAAAAAATCCTTAAGTTAATTATGTCTCCAAAGTTCCACTTGCCATGTGAAGTAATGCGTTCACAGCTTCCAGGAATTAAGACAGACATCTTTGGGGGCCATTATTCTGCTTACCACAAATGGGGAGCTATTACTACCCCCAGGCCAGAAGGGGCCAGAAAGGGAATGGTTTGTAGAACCCAGCAGTGGTAGTAACAAACACCAGACTTCAATCTCTGCCTACTTTGTGGAATATTTTTTAGACAGTCTGACTTGAAGCATAAAGCTGCACAACAGAGCTAGTCCACCTATAGGGAGAGACACTGAAACACAGTGGAGGAAGTAGGAGTCCAGCCTCCGGATCCGGACCGCCTGGGCTCAAATCCCAGAGCTACCATTTACTGGTGAGGTGACCCTGGGAAAGTTATTTCAGCCCTCAGTGTCCTTATCTGCAAAATAGTCATGATAATAAGAGCATCTAACTCAGAGGGTAATTGTGAGACTGTAATGATTTAGTATTCATGGAGCACTTAGCACAGCTAATAGTGAGTGCTATTGTTACTATTCTTAGAGAGGTTGAAAGTGGATTTCAGGGAGAGCCCTCTCCATGCTGTAGACAGAAAACAAAAATGGTTTCAAAGTAGAAGGCACAAGGTCAAACATTCCAAACCACAGGTCCTGATTTTCAAACAACCTGTTTCTCATATTGGGTAACTCTCTGCGGACTCCCTTCAGCGTGCAGAGCAGGCAGGATTTACATATTTAACAACCACATCTGGAAAGGCCAGCTAGTGCTCGAAATGCACCTGTCATATTGAGTCAAGGCAACAGCTCTGTGACGGGTTTAAAATATGTCCTCAAAGTCTTCCATGTGCCTCCCTTCAAGAGGCGAAACCTAATTCCCTTCCCCTTAAGTACTGGCTGGACTTAGGGATTCACTTCTAATGAATAAAATAAGGCAGAAGTGACGGTGTGCAACTTTGGAGAGTAAGTCACAAAAGGCATTGGGGCATCCTTCTTGCTCCTTTTTCTGGATCACTCACTCTGGGGGAATGAACTGCCACATCATAAGGGCACCCAAGCAGCCATGGAGAGGGCCATGTGGTGACAAGCTGAGGCCTCCCGCTGCAGTTTTGAAAGTAGGTCTCCTGGCCCCACTGCAGCCCCTCTGGCAACCTGACTGCAGCATCATCAGAGACCCTGGGCCAGAGCCACCCAGCTACGCTGCTCCCAAATTCCTGCCCCGCAGAAACTGTGAGATAACAAAGATTTGTTGTATTGAATCACTAAGTTTTGTAGTAATTCGTTATGCAGCATAGAAAACTAACAGAAGCTCTTTTGTTGATAACAACCAGTCTGATTCTTTCACCAGTATCATCTTAAAATTTTTTTCGACATTATGCAAATATGCCCGATGCTCCACATTGGGCAGTGAACCTGAATGCTTTAGGGTGTGTAAAGGTATTTTCAGTGTGTGCATGTGTATGTCCAGAGAGCTGGGGTACAGCTTGGGAGCTCCCTTTGTGCAGCCCCTTTTCAAACATGGAAGATGTGCCTTTGGATGGTGAGCCCTGTTACTGCGTGTGGCCAGCAAACCATTGTCATCTTTGAGGGTCCTGTCAAAGACTGTAGAGAATGTTCCTAATTCACTTTTTTTTTTTTTTTTTTTTTGAGACAGAGTCTCACTCTGTTGCCCGGGCTAGAGTGAGTGCCGTGGTGTCCTCCTAGCTCACAGCAACCTCAAACTCCTGAGCTCAAGAGATCCTACTGCCTCAGCCTCCCGAGTAGCTGGGACTATAGGCATGCACCACCATGCCCGGCTAATTTTTTTCTATATATTTTTAGTTGGCCAGATAATTTCTTTCTATTTTTAGTAGAGACGGGGTCTCGCTCTTGCTCAGGCTGGTCTTGAACTCCTGAGCTCAAACGATCCGCCTGCCTCGGCCTCCCAAGTGCTAGGATTACAGGCGTGAACCACCACGCCCGGCCCTAATTCACTTTTAAATCAATTCCTAATCTAACAGGCCCTAACTGTTATTCTCTGGCAATGTCTCACATACATACATACACAAATTTATGAAGAACTAAAGTTCATTCATTTACATTAATTAATTACTAATAAATAATTAATAATGGATATGCCAGGTCCTCATCTTTACAAAGATGAAAGGACACAATCCCTGACCTCAGGATCCTACAACATGATTATGATTATCTAACGGAGTCACGTAGGAACGGCCGTGGGAAGGCACTCCAAGGCTCTCACAGGAGGTGGGGAGACAGCATGCACGCTAAAGAAGAGAGTGTGTTGGCACCGAGGCCTGAGTCTAACTTTTACAAAGGATTTTTGTAGCAGCTTTAGCACCCCTATTCTTGCCCTGTGTGGAAAATTAGAAGGCAAAGGAGCATGATGTTTCCGATCTGCAGTATTGTACAATGTCTACTGGAGTGTTCAAGTTCAACAAAAGCACCAAATAATAACCACCATAATCCGTGAGGTCCACATTAGCCCTGAACACTCCCTTGGTTCCTGAAAAAAGTTGGTGTTGAGTGCTCAGTAGTGGGGAGGGTCACGGCAAACATTTCTTTCCCTTGGTCGGCTTTGTTCCAAATCAGTCTGAAAGGTACACAATACCGCCTGAGCTCAGAGGCCGGCAGGACTCACATAACAGGTGGAATTATATATCAGTAAGAGACTTGAGAGTGTTTATTCACTTGCCAGATTTATTTATCAGGTATGGGATTGAAAGGATTTCCCCACAGGATATGTAGAGATTAGTGTGCTGGGAAAATGCTTTTTCAACAAACACTTACACTAATCAGGCCTTGGTTTTTGTAACCGAGCACAACGGTGCTCGTTGCCCTTTGCTGGCATTGCTGGTGAGAGCAAACACACACACTGACAAACAAAGCAAGCTGGCATGTGGACGTCTATCCATCACTCTGAAGAACAGCTGTCACTGTTTCAAAGCCCACAAGCACATTTTAACGATAGGTTAGATCAGTTCCTTTACCATGAAGCCAGTCTAGGTCTATCGGAGCTTCCAACATCTGAATGAGAAGGGAAAATTTATTTCATTCAGTGTTTTGTAGAGCTGGATCCAATCATCAGATCACTTCCAGAAGCTTCGCAAGCCCATGCCGGGTCTAGGGAGTGTGTTCATTAGGAATCTGCAGCATCTAAGCTTAAAAATGCAGCTGAGTGTTTACGGGTCTCTTGAAGGGCAAGTTGACGATAAGGACAAGGCCACTCCAACAGGCTTCTTACGTAACTGCTCTCTCTCTCTCGCTGTGTCTATAGTGAGGCCAAAGCGTGCAGATGAACGGTACAAAAGTCATCCCCTCATCTGGTCTGGCTGATGCCAAACATCTGGAGGTTATATAAGAAGCCATTGGGGTCGTTTTTCTTGCTCGCTTTTAAAAATAGGCCTAACGATTAAATCTGGATTTTTAAAGTCTAAATTTCATATATTTTTCATAAGCTCTTCGAGCAGGCTGGTCTTGATTATTCTTTTCCATTAAAAACTGTGCAGTAACGCTCAGAGAGGAAGCCACTAAAATAGAGCTGACAACCACAAAGGTAATCTCTGACCCTCCCTCCAAGTCTTCAGATTTCCATTCATCGTGAGCAAAGGGCCTCACCACAGCGAGGAAAATGTCGACATGCTAAATGTTCCTAGGCATCAGTGACCTCACTTTGAAAAACACTCACTTCTGCACAGTGGCGCAGTTTTACACAAAGGTGAGTCATACCAACAACTCGAGCAATTTCTTTTTGTTTAGCTCCTTGCAATTTTTCAAAGTACCTTGAAACAGGACAATGGACTAGAAAGTGCTCTCGGGCCACTGCTGGCCATAAGGTCGCCAAGTTCTTGGTCAAGCACAATGTGTAGCCATGAGGAGCGAGCGTCGGGGCCCTCTCTATATCATGTGTGCTTCCACTGAACTCCACTTCAGGACCCATGGCAGCCTCCTTTAATTTTGCAGGAACTGGGATGCCTTTCTCTGCTCACTTGAGTCGATTTTCACTTCCCTTGCTGCTTTCTTTTCTGCCTCTTGGTTACTCCTGCAGCTCACTTACTGCCATCCTCTTACCCCTAAAGAAACGAGCACACGAGCAAAAACAGCGAAACACCGTGTGTCAGGCACTCAGGCACCGTAGCAGCAGCATTCTCTCTTTGGGGAACATGTTACCTCCACATTACTGTGGGAAAATGGAGGCTCACGAAGATTAAGTAACTTGCCTTCTGTGTGGCTGAGTTGGGATTTGAATTAGAAGCTCTTTTGTCAGTATCAAACAACCAGTCTGATTCTTTCACCACTATCAACATCATGCAAATATGCCTAATTCTCCACATTGGGCAGTGAACCTGAACTGGCAGTGTCACACAGCAGTTAGGAGCTTGGTTTTTGAAGTCAACACACCAGGGTGCAAATGTGAGCTCTGCCACTTAGCTGTGTAATTGGACAAACTGTTAAACTTCTCTAAACCCCACTTTCTGCATCTTTAAAATGTAGATAATAACAACAGTCTCTCCATTGCATTCTATGATAATGAGAGAAGGAATGTAAGGCACTTGGTTTAGTGACTGGCATGCTAGTTTTCATTATTATTATTATCTACTAGATTTGCTATATTTTACTTTATGGCACAACTTCAACAAGAATGCTCTTGCCTTTTGCTGTTAGGTTTTAAACAAAATACCCCAGTTAATCTACATTCAGCTGCAAATAACAAAAACCCAATGAAGAATTGCTTAAACCATCAGGATTTTTATTGTTTACTCAACACACAGTCTGAAAGTAGATGGTCCAGAGGTGGATTTGGTGACTTGATGACTCCATAAAGGAATTACGCTCATGTATTATTCCTCATGATCACACAATGGCTGCCACAGCTCCAAACATCATATTCTCACGTGGCAGAATGGAAGAAAAGAGGACAAAAAGAACTTTCTCCTCACATTCTTCTCTCTTATCAGGAGGGGAAAATCTTTCTGAGATGCTTCCAGTAAAATTTGCAGTTTTACATTTCCTTAGTAAAACTGTCTACCCCTAATCCTGGCAAAGGGAATGGGATTGCCAGAGTTGTCTTAGGCCAAGGGTCTGCAAACATTTTCTATAAAGGGCCAGATATTAACAGTAAAGAATGTAGTGGGTCATATGATCTCTGTCACAACTACTCAGCTCTGCTGTTATAGTGTGAAAGCAGCCATCGACAATAAGGAAGCAAATGAATGAGTCTGTGGTCCCATAAAACTTTATTTATCAAAACAGTTGGCAGCTGGTTTGGGCCAGTCCTTGTCTTAGACCAGTCACAATGTCACTGAGTACTTGGCTGCCCTGATCAAAGTTGGACTCCATGAGCAACGAAGCTGCTGGGCAGACTATACCGCAGGGACAGTGGTTCCACAACACTTCCAGGAAAGAGCTAAGCTGCGAAGTTATAAGAACCAAATACTTACAGAGAACTGTCAGGAAGCTAGGGATTACACTCGTGTAGACATGCAAAAGGAACATGCCTTCCAAGGCTTCCCAGCATCTATACCAGTGCTTTAAACTGCCTTGGAAGAGCACTAGTGTTCCTCAGAGGCCCCCGGCATGTGTGTATGAGAAACCACACTGAGGAAGTCAGTCCCAGGCCCCTTCCCCCATGACTTTAGCTAGCTAGAAACTTTCTATCTGTTTTACATATTGTGTTTCTATATATGGTTTGGGGGATTTTGAGAAGTGGGGGAAACAGGGAAAAATCTTAATGATAATAAAAATCAAAGCCACTGGCATAGAGGATAATATCTAATCTGCCATAAAACATCCCTTCCTAATTCTACCTCTCATGATCCCACTAAATAAACACTGCCTCCGGGAGATGCTCTATTCCAGTGGGCCAAGCGTTTCTCACGTTAGTCTATCATTGTGCCTTTTCTTCAACCTTGCGTTTCAGCTCTGCATGGCTGGAGACCCCCTCTTAACTCTGCTTGGATTGAAAGTTTCCTCAATAAACAGGGTTTCTTGTCAGTCTAATGAAAACATACTTATTTGTACTTATTATGTGCAAATCAAGTTACATACTTGGTACAAAAAGGAATATAAACATAAAAGATACAGTCTTTTTCCTCACAATTTCATAACCTCATTGAACAGAAAGAACAAAAATAAAAGAAGGTTGAGTATAAAGTGATGAGCATGATTAGAAAAATGTATCTTAAAGAAAAGGGATGGATATTTCCAAATGAGTTTCACCCTACATAGATCCCTTGGAGGGCATGCTTTCCAGCAGGGCTGCCATGACACAACTTTTGGGGGAGAATTTTCTTTTTTAGAATTACATTTAAATCCGTTTTTTAAACCACTGAAGAAAACCAGTCTCATTCAGTGAAAGTGTACCCTATTTTGTTTTACCAAAATGGTTTCTCTTAGCTTAATCACTGGCTTTTTTTATCAGACTCCACATGACATCTGAATGGTTCCAAACATCCTATCCACATCCAAAAGAGCAGTTGCCACCACTGAAGATTTAACAGACATGCCACAGGTTCTGAAAATGATTCTGCACAAGATGCTGCCACTATCCAGGGCGACAGCCACTCTGCAGTCACTATACACCTGAAAACACAAGACAGCAGGGGAGGCTCCTTCAGCTGACAAGAAGCTTCGTAGCTGGGGTGGGGGTAGTGGGGAGTTGGGCCTTGAAGTCAGGTAAGGTTTGGTTAAGAACAGGAATAAGTGTTCTATGATAGGGAAGCATTTTAGTCCCACAACTAGACTCTGAGGCCTGGATTCAAATCCCTGATTTGCCATTTGCTAGCTATGGACCTTAGACAATTTCTTAACCTCTGGCCTTCAGCCTCCTCAATTATGAAATGAGAATAATAAGAATTGGTGAGGCGCACATGCCTAATTAATAAGTTAATAAATGTAAGACACTAAATAAGATGTCAATGTTTGCTGTTATCAGTATTATTATTCCACATGACTGAATGAAATCTCATCAGCCAGCTTTCCTAGTTAATCTCGGGGATTTATAAATTGTCTCATTTTTCAGCTATTATAAGATGCAGTCCAGTCAAACTGAGAAACTTGGCCACCTCATTCAAATCAGTGCTTTTCTTCTCCCAACACCTGGAGCCTGGTTTAGGGTTAGAAACTTGCAGCTGGGAGAGGGGACTGGTCAGTATTTATTTCTCCTTTCTGGATACTCAGCCTTCTCCAATCCCTGGCTGGTGGCTCAGGTCTTTTTTTAGTCCATTTGGGCTGCAATACCAAAATACCTTAGACTGGGTAACTTAAGAACAACAGAAATGTGTTGCTGTAGTTCCGGAGTCTGGGAAGTCCAAGGTCAAGGTGCCTGCAGATTCGGGGTCTGGTGAGGGTCCACTCTCTGCTGCACAGATGGTGCCTTGTTGCTGCGTCCTCACATAGTGGGAGGGGCGAGGCAGTTCCTTCAACCTCTTTAATAAAATGGCACTAACCTCATTCACATAGGGCTCTACCCTCATGTCTTAATCACTTCCCAAAAGGCCTCACCTCTTAGTACCGTCACATTGGGTATCCGTCTCACACATGAATTTGGGGGCACACCAACATTCAAACCATAAGGTGTGTTGGGGCCCAAAGAACAAAGCTCTTCAAAAGAAGGGTTCAGTTGAAACTAGGGGTTGGTGCCCTTGGGGTGGCAGATGGGCACATGCTGGCTCTTTCTCTTACAAGGTGGGTTTTTTTCAATCCTGCCCTCCACTGTTGGAAGTTCCCTGCCCATAGCTCCTTGACATGGGCAGCCCCTGCTGGCTGGCCACTCGCTTGTCACCCTCAGGTGCTGCTTTGTGCCGATTACTTTGTCCCTGCCCCTGCTGGGGGAAGTGGGCCCACTTTGCCCCTAGGGAGACTTCAGTGCATGCGGGCCTCGCAGACTGGAAGAAGAGGCTGTTCCAAATACCTCCTTTTCATGCCACTGCAAACAGTTCTCTCTGCTTTCAGGTGACATCCGTCCCTATGCTTCCCAAACTCCAGAAGACACCTAAAGCTCTCCAGGTGGTCCTCTGGGGGCCACTTCACTTATCTTGAGACAGGTGGGAAAGCACAGCACATGGGTGCGTCTCTGAAGAGAAAGGCTCACCGCCGGCCTCTGTGGCGGCTCAGCCTCCTATCACACAGCCTGAAGGTGAGGGATGGTGCGCTCCCCAACAACACCCCAGAGATGGTCTGCACACCTCACCTGAGAACGGGGGCGGGAGTTGTTTGGCGCAAATGATTCCACATCTGGGTCTCAGCAGAAATTCCAGCTCTCATGAACACAGGTCCCTTCTCAGTGTCTTGTTCGTGGGGGATCAATGCCAGGCTGGGGCAGACTAGGGGTGTGGCGGGAAACTACCTGGAGGGCAGCTTAGATGGCCCAGTGCGAAAGGCTTGATGACCAGGGACCGGGCTTCCCGGTGTAGACAATGGGCAGCCAAGGAGGATTTCTCTTTTCTCTTCCATAGGCAAGTACAGCTCCGGTTCCTGGACTTACCTTCGCATCCACATACCTCGCTCTTTCCTAGTGTCCAGTGGGCCCTTGGAATATTTCACTTAAAGTAAAAAAAGAAGAGTGGCAAACATGTGCCTATGGTGGGGGTGGGGGTGTTAGACAGCAGTAAGGGGACATAAGACCAGCCACAAGCCAACAAGGGGAAAAGTGACGAAAGAAAAACAATTCCAGGGAGCAGAGAAAAAAGTAGGCTCTCTGAGGCCTCACACTAAATGAGGACGCCTGGCGCCTGCGGCGAGGTCAAATGAGGTCAGACGAGCTTATCGCTCCTGTCCCGGGAATTAAGGGCATCCCGGGGACAGCTGGAGCAGGAGCAGGAGGTTCCCCGAGCCCTCCTCTTCCTAAGCATGTCAGGAGCCAGGAGGCGGGTGCGGGAAGGTGCCTCCGAAACGCTGCTGGTTTGTGTCTTTCACCAGCAAAAGGGGAGGCTGCAGGTTGCTTCTCCGGGGAGGGGAGCTCAGCCAGGAGCCCAGAGGAGAGACAAAGAATAACTGACGGAGTCTTCGCATGTCTAAGAACCAATTCTTAGTGTATGGCCCCTAAAGCAAAAACAAAACAAAACGCCCCTGAAAACATCAACAGACTTTTGCAGCAATTGCAGGCCCCGAGTGCTGATTCCGAGTCTGGGACTGAGGGAGATGCCGTGCGGCCGTCAGGTGCACGCCACCCCGAGGCATCCCGAGACCCGGGGGCGGCCCAGCGGCGGCCCGGGGGAGCACGCAGCCCGGCGTCCTCTCGAACCGGAAAACTTTCGCAAGGCGGGCTGCCCCGCACCGGCCGCCTGGGCTGGCGCGCGCGCCGGCCGAGGGCACGCGCGGCGCGGCACTGCCACCTTGTGGGCGGCGGCGGCGGCGGCGCGGCGGGCAGGCGACAGAGGGCTGGGAGCCGGCGCCGGCCAGCGCACGCCCGCAGCAACGCGCCGGCCGAGCGGGAGCCCGCGGAGGCGGGGCGGGGCGGGGCGGAGCGCGCCGGCGCCGGTCACGTGGGTTAGCAACAGGCAGCAGCCAATGGGAGCGCGAGTCAGGTGGAGCGTGCGCTCGCCGCCCGCCCGGGGTGCCGGGGCCCGGGCTGGAAGCGGCCGCGCGCGGGCCCTGGGGGACCACGGGGCAGGGAACCCCGAATGGGTGTTACGCTGGGAAGGGAGCCCATTGTCGCAGCGGGGGCGAGCAAGAGCTCTAAAATAGGACTGGCCCGTTCCCACGCTCCGCCGCAGTGACCCCGGCGGGGGGCAGCGGGCGGGAGCGACTCCGGGAGCAGGGTTCCTCCCGGCATCGGCCACTTGTTGCGTTGCCAGGGCCTCGGACCGAGGCTGCCTCTTGGTCCGCAGAAGGGAGTTAAGACAAAAAGAATAAGGAAGCCCCTGGCAGTGGCGGGGTCCGTCGTTCCCCGTGCTCTGCCTGTAGCAGGTAAGGGAGACGGGCACCGTCCTTAGGGAGCCGAGGCTGGCGCCTCGAGCTAGGAATTGGGTCAGAAAGAAAAAGCTTAGTTGGTTTTAATTATTTTAAATGGAAAAGCCACATCCAAAAGTACAAATAACGGCTTTTACAGTAATCCCACCATGTTGACACAAACCAGCAGAGAAAACCACGGCACGAACCCCCAGAGCTATATTGCAGGACTTGGGCGAAGTCGGGACGGGCAGGCAAGCGTGGTTTCATTAGATTCCTCCTCTTCGCTTTCGTGGTCTGGGCACACATTTCATCCTGTTGATAGGGCATCTGTCATCCGCTCACACTTCTCTCTGGGAGTTCACCTCGTGTTTCTTCCTCTGAAACGAATCCAGGGAGCAGGTGGCCTCCCAAGGGCATCTAATCCATTGCCTGGCCTCAAGGAACTTGGGAAGACTGTAAGCTGTGACACTGTGGGTAGGTGTTACGGGGACAAGAATATCCCAACCTGCAGGATCTAGCCATCCTGTTCTTAAAGTTCCGAAAGGAAAGATGTTGTGCAGTTTTCTTTGATAACCTACTACAAATGTGAACCACCTTAAGTAAGATATAAGAACATTGTGATCCCAGGTTTTGTTTGTTTCTGTTTTAAGCTCATTCAGGGTCAGGCTGACCAATTGCAGAGGGCAATTGAACATTTGTCCAGTGGCTTAGGGCAGCGGTCCCCTACTTTTTTGGCACCTGGGACTGCTTTCATGAAAGACAAATTTTCCACAGATGGCGGGTAGGGGAGCAGGGGATGAGAGGGAGGTGGAGCTCAGGCGGTGACATGTGCCCAGTTCCTAACTACCATCGTGCATGGGCACTTCCTGCTGTCAGGAACAGGGATCAGTGTGCCAGCTGACACTGGGAACCGTGTCCGGTACATAGGCATGAGGATCTGAGTTGTATTTTCTTCCTTTATGTGGCCCCTGCTAGCTGAGTTCATTGATTTATTTAGAAAACAGGCCTTCTACACCTACCATGTGTTGATATAAATCTACCATACTTAATGGCTACATTCCTTCACATTTGATTTTTAAATGTATCGTACTCTTGAGTTCCTGACCAGGACAGGGTTTTAAAGATGTCATGAGGATGTGCATTTAGTCTGAATCCACAACATGTATTAAGCTCCAACCAAGTGCCAGGTCTCTGCTTAGGTACTGGGAATATTGCATTGCAGCAAGGAATTTGCAGAATGAAATGGACTCTTACAGAAAGGAAGTGAGAACCAGCGTCCTGTTTCCACAGTCACCTCCCCCACACTAAGTGACTGCTGTTCTCTCTCAATCTGCTCCCTCAAACTCCTCCCTTCATTCTTTCTGGGGCTTCTTTGATCATGGAGCAATTGGACGTCTTTGATCACGTCTTTGATCACGGAGCAGTATGTTTAATATTATTAAATAATGCGATGGGAAAAGTCATGGGCTAGGAATAAAAAACTGTACACCTGGTTCCAGCCCTGACGCTGCCAGTTGACACAATCCTTAACTTTCAACAAGCCTTTAAGAGCTGAATCTTGGTATCTTGGTTTCCTCATCCCTACAATGGAATAAAAATTCTTTCTTGACAACTCCACACATTCAAGATTCAAGGCCTCCATTTTCTTCTCTGTAAATTGAGGGGTTTGAACTAGATTTACAATTTGCAAATCCTCTAGAAGTGGATTCCCTTTTTAAATTAAAATCCAACATAAAATCCCAACACATAAAACAAAGACAAGCTGGCTTTAATGGCCCTGAGGGAGAAGCCTCTGAGTCCTGTATACTATCCTCCCCTACCCTTAAAAAGCCCTGTGGCACCTATGCAGAATCCCAGGTTTCCACTGCACACAGTGTGAAACTCACTGTGCTAGGTGATTATTTTAAAGTACCTTCCATTTCCAAAATTCTATAAATCAAAATTTTCTAATGTGTGTTTCTATGATGAGATTTAGCCCGTTTTCTTTCTTCATTTATTAATTATGTCGTAGGAGATAATCACCAGCTAAAACCAAAATATCTTTCGTTACTCCCTCCCTGTTTTTAAAGCCAATCTCTCTGCTACAGAACAAAATTAGATTTTGATGGAGCATAGTATGGTGTAATGAGAAAAACGCCACACTGGGGATGAGGAGACATTAGTTCTAACCCTGGCCCTGCTTTTTTAAAACTAGTTCTTTGACTAGTTGATTTGATCAAGGACTTTACTAACCTATCCAAATCTAGAAAATGAGGAGGTTGGGTTGCTTAGTAATCATAGGCATGCACATGAACATTTCTGGAGCCCATGCCCTAATGAGTTTATTTAAATTAAATAACTCTCAAATTCTACACTGCCTACAGGCTGAGTCGCTCCATCACCCTCTCTTCAGTATATACACTTGCTCTATTTAGAGAGGGAGAGGGAGGTGGGAAGACAAATTAGGTTGTAAATGACACCACCAGGACATCAAACTAGAAATATCAACGGAATCATTGTGGTGTTTGCACAGGTGGTGCGAGCCCACAGCATGCCTTGACCCCAGCTCACCAAGCAGGAGTCACATCTCCATTATCACAGGGTTCTGCTGGACATTAAATGCAGCATGTGCATTCATTAGAGCAAACTACGAAATCCAAGAAAACCCCAGGGTTTGGAGAATGTTTAAAACAAACAGTCTGGGTTAAGGACCCAGGACCTGGGGTTGGACCAAAAGAAGTGTCCCCACAAAAGACAAACAATATGATTCATTGCCTCCGAGCATGCACATCCTGGGAAAAAGCAACTTCAGGGGTGGACACAAGAACAACAGCTCTGGTCATGGCTGTGACTTGGTTATAAGTTAACTTTATGGGTCACCGAGTGTCTGGAAACAGACTATAAAAAGAAGAAAGGGTGGCCCAAGCATCTTTGTGTTGGAAATGACTGTGACCATTTGCTTCTGGAAGGGAGATGTATTGACGGCAATAAAACTTGATAGGCTCAGCACTTGTCTGTTAAGGCAGGAATCGGAAGTAAACTTTGGACCTGAGTAATTGGTATGAATCTGTGTTTAAGAGCCAGAGCAGAGGGGATTTTTATTCCAAGCAGTAAACAATATGGTATCCAACTGATGCACACGATCCGCCTTCCTGACGACCGCTAATCCTAGGAGCCCATCTGCAGGTACATCTTCCGGGTTAATCCTGTTGTCCAAGCAAGTAGGTACAGTTCGACTTTCTCTATACTGGCTTGTTTAATCTCCCTCTTTTTCTTGGAACAGCAGCATATTTAAGGTAAAAATAAAAACATCAGCTATTGAGACCTGCTGTCTTTAACCGTGTCCATTTTAGGGAAAACAATGCCTTGTACATAATGTTAACTTCTATCCAATTATGTCTAACTTTAGCATCCTTCAGTTAGCCATTAAGCACACACTTGCACATAATCCTATGTTACAGAGCATACCATCCAAAGTTGTAGACAACAAATAAAAAACAAGATTAGGTCAGAAATGCTTCAAAAATACACACCATTTTTTGACTTAATTTTTTTCAAGGATGGGGGGTGCATTGCATGTTTCACTCAGAGTATGATGTAGAGCTGAATTGCAGGAGACCAAAGAGCTAATCTTAACTATCGTTGTCTACAGCTATGTGGCAATTGAACAAAACATCACATCTCTGAGGCTCATCTTGTTCATCTGAAAAAACGAGGAGGTTGAATTGGGTCATATTTTATATCACAAAGCTTAACTATAATAATAGCTAATGTTTACTAAAACAAGCACTTTGCTTTCTTTATCAGTTATTGCTCATGACAAGCCTATGATGTACGTATTATTATTTTCCCCATTTTTTCAGATAAGGCAACTGGGTTTAGAGAGGTTTTAAAACTTGTCCAAGGTCACACAGTGAGTAAGTGGCAAATCTGGCATTGGAACCTCCTCTTCCCCCAGCTCCCAAGTTGCACTCAACGATTTCACAATACTGAACTGCCTTAGAGTTGATCTAGGAAGGAGAGCTCCCTAATTTTTTATTTATCTCATATTTTCATTGCAACTTCCTGAGAGCTATCAATAGAAGTCACCCCGACATTGGCTAGTACTCTCTGATCTTTAGAGACTGTCCTGTAAGTGGTTGCTGAAGCAGAAGGTGGAAATACCTACCTGGGAGAGGGGAGGTAGCTTCAGGGGACAGTGCGTCACTCCTTTGAGGATTGAGTAGGAGACCACACTTTTGGCTAGTGACTATGCCCCAGCATACAGGATCCATCAGGAAACAGCCACCCAGAAAAGACAGGAGGGACCCAGTGGTGCTTGGCCAAGACCTTTCTCTCACAGACCCTTTAGACCAAGCCTGGCTTCCACATCTCCCCATAGCTATTCAGTCAACACAATGCCAGGGATATATCCGAGTATAGCTAAGAAATAGCAGCTGAACCCTCCTTCTCAGGAAGCTAGGGTGCCCAGAACAGTGCATGAGGTGGCCCAATTTGATTTCTGGTTCCCCCACACCTGAGGCCACTGCTCCTGCAGGGACACCTGCAAAGTGTTCAGATTGAAATACTACTTAGGGCCCACATGCCGAGTGACCAAAGACTTAGACTCTCCGGAATAAAATGATCCGACTGATGCAAATAGGATCTAAAGATAGTATCTCTGAAAACCTTGGGAATATTTGGGTTTCCACAATGTTTAAAACAAAAAATAGCAATTTATACTGAGAGGGACAATAATGACCCGAAGATGGTTTACATGCAGTCCTGGATCTTGGAAAAACTTGCTGTTTTGTGGGGTACAACAGAGCTCCCCCTTGGGACTGATTTGGTTAGTCTAGTTATCCCAAGACCAGAAAAAAAGTACATGAGAGATAAGTATAATTGTTTTAAAAAAATATACAAATTATTACCACTTAATGGATTAAACAGAAAATAATCAGTTGATGAATGTCAACTACAAGCAATTTCACGTTTCTTTCTTGAAAATACTGGAGCTGTCAGAAACAAACAAAACAATCTTATCCATTATCAAGAAAGAGGAAGCAGTTATGCACATTCTCAAGAATAACAATGGAAGAGTTAATTCTCCATTTCTTGTTTATATTAGATTAATCTTGAATCTGTATTATGGATATAAATTACACTTCCTCCAATAAATTCAATTTTGCAGATGTGGATATACTTCTCTTCCAGTCTATTTTTAGTTGCTTGAAAACTGCCCCACATTTTGCTGATCACACATACATTCTCTGAACCCCTAAATCAGCTCCCTGAGGCGATAATTACCATGTGGGGAACCCCTCTTGAGGAATGACTGAATCTTCCAGTGGAAAGAAGTCTGACTCAGACGCTAGGAGACCAAGAATTGATTCTAGCTCTGCCCCTAACTAGATGTGAACTTACACACAAATTACTTTACCTGTCTAGTTCTGTATAAAGGAAGCAAAATTCGATTCCTTCTAGCTCGAAAATTCTGTCTTTGCCTAACTCTCATGAGCAGAAACAGGGATTCCTTCCTGTGTGAGAAAACTACATGTCTGGGGGCTGGAGACTGAGCCCTGGACTCCGGAATCAAGCACGTACAGAAGAGCAGGGGGCAGAGACTACCACCCAATTCCCAGGAAACTCCCTGGGTGGATTCCAGGTAGGAGGAGGCATTCCTGCTTGTAGCCTGGAGCACACACTGAAGATCGGGACAGCTGGACTCCTTGGGGTATGACATTGGGTAGACCTGTTTATTGTCTTCCAATTCAGCCAAGATACTTTCATCAAGAGAGGGGATAGTTTTTTGTTGGGTTTTTTTTTTTTTCTTGTTTGTTTTACAAACAAATGAGATTGGGAGGGGAGGGAAGAGGTATTCCAGTGAGTTATCGAGGGGATGATTCACACCCAGTGCTTGTTCTCATTCCCCCTACAATTAGTCTGTGACTCACTTCCCTGGGTTGCTGGGGCCTGGCAGAGAGGGTTTCATGCTACAGCCAGCCTCGCATGCAGCCACCCACCAGCACGGCTTTCTCGTCCTCTCTGTGTTGCAGTTCCAGCCTGATGATGACACCATTCCACCTTCTAGGACTTGCCTCTGATGGGAACATTCAAGAGAGATTTTTTCTCTGAGTTTGAACACTGCAGTCAAGGAGGCTGGAGCTAATTTTGTTTCCACCACCTGAAGGAAATACCGGGACTCATGGCCTTTCTAT
Source organism: Varecia variegata (assembly GCA_028533085.1). Classification (NCBI taxonomy): domain Eukaryota; kingdom Metazoa; phylum Chordata; class Mammalia; order Primates; family Lemuridae; genus Varecia; species Varecia variegata. The sequence goes on along the minus strand of CM052440.1, from coordinate 98,534,239 downwards.
GCCTGTATGGCAGATCCATACGCTCAGTCAAAAGCAGAGGGAAAAGAGGAATTACCCAAAATTCACTGAAAAAGTTGTATATATTTGTTGTTTCTAGCTACCTCTCTCTTCCTGTGACCTGCTGATTACTTTCCTGTTACACTGTGTGTTTGTGAGGACACTTCAAAGGGGCAAGAATTTCCACTCTCCATACTACTTTTGTACACATCTCTTTAATCTTCAACACAACCAGGCAATGTGTCATTATCTCCATTTTACAGATTTGGAAACTGAGGCCCTGGGAGAGAAAGTGACTTACTTAAGCAGGGGAGCTGAAGACGACAGCAAGTTCTTCTGAGTCCTGGGCCTGCGGTCCCCTTGTGCCCCACAGTATGCAAGAGACCAAGTGACAAGAGGACATGTCGTGAAACAGGCTGCAGAGGAAGACGAGGTGGGCTCAGGCACAGCTCAGACCGGCCTCGGAGTGTTCCAAGGTGGTGTGTAGTGACCTGGTGTGTGGCCATGCAGGCCAAGATGAGGATGTTCTTTGTATCTAAGCATCCTTTACGTATAGAATATAAACAAGGGAGACACAGAGCTGGAGAAAGCCCCTTCCTGCACGGTTGTGGACTTCCCCCACCTTCTCATCTCGTAATTGCAGGGTCTTCCCACCAGCCAGCACTCACCTCACTCATCCTGGAGCTGATGGGAGCCTGGAGAGATCCCAACGCTGACATGGGGTAAGAAGGAAAAGAGGGAAGGAACAAAGCAACGCCCTGCCCAGAAGGTTCTAGCTGCTCTCCCTATGCAGGGGTCCAAGCTCGGCCTCAGGCCTCCTCGTCTTACTATTTGGCCCATGGGGAAGAGTGTGGAGGCTTACTCAGCCCCACGTTCTTCTGAAGGCCTGGCTTTCCCTCCACCATCTCTGTGAAACAGGGACTTTCTGGAATGTGTCTCATTACCGCTCACAGGAAAGTGCTTGGAAAACTTTCAGAAGGGCGGGGTGCTTGTTTTAGGGGCAGGGGGCAGGGAACAGCTGCAGGGCTGTTCTCTCTAGGCAGGAGGGAAGAAACCAGAGATGGAGGTGAGTGAGGAAGCAGGGGGCTAGTGCTGAGCCTGGGAGGGAGGGCTGTGTGTGTGCGTGTGTGTGTGTGTGTGTGTCTGTTTTTGCTTGGGTGCATGTGTGTCCGTCTACATGTCTGCGTGTGTGCACGTGCATGGGGTACAGGGGCAGGGGCAGTGGTCGTCAGGGCTTACAAGAGAGATGATCAAGACTGAGAAATGCTCTGAGCCGAGGAAGGGCTTTCAAATATTTCCAAAATGCTTGAAAACTCCAACCTACATGTTGCCCCTGCCACCTCCCTGCACCCCTAACACCCCACGCTCCACAGCCCAGCGCTCCCCCTGGGGAGGGGCCCCAGCAGTGTTGCACAGAGGATTCCACCCAGCTGCCTGTTGAAGGACTCTGCCAGTCTCTGCCAGTTTCCCTTGAAATGACAGCACATCCTGAGACTCAGTTTCTTCGTCAGCAAAATGGGAGTAGTAATGCCCATGGCAAAGGAGCCGCGTGGAAAATGAATGAGTTCACACAAAGAAGGCACAGCACCAGGCACGTGGGAGGTAATATGTTTTAGTTTCTGAGCGTTTATGGGGTGTCAGCCATGCGGCAAGAGCAGACAAGCGTGGCGCTGGGAGCCACGCACACTTTGCGTGGATAGCTAGTTCTAACCCTCGCTCGCCGTCTGGCCTTGGGCAAGCCACCTGACCTCTCTGGACCTCAGTTCGGCCACTTCCAGCCCCTTTGCCCAGTGGATGGGGGGCAGCCAGCCAGATGAGCACGGGGTCACAACTGAGCAAATGACCGCAGCTCATCTAACCAGTGTGAAGCTTGTGACTTCTGTTTGCTGGTTGTGAGAGAGGAGTGTCCACGCTGGCTGACGTGAACAAGGAGGCTGCCCTCCTTATGCACAGACTTCTTAGGTGGCTGGCAGCACGGCTTGAGATCGTGCTGGAAACTGGTCTTGGGTGAGGCTGACTTTGAGGAGGCCAGAGAGGCAGGAGAGCCAAACCAGGGACGTTGCAGAGCCACCGGATCCAACCTCAAATGAGGCCCACCTGTCTCTGGCCTGTTCAGTTACAGCAGCCAGCTAAGTCCCTCCAGGGCAAGCTCCTCACTAAAATGCCACCGTGCACTATGGCACATTGCCAATTTGAGCCAGACTTGTTGGCAATTGCTTCTGTTTCAGCAGACTACCCTCTGCTCAAATGGGGCCCATCTGAGTCATCCCAGAGGAGAGCTCAGAGCCCCAGGTCCCCCTCGCCTCACCTCTTTGCTGCCCAAGAGCACAGAGTGTGTCCCAGAGTGTGGAGATAGGTGTGTATCTGCTACGGTCTGAATGTTGGTGTCCCCCAAATTCATATGTTGAAATGCTATCCTCCAAGGTGCTGGTAAATGGAGGTAGGAACTTTGGAGGGTGATGGGGTCATGGAGGCAGAGCCCTCCTGAATGGGATTACTGTCATTATAAATGAGGACTGAGAGATGTGCCTTGGCCCTTCCACCGTGTGAGGACACAGCAAGAAAGCACCATCTGTGAACCGTAACCTTCTCCAGATATTGAACATGCCAGTACCTTGATCTTAGACTTCCCAGCCTCCACAACTGTAAGAAATGAATTTCTGTTGTTTATAACCACCCAGTCCATAGTATTTTATTATAGCAGCCTGATTGGACTAAGGATCAGAGTCTATTTTCCACTAAGATCCCCCATCAAACAGTGGACATCGCTGAGCATTGTGTGCCCTTTGGCTTCTCTACTGCTGTATTAGTTAGCTGTTGCTGTGTAACAAATTACCCCCCCCCCCCCCAGACACAACGACTTAAAAGAGCAAACATTTCTCACCTGAGGAATCCAGGAGCAGCTTGGCTGGCTGGTTCTGGCTCAGGGTCTCTCTTGAGGTTGCAGAGACGTTAGCCAGAGCCACAGTGATTTCAAGACTTGCCTAGCACTGGTGGGTCTGTTTTCAAGCTCACTCAGGGAGTCACAGGCATGACTCAGTTCCTTATTGGCTGTTGTCTGGAGTCTTCAGTTCCTTCACACATGGGCTTCTCAATAGCTGCTCAGAGAGAGAGGGAGAGAGAGTGGGCGAGCCAGCCCAAGGCAGAGGCCATACTCTTGAAATAACCTAATCTTGAAAGTGACACACCATCACTACTGCCAGACATTCTCTGTGGTCACACAAACCAATGCTGGTGCAACATGGGAGAGGGTTACGTGGTGTGAATACTGGGTGTGGAGACCAGGAGACAGGGATCGTTGGGGGCATCAGGAAGGCTAGCTGCCACGACTACACTGCGGCCTTCCTGGCCTTCCCTCTCCTAGCCCCAGCCACCTCCCTGGGGTTTCCCTCTCTCTCCTCTTCCCTCATCTCCCCTCAAGGCAGTGAACCTTCACCCATGTCTACGGGACAGTTCTCTCTCCAAGAGAAATGATTAGTAAATCATTTAAGAAATGGAAAGTATTTTTTATCCTTTTCCATTATTTATATGTATTTATATATCTATTTATTTATCCTCCCTTGATAATAAATGGAAAAACTTTAAATAACTATAAAGCACTGACCATTCCTTAAATTTTTCTCCCAACTTTCTCCACTCTCCACCCAAGACCACAGTGTCCTTTTCCTGTGGGAATTATTTACCCCTTGGAAGCCAGTGAGTCTCCTGGTCACTGTGCACTGCCCCCCACGCCCTGTTTCCCATGCCTCCCTCCACCCAAGCCATGTGCACGGCCAGCGCAGCCCCTAAATCGGCTGAGTCTGGGGACAGAGGCCAGAGGGCAGTTTCCCTTCCAAGCCAGGTAGTGGAGACTTCATGCACTTCATTCAGACAAACATAAGTGGAGGTGACAGGGCAGACACAAGTCGTTTTTCTCTGGCACTGCTTTGGAGGGATAAAGTCCTGAGTTAGGAGGGGGGGACATGCTAAGAAGAAGATCATTGATTCAGAATGTCCGAGACCTATTTTCCACGTATGCATATATTTAGCCAATATTATTGAGCCTCTATGAGGTATCAAGCCCTATTCTGTGGACTAGAAAAACAGTAGGAACAAAAACATCCAAAGTCCCTGCCCTCTTGGAGCTTATATTCTAGTCGGTAGAGACTGGCAATAAACACATAAATATATACTAGGCTAAGAAGAAACATAAGGCTACCCAAAGAGAATGACAAAATGGTGCACTGTGTCTGATCCAGTAGTCAGGGAAGGCTTTTCTGATAACCCATCCCTGGTTAACTTTATTTCCAGAATTTAGACCCAGTGACTCCAAAGAGTACAATAATTGGAAAAAGATTTTTTACCAGGTAAAGAATGAAACATAACATGAGATACAGAAAATGGTAAGAAATAAAGGAGTTAAAAAAGGGTATGCCTTAGAAAACTTTTTATATAACATACACATATCATTTGAATCCACCAAAGAATGTATTAAAAATCTGTCATCATTGTACATCCAGTAAATGCATCTGGGTTTACCTTAAAACAAAAATAATATGTTAAAAATAAAACTCAAAGTATTTAGTGATGGAAACAAAATAAATATATGTCACTTATCAAGACTTCCCTGGAAACTGGGATATTGAATACAAGCCCACTTCCTTAAAAATGGCCAAACCAAACAAAAAAGAACAATGTTATAATGGAAAATAAATGAAATTTTTCTTCACTGAGAAATCCTTCTCGATTGCACAGGGGGGACTGGCAGATGCACTTATCCTCAGAAGCTGTGGTGAGAGCTCGGATAGAGGGGCAAGAGGAGGTCATAGCTCTTTTGCAAAACCCTGTCTGTGTCATGGGCTGGTCTTTTCCGTGCTTTTCTTTCCAAATTTCTTATCCAACTTCTTTATCTGACGAGTCTGTCACACGGTAAGCAATGACCATTGTTCTGTAAGGTTTATGAGCTTTTCGCAAGTCTAAACAGCCTCTAATGGAGTCTTCTGTGACCTGCCCCTCGCTGCCCACCGCCCCACTCTGAATCGCCACCAGGTTGCCCAGCCGATGGGACCCTCACCACATACCGCGTGCCTTGGCCAACTGCTCTTGGCATAGGTATTTAAAGATACAAAGGGATGAGAGCTTTAAATGTCTGTTTTTTGGAATCTTCCCGTGGGATGTCTCCATAAGCAATCAAACATCATGACGGTTCTCTTGTGTTTTATGATGAGCAAAGGCCTCTCCTGTGCTTTCACGTGCTTAGTCTTCACAACAGCCCAGTGAAAAGATGGGAGTTGGAATTGCTAGCCAATCACCAAAGCCATTTCCGTTAGTCCTTGGACACATGGCCAGATGACACTGCTGATCCCTTGCACTTGGGTGTGGCCATGGGACTGAGCCACCTCCCAGCCCGTGGACACCTCCCATGTTCTCCTGCACTCTTTCCTCTCCCACGGCAAACCTGTGGAGACGCAGGGGCACGTGAAAGGAGCTTGGGTCTCTTAGTCACACAGAGAGTGGAGCTACCTGCCCGTTAGGAAGATTCATTCTGGGGGGGAGATACATATGTATATTGCATCACCTACGTGAGGGCTTTCTGTTATCACAGCTAGCGTTATCTCACTACTGCTTGCTTCTCCAGTGTTTTATTATCAACACAACATACTTTATCTTATGTGAGAAAGCTGGGAGCAAGTATTATTTTTGTTACACCCCCTCCCTTTCAGATTGGGCAAACTAAGGCTCGGGGATGCTAAATAATGTACCCAAGGTCACACAGCTAATAAGAGGTGAAGTTAGATACATGATTTAGGTTTAGTCAGACCCAACCCTGTGGTCTTTCCACTAAACCATGATAATTTCACAAGATTTTAGCAATCCTAGCTTTCTAAGTTATTCTGTAGGTACTGTGCAGAGGGAGATAATTTAGCAGCATGTATTAGTATTTGCTGTTGATATTCTTCTGGTCTCGAACTGAAGTCTTCAACCTAGTGTGCAGTACGTTGCTCACTGCCCGCGGGGCTCCGTAAGTAGTGCTACACCATTGTTCTCTGGTAAGATGCCATCTACCTACTGGAGTTTTCTAAAATCCAATAGGAACGTGAAGGGAGAAACAAATAAAATCCAATAGGAACAAGTTAACCCTTTCCTTCTCCTCCACTTTAAAAGTAAATGCTTGCATCCTTTAAATAATCATTGAATAAATATTCAATATCCACTAGGTGCAAAAACTATGTACGATGCTGTGAGAGATTTAAAAATAAATACACAAAACACACAGCATAGTGGTTAAGAGGATAGAGTATGGAACAAGTGCCTAAATTTAAATTCTGAATGCACTTCTTACCAGCTGTGTGACCCTGGACAAGTTACTTAACTTCTCTGTTTCTATGTTTCTTGACCTGTGGAATGGGGATAGTATTAGTAAGTACTCATGAAGATGTTGTGAAGATTAAATGAAGCTACACATAAAAAGCACTTAAAGGGCTCTTGGCACCAAATAAATGCTCAAGAGCTGTTAACTGTTCCTCTCAGATAAATGAAAGTGATATACCTAAGCCTTGGCTAGGAATAATTGTTGTACCAGTACCATTCACAAACTTAGTTATGAAATTCCATTTTCCTCTCACTGCTTAAAATGACCAATGTCTTGGTGCAGTTTTTCTTAAACCATGAAAATCTCTCTTCTTTATATACAGTGAATAGTGCACTTTTTATTCAATCTTTTCTGTAATTGGGCACTAAAGAGGGAAACGCTCTCTCTCTCTCTCTCTCTCTCTCTTTTTTGTGCCAGACACTACACTAAGCACTTTATGTCTGGGTTTTTGGTTTTGTTGTGTTGTGTTTAATCCTCTTGACAACCTCAATTTCCCATTTGCAGATGAAGACCCCTAGACTTCAGAGAAAATAGTATGTAAGTGTCAGAGCTGAGATTCAAAATCAGATCTGTCCAGCTCCTAACCCTTAAAGCTAATCCCCTCTCTGCCCTGGTGCTGTGATTCTAGGCTAGTCTGATTAAAGCCCCAGAATTTCACAACCTTTTAAGAATACAGTCAAGAAGGAAGAGATCATTGTTTCAACCTGCCTCTGAATCATAGGAAATGATGGGTCTTGATATTAACAAGGCAGCTTCTCTCCTAAGTGTAGAGGACCCTTGAAAAGGGTATTTTAATCATGGGTGTCATATTTTATGATTGTGTCTGTTTGTATTTAGTATACTTGTTATCCTTGATGTTTTCGCCCCGAGGACATCAACCGAACAAAATTGCATACATCTTTGTGGATTACCCTTTCTGCATCCATAAGTTATCTGCCCTTTTAAAATAATTTGCACTAAAACACCAAGTGTTTTTTCTAATGGGAATAGACAGCTAGTGTTTTTTAATGCAAATGACTTCTCCCCACATTCTCCCCAGCCCAGAGCTAAATCTGCAGCTGAAGTGGAGAGCTCTGTGCTTCCAGAAGCAATTTAGGCACAGCAGTTGAGAGCGGCAGTGTGACTTAAAACCCCGTGCTCTGTGTTAGGGAAGGCTAAATGAGTTATCAGGAAAAGATCCAATATGATGAGCAGGAATGTTTTAAGGGCATTTATTATAATATTAACCACTTTCGTTTTAAGAAATCAGCTTCCACTCAGGTGGTTTTGTTTGTGTGTAAAGACTAAACTGTTAAATAAAAGCACAATCAATGGGATCACAAGGTTTCATTTTCTCCTGGAGGTAAAATGTTGGACCTTTTTTTTTTTTTAAACTGTGATAGTATTTCTGAACTCTATCCATGGCGAAAATCAAGAAATTCAATTTTAACTTATACCTTATTCTAGTGCTTACGTGTATGATGTTGTAAGTTTCTAAATGTGTACATTTATTTAGCTACTTACTCTTGAATAAACCAAATATCAGTTCAGTATAGTAATAGATCTGAATATTTAAGTAGAGAAAGGAACATAAGCCCTGCATCAAGAAGGAAAACTTGAGAATTGCCACCTCTTGGCTAAAAATAAATATATTTCTCACTGTAGTCCTTCTTTATATATATTAATAACTGACTTTGGAAGAAAAATAAATGGAAAAAACACTATTATAAGACTAATGAGATGTTTGAGAAATGGACTCTGCAGGCAAAAAGCAGCCCACAGAAAAGAATTATGCATGACCTCAATTGTTGTTAGAATCATAATTAATAATTACAGTCAGTTCTTAAGCAGTAATTGCTACAGTGTCACTTCCAGCAACATTCTAGCCAAAGCACCCCCGTACAGTGGCTCCCGGCCTGTTAGCAGTTGGACAGCACAGCTCGTCTGTGGTGGGAATGGAGACAATTTACCCTGGGAACCCTGACTCGGGGGGATGTGAAATCATTTGCAGACCATTAAATGAGCTGCACCCTGGAGGAGCAAGGAGTCCCAGAGCAACTTTCTCATGCATTCCACACCCCAGCCTCCCAGGCATTCCACACTGTCCTGGGTCACCCTGGGACTCTTCAGCTGCTCGTGGGCTGTAACCTGGCCTCGCAAGACACGAGCCTACCACCTCAGCAGCTGCTCTTTCGCCATTTCCCACCACCCATTCTGGGCACCTACTAGGAATTTTCCTGGGGTTCTTGAGTCTACGCCCTGATCTCCTGAGCTATCCTGCTCATGAAGGTTCCCAAACTGCCGCCCAGACTCACTGCAATGGAGCTTCGAAAAGTCCTGGGGAAATTCACTTAATAGTCACCTTCCTGCCTCCCTGGATGGTGACAGCAGCTGAAGCTCTCTACTCAGCAAATGACCCGTTTGCTCTTCTATCCCAGAATTCTCCCCTTGCTTTTCTTCTCTGGTGTCTCTTTTTCCATATCACATTACCACTCCCAAAAAGAACATGGGAAGAGTCAAATAGCCTTTGGTCCTCCCCTGCAAGCCTTCATGCCTGCTCAGCGTCACTCTCTAAACTCTTTCCCAGGAGCAGACTCGAGCATTTTAAATTCCACCCTTTCCTTCTCCCCCACTTGAACAGCAAGTGCTTGCATCCTTTAAATAATCATTCCTCTGTCTCACTGGAATCTCTGCTAGCCCCTTAGGCGCAATGACAGAGCACAAACTCCGGCTTCTTCCCCTGCTTTCAGGAGGCAAGGACCCTGGGGTCAGCCAACCGGGCTTCCTGTCTGGGAGACAATGTCTGCTCGCCCCTCCCACGCACACTGCCACCTGCACGTGCTTCAGCGCGGCCTTCGGTGGGCATCAGTCTCTCTCTTTGGGTCATTCCAGGATATAGCCCCTAAAGGGTAGGTGGATTTGTGTTAGGACCAGCATATGAGAACACCAAACATGTAACTGTGCCAATGTGATATTAACCCTACCAGTGGCTCTTTCTGCAGTTACGAGTGGATTGCTGACAGCCTAGGAAAAAGTTCTGCTGCTGGCAAGACAGATGCCTCCTCTCTGCTGAGTTCCCAGGAAGGGTGCTGGCTGCAGGTCATGAAGCAGAAAGGGTGATCTGGCTAGCTGGCTCTCCCCAAGCCCCTTCGAAGCCCCTGGAGTGAAAGGGGCATTGTAAGTTCAAAGGACAGCCATTAACTTATTTTTAAAAACGTTCAGCCTGCACATGAGTTATGACTATTAAAATTAGGATTGTCCCCACTTTCCTCTTTGTTTCCAGGGCAAAGGCTCCAATGGTTGGATGAAATGGAGTCCGAGGAAAGAACAGTCTGCCTTTTGGCATAGAAGGAAGCCTTCGTGCATTCCAGTTTGTTTCTGGAATTGCGATATCTACCACCCCAGAGAGAGATTTATTTTTTCCTTTATGGAATATGGAATAGAATCCTTACTATTTTTCATACCAATCCCATGAAATAAAGGGAAGAAGGAGAAGAGGAGGAGGAAGGGGAGGGGAGGAGGGATGAAAAGGTTTGGGGTCTGCAGTTTGACCTCGCATTCTATTTGGGACATGATGAATTATGTAGGAGATATTTTAAGGTGCTGTTTCTGACCCAAATAGCCGACGAATACCCTCCTTTCTTGCTCCCGCTGCTTAAGCAAAACCAGCTGTGCTCAGCATCTGGAAGAGTGGTTCTGACCTTGTTTTATCCTATTTGATTCCCACTGGCTTTTATGTTTTCCATAAATGATTGAAGAAAAGTTCTCAGTTGGAAATAGCAATAAAATCTTCCATAAATTTTTGGTTAGCACCAGCTTCAGGCAGATCACTGGATTCTCACTCTGCACGGTTGTGAGGTCTGTGAAGGTGACTGGCCGAGCCGAAAGGAGGCCCTGGATCCCATCAAAGAGGAAGCCCAGTAGTCCGCGTCCTCTCCCTGGGCTCCTCTCTGGCAGCCACAGAAGATCTAGGGCCTCCTTCAGCGGCAGGTCCCATGTTCTGTTCCCTGTAGATGACTTTTCATCTCTAAAACTCCATTTTCCATCTAGTAAATAAAGATAATAATAGTATCTACCTCTAACCACTTAGGACAGTGTCTAGCACATAGTACAGATGTATTTTTATGACCATCAACCGTTTACTTAATTTATAATCATGAAAATAATGAACACGTATAGAGAGATTGTGATAGGCCTTTTACGTACTTTGTGTCGTTTATTTCTCAAAATAGCCCTATCAGGCAGGTGGGATCATTCTACTTTACAGAAGAGAACAAGTGAATTCTTGCAAAATTAAGTAACGGACCCAGGGTGTCTCCGCTTATAAATGGCGATGCAGGGGCCATGTTCAACTGCAACCTGTGCTCTTTCCAAGTCAGCAATATCCAGCATCGAGGGCCCACTACAGTCTGCTCCAGGTGCTCGAGTCCAGAAGAGATGACATAAAGAAGGGCTGAATTCTTAAGGACTCTATGTGCCACTTTGCTGTGACTCCTAAATCCCTAAATGATTGGCAGTGAGGTCATAATGATAGAGCCACGATCCGCTGCCTGTCAACGCCCTTGAAGGCAGTTTCCCATCCTCACGCCTCCCTAGCCCCCTGTTTATGTGACGTCACCTGCCTCTTAGTCCCTCTGTCCCACTTTTAATCATGCCCTGGGTATTGCAATGCTCTCGGCTTCCTTTCTCTCTATTGGTAAAGCAAGAGCTCTGCTCAGACCACTTGTCTATCAAATTGGCTCAGAAAATTCCTGTTTTACTTGGATGTGAACCTTCTCAGAAAGCCTGGCTGGAGGATTACTGCTCCCAACGGCCCGACATCTGAAAACTGGAGAGAAAAGAAGCCAACATGCAACAAGAATGAACAAAAACTGTGAGAAAACCAACGGGAAGTGTACTGAGCCCCAGCCAGCCTCCAGCGCTGGCTGCTCAGGGCCAGCTTCTTCCAGAGTGAGCGAGAGGTCTCAGCTCTTCCGACACGCACCTGCCTTCCCACCGCCTCTCCGGGGGCAGATCTGGTAATATTGACTCCGACGAATCACGACTTAAGAGGATTTTGCAAATTTGTAATTTTCAAAGGGCACATCAGCCAATATTCTATTATAACTTCTTAACTCCATGTCTTTCATTAAGAAGCTATTTTTGCTCCCAAGGGGGCCATTAGTTTTGTCTCCGTTTTGATTAATTTAAGTCGTATTAGCAAGCACTACCTGAGGTTGTCTGAGCTGATGGGAAGTTGTAGTCCTTGCTTTCACCCAGCCTTTCGCCGGAAAAACATCTTGTCAACTCCAATCATGTCTAATGGACTCTAAATGTGTTTCCTATGACATTTTCCAAAACTAGAATAAGTGAAGAGTATTTTGCTTTTCCCACAGGGTAGTCTTAGCCTCACCATCAGATTCAGGGCCAAACGTTATCCAGTTGAGGCTCTTTTAATAACCCAATGCCATGGTCCTAAGTGAATCCAGCCATTGTTTATCTCTCCCAAATATTTCCCTTCCTCTCCACTATTGTCTGCTATTGTTTACTTTTTCGGTCAAGGTAAGAATTTCCCTTGTGCTCTTTAGTGAAAGAGGCCACAGGCTCAGGGACAGACGATTGCATTGTCAAAACTGTAAATTCAGTATGAGCCTCTGGAAATAATGGAATGAAATCATTTTACGACCTTTTCCACTAAGTCAAATGCTTTCTGAGGGGTAAAAAGGGAAAGGACGAATGCGAAGGCAAGACCGGTTTCCACGTGATCGATGAGGAATAGAAGTTTTCTAAATTAATGCTATTTTGTAAAAAAGGTAAATGGGGAATGGGATTGAGAGGATATGCATTTTGAAATTGTCTTTACAGCAGGATTTCAGCATCCTTTCCAAATGTCAAATGTGCATCTCCCATCCTGTCATGGCGCTCAGCAGCTCTGACTGACCCTGGGAGATGAAAATCAAATGTGCAAATTCTGCCTTCCTTTTCCGGTGTTACCTTTTCAATTGATGTTTATGGAAATGTTAACAAATTATGGAATTTGCCCATGTCCTCTTGGTACAGATCGTGCCTGATTCTGCTCTCACTGTAATGAGAGGGGAGCGGTGGGCAGGGACAGGTAAGAAGCCAGAGTGGGAGGGAGAAGGAAAAGAGCAAAGTCCACAAACATGGGCATAATCAACTCAGGTTGGGAAGCCAAGGAAAATTTCGTTGGGCCCAGATATAAATATTTTGCACCTTTCTGCCAGGCACCGTAGTTTATTACAGGAACCACGGTTTGGAAATCCACAGGCAAGTGTTATAAATTTGAGAACGTAAGTTGGACCCCTTCCCGTTCCAATAAGCAGTCGCAGGTGTGGTTTTTATGAAATTGTATATTTAGGGCTGGAGTAGGAGAGAGGGAGGAGAGAGAATTGCATGTTCTAAGCAAACTGTATTTGCATACACATTATGCATGTACCCAACACACACTTGTGCAAAGATGATTAAATATGTTCCGTGTTGGCAGCCTCTTACTGTGTTTCCTTAAAGCAGGAATAGCAAATAGGTTCATCTTGCATGCCAAATCCAATCAATTTGTAGTGGCTGTTTGAAATGTTCTGTTGAGAAGGATTCAGAGGTTATATCTGGTTCATTCAACAAATTTCTATTTTGTGTTTACTATGTCCCATGTGCAGTGGCAGGGCTACTACGTTTTATGACTCCCAGGGTACACTTCCATATAACTGGTGCCTCCTGGACTGGTACAACCCCACAGCCCTGAGTCTCAGCCAGGCCCTGGAAACTGGGATAGATTCAAGAAGAGTATAGTGACCAATTAGCAATGTCAGCCAAGGCATCAGACCAGTATGGGAAGGCCAGTGTGGGAGGGCAGCAGGTTAGGATATGTTGCAACCTTTGTGTCACATGTTTGTCATTCCCGTGAAAAACCATCAACTTGCCCCCGTTACCACATTACAAACTAACATACTTTGTTTATCTGAACAATCCAGTGTCGTGTCATGAAAATGTTTATGATTGGGATAGGGCAATGCAAAAGGTAATAATAAAAGAATTGTCCTCCTTTAATATAGTGGAAACAGAATAATTTTGGTGCTACTGAATGTTTTGCCATCATTTGTATCAGACACCAGGGCATATTGAAATTCCTTGTACTCTGAATTCCATCATTTCCCTTCTACTCCTTACTGACTGTTCACTGGAAACCCTTTAGCTGTCCTTAAGAGGCATCCATTGACAGCCCTTGAATCCTTGGGTGGAAGCAACAGGAACAGGTCTTTGTGGGTCATTCTGCCACCTTTGGCAGGGTTACATCCCAGAGGGAATGAGGGTCTGTTTTACCCTGGCAGAATTCTAGTTAAGGAGCCCCTAAGCCAACCTGCAGGCATCAGGCCACAGCATTTGAGACAATTTCCTTCAGATGTGGTAGCTGGGCTACGAGAGAGAGAGACTTGAGACCATGCACGTTAGAATATTCCATCTTAGCTAGGCACTGTGGCACACATCTGTAATCCTAGTTACTCGGGAGGCTGAGGCAGGAGAATCACTTGAGCCCAGGACTTTGAGGCCAGCCTGCGGAACATAGTGAGACCCTCATCTCTAAAAATATAAAAATAAAAATAAAGATTATTCTATTCTTCTCCCCAATCTTCTACAGGTTAGTATGAGGAGTAAAGTGGAAAAATGGTTACTTTAGGGAAGAAGAGGCATGAACTAAACTCGATAGCGAGGTCACATAACCTGAGCCCAGTCATTGCTACAGATACTGGCATTTCCTCAACTTCCTCCTAAGCTAACTGAAGAGTTGTAGATACAAACAGGCCTAATAAATTATTAGAAATTCTCTTATTTTGCTTTGATTTATTTTGAGAGGCTTGTTTTATGTTTTGTATTTAAGGTGATGCTATATAATCAGGCAACAACCATTTAACTAGAAAGTCAATTAAGAATTCTTTTTCATGCATACACTGAACATGCACTTTTGAGCACAACTGTGAGCAGACAGACTCGAGAAGTCTCGGTCTGGGTGTCGCATCCTCCCAGAAGCCTTTCTCGACACCCAAGTCAGGGCGAGGTGCCTTCCTCTGGTTGCCCAGCACCCTGGACTTCTGTTCCAGCACGTCCCAAGCTGTCCTGTGATTGCCGCAGACTCCCAGGGAGCACTGAGCTCGCCCAGGCCCCCTGAGACTTGAAGAACAATTTCCAACTTCAGGGCTTGGTTAGGATGAAAGGAAAATGTGTTAAACGCCCTAAAAATGTACTTACCAGATAGGCTGTTCCTTTGAACCAGCAGTTCTATTTCCAGAATATTTTATTTCCTAAAGAACTCATCAGACAAGTGCACAAATATGTAGGTACAAGAATATTCATTACAGCCCTATAATAGGAGAAAGGGGCAGAAAGAAAGAGAAGAAAAGGAAAAACAGCTCATCGATGGGCACACATGGTCACAAAGAGACATAAAAGTCATTGGAAATCAAGAAGGGGGAGGAGGGGTGGCATGAAAACCTATCTATTTGGTACAATGAACACTACGCAGGTGACAGGCACACTAAAAGCCTCAACTTAAGCACTATAAAAGGTATCCATGTAACAAAAACATTTGTGCCCCCTTATTATTTTGAAATAAAAAAATGAATGAACAATATATCACAAAAAATGGTTGTTGCTTTACAAAAACAAACAAAAAACACCTAGATAATCAACCACAGGAGACTGGGTAACTAAATCAAGACACATTCACAGGACTGAGTATCAATGCAGCCATTAAAAGCCATCCTGTAGACCAATGTTTCTTAATATGTAAAAATGTTCAAAATAGATTTCTGAAAGAAGAATAATCAGACTAAAAAAGGCGTCCCACTGTCTAGGACCCGGCAATCCGGGGACCGAAGGACGATCCACAGACCAGCAGCGGCACCGGGGAGCTTACGCCAAATCTCAGACTCCACCCTAGGCCTGTTAAGTCAAAACCTCCACCTGGACGAGAGGCCCGAATGCTCTGCACGCATTTGAGTTAGAGAAGCCTTGGACTAGGCCACAGACTGCTATTGGTCTACAGCGAAGTTCCTTCTGGTCCATGGCACTGTGAGAAAAACACAGGCAACGCATTGAGTTTTTCACCAAGTTAAATGTACTTGACTGATAGCCCTGTTCTTTATTCTGAGATTATAATCTTGCTTTTATGCGGTTAAGCTTGCTTTCTTTCATACAATGATGGTGATTTTTGGATGATAGGTTTTGTTTGTTGTTTTGCTGCCATTTCAGTGGCCTTAGTTGGCAAAATAAACAGTTGGTATGGTAATCCTACGTGTTGTTTTTGAAACTTTACTAAGAAATCTGGGAATCATCAGGCATGCTAAAACACATTGACTTCGAGTGAAATATGTGTGGGTGTGTAGTTTTGGGGGTGTAAATTACATACATGTAAACAATGGTCCTTCCTTGGGGAGGTGAGACAGTGGACACTTTCAGTATTTTCTTTTCCACATTGCTCAAGTTTTCTGCATTTAGCATGAAAAAAATAAGTCAAAGTGGAAGCTGGAGGAGCCTAGAAAAGACAGGGGCTTGGTTCGGTAGCTTAGGAAGCTGTGTCTGTCTGGGGACTCCCAACACAACAGTCGTGCGCACGGACTGTGGAGAGTCGCCGTCAGCCTGAGTGCCACCCGCTGACAAGCCACCTCTTAGGAGTTGGACACTTTGTCCAGGTCACTTAATGTCCTTGTGCCTCAGGCTGTTTGTCTATAACATAGGTTAGGATTAATAATCGTACCTAAAATCTAGGGTTGTTCCAAGATGTAAGTGATTTAACGTATGTATTATTTCACCAGGGCTGCTGAAACAAATTACCAGGAACTGGGTGGTTTAAAACAACAGCCATGAGTTCTTTTATACTGCTGGAGATCAGAAGTCCAAAAACAAGGTGTCAGCAGGGCCATGCTTCCTTTAAAGGCTCTAGGGGAGAATTCATCTTCTGTAGAATTCACACCTCTTCCAGCTTCTGGGTGCTCCAGGCATCCCTTGGTTTGTGGCTGCATCACTCCAGTCTCTGTCTCATCTTCAAAGGGACTCCTCTTCTCCCTGTGTTCTCTTCTGCCTCTTACAGGGACACCTGCAATGTGAGTTAGGGCATCCTTGGGCAAAGCTGGATGATCTCCTCTCAAGACCTTTAGCTTAGTCACATCTGCAAAGATTCTTTTTCCAAATGAATTCACAGATACTGAGAGTTAGGACTTGAGGATATCTTTTGGGGGCCACTGTTCAACCCTCTACAGCATAGACAATTCAACTTAAAACAACACATGACACACAACAAGTGTAGATTTTGTCCCATTTCAGTTCTCAGTCTCTGGGAAATTTTTGTTCCAAGATTTTCTCCAAAGGCTCTTGCTTGGATGGAAGCCTCTTGCTTTCCAATTTCTAACCTGAGCAAATTATTAATGCTACTAAAGATCTCAATTTCAATAACAGCAGTTATGAAGGAGCTCACTGTTTCTGTTTGGTGTGGTTACCATTGAAAAAGGGAAGAGAGGGTGAGGGAGGCAGCAAATCCTAACAGGACTCCTCTGCAGATTAGAGACTAAGTAAAAGTGAGCCCACGGAGTTATTTTAATCTACAAGCTTCAGTTCACTATTCCTTTCTCCAGGCAGTCAACTGACCTTCATCTGACAAATAAGAAGAAACTATTGCCCTTATGTGTAGAATGGGTTATCTTTCAGGACAACCTTTTAAGGGCTCTGTCAAAAGTGGGCTCACCCACAGGGGTGACATCTCCATGAATGGTCATCCAGACCTGATGGCTTGCTAGTGACTCAGCCAAGGAGATTTCTGTCACTACCAACCAATAGCCCACCTCAACTTTAGAAAGCTGAAATACCAATATTTCTTTGGAACCATCTTATGTCTTGCAGTGGGTGAGGATTTAGATGAAGTTGTCCATGGAGAGGTAAGCACAGTGCTTGGCCTACAGCAGGAGCTCAGCACACGTTTTGCTGAATGAATGAATGAATGAACGAAGGTGTCTGAGACTTGGAAAGAGTCAAAATTTAGAATTCATGGAGTAATCGTTTCCATGGTAATTGAAACATCTGGTAATCATACGTAAGTAGACCAGTTATGTACATTCTCCAAATATGTGATTTTTTCCCCTCCAAAATTGGGTTTTTCTCTAAATAGGAAAGTAAACTGCCAGGAGGGTACTTCATTTCCACTCTTTGCCAGAGCGAGTCAATCTGCCCTCCGGTGCATTTATACAGGCGGACTCACAAGAGGCTCTGCAATGCAGCTTCCTGACTTCAAATGTGAGGTGGCTCCCTGCCTGCGAGCCACCTTCCCTGCCTGTGGCTCCTCCTCCCTGGAGAGCCATCCTCACCTCCACAGGGCACCTGATCTGGTCCAATAACCGGGTGAGGGGAGCCACAAGACAGAATCCTTTTCCAGACCTTTCTAGGCAGCCTCCAATCTCTGACTTGCAAACTCGGGCTACGAATTCCCTTTTCATAGAGTGAGGCAGACGTTTTTTGTGCACATTCAGAGAAACATTTGCAGCTGTCAGCAGCCAGCTTAGGGACCACACAGGAGAAGCAACTTGTTCAGTCCCTCACCTCCAGTGTCTGTTCAGACCCAACTCCCTACCACTCAGCTCATCAAACGGCTGTCTCTACATGCACACAGAGGGATGGAAAGCTGTCATTTGGATATTTCAGATGGCAAATAATTGTAGCTTCCTGCAAATTCAAACAACTAATGCCGAAGCTGTGGTGGTTATTTGGATTAGCAAGAAAATTGCTTCAGTTCGTCCCTCAATCTGCAGTCACCTATGAATGAAGGTTAGAGTGACATCCTGCTATTAGTTCTGTCTTTCGCTGGTGAAGTTTAGAGCTAAACTCCTTCAGCAGTGAAGCCATTTCAAAAGCATCTAGAAGCAGAGATTTCCAAATGATCAGAACCAACAGCAATTTCAAAACTTTCACGACTGCCCTGTGGAATGGTATAGATTTGGCTAATGTTGAAACACTCATTTTACTAGTGCCTTTCTTTTTTATTTCAGGCTACAGGCAGGCTTTGTAAGAATGTGAAAATCAATACAAAAGGTTTGTCGGGGGTGACATGTTTGTTAATGTTTTATTGATTATGCTATTGGTTGTAAATTTTCTAACTTAATAAGGCTCAAGCTTTTTTTGCAGTAAAAGACAGAGGTTATTTAATTAACCGGCAACTTAATGCAAACTACTAACATGATACATTGTGACTGCTTCAAAGCAACACCCAATTTATCACTCTACAAGTAGACATGATGTCACACACACACATACACACACATATGAGAATGTTATGCCACCAAAAAATTAGACAAGGGAAGGCTGATATAAAAAGAAAGAGAAAAGCATCTACACTCTAGCACTTAATATAAAAGGCAATGTGTACTCAATAGTTAAAAAAAAAAGGGCTGAATATGCACATAGCTGTTTTCTTTGTAACAGGAAATTAGGAATGGGATTTTTAAAAACTAAGCAAAATTACAAATGCCCATAATTCAGGCAATGTTTATAAAAAAAAAATCATGATAATCCACATTCTCTGTCCAGAGTGAAAACTCTGTGACTTACCCCAATGATTTTGTGAAATCACAATTACTTATTTAACAGAATGAAGAAATCACATAAATCCAGTCCAGCCATAGTTTATATTACTCTTTCCCAGAACTGCTTGGTCCATTCTATACATATTGTATATTCACTATACTAAATTCCTGTGCTGATTTTGTTTCTCACTAGCATGATTTCCGATTATCTCCTGAAGTAGGACATGGAAGTACAAAGTTGTTGGACTCAAAGCATTTACCAACAAAACACTAGTAAAAATAAGTCTTTCTCTCTTCTAACACAAATCCTTGAGGGAGGGAAATGTAGTTCACTTAGCTCTATTTCCTTGGTTGTTTTTCTTCCCCCCTCCCCACCCTCCCAGTAAGCCCTGACCCACAATCTTATATCTTTTCCGGCATTCCTAGAATTACATCATGGTATTGAACTTGGAAGGGGGTGGTTCCCTTCCATGGTTCCACCATGGAACTCAGCTCCCATGTTTGCCAAGACATGACATTGCCTTTCAAAACCACAGAAAGCACAGTGCAGCCGGTAAACACCTCTTTCAGTGCCCATCATTGCCCACACTAATAGCTAAACTGGCATTAATATTTTCCTCTTCCTCCAAACTTCTTTCCTCAGGAAATGATTTAAATAACTGTTTTGTAGTCACAAAAGCCTCTTGAATCACCAACTCGTCCAAGAAACTGTAAAGATTCTCATGGAATCGCTTCAATAAAACATTTATTTCTTCCAAAGAATGGTGGAAGGGGAAGAATTATATCCTGAGCACTAATTTCCCCAATTACCATCCATGGGTTTTCTCTCTACCTGCCAGGTTAATAACCAGCCTGTTTTATCACCCCAGCCACATAAAAAGCCTCTGTTCTGGTAATTGCCTTCTCTCTCTCTTTTTATCGAATTATTTTTAACATGTCTTTTCAAGCCCTTTTAAACTTTCTAATGGAGATCGCATGTGAATGTTTCAAAAATCCTTTCCCTTTTAAATCTCACATAAGCTCTTCCAAAATCTCAACAGTAATTCACAATTACTAAAAATTTCACTGAAACATGAGTTCCTTTCCTTTTCACTCATTTAAAAGTCTCCTACAGTGACTTCCTATAATATTTGGAAAACAGTTTTTCAATGAAAATAATTCTACAAATATATAGCCGTGAAACCAGATTCTCTTTGGGCTTCACCTAGTCTTGGTTATAAGTTAATGCTTCCTGGAAAAGGCCTTTTTTTTCCCTATTCTTTTCTTTTTATACAGCTTTGTACCTTTTTATATTAAGGTAAGAAATAAACCCTATAATTTAAAAATACACATTTTAGGAATACATATAGGTGAGATAAAAACTGTATAAATGTTAAAGGAACAAAAGCAGGAACACAGGGTTGTAGATGTGTTTTCCTTGGGTAGAGGAAGAGAGATACGCTGTCCTAGAGATGATGACACTCAAGTCATGGTCAAGGTCCTAGTTTTACATTGGGTGATGAGTTCACAGGTGCTAAATAAGTAAAAATGAATAAATGAAAGCATAAATGAGGACATACTTAGAACCAATACTGAGAGTGAGCCATGAACCAAGATTATGATTAAATAAGACTTAGATGTTCATGTGTACCATGTGAATAACGTGAATTCTTTGAAACTCTGGGTTCAAAGAGGGTTCTTTGAAACCCTGTAATGAACGAGTTATTGTAATGACAAAGAACATGCACTTGCCATCAGACATCTGGGTTTAAATCAGACCTGGACACCTGCTAGCTGAGTCACCATGGATGAATCATTCAACCTCTAGGGGCCTCGGTTTTCTCATCTATAAAAAGGGGACAATGATACTTACAATTCTTCATTGGGCTGTTGTCAGAAGCAAGTGAAAAATTTTTATGAAGCATTTAAAACAATGTTTGGCATATGGTAAGTACTCAATACATACCATCCATTCTTATTTTTTGGTGCAGGTCCCCAGCACAGGTGTGAGGCATAACAGATGGCCAGTAACTAACTATTAGTTTCCCTTTCCCACTTCAGCAAGATTATCTGCCTACTAAATGAGTTAAGAATTATGAATCTGGTTGGTGTTTCCTAAGGAGTTACTGAAATGGAAGTTGTGGTTTTGACAGTGGCAGAGAGAGGGGAGAGCCAGAGAACAGGCATGGGGGCAGCCAGAACTCTGCTACGTCAGCTGGACCGCACCTGTCTCTTCCCATCAAGCACATTAGCCCCACAAAGAAAAAAAGTGAAAAGCTCCACTTTGGCCAACCCCTACTGCTTTCCAATAGATGGAACATATCACCTTTCAGAAGAGTTGTCAAAAAAGAAACAAAGTCTTCCCCAGGAACCAGAGCCAGCCCTTCTTGCCCGCCAGAGGTGTTGCTGTCTTCCCCACCTGGTGGTGAGTGTATTTGGGACTTCACTGCAAGGTCGGACGGGGACACGGACAAGGCACTCCTGGAGGGCCACTGAAGAGGAAATTAGCATCCACCTCTGCAAGACCAAGGTGAGTCCTGTTTGGGACGAGATGGTGGTGGGAGATGGGGAATGCCGAGTGTTCTGCCCATCCCATAGGCTCCTTTGGTCTGTAAAAGAGCAGCATTTGCCTTGGGAGGTGAACATTGTATGCAGGACCCCTGAGGACTGTTGATATTGTCAGTAGGGGCATTGGCATGAGCTTCCTTTTGCATTTGGGAAAGCACCTACTGTACCTGCTCAGTGGTGAGAAAGAAAAATTCCTTTCCTTCCTGGATTTTCCATATTTAATCAGTCCACAGGCCCCAGGGTGTGCTCTGGTCCTGCAGAGGATGGGAAGGTAGTTTAATCCTCTACTAAAAAATGGGGGCAGCTTTTGCCAAAGAATTTGCTGGAAACTGCCAAGCTGTGAAAGTAGAGGAACAGGAGCTCAAGTCTTACTAAATATTTGGTAGTTATGGCTTCATTGTCATGCTCAACTCTTCCACAAAGCAACCACTCTTGAGTATAATTTTGAACTCACAACTTCTTATGGGTGACATGATTATCCCATGTAACACCCTGAGGCAGAAACAACCCATGTTCAGGCTAATTATTACTAATAATGAGGATACATTCAACTCCTCTTCTGAGCCAGGCACGTACTTTGCTTAGCATTTTATATACATCAACTTCATTTATCTTCATAAACATCTTAGAGGGAGGTACTACATTAACCCCCATTTTAAGAATGAGAAAACTGAAGTCTGGAGAAGTGAAGTCACTGCCCAGCATTACAAAGCTATGAAGTGGCAGAAACAACTATGGACCCAAGTTCCCTGAGTCTGAAGCTTTTGCACACCGTCACTGTATGGTACTGCCTCCCTGAAAATGCTGCATACGCCAATCATCCACTTGGAGAAAAAGATATCGGATCTGAGAGTCAGTAGCACCCACAGTTCAGGTGCCTATATCTGCTAATACCAGAAAGAGTATTTTTACTCACCACTTCATGAAGCCAACAAAAGGACTTGATTAACAAAGACTTAAGCGGTAAGAACGATGGAATTTGCTACGCATATTTACATATAGTAAAAGAATCTAAGCAATTTAGAGCAGACTCTGGCATTTCTTTCCCAATCATCTTAGAGATGACTGAGGTGGCTACGGGAATAATCTGAAGTGTCCCATGCGATCCTTGTGTAATGAATGCAGTCTGCTCTGGAATGTCTCCTTGAATCAAGGCTCTTCTTACTAACAAGTAAGAAGTCTTTGCATAAGCCCTTTTGCTAAGCACATTCAAACACTGACTCAATATCAACTGATTTCTCCAGAAATCTTTTCTCCCATCTAATCCACTTTGCCAAGTGTTGCCTTCAACACGCGACAGCTTCCTGTCTGTCTACCCAAAGCGTGTGTGAGTGGGCAACTTAAGTCCTCTTGGTGGGCCCTTCTTCCTCAGGGGCACAATGGTCAGGACATTGTAGTAATGCAGGAATTAGTGGGGGTGGAGTCTACCTTGATAGAACAGGAGCTGTAAGAATCCTCTCTTGGGACGATTTGTGAATGCCTTCTGCCATGACAGCTGGTGGGCAGCACCATTAAATGTCCCTTTGACAGCCAGAGCTGGTGGATATGACTGTTAATCATTGAATGCATTATGCCAGGTGGCCCTCAAGGACACGTTGGCTAGAGCTCTTCCTAGGTCTGGCGTCTCAAAGCAACTCATGGACACATCCTGACCTTCCTTCCTGTTACATAGGACCATTATCTATCAGCGGGTGATTATTGAATGACAACCATGTGACTGTTACAGGTGTTGTCACATGAGACTAAAAAATCATTTGTCCCTTCTACTGAGCCCCCTTAATAGTTCCAACCTGCCCACAACCATGACATGAGAACCAAATTAAAGGCCACCTCAATTGCCGTACATTAGCACAAGGTCCACTCTCCAACATGTACTACAAGACCCTCCTCTTTGGGGCTCCCTTCTCCCCACCTTGTTTGGCACCTTATCCTTGCCTGGCCCACTTGGATAATGACCCAACACTGGATTGTCTTCCTCGCTAGAACCTGCCACTCACTGAGGATTTTGCTTCAGATTGCTGCCCCTCTGCAGTGACGTCCACCCCTCTACCCTGCCAGCCACTCCGCGATCACCCCCCTTTCCCACACACCCCAGCATTCTGCTCAGGCCTTGGAAGTAACCGTGGTCAATCTCTAGCCTGACAAAGAAAACCGTCAAAGATCCCTTAGTTGGGTGCCATTTCACCTTATCTCTTTAATTAGGGCATCTTCTTGGAAACAATTCATGTTATTTGGATCTACATGGTTAAGACACCTCTACTAAACCAGAGTTGGAATAAATTCAGAGCTTTGTAAGTACAAAAGATTGAGCTAAAGATCAGAACACACACACACACACACTTCTAAATGAACTGCACAGGAGGTTAACCAAAGTATTTATTTCTGTGTCTAAATATAATGAACCTATAAAATAATGGCTACAGTGATAAATCTAAAATATTAATACTTCCAGGTGTTAACTATCGATCCTGTCTCATGAAAGCATTGTTGAGTAGTCCTAGGTTATTATGTCTCTCTGTCTGGTCCATTTTCTCTTATTTCCTTGTACTGTTCCTCCCCAGTTGTGTGGGCCCCCTTCTGTGCACTCTGTGCCTACCAGAGCACAGAGCTGTCAGACACTTTCTGACACAGATACACCAAGTACGTGCAGACTTTGCCTGTCTGCCTGGCAGACTGAGCCTGTCCCTCTATCTACAAGTTCTGAAATGCAACCCTCGTGGGAATGTTTCCTGCTGCGGCCACATCCAGTTTGCAGCGCCTTTCTCCTGCTCTTGCTATTCCTGCTCTCATCAATACTCTACAACCCTGACCGAGGTTAGGACTGAAGGCAGAGCCACCTCCACTGGGTCAGGCTTAAGTGCAAACAGCCCGCTCCAAGGCTGCTGCTTCTGTGGAAAGGGGAGGCGTATAGACTTACCCCGCTTGAGGTGAACAGAAAGATTTCTTCTTTGGCTAAGAGTTTCATCCTCCATTGTCCAATGCTCAACTTCTCGGTGGTTTCCTATCTCTCCTGTAAATGAAAAATCTTTCCTTAGGGAAGGATGGACTCTAACCAGCCAAGCTGCTACTGTGCGACTTACCCACCCTTCCAGAAGGGAGGAGACAGAAACTGAAGTTTTTACAATCCAGGTGTATCTGTTTTCTATTGCTACTGTAATGAATTATTGATACCACAAACTTGGTAGCTTAAAACAATAAAAATTTATTATCTTACCATTCTAGAAGCCAGAAGTCTGAAATGGGATGACAGATTTCCTCTGGGGGGAATGAGTTTCCTTCCCTTTTCGAGCTTCTAGAGGCCACCTGCATTCCCTGGCTCGCGCCTCCTCCCTTCTCCCTTCAAAGCCAGCAGCACAGCATCTGCAACTCTCTTCTCTCTCTAGCCCTGACACTCCTGCCTCCCTCTTGTAAAGACCCTGGTAATTATATTGGGCCCACCAGGATAATCCAAGGTAATTGCCCCATCCAAGGACCATTATATCTGCAAAGTCCTTTTGCCACGTAAGGAAACTTATCCACAGGCTCCAGGGATTGGGACGTGGACATGTTGGGGAAGCCATTATTCTGCCTGCCATACTATTGAAGAAATAAATAACTAATAGAAAGAGTTGATTAATCAATAGCAGATTCTTAGATCATCAGGACTTTCATGGAAGCCTATGAAGTGGACCTGAAAGATAGACCAACACCCTCATATGTAGAGGCAGAAACTGAGGCCCAGAGAGGCAAAAGGTTTGCCACGTACTCACAGTGGTTTCGTGGCCTGTCGGGGCCTAGAACCCAGCGTTTAACTCCCAGTCCGGTACTCTCCAGAAAACAATCAAACCCTTTCAGTCAGTCTCTTCCACTGCACATCCTCTGCTCCCTCTTATTAAAAGAAACATGTTGCCAGATGGAGGCTCTCAGTTTTTTGGCTGCTTTGGGGACAGCAGGCTTCTCTTGAAGCTGCATGCCCCTCGCTGCAGGCCGTGCTGTCACGTGCTCCCTGGACGTTCTGCATTGTGCAGTCGCATTCTTTGAAGATCCTTTTCTTTCATCTCTGCTCAAAATAGTACCTGCCATCGTGTTAGCCTCAGAAACTTCAGAGTGAGGATCCAAAGGCATGGGCAAATTTATCACCTGGTGCACTGACCTACATTTGGCTTAATTGTTTTTGGCCTGACCATCACCCCAGACATCAGAGTCAAAAGGAAGAAAAGAGACGGTTAGATCTAAATGCATAGAGATTTCGTGGCTCGGGTTGATCCCCCAAATTAATAATTGTCAGGAAGAAATGTAAAGGTAAAAGATTCTTAGCATAGAGTTAATTTTACCAAAAAAACACACACACTTCTGCTGATGTTTCAAGAAAAAGAAATTATCAAAATGATGACTCGGGCATTTCTTGGGGACAGATCCTCTGGTCTAGTTCAGCTGCTCTTTTATTACGACGTGTTGGGTCGGGTTTTATTTTATTACAAAAAAGACTAAATGTGATGCTGTATCTTTTTTCATATAAGTGTTTTTCAAAAGACATCAGTTTCTCTCTAATTTACAAAATACACTACATTATCAGATATAATTGAAGAAACAAAGGTTGTTGTGAAACATGAACCAAAGATGTCAAAAGATATTTAAGATGCTTCTAAGGTCACTATCAAATGCACATTATCTCTCTCTTTTTTTTTTTAATGCTTCAGTTGTAAAATCCTTTTGGAGAGCCTCAAAAAGACATTCACCTCGTTCTGATCTGATCATTTTGTACATTTGGCAGCTGTTGCGTTTCATTTTCTTTCTTTCTTTCTTTTCTTTTCTTTTTTTTTTTTTTTTGAGACAGAGTCTCATTCTATTGCCCAGGCTAGAGTGCCATGGTGTCAGCCTAGCTCACAGCAACCTCAAACTCCTGGGCTCAAGCAATCCTCCTGCCTCAGCCTCCCAAGTAGCTGGGACTACAGGCATGCACCACTATGTCTGCCTAATTTTTTCTATATATTTTTAGTTGTCCAGCTAATTTCTTTCTATTTTTTTAGTAGAGACAGGGTCTCACACTTGCTCAGGCTGGTCTCGAACTCCCGAGGTCAAGCGAGCCTCCCACCTCAGCCTCCCAGAGTGCTAGGATTACAAGCGTGAGCCACCGTGCCCGGCCTGAGTTTCATTTTCTAACGTGCTTCCAGTGGAGATGTACATAGCACAGCTTGTTTAATATAATTTGTTGTTTATGCTTCAGCATTCATGGTATTATCTGCCTCACTGTGCAAAGAGGAGCTGGGGGAATAACTATTTTTGTTTTTCTCTTCTTTCTTTTTGTTTAATTTTTAAATTTTTAATTTTACATGGCTTTTCTGCATGGTGCAAAATATAACCAGTACTGATAGAGTTTGCACATTTCAGCAAAAGAGTGATGCTTCTTCAGATCTCTCCAAACAGTTCCCAGCCCTCAGATTACTATGGTAAATGTACGCTAGGTATAATTTCAGCATGATGAATGCCATATCAAAAGAAGCTTCTGTTTACTAAAGCAATTTTCATGTCCCAGTTGCAGAGCACAAAGGAATAAAACTTTGCTAATCTGACCACAGTAGGGACACAGATGTCCATCTGCCCTCTGCAATGCCACGGGCACCTCAGACAAAGCGCGTCCAAAGCCAAACTCAACATCGGTCCCCAAATTCGGTATTCTCCAATGCTTCCCGTCTCAGCGACACCACCATCCACCACCCAGATGTGCGATCCCTGTATCCAACCCCACCCCCATCAATTTTTATCTTGTAAATATCCCTCGAATTCATCTACATCACTTTATCTCTGTTCATGGGGCCAGAACCACACGATGACTTTGGTGGGCCCTAGGCACTTTTGCCTGCATGGGCCCCTCCACCATAAAAGAAAAATACTTAAAATTCTGTTTCGTGACTTGGTTGGTATATAGTCAAATACAATCTAAGTTGGAGTCATGATTATAGTTATTTTTAAATTCTGATTTTAAGGTAAACTAAAATTAAAGCATTTTTAAGGCCACTAATACGTACTATGGGCCCTGGGCTCTGTGTCTGCCGCGGCTGGTGGCTAAGTCGCGGCTCACGGTCCCAGCCCACACCTGGCTACCCTCGTTTCCAGTCACCTGGTCTCTGCACAGCCAATCTCAGCAATTCATCCTCCAGCCGCAGCCAGAGGACTCAAATATTAAAATTTGTCTACAACTCATCAGGATTATACATTGTTTTAAAAAAAAATTTATTGAGATGAAATTCCCATAACATAAAATCTGCCATTTGAGTCATTTTAAAGTGTACAATTTTGTAAATTTTAGTATATTTATATTATACCAATATCACCGCTGTCTAATTCCAGAACATTTCCATGACCCAGAAAAAAGCCCCATATCTCTGAATTCCTCCTTTCTCTCCTCATCCCCTGAAAACCAGTCATTTACTTTCTGTCTCTACAAGATTTGTCTGTTCAGGATTTTTCATATAAATGGAATCATATAACACGTGGCCCTTTGTTCTGCCTTCTTTCATGTAGCATGTATTCAAGGTTCATCTGTGTTGTAGCATTTATTAGTACTTCCTTTTCATGGCTGAAAATATCCCATTGTGTGGATATACCACAGTGGGTTTATCCAGTCATCAGACAAAGGACATCGGGTTTTTTCCACTTTAGGGCTATTGTGAATAATACTGTTATGAATATTCATGTACAAATCTTTTTACGAGCATATATTTCCAATTCTCTGGGGTATATACCTAGAAGTGAGATTGCTGTGTTGTGTGCTAACTCTGTTTACCTTTTTGAGGAAACAGCCAGATTGTTTTCATCAACAGCTGCACCATTTTCTATCCCTACCAGCAACGCTTGAGGGTTTCCATTTCTCCACATCCTCCTTAACCCTTGTTATTTTCCTTTTTTAAATTTATTCTAGCCATCCTGGAGGGTATATAGAGTGGTATCTCATGGTTGTTTTGACTTGTATTTCCCTAACGACTACTGATGTTGAACATCTTTTCAAGTGTTTATTAGCCATTTGTATTATCATTGGAAGGATATCTTATGCAAGTCCTTGGCCCATTTTCAAATTGGGTTGTTTTTGTTTTTGATGTTGAGTTGTAAGGGGTTTTTTTTTTTTTTGTATATATTCTGGATGCCCAACTTTTATCAGATACAGAGCTTGCAAACATTTTCTGCTCTTCTATAGGTTGTCTTTTCACTCTCCAATAGTGTCTTTTGATGCACAAAAGTTTTAATTACTACTAACATAAAGAGTAAAGTCCAATTTATCTACTTTTTTCTTTTGTTGCTTTTGCTTTTGATGTCATATTTAAGAAGTCATTGCCTAATCCAAATTCACGAACATGTACACCTATATTTCCTTCAAAGAATTTTATATTATAGGTTCAGCTCTTGTATTTAGATCTTTGATTCATTTTGAGTTTATTTTTGTACATGGTGTGAAGTAGGTCTCAAAATTTATTCTTTTGCCTATGGTTATCCCAGCAACACTTGTTGAAAAGACTACCCTTTCCCTGTTGAATTGTTTTGGCAACCTTGTTGAAAATTAATTGACCATTAAGTGTGAGGTTTTATTTCTAGACTCTCAATTCTATTTCATTGATTTATTTGCCATCCTTATGCCAGAACCACATCATCTTGATTACTGTAGCTTTGGAGTTAGTTTTTAAATCATGAATTTTAAGTAATCCAACTTTGTTCTCTTTCAAGATTGCTTTTGCTATTCTGAATCCTTCAAATTTCCACATGAATTTTAGAATCAGTTTGTTAACTTCTGCAGAAAGGGCAGCTGAGATTTTGATAGGAATTGGCAAGAGGTGACAACCTTCTCTTGCTCCTGATCTTAGCAGGAAAACTTTCTTTCAGTCTTTCACCATTAAGTTTGATGCTAGCTGTGAGTTTTTCATACATGCCTTTTATCGGGTTGAGGAAGTTCTCTCCTATTTTTAGTTTCCTAAGTGTTTTTTAGCATGAAAGTATGGGATCTTGTCTAATTCTTTTTCTAAGTTGATTATAGTTTTTTCCCTTCGTTCTATTAATACGATGTGTTCCATTGATTGATTTTCATATGTTGAAACAACCTAGAATTCTTGTGATAAATCCCACCTGGTCTTTGTATATAATCCTTTTAGTATGATGTTGGATTCAGTTTGCTAGTATTTTGTTGAGAATTTTTGCATCTATATTCATAAGAGATAATGACCTATAGTTTTCTTTTCATGTGATGTATTTGTCTGGCTTGGAATTGTGGTAATACTGATCTCATAGAATAGGTTAGGAAGTATTCTATCTTCTTTTTTATTTTTTTGGAAGCATTTTAAAATTAGTGTTGTTAATTCTTTTCTAAATGTTTGGTAGAATTCATCAGTGAAGAAATCTTGTCCTCAGTTTTTCTTTTTCTGAAAAGAAAAAGTCTGTTCAAGTTTCCTATTTCTTCTTTAATCAGTTTTGGTAGCTTCTGTATTTCAAAACTTTGTATACTAATACTTTGTTCCTATACAGCTCCATACTTCCACTTTATATTGTTATCACAGATTATATCTTTAGATATAGATTTATATTTATTGCTTTACGCAGTTGTCATTTAAATCAATTAGGAAAAAAAGAGGAGTTACAACCAAAGGAATGCATTAATACTGTCATATAATTTCTTATGTAGTTATCTTTGCTGGTGTTCTTAATTTCTTTTTGTGGATTAAACTTCTAGTATCCTTCCATTTCAGCCTGAAGGTCTTCTTTTAGGGCACTTGCAGGGCACACCTGGTACACAAACTCCCTCAGAGTGTATTTATTTAGGGATGTCTTAATTTCTCCATCATTTTTGAAGGATTGTTTTGCCAGATACAGAATTTTTGATTGATAGCTTTTGTCTCTCAGCTCTTTGAATATGGCACTGTCTTCTGGCTTCCATGGTTTCTGGTGAGAAGTCAGCTGTAAATCTTAGTGAGGATCTCTCATATGTGATCAGTCACTTCTGTCTTGTTGCTTTCAAGAGTCTCCCTTCGTCTTTATCTTCCAATAGTTTGATTAGTGATACAGTTAAGTAGGATGGAAAAGGCAGTGGCTCTGGTGTGAGGCAAATGTGGATTTTAATCCTAGCTGTCTCATTTTTTAGCTGGTTTTCTCATTTCTAAAGGGACTATAATGATATCCACTATTAGGATTATTGTGAGAATGAAGAATGTAAATGAGGCATGAAGGCAAGCAACAAATCATTGTTTTATGTATATACACACACACACACACACACAAATATATATATATGTATGTCTCTCTGTTGCCCGGGCTGAACTTGAACTCCTGGGCTCAAGGAATCCTCCCACCTCAGCCTCCCAAATAGCAGGGACTTCAGGTGCACGCTACTGTGCCTGACTCACTGTTTAATTTTCACAGACATGTACTATGACATGGTTCTGCCAGGGTAGGCTTCCATTTCATTGTTGACTGACTGGTTGGCATTATTACTACCATTTTATTCATTCTGCACTATGCTTTCCCTCTACAAGAGCTTACATGTCTAGTCAGGAAACACTACTCACTATACCCTAGCTCATTTCAGTGGTCCACCCAAGCCAGTATTGTTTCTCTGAGAGTATCATTCAGATAGCTCAATAGAAGAACATAATGTTGTCCTCATGGCCCTCCCTGAGATACAACTGGTACCCCTAACTTCCCTTAAATAATGTGTTATGGTGATAAACTGGTTTTATCTTTTTTTTTTCTAGAAAGGTATCTAGAGCTGTGTGTTTCAGCTCTGCCTCATGAGGGATTTCAAGTTCCATGTGTATAAGACAAAGTAAACATTTATGGCTCTTTCCCCTATGCAGACGGATCTTATCTGCAGACATACAATTGGCTCCAGGAAGGTTCAACCCCTTCAGCCCAAACCTGTCCATACCTACAGATAGGACCAAACAATGTAAGGCTTAGGATATATGTGTTAAGGTCAGAGGGCTGAAATCCTGTTGGCTCTCTACCCTTTTGGACTCTGATTCCTGCCTACTTACAACCATGGTACCTGCCTACTGATTCCTAATCTACGTGCCTTCTCTGGACAAGCTTCTACCTATTATTTTTAATGATTGTGCTGGACCTCTCTTTCTTGGCTAATGTATGAGTCTCGACTCTCCCAGGTCTGTTTAATTTATTCAACAAATACTAACTGAGCACTTAGTGTATGCAAGTTTCTGGTCTAGGTACTGGAGATAGAACCTTGAGCAACAAGTCAAACAAAAGTCTCTGCTCTCATGGAACTTACATTCAAGTTTGCCTCTAAGACCTGAGTGTAACAAAGCATTCACTACCCTATCTCAAAAAGAGATTAGCTAGCATAAGCCTGCATCCATCAGGAACTGGAAGACCCTCTTTGAACCTTGAAAAGGATACTTAGAACATTATATGCTAACAAAATCTAATAAACAAGTCAGGCACATCTTTTCCCCTGAAAGGTGGTGCTTCCTTGAGCACTCTCTGTTTCTCCCTTTGTTTTTCCCACTAGCTCACCGCTATAGAAGGGAGACTCTCACTTTGCAGTTCCTGGGCATCATTTGGAAATTTTCTAATAGACAGGAGTCCCTTTTACAATCTGCCACTTCTCTGCTAATCAGTCAGTGCCCAGGGGCTATTGATTTCTTGCATATTATATGTGATGGCCAAAGTTTTCATAATATTGTCCTTCAGTTATATCTAAACTCTTGAGTGGGTAACTTGGGGGCCTAAGGATTTCTTTTCTTTTTATACCCAGGTTTTTGATTCTAGACTAGCCTTATAACTATTTTTATAATACTTTTTCCCAATTAGCTTCAAAAGAAAACTTAGAACTGTGAATTTCTTCAATATGGAAGCCCAAACAAGACCTCATCGAACTCCTCATCCATGCTCCTTTTGGTCTCAAACCATCCTTTGTAACATGGTTATAAAGTGGTCCCTCTGGTTCTGTAGTTGATTTCCTCCTTTTTGTGTAGAAACTTTTACTCTTGGCTTTTGAATCCATTGATGTAATGAGTTTTGTTAAATTCTTTTTTTCTAATTAGTATTGATTTGTAACTGACAGGCTCAGGTTTATGCTCTTGCTTGATCTTCTTCATCAAGCAATATTTTTGTTTATTGATAGGGTGAGGTTTTTTTGTTCTGCTAGATAGCTATATGGGAGGCTTTTCTGGAAAAAAAGTCTGGCTTTTAAAATTCTCAACTCCCCTTTTTTCTCCTGAGCTTCTAGTATACCATTTGAGCCTCTCTGCATTAAGCTCCATGAACACAGCATCTTTACCTGTTTCGTTCAATGTCATATATCCAACACCTGGACTAGCACAGAGAGAGTATATACCCAAATATTTGCTGATGGGTGAGTGAATGAATGAATAAACTTACAAAATAAATTTTTTCCATTTTTCCTAACCTGTTCATATTTTTTATCGTGATTCCCTTTTCCAGTTTTGAGCAGCCATTTAATGGGTTTGTTTGCTCTCTTGAAGGCTAGTTTGTTTTCCCTTTCCCACCTGAATGCTGTGCATCATCATGCTTTGCTCATAGTGACTCAGGGTTCCAACACAGACAGATGCTGTCAGCACCTGTTCTTTAAGAAACAAGTTTAAATTGTTTCCTTCCTTGGAGATCAAAAACTATCCTGCTTTATGAAACAAGGGAGAGCACATCTTGCATCACATGGTAGTTTTTGCAGAATCAGTCTTGGAATAGTGTAACCAGTAGGCCAGGACTGAATGCTACTCATAGTGTGGACCACAGACCCGGGCTGGCCCATGAACTGTGTCACCCCTCTGAATAAGTACAGAACATGAGAACAAGTGCTTAAACACTTGTATGTGCTACTGGACATTGCCACAGTAGCCAAGCACTTGATTTTGTATTTTATTAAAGTATCAGTCCATGTTGTATTAGAAACAAAAATCACTGCTGCTTCATCACAAATAGTGTGAGAAGTACAGGTTTAGTTCTCAGTTGGCAAATGCAGAGGCTGTTCAAACTGTCTGCAGAACAGCCGTGAGCTTGAGGACGGTCTCTACCACGTGACTTTCAGAAAAACTGCAAACCTGGGGTAATGACTCCTGATGGGTGGGAATCATAAGCTCTAGTATATGTTCCAATAGGAAAAAAAAGTTTCTGTTTATGGAATAATGCACATTACCCTGAAGTTATGCAGTATGGTACAGTTTCAAAACCAATTTATCATCCATCTTTGCAGCACACAAATGTAGCTTCTCTGCAAGGAAAACCTCATTCGCTGACATAAAAAGCCAGCTACGCCAGAGGAAGGAATAATCAGGAAGCCTGTACCAAGTCAGAATACACCTTGTTGACACTAAAGCTGATTGATGAGCAAGGAGCCTTCTGAGTCCAGAGGACAACAAAATGGAAACAAGATAGACAAATGGTACCGTGATGTATGAGAAACTGTAGGTGTGACACACATGTGTGTTCTCTGTGCAAGAGAAGATTAGGGTCTTTCAGGGCTGACAGTTGTTGTCAGTGCAGTTGACATAAATTTTGCTAATGTTAATGGAAATGTACTAGTGCGATTTACCAAAGCCATTTACAGCTGTTGAGTTAGAGTCAAATAGAAAGCAACTGGACGGAGGAAGAAGAACCCAAGAGGTTTCATACTTGTGTGTATGAATGAATGCATATTTTAAAACTGCTATATACATAGAATTTTGCCCCTAATGTGGCAATTTTTATTTTTCTTTAAAGTTATTCTTTCAGATGTTAAGAAGCTGTAGCAAATTCTGTGGTTCCAGAAAGCCTTCTCAAACTCTCTGCTTTCTCCATTTGGAGACTGTGCTTTTTGAGTTAACAAGTTTTTATTTCTAAAAAATCCATTTCTTGGGAAATTATATTCTTTCATCTTTCATCATGATGCTGGAATTAGACATTTTTGTCTCTGTTTAGTCACAGGACTCACAGAGTATTCCAAAACACCAATACATTGCTTTCAGCCATGGAGCAGCAATGCCAAGGGTGTGTGAAGTTTTCACAGAAAAGAGATCCAGTGCAGACAACTTTAAAAGCCAACCTTGAAGGGTACAAGGTATGGCTCGGGACTTCCCGATGCTGGGGCAGCCATTGTTTGTAAAGCAAGCCAAGAGAGCTGGTGGCGCAAGGAAAATGTCTTTAGAACTGTAATATGTCCTGGTGTGGAGGAGGTGGCCAGCTGGCCTTCCACCCAGACACTTCTCCAAGTCATTGAGCGACACAGGCTGCCCATGAAGGCTGCATTTGGCATTAGCAGCAGTCAGCAGTGATGTCTGGGGTAACGAGAAGGATTCTCAAAAAGAGCAAAGAGGGAAGTTGAGCAAGGATGGAAGGGGAAGGGTAGGAAAGTGTAGTGGAGAACTCTTTAAAGGATGAAGATAAGTTTATTTTATGTAAGATGCGGTGCAGAATCCTGGGCAGGTATCTTACATGGAATGACTTAGGGTGGGCCAGAGAAAAAATGGGGAAAGAAGACAGCCCTGGTAACAACTAAAGCCTCTCTTTACTTGTACACTAATGTGTTTTCCCTGGGATCAGGAGCAGAGTGGCGTGATGGCATTGAGGACATTGCTTCTGACAGTGGGCATCTGGCATGTGTCACGTGCCACCTCCAGCTGAGCCTCTTGCTGTCTGTGAGCATCACCACCAGGGACAGGCATGGGAAGGTGGGAGGCTGCATAACTCCCTCAGCTCTCCCCACTCCCCTTCTTTCCTGACAGTAGCCTCTTTGGTTTTGCACCCAGTGGTTCTTTCTCCAGCTGGACCCTCTGAATCCTCTTCATTTTTCTTTAGGTCAAGGCATGTGGTTGCTTCCTCAACAGCTCCACAGTAAGCCTCCATGCACATCATCCCTACTGGTTTCTTCTCCACTTAGCCCCCAAGCATCTCTAGAGCACCTACTCTGTGTCAGGCCTTCAGCCTGGGGGCAGGCTCTGGTTTCTCCCTTGTGTCATGGTTGTCAACTCATCAGTGTGCTGAAGCTCTGATGCCAATAGCCTAAACTGGAGGTCAAGATCTCAGGGCTCCAACAAAGGAAGAAAAATCATGAAGGTGGGGTTGGTTACCAGTTGTATTAGTCTGCTAGGGCTGCCGTAACACAATACCACAGACTGGGTGGCTTACAAAAACAGAAATTTATTTCCTTATAGTGTTCAAGGCTGGAAGTCCAAGGTCAAGGTGTTAGCAGGGTTGGTTTCTCCTGAGGCTTCTCTCCTTGGCTTGTAGATGGCCCCTTCTCACTGTGTCTTCACATGACCTTTCTCATGTGCACCCACATCCCTGTCTCCTCCTCTTCTTATAAGGACACCAGTGCTATTGGATTAGAGACCACCCACCCTTATGACCTTATTTAATCTTAATTACCTCTTTAAATGACTTATCTCTCAATACAGACATATTTGGAGTTAGGACTTCAACATATGAATTTTGAGGAGACATAATTCAGTCCGCAGCACCAGTGAAGATGCTTTTGTCTGCAAGTAACAGAAACTCAACTCTCATATTGAGTTGTCCGGGAGAATAGAGTATCCACTGTTCATTCAGGGACCGGAGAGGTTTGTCAAGAACCCAGACTCAATAGAGACCATTGAAATTGTGTTCAGTTATGTGCATAGATCCAAAGACAATTATTCTCAAGTCCAAAAATTGTTTTAAGACTTTGTGCATCTATTCCTCCCGAGTCAATTAATACTTGTGAGAACCACCAGCAAAGAACATTAAACCAGGCTGTGTTACTGCAGGGTGTGCAAGGGTGTTTTCATTTTCATCACCATTGGCAATGACATTGACATCACCGTCTTAGTTCATTTATTCAGAACACAGTTAATGAATAGGTACCTTGCATTTCAAGGCCTTGAATTAGACGTTTTCAAGAGCATCAAAATGAACCAGAAATTAGAATGCATCCACTTTGCTTTGTGAATTTCAGGTCAAGGTTTAGCCACTTACGCCCACTCTGGGAGGAGAATTTTGAAAGTTCAGATGTTCAAGAAAACGTAAGTAAGCAATGAATACATAAACAGTGGCAGGCCTTAGAATCAGACTGTACCTGCCAAGTGCAAGTACAGCCTGATTCACACTTCAGGCGACGTCAGAAAAGGCAGTTTCTACTCTTTTTCACTGTTTAGTATTCTTTTTTTTTCTTTTTTCTTTTTTTTTTTTGCCTCCCCATTTTTGTGATTTATCACAGCCTCCAGCAGTTGTCTCTCCACTTCTCTCTAAGATTTGCCATCTTTCTCTTTATGGCACTGGATGTCTCTCTCTTCCCCTTTAGTTCTTCACTTTCAGGTCCCGGCTCCTGCATATCATTCTCCCTCTTCCCCTTCATGTCTGCACCTTTCCCCGCCGAGGCCTTGAGAGACACAGATTCCTTCTAGAGCCCCCGGGTCGATGTTTTTAACTTACCTTAGGAAGTTACTTCTTTCCACATATAGATACTCCAGGTGAACACAGGTGAGCCACAGCACTCTTTTAAGCTCGAATCTGCGAAGCTGCTGAACAGAAGCCTACTCCTGAAAGCGGAGCAGGAGCACTGGGCATTCTCTTTGAAGAAAGCAGAATTCTTTCATCTCAGAGCACAGTCCAATTTTATGAGCACCTGGAAGGTTAGATTGAAGCAGGTCAAACCTCAGCCACTGCCTTTAATGACTGCACCTTCCCTCACAAGGGCTGTGTGCTTGGGATGGATCAGATATTTTTTAATAAAATAGGCAAAGGGGCACTCACTGGTCAATTTCATGTTTTTGAACCATGAGAGTCTCTTGTTGTTGAAGTTGGGTCCCTGTGGGCCCAGGTGCTGGAACACTGTCTACCCATAGGGGCAGAATTCCTGGAGTTCCATTGTGGACTTAAATTAACTCTACCATCCATAAAAGCCAATAACCCAACCCGTCCTCAAACCTCCACATTTTTGAAGAATGTAAAACATGAACACGTGGAACAGGATTTTGAGACCAGGTAGACAGGAGATAAGCGGCTGGATAAGTTAAAGCTTTTCCCAACAATCATCATTATGCTATTTTGATAAGGACGTTTTTAATAAATTTTAAAATTTTGACCATTTAAAAAATTTAGCAGGCCAGGTGCAGTGGCTCACGCCTGTAATCCTAGCACTCTGGGAGGCTGAGGCGGGTGGATTGTTTGAGCTCAGGAGTTCAAGACCAGCCTGAGCAAAAGTGAGACCCCATCTCTACTAAAAATGGAAAGAAATTATCTGGACAACTAAAAATATATAGAAAAAATTAGCCGGGCATGGTGGTGCATGCCTGTAGTCCCAGCTACTCGGGAAGCTGAGGCAGTAGGATCGCTTGAGCCCAGGAGTTTGAGGTTGCTGTGAGCTAGGCTGACGCCACGGCACTCTAGCCTGGGCAACAGAGTGAGACTCTGTCTCAAGAAAAAAAAAAAAAAAAAAAAAAAATTTAGCAATCTTAGAACCAGAAGCCCTTGTGAAAGGACATAGTCCTCAGAAAAGAAGCCCAGCAAACTAAAGGAAATTCTTGGCAATTTTGCCATCAGTAGGATGAGGGGTCTTCTAAAATAGTAAATAACAGTGATTTGTACAATTTGCATTTCAAGCAAACACACAGTCACCTAGACAAGAATCTGTGCTTAAGTATGAGCAGATAGAGAGCTGATGAGAAGTTTCCATGAATTTCTCAAGACCAGATGTGACCTGGTGAACAAGTATGGCTCATAGTCCCCAAATCACAACAGTTTATGGGGCAAGGGTCCAGGACAAATCCACGAAGAGCCATTGTTTAGTCCAACCCAAACCCAAGGAGTAGGATTGAGCCGTTTTAGGGACCTGCAGGGCACACACTTTTGCCTTCCTGTGGATTAGGTATGATACAAACGCAAGCTTTTTTGCTAGAGAGAAAGGGGTGTAGAGGACAGTCTTCTAAATTCTGGCTGGCTAGAAAGAACAAAGAATTCTTA
The DNA here is from genome assembly GCA_028533085.1 of Varecia variegata. Classification (NCBI taxonomy): domain Eukaryota; kingdom Metazoa; phylum Chordata; class Mammalia; order Primates; family Lemuridae; genus Varecia; species Varecia variegata. Next base: position 98,495,893 of record CM052440.1, on the reverse strand, counting down.
GATGTAATGGCCAACATGACTGCAGAAAGAAGCAGGAGGAAAAATAACTCTTAAGAAGACAGAATCGCAAAGAAGCCAGTGAATGGAAAGCACTAGATACAAGGAAGAAACGCATCCAGCCTTTAGCCCCGTGGCTGGTACATCATTCCATGCTTGCTATTGAAGAAGTGAAAGAATGCAAACCTAACTGAGGAAATGGAAAAGATTTAATCCACTGTATCTATCAGGTATAGCCTTTTTCCATAGAAGGTGGATCTGTAACTTCAAAAGGAGGCAGCAGTGAACATTTCGTAATCCATGGGTAACCAAAGCTTCGTGCCATCCCTGGAAGGAAGAGACTGGTCATGGTGGCCGATGTCTGCCCTCTGAGGGTCTGGCAGCAGCTGAGGGTACACCTGGCACACCCGATTGGGAGCTCAAGGAAAGGTTTTCAGGGTTCCCCAGACTTATGGACAGTTCTCACCCAATCTTGGATCCCCTCTAGCAGCAAGGCAAAAACAGACGCAATATGGCATGAACACATAGCAGTAAGGCAGGTCCCCTGTCCTTGTCAGGAAAGAATTATGAGGAAGAGGGTTCAAAACAATCCTGCCAACTTCACGATTTCACCTGCAAATTCCCAGAGTGTGAGTATAAACTAGGTGAACTTGAAATCCTAAGAAAAGGAAATAAATGTGACCTTAGGGGCCCAAGTAAGAGATGGTTGGGGGTAGAGCTAAAAAGTCTAGAGACAGAGCTAGTTTTAAACATGAGTGGATCATGGAGCTCCAATGATGTCCATAACATAGATGTAAAATCTCTTGGTCTCGCTTTTTTCTGTATTGTCTTCATTCTCAAGAAATTTTCACACTTGAACTATGCCTGCGATAGTCACTACAAAGTACAGTTTACCTGCTGTCAGCTTCATTAGCCCAGTGTAAAAAACTCCTTTTCCTAAATTATTCCAGAAAAAGTCTTGGGATCTCCTTGTGGTTTAACAAAGCACATAACCCTTGTCCAATCGCAAAGGGTAAAGGTTTGAAGTACTTTCATTGAGCTTCCTTATTGCCTGCGGTGGGAAAGATGGTTTCCCCAAGGAAATCCAGAGTGTTGCTCTCCAAAGAAGAGGGATGGAGAGCTGAGTAGCCGAGAATGGCTGATGTCTATGACATTGGTCTGGAGTTCTTGACTTGGATTTGGTAATGGAAGAGCACAGCTTTATTCTTCTGTAATACATACAAAATATATATGCACACAAATAATAAAAATATACATAATATGTGTGTATGCATGTATATGTGATAAATATATATACTCACATTATAGCAAACTCCATCAGCTTCCTAGACAATATGCTTCACAAGGGCAGGGATTTCTTTTTTAACCTGTTTTGTTCACTGCTACATCACTGCTATCTAGAACAGTGCCTGGCACACAATGGGTTGCCCCCAGACGGCTGATGAATGAATGAGTGTGGAAATCCATGCATATGAAGAGGAGCCCGGTGGAGGGTGAGTGGGAACTAAGTCCACTGCAAACTGCCTTCCCCGCCCCAATGGAGGATGCTACTGATGCTCTCTCAACATCTGCCCACGACAAGTGATGGATGTGAGCTCTCCAGACATGTGCTAAAGGCTGTGTACACCAAATGCATGCTCCTTTGACATACCTCACTAATATTTTCACCTTCAGTGGGTAGTGGAAGTTGTGTCCCTTAGAATTGCCTCTGACCAACAAGTAAGAACTATTTAGGATTGAGTGTGAAAGAAGGAAAAGCTTTGAAAGAAAGTGGTCATATTGTCCAAGTTTTAAGGCTGTTGCACTTCAGATAAGCACTTCTGAAAATGAAGTCACAGTGGTTCAAATTTTATAGGGACCAGTAAATAAGATTTTTCTGGAAAGGTATGAATAAGAAGAGCAATGAATGGGGAATAAATATACTAGATATTAAAATACAATGGTTCCTCACTATCCAAGGGACATTGGTTCCAGGACCCCTCAAGATTCCAAAATCCACAGATGCTCAACTCCCTTATATAAAATGGCATATATTTATATACAACTTACACACATCCTCCCATATACTTTATATCATCTCTAGATTACTTATAATACCTAATACAATGTAAATGCTATTTAAATAGTTGCTATACTATATGGTTTTTTATTTATATTATTTTTATTATTGTATTGTCACTTTTCTTTTCTTTTTTTTTTTCCATTATTTTCCATCTGGAATTGGTTGAATCTGCAGATGCCAAGCCCATGGGATCAGAGAGCTGAATGTATATTCTAAAATGCCAACAACCGAAAAGTATGGTACTGCCTCAAAATAGACAGACATGTTAATGGAACAAAATAGAAATAATTGAAACACACCTAGAAATGTACATGATGCAGATGTCTCAAATGAGTGAGGAGAAAGTAGATTATTTGATCAGTGGTGTTGGAGCAACACAGAATCCATCTTGAAAAAATAAAGTTGGATCTATGCCTCACACCTTACACCTGGATAAATTCCAAACATAAGAAATTAAAACCCCAAAGTAATAGAAGAAAGCATGAGAGAATAATTTAATGACTTGAAATTGAAAAAGACTTTCAACTGTGACATAAAATTCTGCAGCCATGAAAGAAAAGACTGATAACATTCCATGATGGAAAAATAAAAGAAAAGTTCTCTATGCAATGCACATTACAAGCAAAGTCAACCCGACAAATGACAAATCAGGAAAAAATTCACTTCGTCCATCATAGACGAAGGCCTAATTTCATTAATATGCATGTTCTCTTGCAAGTTAATTTTTTTTAAAAAGACCATCCATCCATTTTAAAAAATGGGCAGAGGATATAAACAGTTCATAGAAAAGTAAATATAATAAGGCTCTTTAAAATGTGAAAAATGTTCAACGTCACTTGTAAAAGAAAATACAACTTAAAACTGCACCGAAGTACTATTTTTTACTGCTCATATTGGCAAAGATCCAAAACTCCAATAACATACTTGGTTGGGGAGGCTTGGAGTAAAAGGAACTCATTTATCACTGGAGGGGAAATAAATTGGAGGACTGCAAAGGTCAATGTGGCAATATCTATTAAAATTACAAATGTGCCTGCCCTTTGACCCAGCAATTCCATTTCACAGCCTTTATCCTACAGTTATACCCACACATATGCAAAATGATGTATGTACAAGATTATTTGTTGCAACACTGTAAGAGTGAAAGATTGGAAACTACCTAAATGCCCACTAAAAAGGGACTCCGACAAGGAAATATTATTCACATGTAAAAAAGAATGAAAGATCTCTAATGTGTACTGATAAGTTAAAAAAAAAAGAGGTATGAAACCATGAGTAAAAGAAAGGAGGAGAAAAGATATATTTATATCTTTTTCAAGTGCATAAAATTCTCTGGATGGATACCCAAGAAATTGGGTCCCTAAGGGCAGCCCATACTCAAGAGGGGGGAATTAGACTCTATCTTTCTATGGGAGAAGTGACAAAGAATTTGCAGACATATTTAAAACCACACTAAGTTTTTATACTCCTAGAATTCTGAACCATGTGAATGTAGGACCTATACAAATATTTAATAATCAATGTTTTTTTAAAAAAGAGGGTGAATACCTATGGGTTTTCAGGTTGCAGCAGCTTGCTTTTATTAAAAGAAAAGAAAATATTCAACTGTCTTCAGAATGTTTCGTGAGTTAGACTTGATCTTGGCCTTACAAGAGGTCCTAGGAGAGATTCTTTGTAGTTTCTGGTGGGGATTCTAGCCAAATCAAAAGGAGAAGGAGGGAGGGAGGAAGAAAGAGAGAGCAAGACAGAGACAGAGACAGAGAAATATGCCATGCCCATAGTAGTTTGAGCAAAATGGTAGTTGTTACAAACTCCTTTATATTTTTTTTTTGGTAATTTCTAATATTTCCTCATTGAACAGAAATTACTTTTGTAACCAGAAAAACTATTTTACTTTGAAATGTATATGTTCTTTAAAATTCACATAATATTTCAGATTCACCTTGCCTTCCAATGACAGCTGATCCCTAGAGAAACGCTGCTTCTGCTAATGGCGTGCTAAGCTCAAGGATGCCAGTTGACAAATCCAAAAAGAAAAAGAAAAAAGGAAAACCAGGGTGGAGGAGGAGAAATACAAAAGGCTGGAGTGAGCATCGCTGGAGATGTTGCAGGGTGAAATGTCACTGGGGCAGAAAGGAGCCCTGAAGTCCTGAAGTGACCATCCAAAGATGAACGCTGGGGACCTGAGATAGTAAACCTTAGAAACAGTTCATATATTAGGCACCTTTAAAGGGGGTTTTATGATGTTTGGCCACATTGTGTGTGACATATAATTCTTCCTAATTTCTTATGAAAGTGTCAGTAATTTTGTGCATGTGTATGTATTTTTTCAGACCCCTCCCTCACACCAAAAGAAATTGAGCTGAAGAGGAGTCTGTGAAAACCTCCCACTGGAGAAGGGCATCCTTGCAGAGTCTCGGGACAGGAAATAGGAGGGTGGAGGCTGGGAGTGTGAGAAGGTCAGTGGGCTGCAGGCATAAAGAGGTGGGCAGGGAGGGATAGGAGAGGGCTGGACAGTAAGCAGGAGACACATCCTGGAGGCCCCTGTGCCTTGGAGGACACGTGGACTTTATTTCATCCATTACTTGGAACTACTGAAGAGTTTTAAGTGGGAGTGTCTTAGATTTGTAACTTACACTGACCATGTGGCTGCAGCTGGAAGATGGATTAGAGCGGTCAAAATTGGAGACAGGGAGACAGATTAGGGTTTTATTTTACAACAAACCTCATCCAGGTGATGGATGAGAACGGCAGAGTAAGGATTGTGGTAGTGGGGAGAAAGAAACAGGGAGAAGAACTCTTCAAAGGACGGAATCAGCAAGATGTAGTGATTGATTGGTTGAGGTCAGGTGAGGGAAGGGTGTCAGTGAAGTTTCTTAGGCTTCTTGGAATGGATCCTGTTGACAAAACACAAGACAAAGCACATATAGAGAAGAGCAATTGTGTATGCCTTTTTACGATTTTTGCTTTCTGCTTCCTAAGGAAACTATGAGTTCAGTTTTGAACATGTTGCATTTGCAATGTTTATGGGACAACCAAGTAGAGATGTTCAGCAAGTGGTTGGATACTTGAGTCTCAAGTTTGGGAAACAATCTGGGCTAGATGTATAGACTCATTAGGATATAGGCAAATAAAGGAGGCAGAGGGGTGGATTCACTCCTGGAATATCAGCCCAATAAGAAAGGTGATGGGTTAAGCATGTAGCCTTGGAAAGCGATGTTTGGAGCTAGAGGTGCAACTCTAGGGTTTACGACTCAGATAACTGAGATATTGACCTGATTATTTAAGGCAGGTATCTTTAGTTGCAGGAACAGGGAATCACTGAATTTATCTCAAGAAAAGTGAGATTTTTGGAAAGGTCTGAACCAGACCTAGAAACCTCAGTAAATGAGGCAGGTCCAGGGGTATCTGTCTTGGGCCAACCCTATTGATTTCTATACACCCTCTTCATTTTCTCAGTACTCGCTTTATTACCACTTCCTGGGGTTAAGTACCCCAAGATCTGAAAGGCCTATAAACATCCTGAAATTGTAAGCAAAATATCCATCTGCACATTTCTCTGGGGAGAGAGCCCATGGCTTTCCTAAGATCCTCAGTGTGATCTAAGATACAAAAGAAGCCTGAAACCTCATCACCTTTCTCTCCCCAGCGAGAGGGAAACTTTGGCATGCCTCAGCCCCAACTCAGCCCCTCGAGCTCTAGGCACTTCCAGATCGATTGCAAATTACAACTTTTTTTTTTCATTTTCCTAGCTGAAATTTTAAAATTAGAGACTATGATTAAGCCAGCTTTTCTACATCAGGCCAGGGGTAATAGGATTATCATTCTGAGTCAGGTTAGCTGATAAGGAGGCGTGATGGGAGAATATAAAGCCAGGCTGCGTAAGTAGGAGGTCAGGTAAGAAAGCTTCCCCTGGAAGGGCTGCAGTGTAGGCAGGATGGAAGGTAAGGGCGTGGCCTCGGCAGAGTGTCCGGAGCTACTGAGGAGGAGGAGGTTGTGTATCAGGCGTATTGGGTTAGATGATCAATAGCTGGCTGGTTCCAATTACCCAAAGAGATTGGATTTCTGGATTGATATTGAACTGGAAGATCTCTAATGGGATTCTATAGATCTTATAGGCAATCTCAACCTTATCTTTTCAACATTTATGTCAATAAAAGCCTATCAAACATGAATATCAAATTTGTACTTATCAGAAAGCTGGGGATAACATATAACATGTTGGAAAACAGACCTCAGTCTCAAAAAGAACCTGGCAAGTTGGAACAATAGGCCAAAACAAACAAGATTAAATTTGATGGCATTGAATATAAAATACTATATCTAGAATTATTAAAATCAAACACAACTATAATAGCAGGGAGGAGTGACCTAATTCTATGTTCATATAGAGCTTTAAATAATCTCTACCCAATGCGATGTGATTGCTCAAAAGAAAAGAAGAAGAAACACCCTGTATTTATAAAGGTTTAAATGCCCAAGTCCAAATGTGGTAGCCTACTTTGGAAACACACTCAAATGGTGCTTTCCCCTAAACTCTACACCACAGAAATCAACACAGAAGACTTCTGTGACCAAATGTGGACACCACCACTGAACCACACTCAATCAATTCTGACTCTGTTTACCTGGAGATGGCTTCAGATCCCACAGGGTGAGGGCTCGGTACGCAAAACAGCTCTCTGCCTTCAGACATCTGTTGCCAAGTTTGGGCCTCAGGAACTTGTGACCAACTGGATTCAAGTTGGGGTTCCTATGAGCCCCCCTTTAGGTTTGATTGACTTACTGGAGCAGCTCACAGAATGTGGTGAAACACTTACCTCCATCCACCTGTATATTACAATGACTATCACAGAGGCTACAGGTGAAGACACACACAAGGCGAAGTGTGGGGAGGGGCACGGAGCCCCCTCGCCCTCCCTGCCTGCCACCCTCCAGGAACCTGCACGTGTTCAGCTGCAGGAAGCCCTCCGAACCCTGTCCTCTTGGGTTTTTATGGACAACTGTGTTGAAATGTGATCAGCCTGCAGGGTGTGGGGCAGGACCCTCTCTGGAACGACAGTCTTATGAGCCGAAATCACAAAGGCAGGGGAAGTCAGACAGATTCTGTTTCCTGAGGGCTGCCCCCGATGCCTAACACACCCAGCATGATAACAAAAGGCCCTACAACAAGGGCTGTGGGAGTTATGAGCCTGGAACCGGACAACAACATATATACAACACCACATGGCCTGCTCTCCACTGGTCAGATGACCTCTGCGTCTAGTGCCCACTTGCTGGGGCCACGTTCAGAAAGGTACAGTCCATACAACACTCTCTGCTCCGAAGGACAGTCTGCCTGGCTGTGATCTGGATTCTTCCTAAGGTATTTGCTCTTAAATTGCTCACCCCTGCTCTATTCATTCTAGTCCACGGGCAAACGATACCCTCTTCCTGAGCCTGGCCAGGTTCTCACATCTGACCTCTGGTTCTCTTGGAGAACTGGACTCAAACCCTTGTCTTTGTGATCTTGCAATTATGCCCACTCCACACCTTGAAACAGACTCCTAAAATGCCAGTGAGCAGTGATGAGGATGGATTGTTGGGTCTTCATGGTGTCAACAACAGAAGAAACTGAGGCACGGAGTCATGTCTCAGAGTGACTGGCGCAGTTAGGGTTCAGACTCTACATAGTTGCCCCTAAAGGCATCTCCAGCCCCCGGCCACTTGTTTCAGTTCTTCTATGAGCTATGCCAACACACAGTCCCAGAAATCCATTTTTGAGTAGCCTATTTTTGTCCCCTTGGAATTCGCCCTTCTCCCCTTCTTATGAGTCAGGCTTCGGTCCCTGTCCCCTCTGCCCTCAGGACCTCAGCATCTCCCCTCTACTCTCCCCACTCCCTTGTGCAGAGTCAGCCTTGTGACATGTTTTAGTTTGCATCAACCCTCACTTGAGTCGATAACCTCAGCTCAAAGAACACCTTGAGCTGCAGATAAGTTTTGGTTACAGTTTGGAAAGGCCAGGGGGTCGTGGCCCTGATGGTGTGGCTTGCCAAGCAAGCTTGCCACCTAAACCTGTGTGACCTGCACATCATCGGTGACCCCAGTGTGCTCCCAAACCCAGCTGTGGGTGTCCAAAGGTTGGTACATTCCTTTCCACATGGGATGAAATTTAGCCACATCAGAAATCGGGTTAACTGCACACATGAGAGCCGCGTGACAAATTAGATAAAATCTTCCAGGGTCGCAGGCTTGTAAAGAAGGGACTTAGATGGAAAAAGAAACCACAGCTGTGTCCTTTTTGAATTTCCTGATATTGACTGTGCAGGGGTGGAGGAGGCAGAGGGAGCCCAGCTCTCGAGGGGGCAGGGGGGACAGTTAGATGTCGCTGGCACAACCGTAGGAAGAGGATGAATTGAAATGACCGAGTATAATATCCAGCAGAGCCAAATGCTCGTGCCAGCTGAGTGACATGCCCCAGGGGAGCACCAGCCTTTCCCCTGACGGCAGAGGTAGGGTAGGGTCACCTGGTCGCAAGCAGAGGTCTGGCCAACCCTGGGCTCTAAGGGGCCCATGGGACAGGAAGCCGGCCCCTGCCTAGCTCCTTTTCCTTTCCTCAAACCCAACAGCCAGGCCAAGTGTACATTTTCAGGCTAATGATCTATGAGGATGCCAAACTAAACTTCATTTTCTGTTTGAAAGATTGTTCCATTTTGGGGCCAAGTGAAAGACTTGGCAATTTCACCCAGAGTTCTTCTTACACATGCAGTAATCACAATTAACCAAAAGCAATTATGTGCCTTGGGGTACCAGAGCCCCATAGAATGTGCAAATGAGTCCCCAGGCAGGTGGGAAGTTGGGGGGGGGCACATCTGCTCGTTTTCCTTTCCAAAATCATTGCAGCTCTAAGATCCTGTCCACGCTTGCCAGGAAAGCGCTGCCCGGTGACTGGCTGCTGCCAGCAGTGGCCGCACATGGCTCCCCAAGTAGCAATTCAGGGTGATGTCCCATACGCCAAAGAACAGTTACATACATTGAGTAGTAATACAGTTCAGACTTCTGTGGTTTGTGTGTACTTAAATAAAAATTACAGCCCACTCTTGGAAAGCATAATGAAAACTAGGTCTTTTTTAAGGGCTCTAAACTATTTAATTGGCCCAATAACATCTGTCCTTGAACCTTACACCATTACCCACCAAGTCACAGAGGGGACACAGGTAACGCGGTTACTGCCTCGTCCAGAGGGTGACGTCACTCACACCTCGCTAAGTAGGTCCTTCGGCTCTTCTCCAGCATGAATCCCTGGTTGTTTCCTTTCAAGAACACTCTTATCCAACACTGTATCATTGTCATTAGTCAGCTAGTCAAAATGGCTACTAACATGGAGAACCTAAAAAGGATTCATACATACAACTAACACTTTACTTTAACCTAAAACAAATATACAGGCCAGGCACCATAGCTTATGCCTGGAATTCCAGCATTTTGGGAGGCCAAGATAAGAGCATAGCATGAAGCCAGGAGTCTGAGACCTGCCTGGGCAACATAGCAAGACCCCATTTCCACAAAAAAAATTAAAAAATTAGCTAGGTGTGGTGTTGTACACCTGTAGTCTCAGCTACTCAGGAGGCTGAGGTAGAAGGATGGCTTGAGTCCAGGAGTTTGAGGCTGCAGTGAGCTACGATGTTGTCACTGTACTGTAGCCCAAGCAAGAGTGAGAGCCTGTCTCAAAAAAAAAAAAAAAAAAGAAGAAGAAAGAAAGAAAAAGAAAAAGAAAAGCACATTAATTTGCCAGTTTGTCCTTATGCCAACAATGCCCAATCTCCCTCTGCACATAGTCAACTAGGAAAGAAGGAGAAATCTTACAAAACACTCCCCCAAACCTAAGTTCCTTGACTAACCATAAGATAGTCCTGAGCTTAAAAGTCACCTGAGAGATTAGCTCATTTCACTTCTTTAATAGAATGGAAAATAATGTAAAATTTTTATCATTTTACAAAAAAGAAAAATGAAGTCAGACAAAGGATGTCAGCAAGCCTGAGAAAGCTTAAGTGCCTACAAAAAGGGATATTAATGATAAATAAGCTCATCTGCTCTGTAGAACTCTAGCAAAATCCAGGAATTAGAGACCCCAAGTGTCCTTGAAGGTGGGAGGCAGGACACTGAACACAGGAAGATCGATTGGACGTCACCAGAGGCAATAAGACCTCCTGGTCAATTTGTCCAGCCAGGAGACTGGTCCCCATCCCACCCCCTCTCCCCTAGAGACGCAGGGGTCTTAATTGGGGATGAAATGGATAAGAGAGTCTCCAGAATCGAGGCCACCAGGCAGGTCAGAGGGCAGGGGCGTGGCACCCTGCTGAGGTCAGGGCAAGCAGTAAAAAGTCCACATGCTGGACCCTGAGACCCCACCACCACCTCGCCTCATCAGAACTGAGCTCTAAGAAGGCTGGCAGCCAGGCAGTCCCCTCCAGGTGGGAGACTGTGGTATGACCAGATGGAAGTTCTGTGCAAAGACCCAGAGGCTGAGACGGTGCTACAAACAGCCAGGTGGGGGCAGCAGTGAGCTGTGAGCACAGTGGGGTGGGCAGAGCCCCAGTGGGGAACTTGCAGCTCGCCTTATAGACTAGAAGGAGTTCTAGAGGGCTCGAAAAAAGTTAAAGGACATGATACATCAGTGTTTGTGCAGGACCCGTCTGGTAGCAGAGGGGGCTTTCAGAGGTGAAGGAGGTAAAATCAGGAATGTTTGGCTAAGAATCAGCAATGATGACAACTCCTGGGGTGCATTTGGGATGGAAAGGACGCTCAGGAAAAATGAAAACTGACAGTGTCAGGCAGTCTCTTGCTGACTTCTTGGTCCAAAGGGCAGGACGCCAAGCTCCCAAAGTCGCTCCTTTAACCTCGCCAGCTAACAGACCCAGAAAGACCTGAGCTATTGAACGTAAAGGAATGTTGCAAGTTGAGCAGTGTGGTTGCTGTGATATTTTCAACCACTTGTCCATCGCTTGCCAGGAAATGTCATTTCATTTGGAGTTAGATGGATTTGCCAGGAAATACTCTGGTGTGTAGTGGACCTGTGGGATAGAGGTCAGTTTTACAATTATGAAATAGCTGGCTTTTCCAGAAACACCAGCAGTCACTGGACCGTATCCTCAAGGACAGCTACTAAAATTGTACCTGTGCAGCCTGTCACTGGGGGACACAATGGTGATGCCGGCTGGCGTAGAAGGGGTGCTTTGGTGCACGGCTGAGCGTGTGCTACCAGCCTGGGCAGAGCAGGAGCGCAGCTGGAGGCTCCTCTACAAAACACATCAGCAATCACTGGGCATCAGACGAAACTGTGCATCTACCCCAACCCTCACTGGGTCCCCCCATGGCCGGGGCAGTTCTCGGCCCACCACCGTCTACGCAGAATTTGCACTATCCCCAAGAAAACTAATACTCCTTCTACTTGGCATTGAAGATGATTTTAGCTGTGACAAAGCAAATGACAAAATATGAATGCCATTCTGTTAACAGTCACTTACTAGAGGACTCGTTGAACAACTGCTTTCAACTAGCTGGAAGTAAATGCCAACTAGTATCTCCAGCCAATCTCAAAAACTGCCCTGCCCCTGACCCGGG
>CM052440.1:98458608-98483731 GCA_028533085.1 Varecia variegata | reverse complement strand
GGCTTCCTAGGGTGGATTATGGGGAGACTAAATCTGATGGGTCAGGCCCTTCCTGGGATTAAGAGTCTCGAAGGTGAGAGAGAAAGTCTGCCCAACCTGCAAAGCCCCACGTTGTCAGGGCATCTTCCTAGAGTGACAACTGAAGGGTCTGGGCCCTATGATGGTTTTTGACTAATGGTTGAGGGGCAAGATGTTTCTGGATGCAGCACTGGGGTGGTGCAAAGTGCTCCAATTCCAGGAACTGAAAGAAATTTCAATAAGTTAGCTTATTCAGGGAGACTTTATAGGCAAGAGAGGCGTTTCCAACCCTCCCGGGCCAAGCGGCTACAGCAAGCCGGAGCAGCAACGGTCCTGCGGCCTCCGCGGGAGGAACGGGGGCAGCAGTTGCCGAGTCCGTCCACCAGGTGGCAGAGCAGAGGGTGGCAGTGGCCGCGCCAAGAAGAAACCCTGATGGCGGCCAAGGGCCATGGAGAGCCACACGGGACCCACAGGAACTGGGCCCGTGCTTGGGATCCCAGCTATATTTTGTGAGGAAATGCAACCTCAGAGACATTTTCATTTTTATCAAGGTTGTTACTCATGTTCTTGGTCGTGGGGAGCCTGGGGAATTAAAGTTATCCTCAAAGCTTGTTAGCGTTTAAAAAAAAAATGAAAAGATGCTGAGCGGTTTGGGGAAGATGGTTTCTGTCCGGGTAAATCGGGGTTGATGGATTTAACTGGGATTACGAGATCACTTTCAGAGAAGGTTAAGTTGCTGATTCCCCCGCCCCCCAGTTCAGGTTAAGCTGGTGTTCGGTGTTCGGCCTCGTCTGATAGGAGCAACAGGGCAACTTCTGCTTCCTCGCTTCGTGCTGCTTGGCTCCAGGAGGATTCCAGGCAGCCTGAGCCGCCCCGGGCTGTTCCCCACCTCCGGGTCCCCAGGAGGTGAGCCCTAGGGCAGAGAGGGAAGAAGCTCCGTTGCTGGCTGCTGCCCACTGTGGGCAGGCTGCTGTCACTCTCCCAGCTCTGGGGGACCCTGGACCAGGAGGAAGGGAGGGCCCTGGGAGGGGCTGACTCAAGCCATGGGGAGAAGCAAGCGCCTTCTCCTTAAGCCACAGTCCCATGGCAGACTCACCTGTGCAGCACCCTTCCACTGAGTCATGCCCCCCAGCCTCACCTCTGCCTCCACGCCAGCTTGCCCCACCTACACCATCAGCTTTCCCTCTCCGAGGATAGAAAACCACTGAGTGAGCAGAAGCAAATGCTACTGATAATTTAGCACACACTATAGACCTGGCTTTTACACAAATATCAACTCTCTTAGTTCTCACAACAAGTCTGTGAGAATATCATTACACCCATTTAGCAGATGAACATATCGAGGCACTGAGAGGTCAAGTGACTTGCCAAATACCATAGAACCAGTGAATGACGGAGCCTGGATTCCAATTCACATCTGTCTGACTCCAAAGACCATATTTTTTTCAGACCAGTGTGTAGGCTGCCATGATTGTATTGTTTTATGTGGTCCCACTTGGGGACTGTTGGCATTTTAAAAGAAGGAACCTGAAAAGGGCAAGACTAAGGATGAATGTCACAGATGATCTCTTGCCCTGATTGTCTTCAACCTCACCGACCCCAGATTAATGGTATTTCCAGAGTCTGGGTCTTAATTCCTGTAGATTATTTGTTCCTTTTGTGACACTTGATCTCTCACCAATGGCTTCTGGGCGCATTCTTTGATTTTCTATTTCATTGTAGGGATTAAGAAATGGAATGTGTTAAATGCATTTGCACAACTGCAATGCAACATGTTAAAACAGGATTGACCCGTCCAAGCATATAAGTGTCTGAGAACCATCAACACCGGCCATGCCAGAAGACCACTGTGATGTCCCTGTCCCCACCAATGTAATGCACCCCATCCCCCTGCCTCATCTCCAGCTGGAGCACATCATCGCCATAGCCCAGTCACTCCAGGAAAGCTGCCTTCAGTGATTATGATCGTGGGATGTGTTCTTAAATGAATGATCATTTTAACCATCCTGTGTCCTGCATTTGGAAGCTTCAGATATTGTATTAGTTGCTAGGGCTACCATAACAAAGTACCGCCAACTGGGTGGCTCAGACCAACAGAAATGTATTCTCTCACAGTTCTGGAGGCCAGACATCTGAAGTCAAGGTGTCAGCAGGTGCCCCCTCTGAAGGCACTAGGGAAGGATCTGTTCCAACCTTCTCTCCCAGCTTCTGGTAGTGACCAGCAATCCTTGACATTTCTTGGCTTGTAGACACATCATTCCAACCTCTGCCTCTGTTTTTACGAGGGCTTCTCTTCTCCATGTGTCTGTGTCCAAATTTCACTCTTGATATAAGGACACCAATTCTAATCCAATATGACTTTACCTTAACTTGATTGCACCTGTAAAGACCCCATTTCCAAATAAGATCACATTTGCAGGTACTAGGGATGAGGACTTCAATATATCTTTTGGAAAGGGCACGTGTCAACCCACAAGCACCTTTCCCCACATGCCATATGAGCATGGCCTACTCCGCCAAGCACACTGCATACCACCGTCCCCAGGCAGTGGCCTGGCTGTACCTACTAGCAATCAGGGCTGACGCCTGCGGTGAAACTGATTTGCCATCATGAGTCTCACTAACAGAATGAGTCTGTACTGACACACTCTGGCACGTGGTGATGAGCTTGTCAGGGAGATCATGTAATTGCCCTTCGAGCCCCGGTGCAGGTGGTGTACTCACTTCATGTAGAAAGCAGGTCTTGCTGGGGAGTCCCCAGACCATCTCCTTGGCCTGGCAGGTACTGTGCACACCTGACCACAGCCTTGGACTTACAGGGAAGGAGTTCCCACTGCTTTTTCTGGGTCCACTGTCCACATGCATTGTAGCATGGCCTGGTTCCAACTTCACGCCCTGAATACATTTCTCCTCCCTGCACCCCCTGCAAATTGGAAATAGTGACACACAGCCGTCTAACAGGGCTGTTGGGCAATTTAATTAATGTTTATAAAGCACTCTGAGGTCTTGGGATGAAAACTGCTGTGTAAGTGCAAAATTATTATTAGTTCTCAGCCTCCTGTCCCTTGACTCTTGACACGGGCTATTGTTGTCCCTGAAAGGGAGCCGTTTATGGGTTGTCCAGCTGGCTCTTTTGGGCACACGGGTGAGTACATACACATTTGCAGATTTTTTTTCCCTTTGAAAAAAGCATTCCAACTCTGTGGGATGTCTCAAAGCTTTTCAATGTCTGAATTTCTCTCTACTTGTCTCTCCTAAGCACTGTAATCGACAAAAGTAGATTGTAAACAGGCTCCTTTGGCGAGAGAGAGGAGAAAATGGTCAATTTAAAGAAATAGCCCCTCTTATAATGAAGAATAAAACAATATCTCTTTCTCATGCAGAATTTAAATGAACCACTGAGTGGAGTCTCTCTCCTTTGCCCAGAGGGATACTGTACGTGTTTATGAATTGCAAGAGGAATAGAATAGAAGATTTGTTTTCAGTGCCCAAGTTTACCTCCTTCCCTCACCATAACTTCTCCAGAACCATGGAAACAAATGTACCCCACCCAGATGATGTTTTCCTGATAGTCCTTTG
The DNA here is from genome assembly GCA_028533085.1 of Varecia variegata. NCBI lineage: Eukaryota > Metazoa > Chordata > Mammalia > Primates > Lemuridae > Varecia > Varecia variegata. Next base: position 98,480,134 of record CM052440.1, on the reverse strand, counting down.
TTACCTGACTGTGCACTACCTGGAGTCCCATGGGGAGAGTGAAATAAAGAAGTGGAAAAGGAGAGAGATATGTCTGCAAGTGAAATGCCTTGTCTCTGAAGGACAGAGTGGGGCGCATGTGTGAGTTATCAAGCACTGGGCTGATAAGCTATGTTATATGGCACCATTTGCCTTTTCTCTAAACCCATCCCACATTCCCCACACACAAACCATCACGCTCCCTTGAAGGTATCGTTTGGTTTATCATCAGGCTTTGTTAGAGGCATTTGTTAGTCAGCCAACTACTTGAAGATTTTATTTTTAAATAATCACTCAGGAGCGATTATGTAACATGTAATCAGTTGGACCAAAGTATAAAGGCACAGAACCAATGAAAGAATCAAATGTTAGTTATATGGTTGTAACACACACAAAAATAAACCAAAAGGGCTCAGATGACACACACCAGGTTTCCTAAGTCAACTGATCACCGATCAAACATAATATCCAATTATATAAGGGGAAAACCAGGAATATGCTTCCGGGAAAGGAACATGGAGGTGGGATTGGGCTTGGAGATGGATAAAACCAGCTTAAAACAGGTAAAGTCTACACCTGCATAGCGACGGCTGTGAAACACGGGGCACCTTTTCTGTGTTCTGTGGTGATTAAGTTCTGCCTCTTGAGTAGAGGTAAAGATGGAAGGGATAGGTTCTTTCTTTGCATTCTGTTATTTTTAAAAAGAAAAGGAGGCCCAAGTTTAAAAATAATAACAAAAACGTATGTACAGCAGCTAGGATCATTAAAAAAAAAAAACCCAGGACTGAAAATTGAAAAGAGGTGTGTATAGGAGCCAGCTGAGACCATCCCTCCTTTTCTCTTCCACGGATGCAGTGCTTCTTCGAGCTTCCCCTTAGTCTCCTGCATGGTCTTCCTGCCTCCTATCTGCTCCAGTTCTTTCATCCTTTGCTCTGTTTTCCTGGATATTATCCTAAAATTGGATCTAGAACTATGGGTCTTCAACTCAGAATCCTTCGATGCCACCCCAGGTACACACTCTACAAGAGCTTGTGTGTCTTCCACAACTGCCCCTCCCTCCTCCACTGGGACTGCAGGTGTCCTATGCCTACTGAACTCCCACCCAGCCCTCTGTTCACCCTGCTCCCCACCCTCTTGCCTTAGAGACTGTGCCCGTGCCATTCCCACCACCCATTCAAATCCTGCTTGTCTTTCTTTTTTTTTTCCTTTTTTTTTTTTTGAAATAGAGTCTTGCTCCGTCACCTGGGCTAGAGTGCAGTGGCATCAGCCTAGCTCACAGCAACCTCAAATTCCTGGGTTCTAGTAATCCTCCTGCCTCAGCCTCCCAAGTAGCTGGGACAATTAGCCACCACTCCCAGCTAATTTTTTCTATCTGCTTATCTTTCAAGTCCAAGTTCAAATGGAATCAGTTCTGCAAAGCCTTTCAAGGTGCTCCCAGAAGAATTTCGGCACTCCCACAGCCCTTTTTCTATGTTCCCACGATTCTCCATTTGTCTCCCTAGTAATAAGTAAAACAAGTACCTGTGCGTACAGCTCTGAGCTCATTTCTCCTCCTGTCAGTTGTAAGCTCCCTGCAAGGAAGGATTGTGTCTTGCTATTTCAAGTATTACACAGAGTGCCTACAACAGTATTTTGTCCATAGCAAATGCTCAGCCAATATACTTATGTTTAATTTCACCCATTCAACAGACATACAAACACATACACTACAAAAAAGCAGGTGGTAGAATCTTAATTTCCTATGCAATTTAAAGGTGAAAAGAAGAAAATAAGCACATCATCTTGAGAAGAAAAATAAATAACAATAGTAGACTGTGACCAAAGAACTGACTGATTGTATTTTACCAACCAATTAGATCAAATCTGGCTCTGCAAACAATCACTTGCAAAACTAATTTGCAATCGCTCGTGAATTAAGTAAACAGTTCCTATTCTAAGATTTTCAGCCTTTGGCTATTTTTAAATAGGAAAGATGAAGTATTCAACAACAACCCAGTTAATGCCACCAAATAAAGTTGCCAGGGAGGAAAGAGCTGGGGAACCAGACCGAATCATTCCAAGACTCCCGGCTCCCACTGTGCTGGGAGGTCAAATACCTGGCCTCACTTTGCTGTCTCTATGTCCACAGGCTGCTGTTGTGCCTCTTCTCTTGCAAGCCCAGCACATAATCGGGCTCTGTTGGACTCTGCTGGACTCTGTGAGTGCGGCTCAGTGTTTTCTGTGATGAAAACTGCTAAGTAGTATTACAAATACAAGAAACCACAGGCTTTCTTTTAGAAGAACGTGGAGCTGATATTCATGTTTGTATTTGTGTCCTGGGACATCCCAAGGCGAAGTTATTATAACTGTAGATCTAATTCCATGGACAAAGAAGAGACTTGAGAACAAAGCCTTCCCTGGCGGTGGAGACAAAGAATAAATATGGTCCATGATCACCTACCTTCCACTGAAATATCTCAGCAGGCCTCCATCAAGGCAGTGAAAAACCAGTTCGCTCTCCTTGATAAATTCTGTTCTCCCCTCCTCCATTCTCTCTCTCTCTCTCTCTCTCTCTCTCTCACACACACACACATACACACACACACACACACACACACACACACACCTTTTCTGATACCAAAGACTAGGAGTGAAATGTTGAGTCTACCTGCTTTCAAACTCCCATCATGTTTCTAGCTTAAGTCAGTCCAAACTGACAAAGGGCAATTCTCCTCCCTGGTCTCTCTTGTCCTGTAATTCCCATGGCCATGAAGCATTTCGTTTACCCTGTATTAATCCTCTGAAAGTCGCAGGGCTCCTTCACCAAGTCAATTCATTTCTTTTAACAAAATCGCCTTGTCAAAGAGTCATGGTTGTTGACTCTTTCTCTGTTCCCTTTTTCTCCTGTCTTGTTCCAGTATCAATTGAGGGCTTACTGTTTGCTAGACACCAGGCTTAGCCCTTCCATGTATCATCTCATTTAATCCTCACAATAAACCTATTAGGCAGATATTATTCTTATTCTAAAGATCTGCCAACTAAGGCTTAGAGAGGTAAGTCTCCTGCCCAGGGTGGTACAACTACAAACTCAGGTGAGTGGGAACTCTCTGAGCTCTTAATTGCCATGCCAAATGGGCACTCTGGCACTTTTGGTAAAGCATTTGAGAATAGGTTTGATTCCATTGAAATGGAATTGACAGATTTCAGAGACATTTTATGTGCATTCATCTTTTCAAAGAGCCATTCACCTATGATGCTTTTATAACTATTACAACCACTTAGACCAGATTGTTCTTAACATTTTGGGGATAAGGGTCTTATTAGAGAATCTTGAGTAAAACCCCATGATTCCCAGGCACAAATCCCCTGACTTTATGTATCCTTATGAAGCAGAAACTCTCCTTCTTTCCATTCCTCCCACCTGTTGCCACATGTGTTGGCACAAGCTGGTCGTGTGGTGACTGGGTGGCAGGGCATCTCCACGGTGCACGCAGGAGCATCTCTGGGAAGCAGGGTGCTGTTTACAGAGGTCCGTTGCCATATGCCCCTGCTCCCAGAGGGAGGGCTCACCAATCTTTCAGCTCTTATTTTGTATTCTGATTCTCAGACTAGTTTGTAGACATCCCAGCACTCATCCCAACATCTTACAAGTAGTGTTAAATATAAAACAGAAAAGCACTCCCTGTTTGCATGCACACCTTTAATGACATGAAAGCAATGACAAAGAGGCAAACACTCAGTCAACTTGGTGACCCTTTTACGCTCTAATATCAGTGGGAGCAATGCACACACTACTAAAGTGATAAAATCTCTTTGGAAAACAGGAAGGGAAGGGCCCATGTTTGATAAGAGAAACTGGACAGTTGCCACCAAAACATCAGTGCACCATTTTGTGAAGTCCTTTCTGCCAGTGGCTCCCACATGTCCATATCTTCAAGTACTTTTGTCTGATGCTTCAAGACCACAGAACTGGCCTCCTCACTTCCCCAAGTGAATTCACACAGAAGACTATGGGAAAGTCTCTTCGTAACCTTCTTTGTGCAGAAGGATGGAAAACACGAGAAATGAGAAGCATCCTCTCATCCCCAGTACACCGTCGTAACAGCGAGGATAATGGCCCAATAGAGCTTCAAATGTGTATAGTGCTTTATAATTTTTCAAAGCATTTTCACATATGTCATTTTAATTAACCCAGGCAACAACCTTCTGGTTTACAATGGAGAAAGCAAAAACCACAGGAACTTGCCCCAGATCATACAGCCAGGAGTGGGACAACCGGGGCTAGAACCCAGATTGTGCGGCTGGCCCGGCGTTCCCAGCAGGTCACTAGACGGCTCTCTATCCCACTGTCACCCCCTCCGTAGTCAGGCTGCTCCCCCGTTAACAAAGCTACCTAACTATAGATTTCAAAAGGAGAAAAACACAACCCCCCCTTGACCCAAGTACACACAGATATAAAAATAGACGTGGCGCTCTCCTTTATTGCTTCTGTATGGATGTCTGTCCCAGATGAAAAGACCCTGCTGGGGGACAGTTCATTGACCTGTTACTTCTTTGTACACATAACACTCCTTAGTAAGAGCAGGACCTTCACACCAGGAAATTATTTGCTAAATATTTCCCACTGTCTCACAGCTTGGCCTGTCAATTTCTCCCAGACGGAAAACATCTGGGCCAGTACAACAAAACACAGCAAAATTCAAAGAGATGTTCCCCAGATGTGGAGAAGGACAGTTGTCCTCGGGAGTCTGTCGCAGGGCCAGCTGGGGGCGTTCACGTTTCCCAAGACGCCTCTCCAACTGCATCTCACTGTAGCTTTTATATGACTGAAAAAGTGTCCAAGAGGTTGACCAGATGGCCGTATACAACGCTTAAAAAGGTAGTCATGGAGAAGTAGTGATGGCTCTGTGCTGGCTGTCATGTCGTGGTTTTCAAGCCCCAGCTCGCAGAAGTAGGGTGAGATCCACTGTCAGACATTTCCAGCCATGTGAGGACCTCGTAGGAAGGATGCCATCTTCAGCGCGGGGCTCATGCTCCTCCTGTCCGGCGTGACAGACTTGCACACCACCGAGCCCTCGACCTCAGAAAAAACCACCCGTGGAAATCCTGCTCATACCAGTTCTGTCTTGTGAAAAGTCACTGGTCCCAAATGTTTATCTGGGGAGGTGTCTGGAAGAAAAGCTCGTTCCATGCCAGGTTTAGAAAAATCTGGAAAAATACTCTGCAGTCGTGCAAATTTCTGAAAAAAAAAATCAAATAAAATGAAGTGAATACTTGGGACAATGCAGCAGTTGTCACCTCCATTTAAACACTAAGAGCTGGCCAGACTGGAAGCGCTCGTTAAACCTGCTGCCTCACTCACTCTGCAAGGGACTTGCACAGTTACATGGGCATTTCCAAACGTGGACTTGGAGATTCACTGATTAGACTGTGGCCACTTCAAGTCCCTGCTGTTAGATGTCTGCATAGAAAGCCAGTGCCCACAGAAGCAGGCATTTGCCAACAAGAAACAAAGTCACTCATTTTTAAAATTTACTGTCTGGGAATTCTCATCATTTTTTCTTATGTGCAAAGAACCCTAACAACCAAACTATAAGCTCCTTGAGGCCAGGAACAACGTCTTACACCTTTTTACACCCCACACAGTGCCTTTCATAACGTCTCGTATGCAGTAGGTGCTCAATGGAGCCTTTTGATCAACTGGTGTCTACAACAGAAACCAGAGCGAGGAGTGCACAGCCAGAGAGGCGAGTGAGTGAGTAGAGGGGCACAGTGAGTGACGAGAACCAGCCTGGGGTAGTTCCTGGGTGACGTCTGTCCTGGTCCCTAAGTAGCCAGCTCTTCCTGGGGGTACTGAAACATAAGGGGCAGATCCCTTCCTAGTAGCTCAGACCCACAAATGGCCCTACTCCCACATGACCGGGGTCACCCAAGTGAGCAGCCATGCAGAAGGCTCACTGTGGGGGTGGGGGATGCTTTTGGCTGGAGTTCAAGGGCATGTCCAGGATGTCCAAGCACCAGCCAGCCATCCTCCACCCCTGGGGACTCCCTGGGTCCCCCACTGCTCTGGCTCCTTGGGGCTAATTCTTAAGGAGTGGGTGGAAGTACCAAAAATATCAGGGGAGAACCCCCAAGAGAAAACAGTTGGAGGGCAGGCAGAGGAGACTGATCTACCCATGGGGCAGAAGGCCTCGCACCCTCGTCCGCAGGAAGAAGGGGCTCCACTCTGGGACGGCACACAGTCAGGCTGCAACGGCCAGCACTGTAGCTGCAAGGCCTCTGGTCTTCCATGGGACCTTCTGGCATTTCTCAAACTTCCCTCACAAATCTTACTTCATTTCCCCTCCCAGGGCTCTATGCATGGCCAGTGGGTAAGAAACGCGCTGGGGGCAGTTCAGGGAGTTCCCTGTGATGATCCTCCCAGTCTCACCATTATGTCGATGTTCTAGAAAGATACTTACGCAAGTGAAAATGATGAGTGTTAAGTAGAAAACGACCAGAACCAACAGTAGTAAAATTTCAGCTCTATACTTCTTAAAAGACTCTTCTTTACGTTTTGGCAAGCATCCTTAAAGAAAATAAAGAACCACATGAAGCCACATTAACAGGATCTTTCTACCGTGATAAAAGGCCATACATGCTTTGTTCTCCGTTCTGAAGTCCTGCCTGTCTCCCACTGCTCCCTGCGTCTGTGCCGTCAGGATGAAGGACAGTAACGGTGCTGGTGACGGCAGTAGCAGCTGCCAGTGGTCACTGCCATTCTGTGCCTGGCCGTGTGCAATGGGACTTGCATACAGCCTCTGCCCAAATCTTCAGAGGAGGCACGAGTAGTCCCAGTTTGCAGACGGAGGAGCCGAGGCTCAGAGAGGCTCAGAGACCACAGCAGGTGGCAGAGCCAGGCGTCCGGCCCAGACTTAGCCTGTGGCCCGTCTGCCTCCATGTCAGTTGCTGGGCCGTGCCTGGCTTGGATTCTGTCCTCATATCTGATGAACCCGTATTTGCTAATCCATGAATCATCTTAATGTGTCCTCACTGCAGGAGGACTCAGGGGACGATGAAAGGAAGCAGGCGGACTGACCTGCGATAGCTGAGTCAGCCGACATGTTTTTGTGGACTCGCTCAAGCTCTCCCACCAAGGCGGCAGCATGCGTGGGAGGGAGAACACTCCCTAACTGCTTGGTAAAGGCTGAGGCTGCAGCCCTCAAGGAGAGTGGAAGGCGTGAGGCCTTCAGCCCAGGCAGAGACATGGACGGCAGGGCCTCTCCCTACACAGGTGGGACATCCAGTGCACTGCTCAGGGAAGCAAGTTTGGCTTTGGCTATACACACTGCACTGGCTAATGGGGTCTGTGGGAAGGCCCAGACAGGAGCCGGTGGAGTGCAGATTATCGGAGGGGGTTCCTCCCTTGGAATCTATATGGCTGCATCTCCAGAGAGATGTCAACCCTAAAATTGGATTTGACATTTCATGCAATAGTCTAGGGATGGATACCCACAAGGGTCTACAACTCAAGAAAAGAGGTTGAGAGCCATTGACACAATGGTCCCAAATACTGATTGAGCATTTGGTCTGCCCCAGGCACTGCACTCAGCATTTTAGTGCAATTTCTTGTTTAACCTTCACAACAAGCCTATGTTGCACATGTTATTATCCCCCTTTTAGGGATGAGAGAACTGAGGCTTGGAGTCAATCAGTGATTTGCCCAAAGTAACATGCTAACAAGTGGCAGAGTTAATATTTGAACTAGACCTAGATGATTCCAGAATCTGACCCCTTAACTTGGAAGCAGCACTGCCTTCAAAGAAGGAAGGGAAAGAAAACCAGCTATTTCCTGTTCATGTTCCTCTGCTCCCTCCCCCAGGACACACCTCCCCTCTCTAGGATCCCCACAAGGTTCCTCTCATTTGTCATTCATGCACATACTATTCATTGAAGGCCCACTGTGTGCCAGATTACTGCAGAGAACCAAACAGAGAGAAGGCATTGCTGTCTTAGGGCAGACAGACAGTAATCCAACCCACACACAACAGGTCCATTGTACCAAGTGCCAGGAAGACAAAGAAACCAGGGCAGAAGGCTAGAGGTGGAGGAGGGCCTGAGGGTGTGTGTGTGTGTGTGTGTATAACACTGAGCAAAACGCACACACTGCCCCGCAACAGAGAGTGCTTTTGTGAGTATAAGAATATGATCTTGAGTCTGATTCCTTTCAGATACCAGACAGAAGCAGAAAGCAGCTATTGTACAAAATCAAGGGCTCTACCACAGCATGTTTTTCATTTCCAGCCTCAGCCCCGAACAAGTGGTAGGCAAAAGTCAAACAAAAGGAACAGCTTAGCCACAGAAAGAAAAGTTATGACATTCTTGCAATGGAATTCAGCTTTCAGCCACAGAGGTGATCCAAAGCTGTGGTTAGACTCCAAAAGAGAGCATTGGTAACAGGCCCGATATTAAGTGCACATGCATTTTGCAAGTGCAGCAGGTCACCTCACCTGTCACTCTCAAGATCACTGTGCCGCTTAGGCTTCTCTGCCCTTCCGGGTCCCGCAGAGTGCACCTGTATGTCCCTGAGTTGCAGCTGGTTGTGTTTTGGATCTTCAGGGAATAGGGCCTTTCACTGGGAGTGTCGGCAGAGCCATTTGGTCCCTTCTGGAAGACCTGTTCCGCAAGGCGCAGGTCCTCCTGGGGTGCCTCCATCCTCTCTGCGCTGCCCTCTGTAAGCTGTGAGGAAGGAACCACAGTGCGTCACACTCCACCGCAAGCACTGAGACTCGACACCAATGTTTTCCATCCTGTTTTCATAAAATTCATCGTAAGGTAACGTGTCTAAAGCAAGATATTGTGCTTTTTTTTTTCTTTTTCTTTGTATGTGTGACCTATGCAGGAGCAAGAGAGAACCTCTGGAAATTCCTTAACGCTGTATCTTGTTGGGAATAAGAGCAGGACTGCATCTTAGGATTCTTTCTTAAGTATCCCAACTTCCACCCTATACACAGGACAGAATGTTGCTGTTGACAGAGGTGATGTACTGGGTATGAGTCACACTGGATTATATTTTGCTATTGATCATACTGTATTAAATGTTCTCTTGTCTTCTTCAGATACCAACTCACCCACTGACACATTCTTATTTTTGTACCCTATCCTTTTATTTGTAAAAGTTCCTAAATCTCTTAAGATCATTGCCAGACAACTCAACTAAGACCAGAGATGCAGATGAGCCATGCCTCCTGGAAACAGTCACCTTGTTCTTCAAAGGCTGTGTATTTGCGTGGGCACGCCCGACGTAGCCAAATGTGCCACAGTTTTTCTCTCTACAAGGGCAGGGAGATAGCAGAGAAGAGTGCCTTGCGGAGATGTGACGTGTCAGATCTTTTGGTGGTCACATCAAACTGCGCACGACAGGCGGAAATAGCTGAAATCACTGTACCCAGGGCAGACCTGCCTGACGGGAGAGGGGGGATGCCCAATGTAGTCAAACAATTAATCTGGCTGCTTCCTGTCCCTGAACTGTCTTTGTGACTAAACCGATGTGGTGTTTTCAGCACCTTCCACTTCAAAGATGAGGCACACACCACATTCACCATTCACTCTCTCTTTCCGGGACACATTTTTTAATTTGCCTAATTAACTCGCCAATTGCTCCTCCACTGAAATGTTTTAAAGCTTCGAAAATGGATTTACACACACAGTAAAGAAAATCCCTGTCTTCAGCGCTCACGGGCAGCCCTTCAGTGCTCAACGTCGGCATACCCTAGTAGCACCCGCGCTGCCTTTGCTGGTCCACTGGGGACCAGCAGGGAGCCCGGGATTAAGTGACATTCCTTATCTGTCCCTGGCATTATAACTGCACCCAAGAGCCACCTTAGGGAAAGAGACAGAGATTAGCAGGCCTCACTGCCACTGTCTTTGCCTGCACCTGCCAGTGTTTAATCCCCTGTCCTGGGAGCACCCTGCAACTCTGCTCTGACTTTTATTAAAGGACTCAGTGATGGAAAACAGATGACCAAGGAACTGGGGGGAACACCCTATGAAGCAGCTCAGGCAAGAAAATGTATCCATGCACGCATGCACACTCACACACACACACATACGCACGCTCTCAGTCGTTTCGGCTTCATTTATTAAGTTGGGGAATGCACTGCAAGGTCACCCGACAGCTCAGGCTCAGCCTTCGGTGCCTGTCAGCATTCCTGTACAGTGGGCTACAGAGACATCTGGTGGCAGATTTATCGCTCCTGCAGGAAAACCTGCTCAGCACCCTCCTAGCACTGGGCCGAGACTAACGGCTCTTCTCAGGCCGAGTCTATATACATAAATCCCATTACTTGACGGTCCTTCTTATGTTGAAAGGTTCCTTCCTAAATAATCAAGAATCTACAGGAGGAAGCTAAAAGACTGGGACCTTCGGGTATTCAAAAATAAAGCAAAAAATGTAAGTGTAGCCAAGGAAACTTAGAGGAAACAAGGGTATCCAACTGATTCTAGAGCACATCTAATTTAGCACAATTTTTCCCTTTTCAAGCCTAAGTCAACCACAAACTGTGGCTTCATCGTGGGCTCACAGCCCCCCTCCCCTCCCCTCTGCTGCCTGGCAGCGGCCCTTCCTCCTGCCAGGCAGAGCTTTCCACAGGCCAGATGCCCAGGGCCATCCAGGGCCAATCTGTGCCAAGGGTCCCCCGAAAGGCCACTTTGAAATAATTAGCTTAGCCCAGTCTCTGCAGTCCCCATGCCGCGACATCCCACCCTACTTCTCTTTTCTAGTTGAACCTCCAGATGCAAACGTGGCTGCAACAACCGGTTTGAGATTACCTACCTCTGGGAAACTTCTTTCCAATCCTGTGACCACCCCCTCCCTCAACTCAGAAAGGCCCATCTGAAAGTCAAGATCAAAACTGCGAACCCCTCTGGAGCTGGTGGAAATATAACCGATTGTGCCTATTTACATAAAGATGGCCCCATTATGCTAGCTGCTGGGAATTGTTGAAGCAAAGAGGTGCTGGCGATCAGAACTGGCTGGCAGCACCTTCTGCCTATTTGGAGAGGAGAATTCATTTTAAAAAATCAGCAGCAGCCACACCTGTAATCGTAGCACTCTGGGAGGCCGAGGCAGAAGGACTGCTCGAGGTCAGAGTTCAAGACCAGCCTGAGCAAGAGTGAGACCCTGTCTCTACTAAAAAATAGAAAGAAATTATATGGACAACTAAAAATATATATAGAAAAAATTAGCCAAGCATGATGGCGCATGCCTGTAGTCCCAGCTACTCGGGAGGCTGAGGCAGGAGGATTGCTTGAGCCCAGGAGTTTGAGGTTGCTGTGAGCTAGGCTGACGCCACGGCACTCTAGCCTCTAGCCTGGGCAACAGAGTGAGACTCTGTCTCAAAATAAATAAATAAATAAAAATAAAATAAAATAAAAATCAGCAGCAGCAACAACAAAATGTAGTTTATTTGATGGCCAGATTTCCATGGGCCTCTAGTTATTTTTAAATGGCAAAACAAAAGCAGGGAGCCCGTAAGGACAGAAAGAAGAAATGAGAGGAAATGCAAAACAAAGAACCCCAAAGCAACCTGCAGAACTCTTATTTGCTGGAACATCACAGCCATTGGTAGGATCATAGCAAAATATCTCAATTCTCATTGGGTCATCTTCCAAAGACACCTTCTCCTAAATGACCCAGAGAACTACTGGCACAACCTGGGAACTCTTGCCAAACTAATGAACAGCACTCTGCCTCATAACTAACTATAGCAAAAAGGATCTTCTGTAAACTCGTACAATGCACCTGGAAATATTTCATAACCCTCCCTCTAGCTTCAAGTTCTAGGTATACACAATCCCCATTTCCTCTTCCTTTTGCCATTTTAACCTGTACTTTCTTGTGTGATCCCATCTGAGGAATCTGGGATTTGCCCAGGTTGCAAATGTAGTTGTAGTTTTTGTGTTAATGTTGCAGGCTCACAATGGGAGTGGGATGCTAACAGGATCAAGGGACTTTGTGTGCAAAAGCTCAAATCATTATTGTCTGCCACGTGGCCAAGGAGCTATCACCCCACCTTATCAGATGAGTCAGCTGAGGCAGAAGCACCACCAAGAACTGAAGGAGAAATATCAGTCGGAGGAAAACAGAGTAACGGCAAATGGGCCATCCTTACTTTGCTTTGTTTTATGAGTTCTTATATACACTGGAGCTGGCTCAAAATCAACCACTGGCAAGAATAGCTCTTTAAACATTCCAAATCTAAAAGTGTTGCATTGCCTCTCTGCAAAAGCGTTTTAGGAAATAGTAATTTATAACAAAAGGAACCCTTGGATTCATTCACAGCCAACCGTAATTGACGGGAACTATTTAATGCACGCTTCCCAACGCTAATATTGTAGTACAGTGCGTTAAAGCACAACACAATTTCAGCAAATTAGTTCCTCAAAACACTCATCCCAACAATGTCTTTTAAAATTCACACTTTGTGCATTAACTTTTATGCTAACAACTCTATCTTTTTAGGTTGAAAAATGCAAATGTGGGACATTTCATTTTCAGAAAGCCTGGGGACTCTGACTTGTCTCAAAGCCTCCAATTTAACTAAATAATTTAAATACCATATTCTTTCTCTCAAATGGAGATTTGACCTTAAGGAAACCACAGCCTTAAATTAAAATAAACTCTCTTTAATTTGCTGAAAGCTAAATCAAGCAAATACAAGTACTAATTTTAAAGGCAAGTGAATGAAGTAGGTTTTTTCTTTTTTAAATGATGGACAAATTTGGACTAGAACAAAAGAAATAATTAAATATGGCTGGAATTGAACCAATATTTCAAAAATCCTATTGTGGAAAGTGTTTTTTTTTTTAAAAGCTTACCTAATTTTATCCAAATACATGCCAACCTCCTAGATAAGCATTTTTGAACCTAACAGGGCAACAGTTCCATTCCCATAGCAAAGAAAGGGCTTTGATCAAAAACTTGAAATCCAAATATATTATACATTATATCTGTTAAGAATGTGATAAGAGCCTAACAAAAAGAAAAAAAATTTTTTTTTTCAGGGGAGAAAAATGTGTGTGTATATATGTGTGTATAAAAATTTCATCTAAAAATTTCAGGAAACATATTTGAAGGTAGACTTTAAGGATTTAAAGGTGGTATTAAATTAATCTGATGTATTCCAAGCACATTGAACAGCTTTTTTTTTTTTTACTGCATTTCTTATGCACTAGCATGCATGTACCTTGGTTTCTAACTCAATTAAAGTGCCAATATAATCCCCATTCATCATAAAAACAGCTCTTTATAACGTGCAAAATAGTTTGGCTCAGAGGTTGATGTCATAATGAGGGTAGAATGTATGAGCATTAACATCGTTTTTTTCTAAGTGTAGTTTTATTAGAAAAATGATTTTCCACTTTGAAATTTACTAGGTCTAACAGACAGAGCTGGATTTATGGCTGTTAACAGAGTTATGAGCATAGCAGAGGCAGCATAATTAAGAGCACAGGCTTTGGCACTGGACGGAGCTGGAACCAAACCCCAGCCCTCCCACGGCTCGTGCTGCTCTCAGCCAACTCACTGAAAACTCTCAGGCTTGGTTTGCTCCACTGGAATCTGGGGGTGATTACATCTCAGAGAGCTGGTGTGAAGATACGTACAATGTACATGGACCCCAAGCACAGTACTGATCACACAGAAGGCTCTAAAAATGTTACTGCTCTCTATTTTTTTAATAGTCAAGGTTTCATTCAGTATACTAAATAGTTCCCTGCACATTGGAAGTATTCAAAAAGTATTTGCTGAATGAATGACTGAATTTTGGAAACAATAAGAAAGTTGCAAGAGCACTGGCTTTGGAATTCAAAGGCCTGAAGTCACGTCCCAGCTTGTCCGTTAGTTAGCTGGGTCATCTTTGATCACTTCACCTGAGTCTCATTTCCTCATCTGTGCTACCTTACTTGCCCATAGGGTTATTAGAAAAATGCTTTAAAGTTGGTAATGTTGGTAATAGAAATTGTTACACGTGATAGCTTTCCATTCCATCCACCTATCCTGACATTTTCTCACCACTGATAATTCCTGTCTCCTCTCTGGTGAAGTTGTCCTACAAGTCCCAATCCCTACTCTAGGGAGAAATTAGCTTTCCACCCACGATGTCTGTAAAATATCCACAACATTCTGAATTTTCTAAAGCACCATGATAATAATGCAGCAAAATCCCTTTGCAACTGGGATCTGCAAGCAATGTTGGACCATTTGTTGTTCATGTCACCTTCCTTCTGCCATTAGCATCATGAGGGTCCTGCTGGACCTGGAAGGGGCACCATTACTGGCTTTGAGCTCATGCCGTTTACAGGGCTCTGCACCTGGTTCTAAAGGGGACACACTTAACTCAGGCCAGACATTCCAAGACCACAGAGACTGGTTCTGATGGGCACATGATCCAATCAATCAAAGCCACTTAAGAATAATCAGACATCTGTTGAGATATTAGAAGAGAGGCATGATCTCTTCCTTTGCACTTGCTTCTGGAAGGATACACAGGTTGAGCATCCCTAACCCAAAAAGTCTGGACCACTTCTGGTCGCAAGTATTTTGAAGAAGGGATATTCAACCTCTATAGGTCTGCAGTTATCGGCTACTATCTCACTCCCATGTGGAGTCTAGAAAAGAAACCAACGTGAAGGAACAAGAGTTGAGAGATGGAAAGTCACCAAGCCCTGGGGACATTTGTGAACCTCTAAGTCCAGCTGTATTCATTAGCTAGAGGGGCTGTTACAAAGCACCACAAACTGCATAGCTTAAAACAGGAATGTATTCTCCCACAGTTCAGGAGGCCAGAAGTCCAAAATCAAGGAGGTGGCAGTGCCATGCTCTCTCTGAAAACTCTAGGGAAGCATCTGTTCCATGCCTTTCTCTTTGATTCTGATGTTGCTGGCAATTCTTGGTATTCCTTGGATTGCAGACACGTCACTCCAGTCTCTATCTTCATATGGTGTTCTTCCTGTGTCCCTGTGTCCCCCTGTTTGTCTCCCTGTTTATTTTCTCTTCTTGTAAGGACATCAGTCATTTTGAATCAGGGCCCACCCTAGTCAGGTATGACATCATCTTAATTTGATTATATCTACAAAGACCCTATGTCCCAAAAAAGTCACAGTCACAAGTATCAGGGGTTAGAACTTCAACATATCTTTTTGGGGCACACAATTCAACCCATAACACCAGCTATATCTAAAATGTGAACTACATTTTGATTTTTCAATTTTTTCCCATTTCAATTCTATATAAGCCAATATATTTCCTTTTTCTTGAGCTGGTTTTGATTGGTTTTACAATCTCTCCCAATTGAAAGACTCCTAACTGATAGGGACACCCAGCACCACTGTATAAATGAGGGTGCACACAGGGGGCTATCCGCACATGGCTCCAGCCTCTAGGCCACCTCTGCTTTGTCCCTTAGGCTCACATGCTTCCCACTCCTCAGGGAATGAGACCTCAGGGCCTGATTTGATTCAGAACCTTTGTTCTCTAGAACTGACCCAGAGAGTCTGGTCCAATGTGATTATGAACTATTTATGGCAACCAGTATCTTTCTCTTCAAAAAGGTTTTTCCCATCTGGACCCACAATCCTAGACAACCACCAGCTCTTTTGAAATCTATACTCTCTTTGGAGAATTGGAACAACAACATGCAGTAGTCTAGTTGGTGCTCCAAGAAAAGGTCAAGTGATATTAACAAGCCCTAGGCTCCTGAGTCTATACTAGCTACACACAGCACACACAGGAATTTTACCCAAATACACCCCAGTGCAAAACAAAACCAAACAAAAAACAAAAACATGCTTATGGCTGTAAAAAAATCTTAGGAAACTATTTTTGGCCAGCTCTGGTTTGAGCTAAAGACTGCTGATAGAAAATCTAGGGTTATTCCAGGAGAAGCCAGGAAAGAATTATGGAAACAGCTTTAGATGGAGGAACCTTTTTTAGGTAATGAATCTGTTTTTAGTCTTGCCCTACATAAAACTTTCCCTTATGTCACTGGGGGCTTCTCCAAACTTCCTCTTCTCTGTGTAGCAACGTAACCAAGTACATAGCTGAGACAATCCAGTCCTCATGTGACTCACGTTCCCCATTTTATTCATGGCAAAGTTATTCACAGAAAACAAGTCGGGTTTTTTTGTTGTGTGTGTTTTTTTTTTTTCTATTTAACTCTCACAGCTGCCTTCCTCCTCCCTACACACTTTCAAGCTAAAAGATTTTAGCAACTTTGCTCTGTTCCACCATTGTCCAAAAATCTCAGTGATCTCCCATTCTCACCTGGATGAGACTCCTTCCATAGCCCCGTGAGGCAGCCTCATTCTGCCTTGTTTACTCCTCTGTAGAACCACATGGACAGGACTGGCAACCAAGAGAGAAAGTAAGGACGATCTCAAGAATGTGTTTAAGCCTTAGTTGAGTTAACATAATGGGAATTTCACTGCAGTGAAAGAATGAAGCCTGCCTCTTACAAGGTGACTCATCTTCCAAGGTGAATCATATTCTATCCATCACCAGAAGAAATGTGCTTTTCTTTAGACATACTCTGCATGTCATTCTCTTTGCTTAAAATGTTTGAATGGCTCTTTTCTGCTAAAAGGATAAAGTTCAAGCCATTATAGTTTGACATTCAAGGCCATTCACAATCTGTTTTCTGCCTGCTTTCTAACATTATCTCTCAGCCTCCTGCTGTGTTATTCTCCCTTCTAGATTACTATTTACTCCACTGGTCCCCCAAAAGGCTTTGTGGATTCCTATTTCCATGCCTTTGCTCAAGATGATTCTCTGGCGAAAGTTCCATGTCAATCTTGGGATGGCCAATGCCAGGCCCCAAACTTGGCACACATTTGGGACTTAGAAAGGTTTACTAAATAATGAAAGTGTAAATATGAGAGATATCTGTAAACAAACTTTATGTCGAGCCCACAAAAGTGATTAGATCAGATCAAGTACTGTAGTGCCAATGGGGACAGTACAATTTTTCTTTGATTCTAATAGACACACACTGTTTTCACATTTCAATGTTTCAATGCTTCTATATTTAATGTAGAAATGTTTCCTTTTTGTCCTGAAAACATGTTCTTAGATCCATCATACAACAGAGAGCATTCTGGAACCAAGGAAGTGCAGTAAGTGACTCGCATGGCTCCTTCGTGGGTCCTTCAGGGTGCAGGGCTGGAAGGATTACATCTGCCCCAACACTCATCACCTCCAGCCCCTCCTACGGCACTGGGCTCCCCTCAGTACCCCTGGCTTTGTAGTTCATTATCACACAAGATGGTAGAGCCAGAAAACATAACTCTGCCGAATATAAGTGTAGCAAAAAACAGGGAAGACAGCTTCATAATGAGTCGAGGACAAGCGAGGTCTGCATGGTGACTATCCCTGAACTTTTGAAGTAGCCTCATGCAAGCCATGAACCTGTTCTCCACCAGTTCTCTTGGCATGAATGTCAGAGACAGAACACTCCACGGGATGGCCTGTGATCTGTCCCAGCTGGAGCTCTCTAAATATTATAAAGTTCAAGTTTGACCTATGCTCTGAAATCACAGTCTTACTTCCTCTTTCTCCTTTACTTTGGAAATCATCTGTAAAGGGCACTTGTCTTGTGATGCTTCATGGTCCTCACCCCCGCAGTGTCACCCAGAGATGACACTACATATCCTCTTTCGTTTTGCATCACCGTAGCAAATAATGACACCGTAGCATGTCAGGGCTCCATGATACAAGATGACATTTCATCTCCTGGATAAATGACTGCTCATTATCATTATTGGTGGCAAACACCAACCACGCCCAAAGCATTCCATCCACAGTCTCTCTCCAAACCTTCACTAAAGAGAGTTTGGACACGGTGACGCTCATCTCGAAGCACAGATGTAGCCCTCTGACACATGTTCTTACTCCTGGCAGACGCAGTATCATGCTATGCCCTCTTATGCCAGAATTTAACCACAGGTAGTGGCCAGCGGAAGAAGAGTGACAGATCAAAATCTATTTGCATATTTTCTCAAAATACCTCCCCAAACAGCCACAATCTATTACAACTTTAAAGCCAAATTGCACTACTATCCTAAGGGATATAATTTATTAACTTTTCAGGCCGGGCGTGGTGGCTCATGCCTGTAATCCTAGCACTCTGGGAGGCCGAGGCGGGAGAATTGCTTGAGCTCAGGAGTTTGAGACCAGCCTGAGCAAGAGCGAGACCCCATCTCTACTAAAAATAGAGAAAAAATAGCCGGGCAACTAAAAATAGAAAAAATTAGCCGGGCATGGTGGCTCGTGCCTGTAGTCCCAGCTATTCAGGAGGCTGAGGCAGGAGGATTGCTTGAGCCCAGGAGTTTGAGGTTGCTGTGAGCTAGGCTGACTCTATGACTCTATGGCACTCTAGCCTGGGCAACGAAGTGAGACTGTGTCTCAAAAAAAAAAAAAAACTTTTACATTTTTTTCTTAATCACCCATTCTGCCTTAAAAGGGGCAAGAGAGGAAGGGATGAGAGGAAGACCCTTTGTTGGATCCCAGTGAGGAGGACACTAGTCCACAGGAAAGAAGAGCTGGGCAAACAGACACTAGGCTATCTCTGTTCACTTTTGGCTTCAACTTTGACCTCAAGTGCATGTCTAGATTAAGCCCCCCTCCTGTGCAGATGAAACAGGTTTTACAAAGCCAGGGAAATGACAAAACAGTGAGGTGAGATGGGCTGGGCCGGCCGTGCTCACCAGGGTTAAATTTCTCCCTTTATGGCTACCTCTCTATTCGATGAAAGTTGTGGAAAAATGACAAGATGTTTAATCTTCCATAAAATGAAGCATTTCAGTATGCGACCACTGGCTTTGTTTCCAGAACACTCTATCCATTTTTGTGGTGCAAACGCGATTAATGCAAAAGTATAATTATTGGGCTGGAAAATAACAAATATCTACAGAATATGCTGAGACTTGTTAAAAAATACTTGAAGGAGGCCAGACTCAGTGGCTCACAAGTGTAATCCTAGCACCCTGGGAGGCCGAGGTGGGAGGATCGCTAGAGCCCAGGAATTGGAGGTTGCAGTGAGCTATGATGATGCCACTGCTGCACCCTACCCAGGGTCACAGAGCACAACTCTGTCTCAAAAAAAAAAAAACACTTGAAGGAACAATACATATCACTTTCAAGGCACCTGATTAGTTTATTGGCACAGCACAACTCTCCTACTATCCACTCATCTCGCCAGTTTACTTCTTAAAAAACAACCATGATACAACTTTTCAACGGCCCTGTTCCATGGACCAACAGGAAAAAAGAAAAGGCCTAGAGAGTACTGTCTTCTTTTTTGCTTTTGCATTTTTTTTTTTTTTACAGAGTTTGGAGAAGACCTTCAGGGTAAATCTTGCAAGAACTATGCCCAATAAACAAGCACATACATTACAGAGTTACATCACCAGCTGACATCCAAGGAGAAGTCAAAGGTTAATTGCTATGGTTTACTGAACCGTTCCAAATGACCCTGTGCAAGAAGATTTAACTCGACAACTGTTTGAACTTTACAGTCTGAAATTTCATCTGCTTGTTTCATGAGTACTTTTTAATTACTCCCCTGGGGATATTAATAATGTTTTCTTTTTTTAATTACTCTCTGGAAGGGATAGTGGTTTCATGTTTCCCCACTTCTTTGAGATAACTAAGTCCCTGCCTGGCTAGCCTAGAGGCACTTTTATTTTCTTTACTGTAAGTAATTAAGGTAGAAAACAGAGTTATCAGAGTTATCAAGTCAGACTTCTAACAGCTCAGGATCTGGAATCAGGCTGCTCGGTTCAAATCCCAACTCTACCACTTATTAAGCCGGCCGCGTTTCCTCCCTGTGAGGTAGGAATAGTAATGGTACTGACCCCTGAAGTCCTTTGGAAGGATAAATTCAGATAATGCACGTGCATATTTACCTTGGAGCTTGGCTTATGGTGAGCACTCAAATAATATTGTTTTTATAATTAAAAAAATACTATTGTTTTGACTATGAGGGCAATTGTGGAATTGTGTTCTCTGATCCCGCAGTGAGGAAGGTGGAATGAAGTAGGAATATTAACATCCTACTTTCATGCACCATCCAGTGCTCCAAGGCAGCAACAGCAGCATCTCTACATTGCCTGACTTGTGAAGTACCAGCCTGAATTCACTGAGCACCTTTGCAATTAACAAGGCAAACATTGAGTGCCCTGCTGAATACTTAAAAGCATTGGTACAGGCACTGTCCCCAGGCAACTGACAATCCAATTAGGAGAAGACACACACACACACACACACACACACATACACACAAACACACACATCCCTCCAATGCTGCCTTGTACTGTTAAATGGCCAGATACCTGCGCGGGTTCCTACAGTATCTTTCATGGTGGGCAGAAAGAAGCCCTGCATTTTGTGGAAAGCTACAAATGCATGGATTTCCTCCAAGGTAAGACAGCCAATCAGACAGAGCCACAGAGTGAGGCTGGGATAACATATTCATTTGGTCAAAAATGCAGGTGCTGTTGTAGCAGTAGCCTGACTAAAGAAGGGGAGCAAAGGACCAGCAACGTCAAACGGTGGCTGCGTGGCTTCGGAATGCCACCAGAATTGCAGTCGGAGAATGTTCCAGTTGAGAGGAAACCTTAAAAAGCCTCCCTGCAACTCAGTCCTCTCACAGTAGGGACAGCAAGGCCTGTTCTTCCACCTGTGCGCTGGGCTCACGCACCCTGAAGGATGCCCTCATCTCTGCACCTCTCACGGTGCCAGAGAAAGAAGCTGGGCTGGGGGAAGACCCCGGGGTACCCCAGAAAGGGGATCACCGCTGAAAACGACCACTCCTGACTCTTAGTTCTTCCTCTCAAATTGCCCCCTCCTCCTCCCACGTTTTGTGGACATCCTAGTCACAAAACACAAGACATCAGAAGTCTGGGGACATTCCTCCTGGCCAATGGTCAAATCTGGGCCCGTGTCGCTTTCTTCCTGACCTGCTGGCCACAACCACAGGTGGCCTCCAGAATTCATCCAAATGAGAAATTCTCCGCCTTTCCAAAGTATCTTATTTGGATCATTCGTCTCAGGCTACCTTTAGGGGCAGGGAGAGGATTCAGGTCTTCAGGGAACAAAACCTAAGTCTGCCTTGTACCTGGATGCGGATGGGGCTGGAGCAGGGGTGGGGCAGGCGTGTCAGAAGGCTGGGTACTCCAAGTTCAGCTGCAGGAGACGCCCCTCGACTCCCAGCCACAAAGGGTCGCCAGCCCAGGGGAGACGGTTTCTGTGCCCCCAAAGAGCGCACCAAACCCCAGTCCGCGGGCATCGCCGCGCTTACCTTGGCCCAGGAGACGGCGTAAGGGACCTGCGGGTCCCAGGGGGCGGTGCAGGGCAAGTCCACATCTTCGGAACAAGTCACCTTCACCTCCCGCGTCGCGGGCGCCAGGCTATAGGCTACAAGAGAGAGAGCGCGGCGTGAGCAAGCGCCGAGAGAGGGTGTCGCGGAGAGGCGGGGGGGGGGGGGGGGGGGGG
>CM052440.1:98425400-98458108 GCA_028533085.1 Varecia variegata | reverse complement strand
TGAATTCTGCTATATTTAGATTTATTGTGGGCATCTTGTTTTATGCTTTATACTTAACCCAATTTTCTCTGCTTCTTTTCTTCCTTTCTTGCATCTATTTTACTGACCAACTTTTTTCATATCAATGGTATTCTCTCTACTGGTTTGAAAGTCATGCATACTATTTCTCTCCTTAAATGATTACCTTTCCATAATTTTCAATAAGCATGCTTCATTTAATACATTTTAAACTTAACCAATATTTTCATCCTTCTCCCCAAAATGCCTGAACTCTGCCCATCTCTGCTCATCTTTTATCCTATTATGAACAGTACCTTCATTCCACCCTGTTTTATACTTCCCAATTAGTCCTTTTTATATATTAAATATTTGTTCAAATTTATCTAATATTGTACATCTCACTACTTCTTTCTGAGGTCAGTTTCTTCTGAAGTATATTCTTGAGTAATTCTTTTAGCAAAGATCTTTTAGTGGTAAATACTCTCAGTTTTTGTCTGAAAATGCTTATTCTGCCCATCTGCTTGAATGATAATTAAGTTGTAATGTAAATTGATGGTTATTTGCTCTCAGCACTTTGAATCTATTATTCCGTTTTTCTTCTGGCTTCTATTGTTGCTGTTGCAAAGTTCCAGACAAACTGACGCCCATTCTTTTGCAGGCAATGCTTTTTACCTAAGTATCAGTGCTCTTGAGAGCTTGGCCTTTACACTTTGTCTTGTTTTAGTGACACTATGCTGTTTTCAGTGGAGGATTTCATGTTATTTAACCATCTGGGGTTCATAACTTTGATTCGTTCTCATATTACGTCTTGAACATCTAATGTGTGTTGGACCTTCCTGCTCCACATTCCTTGTCTTTCTTCCACATGTCCTAGGCCTTCCTCTCTCTGCACAGGCTTCTGAATACTCCCCAGATCTTTCTTTCCCTTCACTAGTTATTTATTTGTTCAGTGATATGTAACCTTTCATTTAACATATTAAGTTTTAAATTATAATTTTTAAACATCTGAGTCATGTTTAATTTCTTATTTAACTCAATCTGGTCTTTGTTGATGGTGTCTTCCTCTTTTGTTTCTTTATTACTTCTTTTATGACTTATGATTTTAAACATGCTTATTTTATAATCTACCTCCACCTGATAATTATGTTTTACCTGAAGTTGTTGGAGGTTTCATACAGCTTTTTGTTTTGTTGGCTAACTCTTGGTTTTGGTGGATTGTTTTTTCATGTGTTTGGTAATGTTTCATGGTAAGTTAGTCTTTCATTGGGGCTTCATATGGGGGTGTGCCAAAGGGTCTGGGGTGAGGGTGTGGCCTTCCAGAGAGCTTTTATGTTTGTTTCAACCTAGTGCCACAAGGGTAGTATCAGCCTGTGACAGCATCTTGTATTAATTTCTTGGTGCAATGTGTCCCACAAAATGGGACACTCTAGTAATATACATATAAATATCACATTCATGTGAGTACACATATATGGTTATGAATTTTAAGGAGAGCCTTTTTGCTCTTGTTCAGACAGGCTTCCTTGTCATCTCCTGTGTGAGGAGGCAATTGTCCTTTAGCTCATCCTTACACTGGGGTCTCAGTTCCAACTTCCTACCCACTCTTCCAGGCCCCAGGCCTCCTCTTGTGTGCCTGCTGGTGATGCAAGCCTTAGCTCCTTGCCCGTCAAGCCTAGTCACTAGCCTGGCCAGAGACCCTCTCCCACCTGGCCCCCAGCAGCCCAAGGTCGGCTCCTGCTGTCTCACAGCTCTCCCTTCATTTTTGACCCTTCAAGTTTCCCTTACTTTCTTGCAGATGCAGCTATGCACTTGCTAGACTTTATTCAGCATTTCTCAAAATTTGCAAAGGACATTATTTATATTACACAGAAACCCATATTGCTGAAAATTATACAATCTACTGTTCAGTAACCTAGAGTTGTGCCTTCATGGCGGTGCCATGTTAACCCACAGATGTGCCAAAGTTCATTTGCACACCTAACGTGTTCTTCCTCATGTGCCACATGGTCCCTCATACTGCATAGGAAGATATTTCTGATGAAGGCCATTCTTCATGAAGCATTCGCAGGTTAACTACAGCCCACATTATAAAAAAAACTAGAGTGTTTCACAGCGTGTATCTGACGTGGGAATGCAGGTGGGAAAGCAACGGCTCTGAGTCCTACTTGGGGTCTCTGTGAGTGCAAGAGTGGAGTTTACAGATGGGTTGATCTTCAGTTTCACTGGAAAGGGAAAAGAAAGTGAATAAAAAGGAACAGCTTCTTGTCTTTCTGAAACCACTAGTTGTCACCTTCATGTTTTTCAGCTCTGTGTCTACAAAAAGGGAAAAACCCCACGTCTTTAGAAAACATGGTGGTTACACATTCTCCCTGCCAAGGGTAAGCGTTCATTAACCGTAGACCAAGAACAAAGCCAGCCAGTGCCCTTTTCTGGGTCTCTGACCCTCAACTCCTCCCGCCTGCTGGTTAATTACATCCGGGCCGTTGTCGTTTTATTTCTCTCAGAGAACATGCTGTTGGAGCACGTCATGACATTTTGAACTCAGACATTTGAGAACCTGGTCAGAGTTTGGGAACGATGGGAGAAAGCTCTAGAATGTTCCATTAGTTCTCCTCGCCCACCTCTACCAAGCCAGGGGATTAGGGGGATGGTGCAAAGAAGAGGAAGTGTTAGTTTACTGTGTTCTCAAGAAGTTTACATAAGAAGCCAGTTTCTGAAAGTGGACCTTGCTGCCTCTCTGAAGTTCTACACGACATCTCTTTGAAGGTCCAGGGCAGGGCGAGGGGAACAGGTGCAGGGGGACCAGGGCAGTTCTGTGAAGAGCCAGGGAATCTTCAGGGAGGGAGGAGAGAGGATCAGGAGTAAAAGGAACCGAGAGGGCCATGCCCTTTAAGAAAAAGTCCTGTAGGCAGGGGCCGGGAACACGCTTCTCACTCGTATTGTCCTTAGACATCCCTCAAATGCTAAGCGAGTCGCAAATTGGCAAAGAGAAGCTTCTGATGGACTAGGACTAGCTCATCTGAGGTCTGCTGCCAGGGAATGGGGAGCAAAACCCACAGTTAACTCCACCATGCACCCATCTCCAGACCCAGCTTCCTGGGTGGACTGACCCGAAAAATGAGGAAGTTGTGTAAAAGGAGAAGGCGGGGGTTCCCCGCTGCCCCGAGCATGCCTTCTGAACCTCCCCTCCGGAGAAGGGCTTTTGAGTGAAAAGAATGCACTTAACCCAGCCCTGCCAACAAACCCACCACCTGTGGTTTCCTTGGCAAGAGTCAAGCCCTGCTGTGGTCAGCCCCTCCTGCCTCTCAGCTCCCCAACACCCCCAGTGGAGAGTTCTCATCCGCTGGCCACCAGGTCTTGGGTCCCCACCCCACGGCCCTTCCCTCAAGCCCACAGAACCTTCACAAACACTTTCCACCACTCACGCTCCTTCCGGCATTAAGGTCTGAACCACCATGGGCTTTTGAGAACCACAGAGGGAATGAAAGGAAAGCCCAAAGCATGGGTATGTAAACTATGTTTTTTAATAAAATTCCCCCATTAGGTTTTTCCCTTAGGGCTATTTCTTAGTCACCCTGTACTTTCCAGTTACAGGCTTATTTGTTCACTTAATGAACCAAATAAATAGAAGTAACTCTTATTTCCTGTACCTTCTCTTTCCTTTCTTTATTTCTCTAAGAAACCAAAAGCATTTAGAGATGCTGCTCATCCTCTCTGAAGGAGGAAAGAGGCAGGTGAAATAATTCCTATGTTGAACGTGAGGACGAAACCACAAAACCTAGCAAGTGTCACTAAAACAAAACACAGGGAAATTGTTCTCAGGCTTGATTTGAGGCATTGAAGGAAAGGCTGCCCTCTTCCCTGGGTTTCTCAATGCACAGCACAGTCCTCCAAGGGCCTTGTGAAGAAAACCTTCCCTAGGATGGACTTCTTGTGCAACAGCAATGTCTATGCTGGAATCCATGTTCACATGCTTCTCCCCACATCTTTGGGCATGCTTGCCCCTCTCTAGAAAATTCTTGCCCTGAATCCCAGCCCAGCCTCTTCCTTCATTTCGTCCAAGTGTGTTCAAATGTCACCTTTCCAGAAGAGTCCATCTCAACCACCCCATATAAGGACCTAACCCCTGCCCCTTGTCCACCTTGCTCTATTGTTCCCCACAATACGTCTCACCTCTGACATTACCGCACGTTGTCCACTTGCTTATACTTGGTCTCCTCCATTAGAATGTGGAGGCCATGTCTTATTCACTTCTTCTAGTCTCAGATCCTTGGAATAACACTGGACACATAGTAGGTGCTCAATAAGTATTTGCCAAATGGATGAAGAAATGAAGAAAGTTGCACTTGAGAGAGATAATTGGCAATTTGCATTATCAGCTTCCATTTTCATCCCTCCTTATTTCCATGTGGTGAGAGTTGAGGCCAACTGTGAAGTTAGGGAACAGTTCACATGAGACCACCCACATTTCTGATATCAAGTCAAGTTTGAGGGGTTCCCAAAACCACCGTCAGGTTTGATAATTCACTCAAAGGACTCACAGAAGTCACAGGAAGCTGTTCTATTCATGGTCACCATTTATTACAGAGGAAGGATACAGATTAAAACCAAGTAAGGGAGAGACATATAGGTGGGGCAGAGTCCAGGAGGGGTCCAGACCTGGAGATTCCAGGCATCCCCTACCGGTGAAGTCGTGGACAGCATTATCACCTCCTGGCCATGACATGTGACAGTGTGCATGGAGAATTGCCAACCAGGAAAGCTCACCGAGCCTCAGTGTCCAGAGTTTTTATTGAGGCTCCATCACATACCACCCACATGGCTGAGCTCTAGTCTCCAGTCCCTCCAAAGACAGGACTGATACCACTACTTCCCACAAAAGCCTCCACCATAAATCATATTGTTAGACTGTCATGTGGCCGAAGCCCCTAGACAAAGACATTTCTATCAGTCATGATACTCCAACAGCCTAAAGACCCCCTCCCCATAGCCAAGGGCAAAGGCCAGACTTCTTTTTGGGGATAGTTAATTCTTCACTACACACGTGCCATGTAACTTTGCCATGCCGTTGAGCTGTGGGTGGGAATACTCCTCCACCTCTTGACCTTGGGTTTGGTAGTGTGACTTCTTGGCCATAGAATGAGGCAGAAACCAAGGTGTGCTGATTCCACTTTCTTTCTTGCATCTCAGCCATCACCATGGGATGACTATGTCCAGGCTGGCCCACCAGTCCCAGGAAGAAGATGAGAAACACATGGAGCAAAGCTACCCCACCTCACCCCCAGTCTGAGCTCAGCCTGGAGTTGATCTCCAACCCATGGGCTGATCACCTACAACTACATAAATTCCTTCTGTTGTTTGCTGCTGAGATTTTGTGATTGGTTTTTAGGCAGCATTATTGTGGGAATAGTTAACCAATAAAGATGTCAAACCCTTAAAAACCATTCATATTGTACTGTGAGTTTGCTGATCCTATTAGAGTTCCTTCAGCTGTAATTGAAACAGGGTAGCTTGATAAAATGGACACAAGTTGACAAAGTTTGGATGGATGCAAATGATGAGGGAGGAAACTTGGGAGGGCTAAAGTAGTGACTGCAAACACAGGTACCTCCAGGACCGGGAAGGTAATATGAGTGCATAAACAGAGCCAGTTGCCTGACAATAAATGCGACCTACTGAGAGGGGAAGCAATAGGGAGTAGTGGGGACTATGGCAAATGAAACAGCAGTGGCCCATCTAAAAGGGGAAGCCACCACTTCACCACTACCAGTTGTTGCCAATGTGAAAATGATAACCCACTGTTGTCAAATCTTTCAAGTATTTTTTTCAAAGAAGCTGAGGATATAGATATTTACATGAAATCTCTTAAATGCTACAAATGATTGATTTTTTGTTCAAAACACTGTGCAAGACAAACCAAACACATCTATGGCTGTCAATGTGCAATTTCTCAGTTATGACATCATGTGCAACATCTGGTGGCAGCAGGCTTGTCTGAGACCTTAAAGAGAGGACCCTCAATGGCCTGCATCAACATGAAGTGACTGGCTGCTTCCTATGGGGCTGGGTGATGAGTTTCAGCAGAGAGAGAGAGAGAGGAACAGTCTTCAGCTACGAGGAGAGAGGACATAACAAGTGGATGCCAAAGACAAACTTATCTACTGTCATTTGGCCAACGGCCTTTCCCATCACAGCTTAATGGAGCCACTTAAGGGTTATAAAATGGCTTCTTAACAATTTTCTTCTTTGGGGATATAACACCCATAATAATCAGGCAAGGCATAAAGCATCTGTCTTAGTCATTTACAGACGTCACTCTGTATGATGCTGGGAAATGTTTTAGGAACTCAAAACTATACCAGTAGTAGCACAACGGGAACAGTGTCTGCCCGGGGTTCAGGAGCAAGGCAGGAGACACTAACACAGGCCCCGCACAAGGCTACACCCCCACTGAGCGCAGCCCCAAACACCAACCCTCCATTGTGTTCGCAGAAGTTTGCTCTTCAAAAGAGAGAAGTGAGAGGTGGGCTTTTTTCCCGTTTGTAACTAAAAGCTATGGACATTGGCACCTACACTTTGTTCCAAAATGGAATTTAGCTGTGGACACAGTAGAGCTGTCAGTTAAGTCCTGCAGACTGCCTTCCAGGGCGTTTACTCTCCAGTGTCGGGTCCTGATGTCAGCTTTGCTCTGCTCTACATGTGCAATAATTATTATTGCAGAGACAAGTCATTTGTAAGATGATGACATTTATTTAGCACCAGGTGTCCTTTGCCTCCCCTCATTCCCTTGCTGCATGTAGCCCTGGGGACACTGCGGACGTGAGAATTCTGGGGGAGGCCAGGAAAGGTCTCCCTAACCCGAACAGACCTGAGAGCCGCTGCCCGCAGGAAGAGCCGACATGGCAGAGCGTTTATCTCTAATAGTAATGGCAGTGAAGCCGCTTCACGCACAAGAGCACCAGAGTTTGCTTAAGGGTTTTATTTTCAAGAATGTATATCAGCTGTGCTCCTGAAAGCACATTCTACTGGTACCTGTAAGAGAAATGAAACGGACATCTACTGAGTGATCCTCACCAGACATACACATGGCACCATTTAATCCTTACGATAATTCCACCTGGACACAGGAGGAAACCGATGCCCAGATATGCCTGACCCCAGAGCCCGCTGTTAGACATGGTAATCATGTGTCTTGATTTTTCCAGATTTTGAATACTCCGTCCCACAGTTACACCTTCTCCCCCGTGGAATGTTACTATGTTGCTAGGCCAGTGAGGAGCCTCATGTTCCTATGCTTTCATAATGCCCTGCAAAATTTCTGTAGGACATTCTATAAATATCCTCTGGGTGCCTCCAGTGAGTGTCAAGCCAAAAGAGAAGAGAGAATTCAACTTAGTCTCTGGGCACTTACATCATGGGGAATCAAACAAGCTAAAGCTCCTTGAAGACACAGAGACAGTAACTCACACGAGGGCAGAAGAATATTGTGATGTCGCTAAGGTAAAGGTGTCTTTCCCGTGTCTCACAGCTAGCAGAATAGACCCTCCCTAAAGATCTAAACATGATATTAATAGCACAGTCAACCATGCTAATGGCAGGCTTGCACCGGGACGTGAGTCCAGAAAGTGTATCTGAAAAAGGAAGACAGCCAGCCAGGAAAAGGAGAGGTGAGCTGTCTGGGAGCAGAGGCCAAGATCTCAGCGGGGTCTGAGTGTGGTCAGCTGGTCCAAGCTGGAATAGGACAGAGAGCATGTGTCTCAGGAGGGGCCAGGAAGGCAGATAGGTGGCCAGCATCAGGGGTGGGACAATGTGTGCCAGGTGCTAAGACTGGGGACAGGAAAGTCAGACTGGGAAGCCCCCAAGGGCTCCAGACAGCTAAGAGTCAGGCAGGACCTTGATGACCCAGCTGAGCCGGAGCATCTCCCTCGGGGTCCTGCCTGGGGTCAGACTTGGTCCCCGAGCCCCCTGAGCTGATTTGGAGAGCCTTTATCAAAGGCCACCTCCACTGACTGGTATTTTTTGACTAACTTTGGTGTTTGGTATTTGGGTTCAAAACACATCTGGACGAGAAGAGTTGTAATTCTGGGTTTTTGGATTTGAAGATATTCCTACATGACAGTGGGTATGTGTGTTTGTGAATGAGTATGGCGGTGTGTGTGTGTGTTTCTGCTAGATCTGAGTCATCATCTCCTGTGGTTGGGGATTCAGGGCTGGTAAGCCCCAAGTGCCACTTCTCTCTCTCTGAGCAGAGGAACCCATAGCAATGGGGGAATGGATCAAACCCCACCCCTCCCACCACTCCCCCTTCTCCCCACCCAGGCCCTGTCTGTCAACCTTGGAACCCAACCCTGGGAGGAAGAGCTGGTGGGACCTTTGCTCTCCTCCACACAAGGATCTCCGGGTACAGTGTAGAAGCAGAGATGGCTTTTCTCACCCATCCTGTCCTGTGTGAGCGGCTCAGGGGACCCCAAGTTCAGTGTGCATTTTTCTTCTACCTCAAAACGATGGATATCAGCTTCTAAATTATTAATATTACACAGCTCTGACTAAAAGAAAAACTGAATCTGAATTTTATTTCTAACATGTTAACTGTCATAGACCATAATGTTTAAGTCTTACTAAGAACCCAGCTCTTACATCCTGTGGGTCCCAGTTGTCACCTCACACAAGGACCCCATCCGGAGTCCATCAAGAACTCCTGCTCCCTGAAGGGCTGATCTCCTTGACACTAGCTAGAAAGATCAGAGGCATGGCCGGAGCGACACAGGGGTTGCCCATTCAACCAGGATCCAGGTCACCTGGCTGGGACACTTACATTCTTCAGTATCTGGCTTCAAATGTTTGGGATTCTCAGGAAGTCTGGCTGGGAAAGGAAGCTTGAAGTAGGAGGGTGTTTTTCAGCACTTAAGAGTTCTTGGGGAAAGAACTAAGGCTTTGGTTTTGAAGCCGGGGCAGGCTCCTCGAGTGGGCTGGGATCCCTGTGGTTTGAACGGGGTTTTGCTTATTTGACTCTTTAAGGGTTTAGGTTGAATTTAGGTTTACCCCCTTGCATTCCTTTATGACACCAAGTATACTTTCCATTCATGTAGTCTGCACTGCAGAGGACTCCCAGGCTCCTCCCTGCAGTGGAACTCACGCTAGCCCCTCAGCATTCTCTGATTGCCTCTGGGTTTTAAGAAACAGCGGGCTCTACATACAAAACTCTGGGACAAGCCTCTTAGACTCAGACTTCACAGCTAGATCCAACCCTGGAAGGTTGCCAGGGAAATAGACTGAAAGAGGGCATGGGGAGATTTCTAGGGATGACAGAGACTAGAACTTCAGAGCGCTGCAATTCTGCAGGTCCTTGAGGAATGATTCATTCAGATACCACTGGCCACCCCCACTCACTGCAGTTGGCTCCAGCCCCCAGCCACTGCCCCCCATTCATGAAGAGTTTGGGGTCTGGCTGACTGTCTCACTGTCATCACAACCACACGGATGACCCATCCTGCCTTATGGTCCTTCAGTTATCTCCTTGTTGGCATCTTCTACCCCACCTTATCCACCCACTCCCAAGATCATTCCCTAGATCAACATCCAGGGTCATTGTCTCCTTGTCCATAGACTCCAACATTTCTTAGACCTCTTTATGATCGCTAATCCATCAACGCTATCATCGTTTTCACATCCACCCCCCTTGCCCTGCGTGGGTCTCTGGTCCATCATTCTACTCCGCTCACTTGCACCCATGTTCCTTCCACTGCTCACCACCCCCCGTCCCATTTGTCATACTTGCTGGGCCAAACCCCACGTCTGTTTAACTCAGCTCCTGGCCTACTCAGCCCCCAGACACAAGCCACTGTACGAAACTCTAGAGAAACATGACTATGCTGACTGGTCTTGCTTTACATTTACGACCACAAACACCAAGTGAGCCCTCCTCATTGTCTGGGTAATTCCCCTGTCAACTCACTCTGTAATCCCCCTCTGCAAGGTAACAATTTCTCATCTTCTCCTCTCTCCCCTGACTCAGCTGATGACTTTGCTTATTTCACTAGAAAACAAAATCAGATGAGAATTCTCACCAACAAATCTACCAACTTCCCAGATCTGTATTCTCCGGCCCCTTTGCAGGACTTCTCCACTTGTGCCTATTCAAAGGCATCACAATTGTCCCCTCTCTCTCCTGGCCCAGTTCTCTACTTGCTCATTCTTGTCAGCCTACAAATATTCTGCAATAACTCCTCTCTTTAAAAAAAAATTCTATATGAAAAAAGAGTGGTTCTACATGACATGAATCCACACTATGAAGCCCTTAATGTGTATCATATCAGTGTGGCACTAACACATAAAAATACAGACAGATCAATGAAATAAAATAAAAAGTCAAGAAATGGATCTAAATACTTATAGAAGTCTAGGTTATGGAAAGGTGCTATCCCAAAATCACTGGGGTAAAAATAGTTTTCTTAATATGAGATAGTTCAAACAATTGGATAGTCATTTGAAAACATAAAATAAAATTATATCTGCTCTCACACCATGCACAAAAATAATTGCCAAATGAACCAGAGAGCTATATGCAAAATGAAACTACATATAAGTTCTAGAAGAAAACATGAATGAACTTTTATATAACCTGGATAGGGAAGATTGTTTAATATTACCAAAAATCCAGATGCTATAAAGGAAAGATTGATAAATTTAACTATGAAAAAAGTGGGGAAAAAGCCATAAGCATTGCCAAAGCATGAACGAGAACAGACAGAAAAACATTTGCAGGATAGATCAGAAAGCATCAGTATCTAATATTAGAAAAAACTTCTTAAAAATGAAAAAATAGATCAAAAATCCCACAGAAAAATGGACAAAAGATATGAACAGATAATTCATTAAAAGAGATATCAAATTGGTCCTTAAACATATGATCAAATTCACTCAAAATAAAAATGTAAGTTAAATCCACATCGCATAGCATTTTTAACTCATCAGATTGGCAAAAAACAAAATTCAAAAGTTTAACAATACACACTGCTGGTGAGGCTAACGAAACAGGTGCTCTGTTGCATTGCAAGTGGGCACATATAGTGCAAAGCCTTTGGAGGAGAACTCAGCAACATCTAACAAAACTACATATGCACTTATGCTTCCACCCAGCAATTCCACATCTAGGAATTCACCCCAAATATATCCCTACCACAATATAAAAATACAGATGCCCAAGGCTACTCAATGCAGCATTATTTACAATTGCAAAATGTTGGAAACTACCTAAATGCCCAAGAATAAGAGATTGGTTGAATAGAATATGGCACATACACACAACAAGGTGCTAAGGAGATATAAGAAATATGAGGAAGATCTCTGTGAATTGCTAATGGAATGATCGCAGGAGACATTGTTCAGTGAAAAGGCGAAGTGCAAAAGAGCATGCTCTCTTTTGTAGCATGCTCTCTTTTGTAGCATGCTCTCTTTTGTGAAGAAAGAAGGGAAATAAGATTTGCACATACCTGATTCTCTTTATAAAAGTTGCACAGGAGGAACAAGCCAAAAAACCCTATAGTTGGTTTCCTCCAAGGGGTGTGGAAGATTGGGGTGGAAGAAGTGTGGGATGGAGTGAGGATTCTCTGAGCATGCTTTTCTGTATAGTTCTGACTTTTGATGGCATCTTAAGGTTCTACCTAGCAAGGAATAAAATTAGATCAACAAAGAAGTTTAGCACCCAGTACCTATTTGCCCTTCTGTGCATAACTACACCCTGATTTTTCTTGGGGAGGCACTCCTCCTACACACTCAGCCCCTGCATGTGTCATGGGCCACCACTCATATATGGGGTGAGCACATGACCATTCCAGAGAATTGCATTTCTCTGGCCATGGGACCTGGCTCAGGGCTGGGCACCTAACACAACCAAGTCAGCGATATGCCACAAACCTTTAGCTGCTATACTTCAGAGAGAGGCCACCTGCCTCTTTTTTACTGGGCTAGAATCTGGGAGGTAATAGACCCAGAGTAACCAGCAGCCCTCTTGGCACCATGTGAAGCCTTGAAATGGAGCCACAATGGAAGGAAGAGAGCAGAGCTAAGAGATGAACAGACCTGTTCCTAGAAATGTTGTTCAAGCCCCTGGATGCAGCCTCTGCCCTTTTTAACTGATTGCATCAGTGACTCATTTCAGGTTTTCGCCTGTGCCTGCTTGAGCTGGGTTTTCTGGCACGTGCATTCAAACAGTCTCAACTGATACACTAGTTCAAACCTCTCGTTTTGCGGATGTGGAATCTGAGGCCCAGTGAGGTGGAGGGACAGGCCCAGCATCATGCTGGAGGATAACAGCAAAGGTGGCACTAAGACTCAGACCCTCTGTGTCCAAGTTCAGATGACACAGGCAGTGTGGTAGATGGCCTTCACCCAGGCTACCTGCGGGAACTAGGGGGAAGTCGTGTGCAAGGTGGAAGAGAAAGAGAGAGAAAGCAAGCTAGGCTTCTCCTCCCTGGCTTAATGTGTCCCAGACCTCCTTCAGCAGTGACGGTCAGCCTGCCCCTGACTGTTCACAGGTGGTGGATCTGGATAGGGACACCTTCAGGGGGACACTGGAGATATCCCAAGGCCACACATCATGTGTGGCTGCCAAGGCTCCAGCTACAGTTGGATGAGCTTCCCTGGAGAGCACTGTGACTTCTCAGCCCCAACAGACCTTTGGGGTCCAGAGGTGCCGGGTTTATGAGAGTAGAAGGAAGGAAGCTTCTGTTATTCCAGGTATAAGCACATCAAGATTTGCATTGGGAAAACTCAGCAACAAGGGAATTAGCCACGTGGCAGCAAGATCCATGGACATGGAGTCAGAAGATGTGGGTCCAGACCCTGACTCATCCACACAGGCGTGTGGGTGGGTGGCCTTCTTCACGGAAAGGGAGGATCATAATAGCATCCTAGGAACCACAAAACCGATGCTTAGGAGAGACCACAGTAATCCAGGGTTCTGGCCACAGCAGCCCACAGGCCTGGAAACAGCCCACAAGCTGTTGTAATCAGCTATCAGAGTCTTTTAAATGCGCCAGCCAGCGTTTACTAACTGGGATGGTTCACATAAAAACGCAGACTTCTGCCTTCTCTTTTGAGAACAGCTGGCTAGAACTGGGATCCCCCTGACTCCTTGGGCCAGGCACGAGAGGCTGACTCGCCCTCCAGGTCCCCCTTGTCCACCCCGACACAGAGCAGCTGGAAACCTGGGGGTGAGTGCCAGAGGCCACACAGGGTCCCACGCTGCCATTTGTCTCACACGAGAGGACTGCTGCTGCGCACTTGTGTGTCTTCCAAAGCAGGGGGGCGAAGGCTTAGCCGAGAAGCCCCGGGCATTCCCACCCTGTTTCCCAAGCAGCCCTCCACCGTCACTCCTGACACAGTTGCTCAGCCCTGGTGGCCTCTGAGTTTCCAGGTACTACTGTAACTGCAAATTCCTACGTCAAATTCATGGATTAAAGAGAGGAAATGAGAATGAGGATTCCAGTTCCGTTGGTTGAGATACAAACTCTAGGCTATCTACCCAGATAAGAGTCCTGCCAGTGATCGGCAGGTGGACCTAGGACACAGGAAAGCAGTGTCAGAGGCAGAAATGCCAGGCACTTGGTGGCAGCCAGGGGAACTGGTGAAGTGACAGCCTGAGACCAGGCCCGGGCTGAGCCTCCAGGTGCTGGGCACAGGTCCAGCTGCCAAGGTTGGCCGCTGGGGGACAGGAAACCAGGCAGACCTTCACAAAGGCTGGGCAGCATTCTGTGAGTTCCCATGTGGAACCCACAAGAGGCCACATTTAGTCTTAAAACACTTATGGGGAAGTTCCTCTGAATTGAGTTTTACACTTTGACAGAGAAAATCAACCTTCTCAGTAAATCCGGTGAAGGGTCTATGGAAACTTAATGAAATTTCAACCAGAGGCACCCCCAGTAGATGCTCTAGCCACACTGTCCATCGCACAGCTCAATCCACGCAAAGTCCTCGTTCTCAAACTTGGCTAATGTGAGGGTCTTGTAAGACAGAACACCTCCTAGGCCAGAAGGTATAATTCTACACCCTATGGTAGATTTTAGCCTATGTTTTGAATATCGGTGAAGACCTGAACTGATGTGCGTGGTGTATGTGCACTGAGGATGTAGGTTGATTTGGGATGTGCTCGTTCCGTTATTCAATAAACGGTCACTTACCGAGTATGTAACATTTAAAACCAATTGTGCTTAACACTGTGTAGCCCACAACAATGGGTAAAATGCTGCCTTCCCCCTGGAGCAAGGCACTGGACGGTTGGGGCCGAGTGTGTACCTGGGTTGGGGGTAGCCAGGGAAGCAGGGATGCCTGTGCGAATTATCTGCCGCACTTCCATGGTGACACCCAGGCCAGAAAATGCGGACTGTTGATCAACATTTCTTTGTAAGGATTTTTTTAACCAGACTTTCCTAGCTGGGAGCATCTGCTTAATAAGGGTGGTGACCTGCTCTTGCAGCATTGCCTGGGGCTAGCAGTGTCCACATAACACCAAACTCAACTCTAAAAAGGAAAATAAAATCATCTGATTTGCTTCCAAATAACAGGATGCTTATGGTTCTGTGTTTTTTCAAAAATCCACCATTTGTTAAGTACTATGTGCTGGATACCATGCTGGGGCTTTACATATATTTTCTCACTTAATCTGCAGAAGAACCATAGGAAGTAGCTGGTGTTATCTCCATTGCACACTGCTGATACTGAGGCACACTGAGGTTCCATAATGCTTTAGTTCCACCCCGATTCCTTCTGAGAGGCCTGTGCTCTGTACGGGAACTTTGAAAGTAGAAGCTGGCCTGCGTTTGGAGATCAGGTGTGTGTTGTTCCCTGACACCGTGCTCTCTGGCACAGGGATGCTGCCAGGTTAGGAACAAAGCTTCCAGGCGTTAGGTGTCTTGGTATCAGTCAGACATCCAGAGGCCACAACCCCTCACCAGCCCTCCAGCCTTTCTCTCCTCCTCCGCCAGCCTCCTGCCAGAGAAACCAAAAGAAGAACTTGCAAAGGTCGTCATGGATCTTGTCACTTGCCTCACGCTGACGGGTGGCTACTGCTGGGTTTTGGAAAGGGAAGTAACACTGACATCATAGGAAACTAGAACTGAAAAAGACTTGAAATGTTCATCTTGTCCAGGCACCTCGGCGAGACAAGCCACAGCTCTCTCTCCTTGCAGCTCTCCCTGAAGATCCAGAAATGCGTTCTCTGTCTCCTTTAGTGATTGCTGCCAGTGTTTTATCTCCCAAAGAGAGATTTTTCCCTCCCAACTCTAGTTCTTATTTAGCTTCAGTCTGCTATTATTTTTTTTCATCCAGGAAGGCCAACCAGTCAGCACTGGTCTTCTCTCAAACTTCCAAACTCTTAAAGATCGTGCTGGAAGTGACTATTAATCTTTTCATTTCAGGCTAACTAAAAGCAATTATCTGTACCTGCGTTCTTCACTCGGTGCCTACACTGTGAGAGGTTTGCATCTATACTGTTTGCAGTTTTTTTCACTATGTTTTCAAATATGTGACTGTGGGCACATGGAGTGATTGTTTCCCACTCTTCACTCTCTCCCTGCTACAGAGTCACACACCCCTGGCCTTTGCCATGAGACTTTGTAGTAGCTCTCACTAGAATTAGTGCCGTGTTTTTCCTCAGCCCACTAAAGTTTGACTCGGCCATATAATTTGCTTTGAATGACAGATGTTAGTGGAAGCGATGTCACAGAGGCTTTCAATGTGCTTGCATAGTGTGACGTGGCCTCTTGTGTTTCTGCCGTCACCATGAGAACACCCCAGGTAGTGCCAGCCCCAGAGTAAACTCTGAAGCAGGCCCAAAGTAGACCTTCATCATGGAGCCATGCCCAGGTAAGCCCAGCCAAGATCAGCTGAACACCTGCCAACCCATGGACCTGTGAATTTTAAAAAAGTAATGTTTGTGATGTCAGCCATGGAGATTTGGGAGGGTTACTTGTTATACAACATTATTGCAATAATAGATGACTACTAAAATCACCAAAATTAGATCTAATCCAGACTATAGCCAAATTACTACCTGATCCTTGAATTTACACTCCTTCAGACTACCTCTTTCATGAAAACTCACCTGGTTACTTTAGCCCCTCTATAAGTTGACCACCCAAAACTTTTCTTTTTGTGTCCTATATTTGGGACCCTATTCTTACTCAATATAACGCTTTCTAGAACTCAGCCTGATACATTATTTAATAGTTGCATATTTGAAACCTTATCAAGACTATAAGGGCATTGAAAACAGGGTCCATGTGAGTAAAGTCTGGAAAATAAAATACTCTAATTATAAATATTCTGTACCACCATCTCCCATCTTTGGCAAATAAGGTTTCCAGTTTTTAGTTGAACACACATTATCATTGTATGCATGGAGCTAGCATAAGGCTATGCACACAGTAGACATAAGAGGCATTCAAATTTTTATGGAGTGTCCATTGGAAAGGCAAATGTAATTGAGCTTTTGTCAATCAAATAGCTATTTCTGATCTTTTTTTCTTTCTTTCCTTTTTTTTTTTTTTTTTTTTTTTTTTGAGACAGAGTCTTGCTCTGTTGCCTGGGCTAGAGTGCCGTGGCATCAGGCTAGCTCACAGCAACCTCAACCTCCTGGGCTCAAGCAATCCTTCTGCCTCAGCCTCCCAAGTAGCTGGGATTACAGGCATGCACCACCATGCCCTGCTAATTTTTTCTATATATTTTTAGTTGTCCAGCTAATTTCTTTCTATTTTTAGTAGAGACAGGGTCTTGCTCTTGCTCAGGCTGGTCTTGAACTCCTGACCATGAGTGATCCTCCTGCCTCGGCCTCCCAGAGTGCTAGGATTACAGGCGTGAGCACCATGCCCGGCCTATTTCTAATCTATTAATATTCTATTTCATATGCCTTGTCTTCTTTTGATAAAGATAATATTCAATTATCAATTCCATGAGATAGTGAACATAAAGGTTTCCCTTTCTCATCCAAAATATATCAATAGAAATAAATGTGAACTAGAAAAGCCATCTATTTGCAAGGTCTATGAAGGAAAACATTGTGTAAAGCAAAGGTTCACTCCCAATTTGACAGTTTTATCTTTTATTTTTATTAATGAAATACACCTTCGTGTATGACAACCAATCATATTTGATTTTCAGATTCTATATTTGAGACGAGAGGAAATTCTTCAGTATCTCATTCTTTTTCCATGGTTTAGTTTCAACTGTAGTATAGTTCCTCTTTTTATTTATGTAATCAGAAAGGTTTGTTTTATATTAAAGCATTCAATGAACTGGGTTTTTTTTTTGTTAAGATACGTATTTACTTTTCATATACGGGAACTTTCCAGATGACTGGTCAAATTACAACATTCACATGGTACACTGGTCAGGAGTTCTAAAAACACACACACACACAAAAGAACAATGAAATAAGCCTGCCTTTCCCCCCATGTATGGGCATAACGACCAATGCACCACAGCTGATTTTGTGCCAGAAATTATACCTTAAATGAATCCTATTCCTTCCCATCAGTCACCTTATCCATTTATTCCAAGGAATTGCCAGTGCATCTCTTGTGATTTCCTTGAAAGCCTACTGTGCATTAAAAAAACATTGTTAAAGGCAGCAAACCTTTGTCCTTTGAAGATGAATGTGATTTTTGGAAACAGATAAAGTCATGTGGAAATAAATTTAGTGAAAAAGAAGAGAGATAAAACTGGATAACGTAAAGAAATTATTCCGATTTGTCCATCATGTCACAAGCCAGAGGCAACCACCATCAACACCTCGGTATATTTTCTTCCAGTAAGTTTTCTATGTATATATTTTAACACAAATGAGATGATGCCATATATGTGGTTTTATATCTCCCCTTTTTCTCCCCAATGTTCCCATTGTTCCCATTTTATGAGGTTCAGAGAAGCTAAGTAACAGGCAAATAGTAATACTTCAGGAGGTGTTCTAACTTCCAACTTCTTTCAAAATGTGAAGACGCTGAAAAAAGATGAATAGTTACACACAAAAAAAATTGTCTAATTTCCTATTCCCTGTTCCTTGGTGATAATATCTTGCAAGAATACTATTTGGTATATCCCCACCGTGCATGACAAGTGAGAGAGAAACCAATAGAGAGAGAGAAGAAAATTATGTGGTTCTAACAGAGAATAAAGAAAAGGAGATGTCTTGCACAAGTCAATCATTTATGTAGACAATCTCTGTGTGTGTGTGTGTTTGTGTGTGCACATGCATGATCATGGTTTCTTTAAAAGTCACAAAAGCTTATTACCAAATGCTCAGAAATGAGGTAAAATCTCTTGAAAAAGAAGAAGTACCTGTTAAGGCAGGATCAGAGAAGATGAAATGACTGCTTACCTTTAGCAGGTCTGTTTGAAGAGTGAGAGAGAGTGCCGTGTGTTTGTGCGTGCTCTCTCAGTACACACAGACAAAAGTCTGTTTTCCCAACTCCCAACCTGAGCAACCAGGAGCTCAGTGTAGCTGCACCACTGTCTCGCACCTCTGTGAATCCAGTCCAGGTGGATGGCATCTCACACTCCCTGTTCTGTATACTTAAAAACAAGAGCTGCAAATGCTCAATCTCCATTTTCCCCAACAGTTGAGGCCATCTCTCCACCATCCAACAGAAGAGCCTGAGTTAGAAATTTTGTTTGATGTGGTCCCACCCCAGTTGGTTATTGCAATCTTCACACTGGAGTTGAGATGCCAGAAGATCCCTGCTATGGACTGAAAGTTTGTGTCACCTTCAGCCCAATTTCATATGTTGATGATATTAGGAGGTGGGGCCCTTGGGAAGTGATTGGTTCATGATGTTGGAGCTCTCGTGTATGGGATTAGCACCGGAGATGTCTCTCATGCTGCTTCCACCGTGTGAGGACACAGTGAGAAGATGCCATCCATGAACCAGGAGGAGGGTCCTCACCAGATACTGAATCCTCTGGTGCCTTGATCTTGGACTTCCCATCCCCCAAAATTGTGAGAAATAAATGTTGTTTATAAGCCACCCAGTCTATGGGACTTTTGTTACAGCAACCCAAACAAAGACCTGTCACCATTTTGCCCTTTGTTGCTTAAAAAATTCTAGCCTGGTGGAGGGAGTGTCAGTTTTTGAATCTAACAAATTCACCTTTCCCCACTTCCTGACTTACTCACTGTTGGAGAGTGACTTCATCTGTCTCAGAGTGAACTTCTCCACCTGTGATAAAGGTGAAGGAATCAGAGCATAATATTATGCCATAAACAAGATATTTGGGAGGAGTCTATAGACCAAGTCACCCCAATTGAACATAGATACAATTCCATAGGTTGAGAGAAGACAGACTAATAAGAATCAAGAGAGTTTGTCATTGCAATGTGATTCCAGAAAGAGCCCTGCCTCTGCCCCTCCCCACCCCATCTTGGGCCAAGCCCAGGGAAAGAGAATAACTGATAGAAACCCCTATAGCTTTAAAGACTATGTGTATGTATAAAACCTTCAAAGTCTATAAGACCTCAGAGTCCCTTGAGCCCAGCATGGTGGGAAGCAGTAGAGCAGAAATTGCTAGGTGACATATCAAGGCAGAAAGGGGCTGTGTCAGTACAGCTAGGTATTTTCTGTGCTCCTAGAAGGGCAAAGGAGTGGCTGAGGGGAG
Source organism: Varecia variegata (assembly GCA_028533085.1). NCBI lineage: Eukaryota > Metazoa > Chordata > Mammalia > Primates > Lemuridae > Varecia > Varecia variegata. Next base: position 98,438,461 of record CM052440.1, on the reverse strand, counting down.
CCAGAGCCAAAGGTCTTCACCAGGATGAGGTGGGGGCATGGCAGTGCCACCCACATGAGTGACCCGAGGCCAGGCGGGAGCGTGGACACACAGGACCATGCCCGTGGGGACAGGCCATAACCCCGCAGCACCCCACACCACCACCCCGACCCTTGCAGGGACGAAGATTAGATTTTGGTAACACTTTGGAATGGGAGCACTAAACAGAAACTGAAATTGAAATTAAGTATAGTCATAAAAAGTTACATTTTTTGCAGTCTGACATGAGTACTCCCTACGTGGATATACATAAAGCACCCACCCACATGGCAAATGCACAATGCATTCCACACATTACAGTGCTAACTATTGACTAGTTATATTTCTGCCAGCCTTCGTCCTCCAGAGGAGTTGAGGCACTAACCTTAAGCACTGAAAATAAGGGCAGAGTGCCCCTGCATAATAAAAATTGGAAAACTAGTTTATGTTTCTTGATAAAAATAATTGAGAGATCCCTGCTCGCCACCCCCACCCACCTCCAGTAGATTATGTTATTCTTCAGTCAATATTCATGCTCCTGGTCCACACCCCCGGATGGAGTGTATTTCCCCTTCCCTTGACTTTGGGCTTGGCCATACGACGTGTGTTGACTAATGGGACGTGGCCTGCACAGTGGCGTGACGGCCCAAGGAGAGACTCTGAGAGGTACTCTGTCCTTTCACTTCCTGTCTTGCACTCCTGTTTCTCTGCATGAGAAAAGGATGCCCCAGGTGGCCACTGCTCCTCCAGCCTGGGTGTCAGAATGAAAGACACATGGAGCAGACTTGACCCTGACCCAAAGCTTGGAACCAACCTCAGTCAAGTTCAGGGGAGCCCACAAAGTTCAGGCAAGACACAGCTGAACCACAGTTGACCTACAGTTCCATGGCTGAGAAATTAACGTTTATTTTCATAAACCTTAAACTGGGGGCTGTTTGTTACTGCAACAAAATCTGCCTAACACAGCACCAGCTGAGACCACCTTTAGCATATCACAGCAAAGAAAGAGAAGAAAGGGAAGATGGACTGGTGAAACCAGGACAAGAAAACTTTAAGAAATGAGGGGCAATTATCTTTTCAGGAACTTTTGTCTGGCAATGGTAGTACAGATAGAATAACAGCATCGCTAGTAGAGCAGGGGTGGGAGAGGACACAGACACACAGAGATGTTTGTGAGCCTCAGGGACCCTGAAGAGCAGGCTGGGTTCGGGGAAACAGGGTCACTTCACTCTCGGTTCCCTCCTCCTCTAATTCTCTGCATTATGTAGCACTCTCTCCATTTTAAGGACTGTAACTCCCTTCTAAGCATTAAGCTTGGCAAATAAACTTTTATGGTTTGCAATGAATTCTATCTATTGCTAGATCCCCTATTTCTACTGAAAATGCAGCAGGATGTGCATTTGATACTGACTTGGGTTTGTGATTTGAATTGTTCTTATTTAGGCATCTGTCAAAGAACAGATGTGTTCTCCATGCGTCTTTTGAGATGGGTTAAGTATGCCCAGGATGGTCTGGCTGATGTAGAGGTCTTTCCCAGAGCAGTTGGCTCAGTTCTAAATTGCTCTGTGGTTTTTCCTAACCCTGCAATGGCTGCAGTAACACTTAGCAGCTGAACAGTTAGCCCATTTATTTAATTTGATTTTGATTTTCCATTAAGCTCTCGTGATTTATTTAAATAGGTTCTGAAATACCAAATTGAAATGTGAAGTATTTGGCATAAAAGAGGATTAAGAACCAAAATATGAATTGAATAAAATCCATTTTGCAAATCTCCAGACCTGTCCAATAAATCGCTCAGGAAACCTGCACAGAAGTAGTCCTTAAGTGGCTGTGACCATCAATATTACATTTGTGTTTCATAAAACATAGCTTCAAGTAAGAGGTTTTTTTCCTTGGGGCTGTGCTTCAAAACTTCACAATTAAAGCACTAATGCTCGCTGAGGAGTAAATCCCAAAGAGTCCAGTGGAAACTTCTGGAATCTGTACTCATGTGACACCAGGTCTACCTTAAGGGGCACTTTCATCTCACCCTTATTCCAGAGGCAGATGGTTTGTTCAGTTATCCACCCACTTAAATTCAAAATTTATTAAGGTGCCAGTTTAATCATTCTATCAAAGCCCTAATTCCAAGGCAGGTATTTAATGTAGAAAATAAGTGAGCAGCATTATTCATGACCAAGCAAAGAGCAAACACAAATGTTCTGCAAACACAAATGTTCTGCATCCACAAGGCTTTTCCTGCTCTGAAACTCTTTTCAAAGAACATGGTATAGACAAGGAGTAGAACCGGATTTTTTTATTGGTCCTGTGATTTTCACAAGTTTGTACATTTCCATGAGCCTCAGACCTCTCATTGTAAAATGGGGGATTTGAATCTCTTAATCCTTAAGTTAAGGATTTAAGCTCTAAATTTTAAAATTCAATATTTCTAGTTCTTTTATTCCTCGCCATTTCTAATACGGTAGTCACCAGCAAAGAGCGAATTAAGAGAATTAGTCACACCCTTCAGAAAAGGAAAAATGTCTGAGTCCAAGGGGCTTAGGATCCGAGTTGATCGGATGAGTCATCCCGACCATAGCCAAACTCAGAATGGCAAACCCAGAGCCCACCACGGTCACATCTGAGACAGCGGGTAGACCTAAAGCCAGCACGTGCAGCGAGAGCAGAGCCGAAACCACCCGGGGGGAGCTCCACCTTGGGGAGCAATCCGTGGTCTCTCCAAAGCTGCCACAGGGCCCGTTCTTCCGCGCAGCATTAGGACGGGTCACGCTTTCCTTGCCTGACATTCAATATGAAAAATGCATCTCTCCAAACACTAAAATTGCTCTCAAAGAAGAAACACGCTCACACGCTGAGAGTCTGGAGATCTGAAGTCAGGTGAGAAAAGAGCAAACTCTGGTGTCCCATTAAAGTCCACTCAGGGCCTTATGTTCAAATATATGTATAGTTGAAATTCCACCCCGCTTCCTCTCCCCCTTTCTCCCTCTCTCCCTCCTTCTTTTCTCCCTCCCTCTCTCCCCTTAGCACTAAAACTGGTCCTCAGTGAGCCCTCAATCACTGACGGCAGCCGACACTCTTCCTCTGAGTACAGTGGCCCTCACTTGGTTGACGAAGACTTTCTGAATGCTTCCCACGTGCCATGCACCATGCCGATGCTGGGACTACAGTGGTGAAAGACGTCGCCCCTGTCCTTGAGGGCCTTATGGGCTAGTAGGGGGAGGAGCAAATACAAAAGCACAGGAAGTGCTATCACAAAATTAAGCTCAAGGGTGCCTTGGAGGTGCCCAAACCAAGCTCGGCCAGGGCCAAGGAAGCTCGTGGGAGAAGCGAGGGCTCCCCTGAATCTTGGAGGGTGCGTTTGTGTTGGGAAAACAGTAGGTCAGCAAAGGGACCAGCATGTGCAAAGGTCCAGAGGTAGGAGGAACATAACTAGGAACTGGAATTAGCTTAAGGTGGCTGACGCAGGTACAATGTCCAACAGGAGAGAGAGTGAGAGGCAAAGCAGGAAGGAAGAGAGAGGCCCTTCCAACCACAGGTGACAAGTTCAGATTTTTCCTGAAATAGTCAATGGTATACTTGTATTTCCTTCTTCCAAAGCTCTCTAGCTAGAGAAAGGAAATAGGATGAGATAAAACCAAAGTCTGTCACACAGTTGTGCAAGGCGTGCACTGCACAATAGTGCCTGACCCAGATGTCGAGTGAGGTGGAAACAGCATTTGCTGTGCTCACCAAGTAGAGCAGGGGGTGCTGTGGCGAGGAGGAATTCTGCAGGGGCCAGCAGTATAGCAGGGAGATCTGAAGGGTATTTTGCGAAAAGAATGTGAGAAGTGAAAGCAACTGGAACTAGGAGTGGTTGTGGGGACAGTGAAAAGTGGATGATGCCATATATTATAGTACAAATATAGAAACAGTGGAATTGGGTGGCGATTAGATGTTGGTGGCAAGAAAGAGGAAGGGGTCAAGTGTGAGACTCACCCTCTGGCTCAGGCACCTAAGTGGATGATGATGTGGTGTAAGGCCTAAAATTAATGTCACATGCTACCTTGACATCTGGTAAGATTGGGAGGGCCTCCAATGGTCTGATGGCAAGTTCCTCTCCCCACTGTGCTCTTACGTTAAGATCCCCAAGCCAAACCTCGTTTTCAGGGGAACAGATGCATTTCTGCTTATCTGTGAGTCGTGGGTTTCAGTTCCCTGCCAGCACATGGAATTATGCAAACAAGGCAATCACCTCCTCTTGTGGGAACCAGGGGGCACCCGTCCTCTCGCTGCTACAAAGCCTGCCTGTGTAGACGCTGGCTGTTCACTCTGCTCCAGGGTGTGACCTCCACATGGCCCTGCACAGTGGAGGCCCAGCGTACAGTGTCCTCCTCACCCAGGCTGCGAGTCTGCAGCACTGATGACTGCTGTCCATCGCAGCTGCTCAGGGCGTGCGTTTGGCCATCCCTGTTACCCCAGGGTGGGAATCCCTCCTTCACCAATGAAGAAGAGGTGTCAGAGAAAATAAAATTCCTCTGTTCAATCAAGGAACCCAAAGGGAGGAGCAGGTGCTGCAGGGGACAATAAGTACCATTTCCATTGTGGGTGGGACCAGCTCTCTTGTCCGGATCACCTGGTGAAGTGCAAAGGCTCCCAACTCCGTCGCCGGCTCCGCACGCCCTGTCCCTGAGGCTCCCTTGGTTCCCGCTCTGCACACAGCTCTGTGAGAGCTCGGGCTGCTGCTGACGGCAGAGCGTGGCTTCTCCCCTTCTCAACAGGAACCCTCAGGGTGGGAGCTTTAAGGATTTTAGGGACAGGGATGCAGAGAAAACCATGAGTATCGCGTGTAGAAGATAAGATGAGCTGAGCAGCTCGGTCTTATTGTCAGGACACCAGGACAAGGGCACTGGCTCCGGATGAGCGAGGACACACGTTTGCTCTGTGCTGAGCTGAGGGATAAGCTGGGACGTGCGGGGCTAGCTGAGCCGGGAGAGAAGCTGATGGAGCAGCACACGGCCACTTCTGTGTGGCAGTGCCGGGGCTGGGGGAAAGTGAGCCATTTGAATGGAAAATGCCCAACCTCGAACCAGGTCATTGCTGAGCTCCAAAGGAGGCAGGTCCATGACATCGCTGCAGGGGCCACGCGCCCAGCCTCGCAACGGGGCAGTGTGTGGCTTTTTGAAAAAAACTACTTGCATGGGTGAAGTGGTTGTTTTTGTTCTTGTTTTTTCATTTATTCTGATATCCAGAATCTGGAAGAATTGCTGTGGGGCATAAGTAATAATATTAATAATAATAGCATAAGCATTTATTGATATCCTGTTAGGTATCTGCTACCGTCTAAATGGTTTTCGTGTATTTGTTCATTGTTCCTCCTAACATCTTTCAGAGTGAGATTCTATTAAATCCCTCATTTCATCAGTACAAAAACTGATGCACAGAGATGTCAAATGACATGAGCAAGGTCACACAGTGGCCAGGTTCTAGAGTCTAGGTGCTTAAACAGCATGCCGTTGTCTTTCAGAGCTTGGAGCCATGCTCTGTTCACTTCAGCATGGCCAGTGTCTGTGTCAGAGGAAGTGCCCACATCATTTTATTGAATGAATCAGTAAATGAAGGAAAGAAGGGAGGAACAAATGAAACCTCATTTGCTAAGGCTTCCACACCTCTGGGTAGCTTTTAGTCACTCTTACACAGAGTTGTGAATTAAGAGAGTAGTGACAAGGTCTTGGCCCCAAAACATCATGGCCCATCACCTACCACTTTGTCATCATGTCTCGGTTTTTTGGTTTTGTTTTTATTTGTCTTGGAGGCTTTTCCTTCTTAGGAACCTCCTGTTGAAACGAGGGGAAGGTGTAGAGTGCTGCAGAAGGCTGAGGACCCAGTCATCCACCCCACCCAGCCCCACCCCAGGCTGAATGGCGCCCCTTGAGGTCATCAGGGTGACTGCAGCCTGGGTTCTCCAGAGAGTTCCCTGGGGACCACAGCTCTCTGCAGGAAAGCTGACTGTGAGGGTGGAGACAAGTCCTCAGGATCATGTTGCCCCTCCTTCTAGGAAGTTCTCCATCTAGCATCCACTTGGGAGATCTGGTAGTTGTTTTTTTTACTAATAGAAAAAAAATAATATGTCTTAGGAGAAACATCAACTCCAAGATTTTCCCAGTGGTGTCCACATCGTCTGGTTACCTTTTTGGGTCATCCCTTTGCAGACTGTTGCTGATGGGGAGGGTTGGTCAGAGCCATTTTGAGGGCCAAGGAATAGGGGTGTTCACCCCAAAGCAAGGACTCATCAGAGGAGAAGGAGATGAATTTCCAAGCCAACGAAAAGAGAGAAAGGGACTTTCCTACACTAACAGCCAGCACCTGGGCAAAATAGATGGCTCAAGGCCCCACCTCCCATTCCTGTCCTCCCTCCACCCTGCATGCGGCTTCTGCATGACTTCTTTACCCCCCAGGGCTGCTCACGCTGCTCACTCTAACCTGGTGTCATCCACATGCACCGGAATTATTGTCGGTTGCGTTGCACAAAGGACTCGCCCAAACTCCCCTCTTCTCCCACCCCAGCCCTGTGGTCTTGGATGATATTTTCCAATGCCAGTAGCCCCCATCTTCTGTTCTTTCCCACTGTGCTATTCAAGGCTCCTTAGGGCACAGCATTCCTGCTGCCACTGTCACGGGCTCACAGCCCTCCAACGTCCTTGCCAGCCTGCCAGTGCCTTTCTCAGTGATTTCCCAAGATGGCTGGAAAATCCCTTTAAAAAGTTCCTGCTAATGACTCAGTAATGATTTTTACGACCTTCACAGGATTGTAGAACATTCTAATAGTTATCTACTGTCAGCTCTTAATTTCACTTGCTTCCTTTTAGTCTTTGGGGTGATAATCGACAACTATAATCATGACAATACCAATATTTGACATTTTTAAAAGCCACCTGTGTTGCTTTAAGTAATACAACAACCTTATGAGGTAGTATTTTTCTCATTTTACCACTGAGGAACCAGGCTCAGAAAAGTTAAGTGACCTGCCTAAGGACACACAGCTATTAAATTGCAGAATTGGGACTCAACTGGGACTGCTGCTGCTGGGGCTCAGAAAACGATACCCCCAAAATATAGTGCTGTGATATGCTGAACACAGGAAGCACCCTCACAGTCTCTCTCCGACCTGCCCCACCTCCCCATCTCGCTAATCCTCTTTCCCGAAGCACTGGGAGGGACTCTGTCTAGAACTTCCTTATCTGACTAAGAAAACTTCTTTCCAAAAGAAATGCAATTACCTAAGACCCCCTTCCCTAGGAGTCTCATCAAATAATTAGGAAAGATTAGCCACAGCAGAAGAGAAGAAAGGAGATTGAGAGTCATCAGCACAACCAGGCAGACTTTTCTTCTACGAGAGTGAGAGATTACCTGGGGCCTTTATCTGCATAATAAGATAACCTTTGTTCCTGTGCAGTTTTGCCCCTTTGCCTTCCATAACATGTGGGTCCCACCCAGCTTCCAAAGAGAATCGTTTGCAAAATAACAACTGCCTCCTGGGTTCATACATCTCTCCCTGTGAAGAGGGTATTTAAGCCTTAACTATCTGGCCCCTTTTCAAGTCTTGTACTTTGTGTACAGCTCCCGTGCCCACATGCTAATAAATTGTGTATGTCTTTTTCTCCTATTAATCTGCCTATTATAAATTCATTTTTAGCAAAACTTTAAAGGGTTGAGGGGAAGCTTTCCCTTGGCCCCTACACTTCCAAAGCTGGAAGTCCTTTTCCAATATCAAGCTCCAGGATAAAGTGAAGAGTAGAAATGTTGCCCAGGCTCTGCTCTTTAAAAAAAAAAAAAAAACAAAGATGGACAATTTCACATACATGAAATAGAAAGAGCAAAACAGTGGTGTGTTGGAGCCAGCTCTTACTACCAGCTGCTAAGAGTTGAGTGTTAAATATTCAGAAATTTTGCAAGTTGCCTGTTAAACCATTGGTAGCTTGAAATGAGCCATGGTTGGAACCACACAGAAATTGGCAAATGGTTCAAATTTGAGCCTCCCACTCTCCAGCCCTTTTCCCAGTCCGTCGCTGCCTGTCTCTGTCACCTGGCTTCAAGAATCATTGTCAACTGGCCAGTTCTGTTTTATCCACATCTATACTCATTTCTCTTTTCCCTCATGGCTTATTTGGATGCAAATCCCAGATATCTTATCATTTTATCCATACATACTTCAATATGGATCTCTAAATACTCTTTTTTTTTTGACGTATCTAAAATGCCATTACCATGCTTAAAAACCCTGTAATTATTTTTTCCTCTTTTTTTAATTTTAAATTAAAAATTCTACAGCCAATGATTGAAAATATTGATTTTTTTGTTTGTTTGTTTGTTTTTTTTTTTAGAGACAAGAGTCTCGAGTTGTTGCCCAGGCTAGACTGAGTGTCGTGGCATCAGCCTAGCTCACAGCAACCTCAAACTCCTGGGCTCAAGCGATCCTCCTGCCTCAGCCTCCCGAATAACTGAGAATACAGGTGAGCACCACCATGCCCGGCTAATTTTTTCTGTTTTTTTAGTTGGCCGGCTAATTTTTTCTATTTTTAGTAGAGACAGGGTCTCACTCTTGCTCAGGCTGGTCTCGAACTCCTGAGCTCAAGCAATTCTCCTGGCTCACCTTCCCGGAGTGCTAGGATTACAGGTGTGAGCCACCATGCCTGGCGCCTGTAATGTCTTAGAATCAACAAATACCCTATAGAATATATTTATACAGTTGGTTGGTTTGACTCAGGATCCAAACAAGGATCACACAGAATTTTTTGTTACTATGTCTTGAGTCTCTTTTAATCCATAGGCTTCTTTTTAGTTCAGTGGGGTTGCTGAAACAAAGTATCACAAACTGTTACCAAAAGTTTGGTGCTTGTCCCAAGTCTGCATCAGAAGAAGGATAAATGGTTTAAGGAGAAGGAAAGAGAAATTTATTAATTTGCTGGCAAATGAGGAGGTTGGCAGACTCCCATCTTAAAGTACCATTGCCCTACCTCTGAGCAGAAATACAGAGCTTTTGAAGGGGAGGTTTTCAGCTTCAGGCTCTTGCTGTTCAACTGTAGTTGAGGGTTCTGATTCATCCCATCTTGGGCTAAGACAATCTGGTGACCTCCCCCTGGACAATTCCCTTGAGCCATCTCCTTAGCACAAAGAACAAAGGCCACTCCCCTGCCCCTCCCCTGACCACTGGCCTGAGGCAGGGATGAAGGTTTTAACTCCCAAAAAGAGTGAAGGAGGTTTTAGAGAGACAGAAAACATTTTTGCCCTTTTTCAGGCTGTTCCCCCTGTTACAAAATCAGGTGGCTTAAACAACAGAAATTTATTGTCTCATATTTCTGGAGGCTGAGAGTCTGCAATGAGGTGTTGGCGGAGCTGGCTCCTTCTGAGAGCTGTGCGGGAGGATCTGGTCCACGGCTCTCTCCTGGCTCCTGGTGGTTGGCTGGCAGCTCCATCACCCCCTTTCTGCCTTCATCCTCACATAGCATTCTCCCCATGTGTGTATCTGTGTCCAAATTTCCTTTTCTTATAAGGACACCAGTCGAATTGGATTAAGGCCAACTCTAACCACTTCATTTTAACTGTCTTACCTCTGTAAAGACCCCTTATGTCTAAATAGGGTCACACTGACGTAAAGGAGATTAGAACTCCAACATATGGATTTGGGGAAGACCTAATTAAACCTGTAGTAGTTTCTTTCTTTCTCTGTTTATTTCCTTTGATTTCATTGTTGAAGAATCCAGGACATGGTCCACTTTCTTCTGGACTTTGCTGATTTGTTCCATGAGATCCCATTTATAACATGTTCCTCTGCCCCCTGTATTTCCTATAAACTGGCAGGTAGACCTAACCCCACGACCACGTCCAGGCATGGTTATTTTAGTTAGAATACACCAGAAGAACTTTAATGTCTGTGTTTCCCTTTTTGTGATATTGTGACACATCACAGGCTGAAGAACTGTTAGCCTGATCCATCCACATAAAGTTTCCCATCAGCCTTTCATTGAATGATTTTAATAGCCATTGATGATCATTGACTAGATCTATGATTTCATTAGGGGTTGAAAAATGTAATTTTAAAGTCTTAGTTCTTTGGCATTTAGTATCTGAGATTCTCCCACAAAGAAGAACTTTCTGATAACAACTACTTGCTTACCCTGAGGTATAGTTCCTACAGGCAAACAGGATAAATATTCCACTCATTCCCTTTATTTATTGGTTTTTAAAATGAGTTGGTTTCTGAGAATCTTCCAAAAGGGAACAAGGAGGGTTTTTTCAGTATTATAATTAACTCATGGATTATTAACATATACAATTCATTGTAGTTCTTCTATTTATTGTACTTATTATTCTTTTTGATACCCAGAATTTTCCATCTTTGTCCAGTGAGAGCCCTTCAAGTTGGCTCCAGAATTCTTTTGATGCAGTTCCAAAAGTCTTTGTTAGTCTCCTTGCTTTCTAATAAGTCAATGTATTCTAGGTTCATCCTGTACACTTCTTGTCCCAGACCTAAAATCAGCCATTTCTCAAGGAACACTGGTTTCTTTCATTGGAAGCTGGTATTAGAGGCAAATATCAGAGTGCTAGAAATGTACATTGCTAGATTATTTATAGACTTTTTTAGTGGACAGTGGTGGGGAATACTTTTATAAGAGAAAATATATCATGATTTCATATCAATATTGTCAACTTAAATTTATAATTACAGTGTTTTATATACATTGTTTCATTTTATACTTGCGTTTTTTAAAACTAAAAATCTTGGTTCCTAATAATTTTAATGTAATCATTTATTTGCACATATATACATACACACATATATATTTAGGTTGGTGCAAAAGTATTTGCAGTTTTAGCATTGTTGAAATTTGCTGTTTGATATTGGAATAGATTCTTGAATCCCAGCAAAATCATTACATCTGAGAAGTGTGCTCAGCAAATTGATGAGATGCACCGAAAACTGCAAGGCCTGAAGCCGGCATTGGTCAACTGGGCTCAATTCTTCTCCACAACAACGCCCAAGAGCATGTCACACAACCAACACTTCAAAAGTTGAACAAATTGGGCTACAAAGTTTTGCCTCATCCACCATATCCACCTGACCTCTCGCCAACCAAATATCATTTCTTCAAACATCTCGACAACTTTTTGCAGGGAAAATGTTTCCACAAACAGCAAGATGCAGAAAATGTTTTCTAAGAGTTCGTGGAATCCTGAAGCATGGATTTTTACACTACAGTAATAAACAAATTTATTTCTCATTGGTAAAAAATGTGTTGAGTGTAATGGTTCATATTTTGATTAATAAAGATGTGTTTGAGCCTTCTTATAATGATTTAAAATTCATGGTCCAAAACCACTATTACTTTTGCACCAAACTAAATATGTTTCAGATGAACAATGCCAATATTATTACCAAATAAACATGGTAAGTATTATTGTTGAACACAATTTAAAATTCATTTGTAGTTGTTTGGTCTATTAAAGCATAATCCACTAGGGATGTACCCTTAAGTCACAGTGTTTAAAGACATCTGAAATAGTTCCTGTACCTGTGATTGACCCATTAGCTCAACAAGGTTGTGTGCAAGAAATTAACAAGGTTAATTTGTTTCTCTTTGCTTCAGATTTTTAAAGATTGCTTCTATTTTGATTGAATTTTATTTTCTAATTATAGAAAATATTTTACACAAATCCAAAGTCAAATCAACAAAATGAGAAGAATTCAGTATCCGGCTTCCTTTCCCACCTTTCCAACCTGTCCCTCTTTTCCCACAATAACCACTTTCATTTTATTTTTTTAGAGTAACCACTCTTATTAGTTTTTGCTTTTATCCTACCATATAAAAAGTTAAACAAATAGGTTTTTGTGTATATTTCCCCTGTTTCTTATATAAGAAATAAGTTTAGCCTATTATCTCTAAAAACTTACTTTTTTCACTTAATATATCCTAGAAATTGTAAGGCTGGTGGCAGGTACCCCTCCCTTCCCTAATGAAAAAAGAAGAGGCCCCTCCTATTCCTCAAAATACCCGCCCCAAAACTGAAACAAAGGCATTCCTTACTCCTCGCGCGGACATCTCCTGGCCGAAGAAACTCCCATCCCCCAACCCTAAAAATGTATATAAAGCTACTCAGACTTCTGGGCGGTGCGGCGTCTCAAGTTCCACTCGTGGGACTGTGAGGCTCGCCCAGGTCCCTCTCTCGGGACTTGTTACCCCCACCCGGGAGCGCCCCAATAAAGCCTCTTTACTTATCCCTTTCAACTCTGCTCGTCTTTCTTTCTCTGGCGCTGGCTACTCCAAAAAACCTTACATTCTGGTGCCGAAACCGGGAGGGGCGTTTGGTTGTGCCGAACCACTCTGGGGCCTTGGCTGCACCACCCCCTTCCTCGAACTCTCAGATTCCAGACCCGGACTTCCGCTGACTGCCTTTGAGTCCCTGATTGACTACCTCGGCCTGGGTGAGTCGCCCCATGTTCTCCCAACCCGGATCCCCCAGGAGCCTCCATTCCTTCTGGGATACTGTTCCCTGTCCGTTAAACCGTGGGCCCACGTTGGAGGCTCCCCCGTTCCAGGGGCTGAGGCAATTCGGGGACACCCGAGTTCCTCTCACCCCTTTCCGTGCCGGCACACTAGTCTCGGGCGGAGACGTCCCCCCAGACTTTTGCTGCCTCCGTAGCCAGGCTGTTCCTGGCTATTTCCCCATCCAGGTTGAGACATCACGGGTAGCCAAAGTTTCAAAATTCCCGGCGAGATGCCCCTGGGGTGTCTGCTGGCCAATTTGAAGGCCCTGGATTTAAAAATCCAGCCCAAGCGCCTCATTCTTTACTGCAATACTGCCTGGCCGATGTATAAATTGGACAATGGCTCCCAATGGCCTGAAAATGGGACTTTCAGTTTCAATATTCTACAAGACCTTAATAACTTTTGTCACAGGAACGGCAAATGGTCAGAGATCCCATATGTCTAAGCCTTTTTCTGTTTGCGCTCCTGTCCTTCTCTTTGTCTGACCTGCCACCCTGCACAAGTCCTCCTTGTGCTGGG
>CM052440.1:98404596-98424900 GCA_028533085.1 Varecia variegata | reverse complement strand
CACTCATGTAAGATGTCAGTAATAGGGGAAACTGGGTATTGGGCATGTGTGAACTCTGTATTGTCTTCCCAATTACTTTGTAAAGCTAAAACTATTCTAAAATATAAAGTTTACTAAAGTGCAAAAATATATATTCCACCTCCCTGGATCCCATCTTTGTCAGCAGAATCCCATGGACAAAAAAGTACTAGAGGAGGGCACAGCTCACACTTTGTGATTGGACACTTTCATCAGACCACAAAGACCCAACCACCTGTCGTGTGCCTTGGGAACTCTGGACCAAACACAATACGGCTCCAGTGGCCAGGAACAGGTGCGGGAGCTCCCCAGGGACTCACTGGGAGTCTAGAAGTTCGCTCGTCTACTGCGCACTCTTTCAGGTCCAGAGACAGTGAACCAAGCTGTAGTTCATTTAGTAGGGTAAAGGCTTTATAGGTAATCTTGTAAAGTATCCATTGTTGATGCTGTTTTAGTTGTTCAAGAATTTTCTTTTCTCTATCATTTTGAAAAAACAAAACAAAACAAAACCCTTGGGATCTTGGGAAAGGCATGCTCAATTTTTGGCCAACATTGCCAGCTTCCTTTCTAGGAACAAATTTATGATTCAGCTCCTTAACGCAGGCCAAGGGAGTTCATGATCACCCAAGACCAGAGAGCAAATCAGAGACAGAAGCTAGAAGAAGTGCCATCAAGAGACAAATGGCCTCCTTTTACCAACCCCAGAAAAAGAGAATTCGAGAACTTGAGGTAATGGGGAGCTGATGTTGCACTGTGGTGTGTTCATATTTCCACCGAAAGATACACAAATAATTATGTGAAGTGTCAATGTCACATATTAATTACAAAGGTTTGATTTTATGTGAAAATTATATAACTCCAACAAAAGAGCATTCAAACAACATTTGAATAGGGTTTCTAATCCCTTCTTCTTATAACAAACAATTCTACAGTCAATGATATAGAAAGGACATGTGCTGACATCCTGATACAAGGGTGACTGGCCAACAGTAATAAAGAAAGAAATATGTGCACACCAACAGTGAGCAAGTGCGTCCTTGAGAGGCTCCTTTACGTTGTCTACACGGGAACAGATAAAATTTCTTTGTGCAACTTGATCCAGTTTGGCTTTTCTACTAAAGCATGCTAACAGATAGAGAGTTACTGTGAGGAGAACAGAAACTGATGTTTTTCAAGCACTTTCTATGGGCCAGGCACTGATCTAAGAGTTTCACACATTTAATGGTTACAGAAACCCTATGACAAGGTTGCAATAGTCAAAGGTTACGATGAATAAAATATTAAGCCCCATTTTTAAAATGAGGACAGGTTAAGCAATTTGTTCAATTAGTGAGGTGCAGAGTCAGGATTCGAACTCAGGTGTGTGTGGCCCCTGAGTCTCTACTATTCTGAACACAGTATGGGTGAGAACAGGACCGTCTGCCACTCAGAAGCATCCTGCCTGGCTATCGTGGACTTTTCTCACTCGGTAGTGTGGCAGTCACGCCTGGGCAAGCCCAAGCTTGGCAACTCCTGGGCCAGGAGTCCAAATCACCTACCTGAGCCATGTCCACAACACAGAGCTCTCCAACTGCAAGTTTGTTTTCACTGACTTGGTTGGCTGTTGTTAGAGGTGAATGTTTGTGTGCAATTTACATATCATGTATCTGTATTTGTATCATTTTTTAGGCAGAAGAAGATCAAGACAGCAGTGGACATTTCAGCCACATACCTCCCCTGGAAAACCCAGAACAGTTTGATATAATTACTGACACCAGCTTCCCGGTTCCAGGACAGCCTTTCCCTTCCTTCCTAAACGCTGATGCTTACAAAGCTACCTGTGACCTGGCCACTTTTCAAGGAGACAAAATGCCACCCTTTCAGAAGTCTCCAAACCCAAGATTCTATTTGCCTAGGCCACCTTGCAGCTATGAATTGGCAGGCCCTGGTTATACAAATTCGAGCCCATATTCCACTCTTTATAAAGATGCCACCAGTATCCCTACTGACACAGACTGGGTCCATCTGAATGCACTACAATATAATGTCAATTCACACAGCAGCTATGAGAAAAGCTTTGATTTCACCAGTAGACAACATGGCTGGAAACCAGCTCTTGGAATATCTGGCCTTGGGGAGAGGACTGACCATGCACAGTTCCAGGCCGTGGCCAATCTCCCTTATTACAATCCAGAGCTTCCCTGCAGGTACCTCATGACTGCCCCACCAGGTGCCCCTGCCCTGCAGACGGTGATTACCACCACCACCCAAGTGTCCTACCAGGCCTACCAGCCCCCTGCTCTGAAACACAGTGACAATGTGCGAGAGGTCAAGAGGCTTTCAGGCTGTAACTGTGCTCCTGGGGACACCCAGATGTCTGTCTGTCCTGAAGCCTTGAGCCCTCCAGCTGCAGTCACCAGGGCAGCCTCTCCCTTGGGGCCACTGCCTTTGAAAATTCCAGTAGATTGCCGGGCCATCAGACCCACCTGGGCTTTTCCTCAAGAGTCAGCTTCCCCTAGGACGGATGGAGCAGAGACCTGGGATGTGTGTCTGTCTGGGCTGGGCCCTGCCATCAGTTACTCAGATAGAGTGGGTCCAATCTTTAGCTATGACAGTGAGGAGTTTTGAAAGACAACGCAGGGGACAACATAATACTGGCGTGCATGCAGGCAGCGAAATGTAAAATGGCAACTATCTCTTATTGATTTGGGAGATTGATTTTGTATGCAAAGAAATACAGACAATGGTAAAAATGCTGAGTAGCTAAGGAAATATTATAATTAGTTGGAAATGTTTAGATAGTGTAGGGAAATTTCGCACAGCCTTTTAAAACCTACTGTAGTGCATAGAAGTAGGTTGGGAAGGTGTGACTCTCTCAAGAGAATAAATAAGCAAACTACAAAAGGTTAAATAAATACTGACTTTGGTTCACTTAGCTTATTAGCTGGAGTAGAAGTCAAGGATCCCGGTTCTCATTCTGAGCCTTTTCCCATCAGGCCATATTAGGGAATGCCACACATCCTTATTTAGCCTTTAGAGGCTGTCAAAGTAGCTTTAGGAAGAAATCTTTACAAGAGTATCTCCTGAGTCATTTCATGAAATTTTTGTTTAGCATTTAGAACCCGTTAAAATAGCTTCAGGAAGTAATCTTGATCTTTTTATCTCCAAAGTGTGTATCTACAGCTTTTCAAAAATTCTCTGGCAATGGTAAAGTTCAATTGTTTTTAAAAGAATTTGGTTTTCTGTATTAGCTAAATGCCTTTTCTTAACATGGTAGTCTATGTAACAAAGACAGCATAATCATGTGTATTTAATGTATTATTGTACTCAATACATTTTTTTCTGATTAGGTTTCAAAATTAGAATTGAAATGTTTTGTTGAAATATAGCTTTACTGTTCCTTTGTTGTTCTTCATAAAGGTAATTTAATAAAGATAAAGATAATATTGTTCAATTACATGTAATAACACTTTAAAGTAATGTGGCTGATGCTTGAGTTATTTCAAAAAAGAAATAGGAAAAAATATTGTTCATATTATGTCCTGGGGAATAGCTGTTACAAAACACTAAACCTTATTAAATAGTTTGGCACTTTTATGGTTTATTTTAGAAATAACTATTGTACTCATTCATAACAGAAAGCCTCTTCAAAACATTTGGAGGGGGCACACACATGCTTCACACTACTCCTGATGTTTAGTGAAAATACTCAAGTTTTCAAATAAACTACATGAACAATAAATATTTGAGAATTGGGGGAAAGAAGTATCCTCCTCAAATTCGCATAAAATGACCAATTTGCATAACTAAATTGCAGTAAGGCAGATGCCGTTTTAAATCATTGAGTGTTCTATACTATGGACCTGATTCCTAAAACCCTAACACCCTGACATAATAGATGCACACAGCACTTACCGCAGGATTAAATTAGTACACGCCTAGGATTTTCTAGCCAACTTTTCTTCAAAGGAAAGTCTGTCTAGTACACTCATGAACTACTTTTTCTTTGAGACTTCCATTGCCAAAACTCACAACCTATAATAATATCTAACATTAATTTAGCACTCACCATGTGCCAGACACGGTTCTAAGCCTTGAAAATATATTAATCCATTTAATCCTCACAGCTGTGTCCTGAGCTACCTGAGAGAGGTGGAATGACTTACACAACAAGCGGGAGATCTGGGATTCGAGTCCAGGTCATCTCCAGAGCCCGTGCTCTTAACCAACACATTATATTAGCTTTTATTATAATCTTTTATCAGTGAAATTCCATTTCCAAATTCCATTCAGAGGGTTGTTCTTGGCACAGAGTAGTGAGTTTTATTATCGTAAGTGTTTGTGTCTCAACACGGGACCTGAGGAACCTGGGCAGGACAGGTGGGAAAGGCCAGGGACAAAAGTGAGCAGACGTGGGTTGGTGGCACAGAGGCAAGCGTTTCCCAAAGTGTGGTACAAGGGTGAGTCTAGACAGCCCACGCATATGTTAATAGTTGCAGACTTAATGTATAATAGGGAAAGATAAATAACACTTCAAACCCTGTGATTTCAGGCGGTACAGATCATAATTCTAAAAAACACAATCCCAAACACCATAATCCCAAATGTTGAAATCAGGAAAGATCAAAATCCCTAAAGTCTAAAATCCCTAATGTCAAATATCTCAAAAATCACAATCCCAAAAGATTAAAATCCCAAACATTGAAATCCTGAAAGCTGAATTCTGGGGAAGGGATTAGTGCGTTTTCAGTTGTAGGCAGGATAGTTGCATCGTGTTAGGTGGAACTATTGCCTTATTATTGTCTTTATTTGGATATTAAGTATGGTTTGAGGAGATCGTCGGGGTACCAAGTTGACAAAGGGTGGGCTTGTCATGGTGTACACACAGTGTAAATAGGGGAAACACGGGAAATGGGTTGAAGTGGAAACAGGGCCCAGAGCCTTGAAGTCCAAGGCAAGGAATCTAACTTTCATTCCAAAAGCAACAGCAAACCACTGAAGAATTTTAAGAAAGTGACATGATCCAATTTATGTTTTGGGAGGACTCATTCTGATGCCGTGTAGATAAAGGATTAAAGCTGGGTCCAGGAAGCAGGAAGACGACTGCAAGCAGTCCAGGCAAAAAGTGATGATGGTTTGGACTAAATGGTGGTGGTGGAGGTGGAAGGAAGTGGACAGATTCAAAATTTAATTTGGATGCAAAACTAATGGAACTTACTTGTGATTTACATGTGGCATAGTCAGGAAGGAAAAAATCAAGAACGACTCTCAGTGTCTGGCTTCAACAAACTGCGTGACTGGTGGTACCATTCTCTGAAGTACTGGCAGCTGAGAAAAGAACAGTTATAGTCACTTAATACTTGTGAGTCATCTGAGTTATCAGATGATTATAACCCCGGAGCTCTGTGGAGACGTCTGCGCTATAGGAAAATATCAGGAAATCAGAAGCATAAAGCTGTTTTTTTATAGCCAAGAATAGCTCATCTAGTAAGATAGTCGACAGGTGCACTGTCCAATATGGTAGCCACTGGCCACATGTGGCATTATGAATTAATTAAAATGAAATAAAATTTAAAATTCATTTCTGCAGTCACACGAGCCACATTTGAAGTGCTCAGTAGCTGCATATAACCAGTGGCTATTGCATTGGATGGCACGTAGAGAGGACGTTTACATTCTCACAGAAAGTTCTATTGGATAGTGTTGGCATAGAGGAGGGAAAGGGGAAAGCTGATATGAAGCCATGGAGAATTTCTAATTTGGACTTAGAGTGGAAGTATCCAGTAGATTAGAGTTAGTAGCCAAGTAGTAGAAAACCAGGACAGAGAAGGGGTCACAGAAGCCAGCGCCAAACTCTTTCAAAAGAGAGAGGAGGGCAACACTGCAGGATGCTGCTGAGAATATGAGTTCAGAAAGTGTTCATTGCATCTGGCAACATGGGGCCCTTTGGGGACCATGACAAAAGCTGCTTCCACAGGGTTATGGGACTCTGTGAGGCAGATGGAATGGGCTGAGAGCCGACAGGAAGAGAAAAGTTGGAGACAGCATGTGTACTCCCTGGTTGATGTAAGGTTGATTTCCAAGTGTGAATAAAAGCCTATGTGCTTGGTTAAAAACTGTATGGAGAGCTTCAGGGTTCTTCCAGTGAAATTTGCCTTGTTGATACGGTTGCCAGAGTTAGCAAACAAAAATGCAGACCACCCAGTTAAATTTGAATATCAGATAAACAAGTAATTTTTGAGTATAAGAATAGTCATTGATTGCTTAAGGACAGGGATACTTTCTGAGAAAGGTATTGTTGACGATTTTGTCATTGTGTGAACATCACAGAATGTGCTTACACAAACCGAGATGGTACAGCCTCCCACACACCTAGGCTATGAGCTATAGCCTATTGCTCCTTGGCTACAAACCCGAACGGTATGTTACTCTACTGAATACTGAAGATAACTGTAACCCAGCGGTAAATATTTGGATATCTAAACATATCTAGATATAGAAAAGGTGCAGCAAAAAGATGGTATAAAAGATACCTTTATAAGGCACTTACCATGAATGGAGCTTGCAAGACTGGAAGTTGCTCTGGGTGAGGGAGTGAGTGAGAGGTGAGTGAATGTGAAGGCCTAGGACACTACTGTGCACGGCTGTAGACTTAAAAACACTGCACACTTAGGCTACACTAAATTTATTAAATTCTTTTTCTTTCTTCAATAATACATTAGCCTTAGCTTACTGTAACTTTTTTCATTACAAACTTTTTAATTTCTTAAAACTTTTTGACTCTTTTACAATAACACTTAGCTAAAAACATATAGTGCACAGTAGTACAAAAATATTTTCTTTCTTTATGTCCTTATTCTATAACTTTTTTTCTACTTAACAATTTTTTATTTATTTTTTACTTTTTAAACTTTTTTGTTAAAAACTAAGACAGAGACACACACATTAGCCTAGGCCCAGACAGGGTCAGTATCATCAATATCACTGTCTTCCACCTCCACATCTTGTCCCACTGGAAGATCTTCAGGGGCAATAACAGGCATGGAGCTGTCATCTCCTGTGATAACAATGCCTTCTGGAATCCCTCCTGAAGGCCCTGCCTGAGGCTGTTTGACAGTTAACTTTTTTTAATAAGTAGAAGGATTACACTCTAAAATAGCAATAAAAAATACAGTACAGTAAATACATAAACCAGTAACAGTTATTATCACTATCAAGTATTATATATTATACACAATTGCATGTGCTCTACGTTTATATGACTGGCAGTGCAGGTTTGTGTACACCAGCATCACCACAAACACGTGAGTACCACATTGCACTATGACATTATGACAGCTACGACATCACTAGGGGATAAGGATTTTTCAGCTTCATTATAATCTTATGGGACCGCTGTCACCTATGCAGTCTGTATTTGACTGAAACATTGCTATTCGGTGATGTATGACTTTATATTCCAAATAATGCAAGGGCATAGCAAAAATTATTCATCATTTATCTGAAATTCAAATTTAGCTGGATGTCCTGTATTTTATCTGGCACTCTACTTAGTGGAAGTATTATAATTTAATTTCATTCTTGTCTAAAAGATAGTAGATGACATTTGATAAACTAAGAAGCCAAAGTATATTTAAATAAAACAGTTTGGTTGCTGAACATTTGTGGGGGAATAATATTTAACTGTGCAATCTACTTACTGGGAGAGAATATATTTTTTTTATCTTCCTCTAAAGTATATACACTATAGGTAAACTTAATATAAGATTTTAAAAAGCCAGAAATCACCCTTTGAACTTTCCATTTACAAGCCACGCTGAATGAACAACCTGAGTTCCTATCACTAACCTCTTCAGCTGGTAGTCATCCTATTTCCTTGTATTTCCATTCCACTTGGTTTAAAGCAATAGCGTTCTTTGAATGCTACATCAGTAATGTATTTTCCATTCATCAGCCCATTAGAGCTGGGCTGATCCTCTCTCAGACAGCTGAGCTACCCACATAGCATTGTGTTTTATGGTTTGTCTGATAAATCTTTTCAAGCATGAGGCATTCCAGGGTTGTAGGTGTGTGGAGAAGAGGGGGAAGGAGAAGGCCCTCTCCGACCTCAGCCACGTGTGGCTCCCCGGACAGATGTACCAGAAGAGCACTGAGTAAAAATGTCACTGGTCTGCCTATGGAGGTCTCTGCCTGTGGGAAATAAACATTCTCTTTTCTAATGCTTAAGGACAAGGTTTTTTAAACCCCAATTGAAAAAGCCTTTTGCCTGGAGATGGCCTATTTATTAGATTACAGTATTAACCTATGTTTTCATAAACCACCTGAATTCCTTCTCTTAACCACCCTAAGCACTATGCTTTTAAAGATCCTTTCTAGCTATTGCCAAAATGTAGCAATAAAACCCCTTAATTCAAGTGTACCCAGAATTTCAATGTCATCTGTTTTCAGGATTGGGGGCCCCTGTGGGCTTCCAAACAGAACTCCATCCATTCCTTCCTTGGGTGTTACTGTCCTTGTTGCAAAATACTGCTGGCCTCATAGGATGCTAACAGGAGCTTTTAGAGTAAAGGTATGAGACAGGAACTGGCAGATACCGCTTTGGGCAGGCGTTGTTTTGGGCATTGCTGCAGCATTGCCTTACTGAGTCAGGAAGTCTCAATACAAAGTTTTGAATTGCCCTGATCAAAACAGGATGGAGGCAGGGCACATTCCAACTGGTTAGAACCAAGATGGTGGAGAAACACCACCCTTTCATGAATATTCCTCCCCTCATTTAGCCTCTTGCTTAAATAGAAAGGCAACAGGAACCAGGGAGCTGATTCCCCTCTGCACAGGCTGGTCCTTGTTTGCAGGGGTTCCCTTCATTCTTTTCTGCAGGGAGGGCCAGCCTCTGATCTGTTTGTGGAGCAGGCTTTATAGAGTTTCTGCAGGGGGCCAGTTCTATTCTGCAGGGAGAACTTGCCTCTGCTCCGTCTGTGGAGTAGACTTTCTAACTTTCTATGGTTTCTGAATAAATCTCACTTTCACTTTATTTTGTGGGCTCACTCCTGAATTCTTTCTTGTGTGAAGCCAAGGACCCACTTGGACTTCAAGTGGCTCCCAGCACTGGGAGTCACCTCCTGCGTTGTCAGGTACAACTTTATGTTCCGGTTTTGTGATTTAAAACCAAAAAAAAAAAAAAAAGACTAAGGGTGAAAGAAGTTAAGTACCTGTTCAAGTCACAAAACTGTGGGATGGGGGCTTAAATCCTGCTTTCTCTTTATCCAAGATCTTGTCCTTAAGAAGTCAGTTTGGGGTGGGAAAAGATGGTCATGTTATTGCTCTTCCCTGCACTCATCACACCTTGAGTATATTAGATGGGGTATTAGTAACCTGGAACATACTTGGAACAAAATAAGGAAGAGGATAAGAAAATGAAAAAATATTGTTGCTTGATGTTTTAATTGGGATTCCCCAGAGAAATAGACCAATAGGAAATGTATGGAGGATATATACACGGGATAGACATCTATGTCAACATAGACCTGGAGAGACATTTATTTTAAGGAACTGGCTCACACAATTGTTGGGGCTGGCCAGTCAGAAATGTATAGGGCGGGCCAGGGGTCTGGAAACTGCAGCAAGAGCTGCTGTTTCAATCTTGAGTCTGAATTCTGGGGAATCCACACATACTAATACTAGGCGTTTGTAGACTGTCAAATGCTTTTCAAATACAAAGCTTAATTACCTAGCAATTACTCATGAACATAATGCAACAGCAAACATTGGCCCACTTCAAACCTCTGTTTAGAACACCATAGATACCTTTTGAATGACATTTTAAACAGAACACTTTTTTTTCCAGAAAATAGAGCATATGCAAGCCTTAAGTTTTTCTTGTTCTTCTTCTCAACTATTGTATTGCTGATCTTATTAATAAATACTAAGAAGTTCTGAGATCCTTAATTATTAAATAATTATAGGCTTACAAACTATCATCAGTTTGGAGCTCTGAGAAGACCACGTAATAACATTTTCTTCAAGAGTGCCTATCTTCCTGGCCAGGTGTGGTGGCTCACGCCTATAATGCTAGCACTTTGGAAGGCCAAGGTGGGAGGTTTGCTTGAACTCAGGAGCAAGAGTGAGAAACCCCGTCTCTACTAAACATAGAAAAATTAGCTGGGTGTCATGGAGCACCTGTAGTCCCAGATAC
The DNA here is from genome assembly GCA_028533085.1 of Varecia variegata. Lineage (NCBI taxonomy): Eukaryota > Metazoa > Chordata > Mammalia > Primates > Lemuridae > Varecia > Varecia variegata. Next base: position 98,414,711 of record CM052440.1, on the reverse strand, counting down.
TTGGGAGGCTGAGGCAGGAGGATGGCTTGAGCCCAGTAGTTTGAAGATGCAGTGAGCTGTGATGATGCCATTGCACTCTACTAGGGTGACAGAGCAAGACTCTGTCTCAAACAAACAAACAAAAAAAACAAAATGCTTATCTTCCTAGAAACTGAAAAACTCAAATGTGAAATGCACGGTCTTAAAGAAGCATGAAGCTGCTAGCTCAGTCCCTGTCCTGATAGTAATCATGAACTGAAGGATAATTCTGCCAGACTTTGATAAGAAATATGCTGGTAGTTTTAAAACATACACATGATTAAACACCCCACCCTGTAAAGAGAATTGGAAGAAATATCTATTAAGATTTAACCACTGAAAAATTATCTGAGGATGAAACAATTTATGAAAAACAAAGATAACAGTGCAGGGGGGAGTCCCAAGAATAATGATTATATTAAACCATGGCAAATCTTGAAATTATATTAAACATCAGAATGTGTGTTTTGCTATTTTTCTGTTACCTATCTACATGTCAAGGCATAAAAATATAAATAGAAATATTTGCAGTCAAAAAATGCAATCTTGTTTTGAAATATCCTGGTATCAGTACTTAAAAATACATTCTTGAATGTATTGTTCTGGAAGTCATGGAAGTGGCTTGTATTGGATTAACTCGTCTTCAGGTAATTGTTATAAACTCTGGACAGATGTAAAATTTAACTATTTGAAGTCCCTGGAAAAATTGCCAGTTAGGTAGAAACTGGAGGGCATTTGACACTTGAAAAGAGGGAACCACACCAGATAAGAGTCATGTTTGTCCATCTTCTCCCCAGGCACTCAGTGCACAAGGCATGGAGCAGCCCAGACTGGGGGCAGGAAGCTCAGCCTTTGTGATTTGTCACAGGAGGAGTCCGGGGCTGCTGAAGCAGCTTTGAATCCAGGGGAGGAACCTTGGAAAAGAGGGAGACCCAGAGAGGAAGCCCCCAAATCTGTGTTTAAACTCACTTTAAATTCTTGGCTGAACTCTGAACCGTGCTTGAGTAGACAAGACTCCAAAAAACATCAGTGTAAAGGGACAGCTGGAAAGTGGCAAAAACAGAGCAACAATCTCATCTGCTGCCCACTGCAAAGGAGATAGAATTTGGAGTTTGCACATCACTAAGGCCATGCCCTAGGAGTAAAGACTACGTCCTAGGTCTAAGCAATTCACCCTAAATCTGATGGCAAAACTAAAACAAATGCATCTTTAAAAAGTGTAGTGCCATAATCTGTCATGGGGTTAGTTTAAAAAAAAATTTTTTAAAGTGTAATACCAAGCACCCGCAACTTTAAGGTAATTGGTTGGTGATGTAATTGACTAATTAAAACAAAAAATAACACTCTATTAAGATAGATAATGAAATTCAAAAACTCTTCAACATATTACCTGTAATGTACAGTATACAAACAGATTACTAGACATGTGAACAAATAGGAAAAGTACCACAAGTTTAAAAGGAAAAGCAGTTAATATTAATAGAAAAAGACCTGAGAAGACCCAGATGTTTCGAGTTGTGGACAAGAACTTTAAAACAGCTATTGTAAATATTCAAAGACGTAATTGCCATAATGAATAAAGATACAGGAAATTTCAATGGAAAATTCGAACTATGTAAATGATCCAAATTAAAAGAACAAAAAATGAAGTATTTGAAACAAAACAAAACACCTATGGGATGGGCTTAACAGCAGATTAAAGATGATAAAAGAAAATATCAATGAACTAAAAAACAGTATTCTAGAAATTATCTAACCTGAATAACAGAGAAAAAAGCTTTTAAAAATTATATAAAGGGCCTTTGGGAAAACATCAGGACGTCTAACATACCTGTAACTGGAATCCTAGAAGTAGATCTAGGGAATGGGGAAGAAAAAAATTAATGAAACAATGGCCAAAATTTTCCTAAAACTTTGGGAAAAAACATCAATTGATGGATTCAAAACTTCAGTCTATCTTAAAAAGGATAAACACAAACAAAACCACACCTAGGCTCATCATTGGCAAACAGCTGCAAAATCAAAAATAAAGAGAAAATCTGAAATCTTGAGACAAAATGAGGAAAAAGATAAGAATAATGTCTGATTTGTGATCAGAAATAATAGAGAACAGACCCAGAATTCTATATCCAGTAGAAATATTTTTCAAAAATAAAAAGGCACAATAAAGACATATTCTACAGGCATCTGAAGGATAATAAGAAAGTGTGATAAACAACTGGAAACCAATAAACTAGACGGAGATGAAATGAGAAAATTCTTTGAAAAATAAAATCTACCAAAACTGACACAAAATGAAATAAAAATTAGGAATAGCCTTATGATTATTAAAGAAGGAGAATTTGTAATTATAATAAAAACCTTCCCACAAGGAAAACTCCAAACCTGGATGATTTCATTGTTGAATGCTAATCAAATATTTAAAGAAGAAATAATTTTACACAAATTCTTTCAGGAAATAAAAAAGGAAGTGACACTCCCTAAATGTTGTCATGAGTCTAGCACAGCCCCAATATGATAACTTGACAACAATACTATGAGAAAATTTCAGATCAATATCTCTCAAGAGAACAATTGAAAACTCCTTACCAAAATATTATTACCAAATATTATTAAATGGAATCCAGCAATATATGAAAAGGATAATACATCATTTTTCAAGTGGGGACTATCCCTAGAATTCAAGTTTGATTTAACTTTCAAAAATCAGTGTAATTCACTAGATATTCACCTAGAGAAAAAAATGAACCTCAACCCCTACATCACACTACACACAAAAATAGATTTTTGAGGGGTCATAAACCTAAATGTAAATGCTAAAATGATTAAGCTTCAAGAAGAAAACATAGAACATCTTTGTGACTTTGTGATAGGCAAAGATTTCTTAGAAAAGACACAAACAGCACTGTTTAAGAAAACAATTGGTAAATTGGGCATTATCAAAATTTAAAACTCCTACTCATCAAAAGATACCATTAAGAAAATGAAAAAGCAAGCCACAAATATTTTCATATTTGCAAAATATATGTTTAACAAAGGACTCGTATGCAGAACATATAAAGAAGTCATGCTAATCAATGGCAATTGCCCCCAGAAAAATTGCCCAAAGACTTGAACAGGCACTTCATGGAAGAAAACACACGAGTGGCTAATAGGAACATGAAAAGATGCTCAACATTCTCAGTCATCAAGAAATGTAAATTAAAACTGAGAGATTTTGTACTCAGTAGAATGGCTAATTTTTTCTTTAAATGGACAATACCAAATATTAGTGAGATAGGGTTTCAGCAAGACTGAATTTCCCAAGACAAAAGTTACATGGTTCAAAAATTACATGGTTCCCCAAATAAACAGGATAGAAGAACTGGCTGAAACCAACTGAGAGCAACATGTAGGAGAAACTACCACTGCCTGACCTTGCAGCTCATTACATGTTAATTATAATTAATTAGCATGCTAAAAACCACTTCCAAAGCAGTGTGACGGTACAATAGCCATGGCAACACTAAGAAGTTACCATATATGGTTTAAAAAGGGGAGGAACCTTCTAGTTTGAGAGCTCCCCACCCCTTTCCCAGGAAATCCATGAATAATCTACCCCTTGCTTAACATATAATTAAGAAATAGCTGTAAATACAGCCAGCCAACAATTTACAGCTGCTATTCTGGTAGCCTGCTTGCTGTTTGTTTGTTTATTAAATTTTGCTTTCATTTCTGGCTTAAGGCTTGAACTTGAATTCTTTCCTACACCAAGACAAGAATCCTCTTGGCCTTCAGGCTAGACCCTAATTTTGGGGTCCACTTTCCAATGTCATTAGCAAGGATGTGGAGTAATTTGCTCATACATTGCTGGTAGAACCATCAAATATATAACTACTTTGGAAAACTATTTGGCAGTTTCCTTTAAAGTTTAACATACACCTCTGTTCTGATTCAGAAATTTCACTCCTAGGTATTTACCCAAAAGAAATGAAAATGTATTTCTACAAAAAGGTTTGTACAAGAACTATGATAGCAGCTTTATTTATATTAACCAAATGTTGAGCAACAGGAAGGTGAATAAATAAATCATGGCAAATTCATATGATAGAATACTGTTTAGTGATTTCAAAAAGGAACCACAGATAAACCCAACAACATAGATCAATTTGAAAACATTACATGGAGCAAAAGCAGGCAGACACAAAGAAGTTTGAAAACAGGCAAAACTAACCTATGATAATAAAAGTCAGATGGAGGTTGCTCATGGGGAGGCAAAGGGACTGGTTGGTTGGGGACACAAGGCAGCTTCCTGGGGGGATGGGAATCTTTTTTATCTTGATCAGAGCAGTGATAACACGAGTGTATACATTTATAAAAACCCAATGAATTACACACTTAAGACCTGACACTTCACTGCATGTACATTTTACCTCAATTTTTTAAAAAGTGAATTCTCTTTTAGTGAATATTCCTCAAGAAATGAAATAACTTTAGAGAGAGGAAATTAGTTTAAAGAAGGAAAACATTTAATCCTACTAAAAGTGTTTTGGTGAGAAACCATGACATTGTTTAAGATAAATATCTATCCTTGGATTACTGCAAATATTTAAAAAAAAAGTTTTAGGTTTATGGAAGGAATATCAATTCAGATCCATGTCCCACCACATCTTGTTAATGCAAAGGGCAGAGAAACACTCAGAGATCCTGCACATTTTGATGCTACAATTTTCTCCGAAATTGACCCAACAAGAGAGTGATACCCACTGCTCAAATATTAATATAATGCTATCCTTTCTCCAGCATTTGTCATTTGGCTTCAAGCATAAGCTAAATCCATATCTACAAAGCAAACATGAAAATTCAGGCAGTTGTCTGTATAATTCAGGTTGCTCCAAATTTGAAAATCTGGAATTGTGTTTGTTGAGGTGGGGAAATGGGGAGCTGTTGAATTTTCTGGACAGTCTCTTTGTTTCTAACAACAACAACAAATATCTGGAACTGTCATTTTTCTTAAGTTACTGTTCATGGCCATTTTTGCTTTACTGTATAATCAGCTTTAGCTATTAATAATAGAAGCAGCTTAGGCTTGATTTATCTCAGCAGCGAATATTTACAATATATCATTCAAATTCTATTTATGTCTCAGGTGATTCTGAGACGATTCACAAAAAAAAACAGACAACATAAAGAATTCATTAGGATGAGTTTTTGACATGACAGAATCCACAATGCAACAGGCAACATTACCAAAAGCTTGGCACTTGTTCCCCAAGCCACATTGGAAGAACGAGGATAAGTGAGTGGTTTGAGGAGAAGGAAAGAGAGATTTATTGATTTGCTGGTAAATGAGAAAAATGACAGACTCCCATCCTAAAGTACCAATTTTCCTAATCATAACCAGAAATACAGCACTTTTAAAGGAAGGGTTCTACTCTGATCTGGCCCATCTCTGGGGAAGACAATCTGGTGACCTCCACCTGCCTGGGAGGCCCACCTGGACCTCCACCCCCAGAACAGTTTCACTGAGCCCAGAACTATCTCCTGCAGCACAAACAAAAGACATTGCTCCTCCTGACCACTGGCCCAAGGCAGAGATGCAGGTTTGAATTCCCAAAAAAGAGTGAGTGAGGTTTTAAAGAGACAGAAAACATTTTTGCCATTTTTTTGGGGGGGGGGCATTTTTTCTGTTACAGCAATACAACCAGAGAGCCATTACATTTTGAAAGCTAATTTTATTTTTCTAAAAGTATTTGTGTCTGAGTATCTTTCTCTCTCTCTCTCTCTCTGCCAAATAGTGTAATAAGTTTAGCAGTGCCCCTGGCAACCCTTCCCTATCTTATTCCCACTACCCTGAGACAAACACTTTCAAATCTCTCAAGCATTTCTTCTGACATTTTCCTCCATACATCTAAACCACATGTTCATACTGCTATGTCTTTCCTCCACCATTGTGCTGGGATTTTTTTTCCCTCTCTATGTTAGGTCTCTTTATCCAGGATCTTATATCCAGGATCTTTCGTGGGAGAAAGAGTGCACATCTCAAACTTGAGGGACAGCTTGAGTGTCCAGTTCAAGGTGGAAGGTGTTGCTCTCTGTTTTGTTTGCTTCAACATTTTCCAGGTTTCCAACATCAGCTATCACTGTGATTTCTGACCATATATGTGTGACCTGTTTGTTTTCCTTTCGGAAGCTTTTAGATTTCTATTTATCACTAGGTTTTTGAAGTTTCACAGCAATGTATCTCTGTGTGGGTTTCCCCTTTCCCATTCGTTCCCTGGGCATTTGCTGGGCTTTTCCAATCTGGAAACAAGTGCCCTTCAGCTGTATTATTCTTGTATTATTTCCTTGATATTTTATCTCCCTCTTTCCTCTTCTGCACTTTCGTTAGTTAGATGAAGGACTTGATCCTTTTATTTTCTTATCTTTTCTCTCCTGTTTATTTTTTTAGCTATATGTTGTTTTCTTCCAATTTCCAGTCTTCCTTAAATTTATCTCCAACCTTTCTAATAATTTATTTTAAAATTCTGCTATCTCAATTTTATTTTCTAAGAGTTCTTTATTGTTCCCTGGATATTACTTTCTTTTATGGAATCCTCTTCTTCTTTTATGGATGCAACATTTTTTCTTTAGTTATCTACAGGAGTTTCTCTTGTTCCAATCCCCTTTCCCAGAGAGGATTGTCCTGATTTATTACCCGCAGCATAAACTGGTTGCCATCCCTCTGGAAGCTGAGCAGAGACCGTGACCTAGGGGCTCGCCATTCACCAGGCAGTACCTCTCTCAACCCACCTATCATCAGTGGCACCTCGTCTGGCTCCTGGGTGGGGAACCTGCAGCCTTGGGGCCACATGTGGCCTTCTGGATCCTTGAGAGGGGCCTTTTGACTGAATCCAAACTTTAGAGAACAAATCCTTGGGGGCCACACTCGGGGATCTGGAGGGCCACATGTGGCCTTGAGGCCGCAGGTTCCTCACCCCTGCAGGGCGTGGCATCCTCTTCTCTTCAGCCCCACAGCAGCCACTCTCTGGAGTCCCCAGAGACATCCCGCTGCCGACCTTCACCTGAGCTTGGCAGCAAGCGTCAGCTTCCCTCTCGCTGGCCAGTTAGTCTTCACGATTAGGCTGTTACTTTGAAAGGGTGACCCTCTGTCTTCGGGGTAAAGTACTTTCCTTTTCCTAATTCACCAAGATTTCAGCCGTGTGTGACTGTCCACAAGCAAACCAGAAGTGAGCAGAAATTATTGTTAAACTACATAGTGGATTGGACTAGGTCTAATTTTTAATTTATATAACTTAACAGAGAATACTTTCTTCTATTAAAAAAGAACCTTTGCATTTAAATATAGATATATTAACAAATACCTCTAAAATCTCAGTGGGAAGCTGTTTAAAAGCTACACTTACCAGTCAAAGGCTTGTGTAGTATTTTTAAAATGTGAAGCTGATATTTATCTTCCATGCCGAAAAGAGCTGCATGGATTTCCTGAGTTTTTTTTTTTTTAATACAACCTCCCCCAGATGTTCCATTGTGACCAAAATAAAAAATCATGCATTTTAAGAAATAAAAAAAAATTGGGAATGAATGTTGGAATTTCATGAATCATTTGTCTTTATTATGTCCCTCTAGTGTCTTTAAAATGTATTGCAGAGCTCTTCCACTTTATTTTGGGCAGAAACTTGATGATACACCATATTACCGTAAAACCTTCTTCTAAGTGAATAAAATACATAAACAAAGTTGCTGGGCCTAGGTTTCATAGAAACCTAGAAACATATTGATAAAGATCAGTTTCACAAAGTCGTTTTGACAGAAGCGAACATACTTGAGGTGATATAATTTATTACTTCCTCCGAAGCAGGACAAGCTCAGGACTTGTTTGTGAAAGACGGAAGTGAGTGGAACAGTCTGTTTCAGCACAACATGGTGAAGTAGCTGCTCGCTGACAGACAGCCTGGGTCTCAGGTTCCCAGCCCCGCCCTATGGCTCTCAAGACTGTGACAGTCATCCTTAGGGATGTTTTGTGCCTAAAGTTCCAACCAGCGTTTGGGGCTCGCTGTCTTTTGATCCTCTAGGTATGGGCCCTCCTAGCTTCTGCCTACGACCTGTGCGCCCTCCATGAGACAGGTGCAGAAGGTCCCAACACTGCGATGCCACCGTCACGATATTGAATGGCACTGCCATTCTTGCTCTTGTAAAAAGTCACAAGTTGTGAACAGGTGAAAACCAACACACCCACGCATATTCTTTCTTCAGTAGAAAAGCTATTTACAGGGTAATGTGAATTGGTTTCTTTTGTTTAGTGTGGGCTGTTTGGAAAAGCTCAGCGTATTTTTTTTTTTTTTTGAAACTTTGTACTCGTTTAATAACAACTTTCCATTTCTCCTTCCCCTCAACTCCTGGTAACCATCATTCTCCTCTCCGCTTCTATGAGTTTGAATATTTTAATACCTCATCTAAGCGGGCATTTGTCCTTCTCTGACTGGCTTAATTCACTTAGCATAATGTCCTTCGTGTTCGTCCGTGTTGTTGCATATGGCAGGAATTCTTTTTTTTTTAATTTTTAATTTTTTTTTATTTCAGCATATTGTGGGGGTACAAAAGTTGAGGTTACGTATATTGCCCTTGCGCCCCCCCATCAGAGCTTCAAGCGTGTCCATCCCCTAGACGGTGCGCATCACACTCATTATGTATGTATACACCCATCCCCTCCCCCCCAACATCTGCCTGACACCCGATTAATGTTATTCCTAAATGTACTCTTAGGTGATGATCAGTGAAACCAATTTGATGGTGAGTACACGTGGTGCTTATTTTTCCATTCTTGGGATACCTCACTTAGTAGAATGGGTTCCAGGTCTATCCAGGAAAACATAAGAGATGCTATATCGCCATTATTTCTTATAGCTGAATAATACTCCATGGTATACATATACCACATTTTATTAATCCACTCATGTATTAATGGGCACTTCGGTTGTTTCCACATCTTTGCAATTGTGAATTGTGCTGCTATAAACAAGAAATTCTTTCTTTTTTATGGTCGATTAAGATTCCATTTATGTACACACCACATTTTCTTAATGGATGGCTGGTTGTTTCCACATCTTGGCTACTGTGAGTAATGCTGCAATGAATTTAAAGTGCAGATTTCTCTTCAATATCCTGATTTCAATTCTTTCAGATATATACCCAGAAGTGGGATTGCTGGATTGTATAGTAGATCTGGTTTTAAGTTTTTAAGGCACCTCTGCACAGACAGTTAAACATGATGTAGTATTCCGGATGAGGTCCTGGAACAGAAAATGGGCATAAGGTAAATACTAAGGATATCTAAATAACGTATGTACTTTAGTTAATGATAATGTATCAATACTGGTTCATTATTGAGACACATGTACCATATCAATGTGTAAGATGTTTAACAATGGGGAAACTGTCTGCAGCTTATAAAGCCATTCTCTATACTATCTTTGCAATTTTTCTGTAAATCTAAAACTATTCTAAAGTTAAAATTTTAAAATGACATACACTAAAGTGTTAACAGTGGTAAGATATATAATTTTTATCATCTCTTCTAGTGTTATATTTTTATGTATTATTTATCAAGTCAATTAATCACATGAATTAATTAAAGGAAAAAATTATCTAGTATGCATTAATATTTTTGCTAGTATTTACTTAGCTATTCATTATTAAAATTGCTCACAAATGATTAGGTATGAATAAGAACTCAAGTGAAACTCAAATTCCTAATCAGGGAAACCATAAATTGTTTTAAAAAAAAAACTCATTTTCTTAATAAGACAGGCTATTGCAAATTGTTTTCAGAATTGCAATATCATAGAACACTGCCACCTTGTGATAACTCATGACATAGCAAGTAAAAATACTCAGATTTTTTTTTTTTTTTTACTTTTCCTCAAAGACTTTTCTTATACCCATATCTTTAAACTAATAATTCTGACAAATGTATTTAGCCTGAACAAAAGTCAATTTAAAAAAACAAAACAAAACAATAACTGGCTACTCTACAGAATTGCAAAGGAGACAAGTGTCTCCACCTGGGTAAAATGAGCATGCAAAGGGTTTAGTCCTAAAATTATGATGATGTAAAA
>CM052440.1:98322795-98394411 GCA_028533085.1 Varecia variegata | reverse complement strand
AGTTTTTGCTATGTTACAGGATCACCTCACACCACTTTTACTTGCTGTAAGTCAAAAAGGAGAGGAAATGGTGGACTTTTTAGTAAGGGCTGGAGCAAACATTAATGCAGTTGGTAAGTTGAAAAGGTACAGTGGCTAGTTGTTTTTATATAAACCTGAGTGTCATTCTAGAGTGGTAACACTCAAGTCAGCAATATTAAATTAATGACAAGATTAATTTATAATTATTGGGATATAGTGAAAAACATCAACACAAATCATCAGTTAGGTAGAAAAGCACTTCTCTGGACCATGCAACATAAAGAACAGAATGTAGCAGGACTCATGTTCTCTCACATCAGTGACTGATGTTTATTTATAATCTGATATTTTTCACTGTATGACATCATATTAGCTGAAGGGGTTTCACATTAGTTTTCATAGTCTTCTAAAGTGTGGGCTTTAACTTTTAGTTCACTTTCTGACTCAATATTGAACTGCTTAATGCTTTTATAGTATTTTTTAAACCTCTGCTTCTTATACATTCTTCCTTTAAAAATGCTCTATACTAAACATAAATTGGAGTTGAAAATCATTTTGTCTTTTTTATGAGTCTTTGCTTTCTTTAAGTTGCTTTCTTTGATGAATGTTGATACTAGGTTCTCTCTAAAGGACAATTAATTGCTACTCCCAGATAGTGGGGGTTCATTAAATGTTTTTCTTTTTCATTTCTAATGTTATTTTGATGTTTTTCCTTTTAATCAGTATGGGCAGAGGGGAGAAAGCTTAAATTGGATAAACTTTTCCTTTAATGAAGACAAACCATAGTTGGGTGACAAACAGAAAAGAGAGAGGCTTTAGATTCACAGGAGACTGGGTTTAATTCCTGGCTTTTCCACTCGCTAGGCGTGTGACCTTGGGAACACAACATATCACCAAATATGTTTTCTGATATGTAAAGGGAGATAATAATATATCCTTCCAGGGTGGTTGTGCATAAGAAGACTTTTTATATATAATCAGTGAATTATTTTAATTCAGTGTTTAGCACATGCTTATCAGCATCACTGACTGAAACTGCTATGACTGCTATTATTATCACTGTTACTAATGTTACTGTTTTAAGCCTGGAGATAGCTCTTCTTCGTCTGACCCCTAGGGGACTTTGAATTAGTATCAATGTATGATATCAGACTAGGGAAAACATGGAGAATTCCTCATTTAAATTCTTTGCCTACTTTAGATAAGTGATCTCAACAAAGAATTAGCAACTTCCACTGTCATACCCCAGTGTGACAGAAAAGAGGCTTCCTTTTGTTCCCTTCCTTTTGGCCTTGGTGGTAATTGATTATACAAAGATGAACACTTGAGCACCCATGACACTTACGTCTGTTAGTATGTGTAAATGGTTAATTCCACACTGACAGGCAAGACATTAAATGGATAACACATAAAAAATTAAATTAACTTTTGGTGTAACTTTACTAAAGCTCCAAAGGGTGAAGTTATCTCTCTGTTATTTTAGAAATGCTCTCAAGCTTGCGACAGACTCTCAGTCATCACGTATAGTCAGTCTTCTTTTGCAAAGTTGTGATGTCTCTTCTGAAGTTCTCTTGGGACAGACTACAGAGGATTATGCCATTGCTAGTGGTTTCAGTAGGTTAAGTGTTTACATGAAAAGACTAGTTAACACTAAATTGAGGTTTAACATAATTAGAACTATTATATCTTATACATCAGGTGAGATTTCATAGTTTGGTTCGGGTAGTTTTGGAATGGCAGTGAGTTAGTCCACTTCATTAGCCAGAAATCAAGCAAAAGGCTAGACTAGTTAGAAGTAGCAATGGGTGCAAGAGTCTTTATGTCATGACTTTTAAGGCCTTTACCCTTAGGGATCCCAATGTTGTCCATTTCATTCCAAGTATAACCCCTATTCTTGGGGGAAAAAATCATGTCTTATGTCTGATTTTGCTCATTTGTTATTTGGGTCTTGAAATGTCTACTTTAGTAGAAAATCTTGTATTGTCCCCTGGGGGTTATGTTCTCTACCCTCCTGCTTGAATTTTTCAAGAAACTAAAGGGTTTCCTAAGTGCAAGGAAGACAGTCCTTATAAGTCAAAAGGAGGGGAAAGCTGGGCATGGTGGCTCACACCTGTAATCCCAGTACTTTGGGAAGGTGAGGCAGGAGGATCACTTGAGGCCAGGTGTTCAAGACCAACCTGGACAACATAGCTAGACCCCATCTCTAAAATAAAAAAAAAAATTAGCCATGGGTCGTGGGAAGTGTCTACATTCCTAGCTAGTCAGGAGGCTGAGACTGGAGGATCACTTGATCCCAGCAGTTTGTGCAGTAATCTATGATTGTGTCACTGTACTCCAGCCTGGGTACCAGAGTGAGACAATGTCTTTAAAAAAAATTTAAAAATCTGAAAAAAGGAGGGGAATAAAAGGACACTTCAATCATTCTATTGTTTCTGTTGATTCTCTTGCTGCGTTGCTGCTATTGAGACTCGTCTTGCAATCTGGTAATGATTGAACATTGCTACCAGAATGCCCTTACTGATACAGATCCCTCAGTCTTGGAAATAAACATGGACATTAAGCATCATTCTAACAAAGATCTACTGGTTCAGAGTTTGAGTAGGTAGAGAGGGAAGAGTAGTAGTCCAAGCTAGGTCTTGACATCCATTAGTTTTCTGCCCTTGCAGTGATTGATTAGCTCAGTAATAGGGGACAATTATGTTATCTAATTTAATGAGGTAATGTTTATAAATAAATTTTGTTAAAATTATGAAATAGCTGAGATACCCTGAATGATAAGCCACAAAGTGTAGAACAACGAATAAGCAAAAGTAGGACTTAAGAACATTGTCTGAAAACTGCAACATTTGAATATTAGAGCCTATGGAAAACTACGATTGGGTTTTGTGTGGGATTCCAAAATATTTTCAGCAATAAAGTTCAAGAAAAAAAATTATTCCATTGCTTCCCTGTTTCTCTGAGCATAGTAAAAATGGTATCTCAGTAAAAGTTTATTAAAGAGCCTGATAAGCTAAGGCAGTAAAATCCTTATTATTAGAAGAAGACAATGAGCCTAAGAAAAGTGACTTGTCCCAGAACAAATAGCTGTTGCTTACAGAGCTAGGACTTCTGAGTTCAGGACACTTTGCATCATGTCAAGGGACCTCTAGTTAATTCACTGATCTATACTGCCCTCCCTTCATGAGTACTTCACTTTACTTTTCTTCTTCTTTAATTAGAAGCTTAATAAGAAGTTTGTTGAGCTTAGAAATTTGAGGTGTATGGGATAATTAAAGTTCTATTGTTATTAGCTCTGATATTGTCTGAAATATTATTAAGAATTTAATTTATTTGGTAAATGTTTTTCATGTCAATATTAAAACAGTAGTTTTATTTATTACATATTTTATACATAGCATTCCCCAGCAAATTTCAGAACACAAAGAAAAAAAGATACCAAAAAATCCTTCTGAAAATAGCAATTCAGGTAAGCCTTCTGACAGTGAATGACTCTTGGTGGTCCTATCGTAGATACAAAAGTAAGAGTAATGAAGTTTTGAGCACAAAAGAGCAGTTAAGAAAGTCAGTGTATAAATTGTATGTATATTTTTTCTTGATTTCTTCTTTAGTAGTCTAGAATCCAGAATTATTTTTAGAATTTAATTGTAGGTAATTTCTTATCTCAAACAGTATTGTCTGAAAAAAATCACTTATTTAATTATGGTCCCTAAAATCCTGTTTGATATTTTTGGCTAAATAAAAAAGAAGATTTTTAAGTTAGTATGTTTCATGTTTCCACTACTGTCACATTATAGCAAATTGCATTTGTTATAAAAATGGTCCTTCTATTTAATTTTTATAATAAATGGTTTGCATTTAGTGAATAGTAGTTACAGTTGACCTTGAACCATGCGAGGGTTAGGGACGTCAGTCCCCTTTCATTTGAAAATCTGCGTATAATGTTTTACTTTCCAAAACTTTACTTACAGCCTACTGTTGACTGGAAGCCTTGTGATAACATAAATAGTCAATTAACACATAGATTGTATGTCATATCTATTATATATTGTATTCTTGCAATTAGGTAAGCTAGTGAAAAGCAACTGTTATGAAGAAAATCATAAGGAAGAAAAAATACATTTACTATTCATGAACTGGAAGTGGATCATCATAAAGGTCTTTATCCTCCTTATCTTCACATTGACTAGGCTGATAAAGAGGAGGAATAGGAGAGGTTGGTCCAGCTGTGTCTGGGTGACAGAGCAGAAAAAAATCTGCATCTAAGTGGACCCCTGCAGTTCAAACACCTGTTGTCAAAGAGAGACTATGTATTTGTATTACATAGTGATTTGTGTCACAGAAAAGTAACTATTTTCGAAACTGAGAACTTGAAACTGACCTTACAAATTAATAAAAGGGGTTCAAGGTGAGAACTGTGGTAAGGGCCTAGCTAAAAATAACACACTGGCCTAGCTAAAAAAGAAATGATAATAATTAGTCACTATTCCCCTGTTTGCTTCTCTATAATTGCTACTCAGAGGCCACGCAACTGGTGGTCAGAAAGTTTCTTAACTTTTCCCCATAGCTGGTGTCAATAAAGATTCTTAACTTTCTCCATAGACAACTTGTCACCTCTTTGAAACCTAAAGATTGTTCGTAAGAATATCTTCCAGGCCCCGCATTCCAGTGGATTGGTTAACCCACCCAGACCAGCAGTCCAGACCAAGAAACGGACTCAACTGGAATTACGACCCCAGCAACTGCAGAAACACAAGATGATTCCTATACTCTAATAATTTTGCCCCAGTTAAACCTGATTACCTAATCCCTTGCTGCCAAACTATCCTTAAAAACCCTGTCTCCCAAATTCTTGGAGAGGCAGATTTGAGAAATTTCTCCTGTCTCCCCACTTAGTGCTATGTGGAATAAAGCTCTTTCTCTACCATAAAATCTGCTGACTCAGTGTATTGGCTTCTTTGACAGTAGGCAAATGAACCTGGTTCGGTGGCAACAAACTCAAAAATACCTTTCTGGTAACATAAACAAATGGCAATAATAACTGCAAAATGTACCTAGTGTGCACCAATACCAACAGGAGAATATTATTTTATGTATTTACTTTTGGAGACAAGGTCTCACTCTGTTGCCTGGGCTAGAGTACAGGGGCTAGAGTGCAGTAGGATCGTCACAGCTCACTGTGACCTCAAATTCCTGGGCTCAAGTGATCCTCCTGCCTCAGCCTTCTGAGTATTGAGACTACAGATGTATGCCACCATGCCTGGCTAATATTTCAATGTTTTGCTATTACAGGGGTCTTGCTATGTTGCTCAGGCTGGTCTCGAACTCCTGGCCTCAAGGAATCCTCCTGCCTCAGCCTCCTATAGTGCTAGGATTATAAGCATCATGAACCACCATACCCAGCCAGTAGATTATTTAATAAAGATACCTACTGAATACAGAAGTCAGAAAAGCAATTCTTTGTTGAGAAGCACAGATCATGTTACAATTCCTTATACCAACAAGGTCTCACTATTATTGACTTCATTGCCCATAGGTTGAAACCAAATGAGATATATTTACTTCACTAGAACAAGATGTGTTCTCCTATCTGCTGGATAATTGTCATGATCACAGTGACTTTGCATCCATTAGACAAATGATTTTCATGAGAAATATTCCAATAGCAATATAGCCCAATTCCTGGGCTTAACCAATTATAATAAAAGTAGAAAAGAGTTTCACAATAACAAAAATGCTACTGTGCTACCTAGTTGGGACTACCTAGTTGGGACACCTACATCCTTGTACAATCTGAAGTATATGAGGGCACCTTTAATTTAGTATACGTTTCTCAAGGAACTTCATAAGTTAGGTTTTGCAAATTGCAGGAGACAAAGATGGAGTAGGCATAGTTTTGGTCTTTGAGGTGCTTGTAATAAAATAGACCTGTTCCTATTTAACTTCTGTGTTTCTTCAACGGAATTGTCAAACATTTTTATTCATTTTATTCACTTGCCCACTTCACAAATAACTATCAAAAGTCTTTCGGGGCCGGGCATGGTGGCTCACCCCTGTAATCCTAGCACTGTGGGAGGCCGAGGCAGGCGGATTGTTTGAGCTCAGGAGTTCGAGACCAGCCTGAGCAAGAGCAAGACCCCCGTCTCTACTAAAAATAGAAAGAAATTATATGGACAGCTAAAAATATATAGAAAAAATTAGCCGGGCATGGTGGCACATGCCTGTAGTCCCAGCTATTCGGGAGGCTGAGGCAGTAGGATCGTTTGAGCTCAGGAGTTTGAGGTTGCTGTGAGCTAGGCTGACGCCACGGCACTCTAGCCCGGGCAACAAAGTGAGACTCTGTCTCAAAAAAAAAAAAAAAAAAGTCTTTTGGGTGATAAGTTTTGTTCTGATATAACTGAACACATACATTTTGTGAATACAGTCAGGAGCTTGTTTTTATTGTTATTTTTATTATTTAGTACTTTATCCAGTGGTTTCTGTGTGCCAGATGCCCTCTGGGAGCTTATTACTATAATCATCATTTACCTTGTACTTACTATGTTAAACATGTGCCAGACACTTTAAGTTCATGGTACAGAATTAAAACTTTAAAATAATGAATAGGATTTAAAGTAAGCAAGGCAGAGTGAGCAGAAGTTTGCCAGGTAAAGAGGCAGAAAGATGGTGCTTGGCAGAAGGAACACCTAGCAGGATTGCCCGTTAGGCCCAAGAACAGCAAGTGCAAAAGCTGAGACGCATGAGTCAACTTTGCAGGGTTTGTGAGCAGTTCCATTTTGCTGGTGTAAAAGGTGTGGTGTGAGAGTTTGGGAGTGAGGGGAATACCTAGGTAAGGCAAGCTTATGGAAGACTTGTTAATACTGTAGAAATGGGTAGATCTTAGCCTGTAGGCCATGGGAAATTTCTCAGAATACTTTTGACTGGAAAGAATAGACGATGTAACTAACAGTGGCTAAAACACTAGGAACCAGAATTGTTGGAGTGGTTCAGTGATAGCATCAGGATCCCACTGGTTGTCCCTCTTCCAGCTGTGTTGGCAGTGTTTTGTCCATGTCTCCTTTCATGGTTGGCTAATTAGCAACAGTTCTGAACATCCCGATCTCACAAGACAATATCTACAGGCCAGAAAGGCAGATTTTCTTCACAAGATTGATACAAATAGAGAGAAAACTCAGAAGCTTGCAGTGGACTTCCCATAACATTTTATCGGCTGGGTTACACCACGTGCTCATTGCTAAACCAGTCACTGGGAACACAGATTCAATTACTGTGATTGGCTTAGAGTAATCATTTCTCTTTTGGGATCTGGGAGGGGTAGTAAGATGATAAAAGTTCAAATAGAATTGTGTGTCTCCAGCAAGAAAGAATCAGGATGGCTATTGAGTGGGGAGCCAGCAAAGTTTACTGCAGGGATTCATTGGAGAATTTTGAGCAGGGGAGTCACAAGATTAGAATTGAGTATGAGGGCATTCTGCCTCAGTCCAATCATCACCAGCATCAGGGGAATGTCTTTTGTCCTTTGTCCTACAGGAGATGGCTCAGCAGAATTGCAGAGCCTGTGTCCAGGCAGGTAGAGTTTTGGGCGGAGGTCACGAGATTATCTTTTCTGAAGATGGAAGGAATCCGAATCATCAACTATACTCGGACAGTAATTGTCTGAAGCTAAAAGTCCTCCCTTTAAAAACTCTATATTTCTGTTTACGATTAGGATGATGGCATTTTAGACAGGAGTCTCTGCCAGCAAATTAATAAATTTCTCTTTCCTTCTCCTCAAACCACTGTCCTTGTTCTTCTGATATGGCCTTGGGGAGAAGTGCCGAGCTTTGGGTAACAGATTTGGCATCCCTGGGTGGGGCCTTCGGTTCCCTGGTGGAATGGCACCTGTGACTGCTGGAAGAATCACAGAACAGCCCAAGGACAAGCCATGGGTCTTCTCTAGTAGAACTGGCTTCTTGTTGAGATAAGAGAGTATGGGATGGTCCCAGCACCTGCTGGAACATGTTTTAACTCCAGAGAACTCCCAGCTCTCCCCCAAAAATGGATATAACTCCCACAACCCAAACTGAGTTGAAGAGAAGAAAACGGATTTGAACAGTGTCCAGATGCCATGGCCACTTGTTTAGTAAGTTCCCCACTGTACACACTGAGACCCTTCATTCCACCATTTCTGGAGGGTTCTTAACCCTCCAGGCCTATGGCAGGGCATTTGCTTGGAGCCCTATAGCAGGGCATTTGTTTTGAGGTGCCATTTAGGAGTGGAAATCAAGAGGTTGAGTAAAACTAGGAAAACTGGTTTAAATTTGGAGCTCATTTGCGGTTCCCAGGAAACAGGGAGACTAGGCCACCAATTGTGGAGGGTTTCAAAGTTTCCAGCTCTGTGGCGGGGCAGTCATTTTGGGGTGCATTCATCCCCTTTGGGTTCCCCATTTGTTTGATAAGCCGGACATTTTGTGTTGGGGATCCCCTGTATTGTCTGTTTGTTATTTGTGAGTTTTGTTACAACAAAAGAACATTTCATCTAAAAGTTCCTTGGAAAAAATTATGGCTGAGTGATCAACTTATATAATAGTTATGAACCTATCTATAAAGAAAATGTTATTATTGTAATCCAATGTCCATGATACAGTGTGAAGAAAAGTTACTGTTGAATAAAACCTTAAATTATTATACTGTCTTATAACTGGAATTATTTTATCAAAGGTCAGGTAAATGGGATGAGATCCTACACATAT
This sequence comes from Varecia variegata, assembly GCA_028533085.1. Taxonomy (NCBI): domain Eukaryota; kingdom Metazoa; phylum Chordata; class Mammalia; order Primates; family Lemuridae; genus Varecia; species Varecia variegata. The sequence goes on along the minus strand of CM052440.1, from coordinate 98,385,661 downwards.
TGGGTATGAGATGTCTGATTTCCTTGTCTAATTGAAGGTTGGACATTTCCTAGTTAATGACCTAATACAACCTTAAGGGCCTGGGATAAAGTTAATGGTACAAGAGAGTCCTCTACCGGCGGTGGGTGGGATAGTCATGGTACCTTGTTTTAGTTGGTCCACACCAGTTCTGGGTCCTCTGCTGGGCTCCACAGGGCAAAGCACCACATGGGACCACAACCAAGGAGCCAGACCCAGCAGAGAGGGAACTGAGGAGCATGGCCTGCCACTGCACAGCCATGGCCCCCACCCCTGGGCACACATGCAAGGCAGCAGGGAAGTGTCAATGTCCAGCAGCTCCCCGAGGGTGGCCACGGTGCCCACCGCAGTTCGGGTGATATGGGGCCACATCAGAGGTCCACAGCCAGCCTGTGGCAACTACTGCCCACAGCCACCGCTGCCATAGGGGTGCTGTGAGAGGAGCGGGGGAGGGTGCGACTCTTCAGTCCCACATCCACTAAATAATGACTCAGGTTTGGAATGGTCTCTCCCAGCAGAAAGTTCAGTTTGGCCAGAGGACATCCATAACTGGAGCAGGACAATTTATGTACAATCAGTATGATTTCTGTAAACAAGGACATTGAAAAGAACATGGCCCAAAATTACAAAGGACTCCAGGTAACAGAAAGCCCCCAGGAGAGAAAATGTTTTTTTCGAGTCCAAGACTCAGAGGACAAAAGAGGGTGTTGGGTCCCTCTGCCTACTAGTAGCTCCAATCCAAATGTTCCGCACAGGAGCCCGGGGCAAAATTGACAGTCGGGATTTGATTAGTGCCAAGCCGCATGGACAGACACCAGCCATGCCAGGTGCTCTGTGAGCCAGGCAGGAGGTGCGGGGGTGCAGGAGGAGGGGCCAGGCAGAAGTGAAAAAGCCATAGGTAAGTGGTGGCTGAAGCACTTCTCCCAGGAGGCCAGAAGGTGGACCTGGGCAAGCAGCAGGAGCGCTGGGACTTCAGCTCACCTCTGGGGGGCGCCGCCGAGCTCCTGCTCGCTGAACACCAGGGCCTGGTGAGGTATACAGAAAATTATCATTGTACTTTAACGTTCGGGCCTCCGGAGGCCTACACATTGTTACATTTACAAAAAAAAACAAAAAGCTATCAAAAGTGAGTAAGGCCATATAGGCTGAGGGGACCCTGGTACATACAAAAAAAAATTAAATTCCCCATACCCATAAATATAAATACATACAGGATCTGTATGTGCCACTAATGATATTGTACAAATGACTGTGAATGACAGTTACATTTGAGTGACAAGGTCCTGAGACTAGGGTGGCCCTGTACTGCTGCTGCACTGTTAGGGGTTTTAAAAGGAGTCTGCCGCCCTGCTTGATGGGAGCTTGGTGGGGGACGTGTAAAACCTACAATTGTACAGGTTGACAAACAACAGGTTACTTATCTGAGGTGCCTAAGAATGGCTTCTGCATCCCAGAGTTCAGATTGACAGTAAAGCCCTTATACAGGGCCCTTAAGGAGACAGCTTGTGACTGCCCCACTTTGGGTTTGCCTGACTCATAAACAATACAAAAAACAAAAGATGAGCCTTACAGTCTTAGTATAGATGCTGAGTCATGTCCCAGGCCAGTGGCATACTTCTCAAAGCCACTGAACAACACTGTGACAGGATGGCCTCTTTGCCTCTGAGCAGTGACAACTACTTGTGAGTTGTTAGTAAAGACTTTGCAGGAATTAGTGCTGAGAAAGCCACTCCCAAGAGCTTAAATAAGGCCTTCCTGGCCTTGAAATGTCAAAGTACTCAAAATAGCACCATCTCAGAAAACCCCTGTTTGTGGCTGACAGCAAACTTCTCTTCTGTGGCCTTCGGGAGAGACCCCACCCGCAGAGCCGGTATCTACACAGCTGGAGCTCAGCCTGGCTTTTTTGGAAGGCTGCAAAAGAAGGAACTCTAGGGAGGAACTGCGCAAAGGTGCGCTGGAGTGCCTGGGACTGCCCGGGGCGGTTGGTGGTGAGATTAGCTCACAAGCTGCTGGCTCCAACACACATGCTTCATAGTGACCAGCACTGTCACCTTCCATTTTCTCACTGCCACGGAGGGCTAGAACTAGAGCTTTCTCAGAGAGGTTTCTTTCTGTGGTTTATTGCACTTCCTTCTGCAAAAGAAAGCCCAGGCAGTTACCCAGGTTAGAACAGGGCGGGGCACCTAGCGCCCTGCCCACATCTTCAGCCTGCGCCCCCCACACCCCTGCAGCCAGGAACGGCTCTAGAAAGGCTCGTTTGGAAATCCCTGAGCCAGTTTAAACACGTTTTCTAAAGAAGGAAAGTGAGGCTCTCAGAGACCTGAAGTTCCAATCCACATTACCGTTCTGCATTTCTAAACAGCTCCCTGAGGACCACAAGCAAGGGAAGGGCAGAACTGTGCTTAGCACCTGCTGCTCTTGCCTGTTGGCTTTGTTTTCACAAAGAAATAAACTCCAGCAAACTTTGTGTCTGTACTGAGGCCAATGACCGGGGGGAACACGGGGGGCCAGGCCAGCTGGATGCCCCAGAGCAGGGGACAGACCCTGGACAGTTGTCACAGGATTGCTCCCTAGGCTGGCCTCTCTTCTCTGGGGTCCTGCTGTGCAGAGACTCTCGGTTAACTGGGGACCCTGGATACCAGGGGTTGTCTCTTCAGGACCTGCAGGCCTGGCAGTCTCTCAGGAAATAAATATCTGCCCCTGTTCTTCCTGGGCCTCTAATCTCAAACAGTTCAAGGTAGTTTGCAGGGCAGAAACCACAGAATCCCATCCAAACACCTCCCCGTTGGGGTAGGTTATTCCTTGTGCACATGATATCCCATGCAAAGCCCAGATGACCCATGTCAGCTCATCTCACACCTGCCAGATGTTAGATCCTTGGCGTAGAAGAGGCCTCAGGCCCTTTCACCCCCGTTCTACAGCAAACATCCTACAGACAAGGCTGCAGGCGTGCAGAAAAAGTATTTTGTTTCTTGTTGAATGAATGTATAAGAATAATTGCTCCTACTTATATAGCATCTACCCCATGCTGGGCACTAGTCCAAGTGTTAATCCTCTCAGTAGCCTATGGCATAAATATGATTATCATCCTCATTTGACCCATGAGGAAACTGAAGCACGGGGAGGTTAAGTAACTTACCCAAGGTCACCCATTTGGTAACTGACGGGGCCGGGGTTCAAATCCATCTGTGCTCTTCACTGCCGGGCATGAATGTCATGAAATATAATCCAGGTACATGAGACACGAGACATGAGGCCGGACGTAGCTCAGTTCTAACCCGAGGGAGAGGGCCAGGCCCTATTCCTTCCCTTGGGGCAGGGTCAGTAAACGCATTTTAAAAGCCAGCTGTCCCCTCATTCCCTCTCCCCACACCCCCTGGCAACCGGTCTGCTTTACAGGCATGGAATCCTACCATACAGGATGGAGGGCGCCCTCCTTGCCTGTCTTCTCTAAACGTCTCACACTTTTACTTTCTCCTTGTTTCTGCTCAGGTCATTCTGCCGTAGTTTAAGCAAACATTGTAACAATTTTCTATCTTAAAATTTTTCTTACAAGGTGCTCAGGTGGATCACCTATTCTTCTTACCTCTGTTCCCCTACCCAGCCCTGGACTTTGGCCTCTGCGCTCAGGGTCCAAGGTCTAAGTTGAGCCAACTGTATATTAATATCAAGGAGTCAGAACAACAGGCTGAATCCACAGGCAGGGCTCTGAGGACGGAGGTGGGAACCAAGCTGCCTTAGGAGGTGGGGAAGGCTGGAGGCCTTCCTGGAGGCAGGGAGGCTGACCTTCACCCCAGCTTCACTTCTGCTGCCTCGCAGCTGCCCCTTCCCTCTGAGCTCTGGGTCATAATAGTTTTAATGCTCCCAAAGCCAAACTCTAGATCTGAGCCACAGAATAGAGTAATCAGAAACAGGCCCTACTAAAGAAAGGTTTTCACAACAAAAGGGAAAAGATGCCTCCCCTGTGACACTCAGGTACCCCAGCGTCGGTCGGTCACTTAGACTTACCTCCTGCAGCTTCCACCAGTACCCACCCAGGCATGCTATGGAAACAAAGATCTTTGATCCCCATTCCAGTCCCTTTTTAAAAATAAACTGCTTATTTGAGAATAATTTCAGATTTACAGACAAGTTGCAAAGATAATGTAGAGCATTCCAGTATACCCAACCCCCACTGCTGGGTCCCCTAATGCTACTACCATGGTCCTTCAAAACTAGGAGATCATCATTGGCGCATTAATATTAATGGAACTCAGACTGTTTGGATTTCGCCAGTTTTTCCATGAATGTCCTTATTGTGTTTCCAGGAGCCGATACAGGGTGACGTGTGGAGTTAGTCATCACGTCTCCTCGGGCTCTTCCCATCCACGACAGTTTCTCAGTCGTCCCCTTGTTTTTCATGACCGTCACCGTCCTGAGGTGTATTGGCCAGGCACTTTGTACAGTGGCCCTCAGTTGGGGTTTGTCTGATGTTTTCTCTCACGATTAGACTGGGGCCACCTCAACAGATTTTGGCTCAGGAAGTCTGGGGCACCCAGGAATCTAGATTTTCAACATGTGACCCCTTGGTTCTGATGCACGTGGTCTCTAGCCCCACTTTGAGAAACATTGCCAGACACAATATTACTAGACGAATAGGATTAAAAGATTAAATACTTTTAAATATTAAAAATTTCTTCAAGATCAGGAATGATTATGAAACATGAAACAAATCTGTGGAGAATGACACTTTTCTCCGATTCGAAACAGGAGAAATCACGAATTAATAAAACATTGACACATTTAGACATGTAAAATATACTCCTTTATAATAAAAAATAAAATAGCAAAGGAGTTCATATCTACAAAGAAGTACTTCTGATGTACTGGGAAAACATAAAGTACCCACTAGATAAATTGAGAAAGATATGGATAGATAATTCCCTAAAAGTAAAAATACAAATAAGAAACAGATATATGGAGAAATTTCCAATCTCATCGGTAAGCAGATGTAAATTTTAAAAAGAACCATCCTATGCCATCTAAATTAGCAAAGGTTTTTTTTTAAGATAGGACCTTGTGCTGGTGAATTTTTGATGACGTTAGATCATTCTTCATTTCTGTTGATGTTGCTAATTTATACAACTCTTTTGCAAAGCAAACTGTAAATATATATTCACTTAAACAAAATATTCATAGTCCATATTCCCAATAAATTCTTGAGAATTTATCCAAAAAACTCTATCTTAACAGCTCTATGAATGAAATATTTCAAAATAGCAAAAAAAAAAATTGGAAAATAAATATATGTGTAATAATAGCAGCATGATTAACAAATGATGGTATATTTTCTCCATGTATACAGCTACTTGATAGTTATAAAGACTATTGGGCATCATAAGAAAATGTACATTAATATTATGTTGAAATAATATTAATTATATAAAAAGAGGTGTTATGTTTATATTTACTTTGAAATGTTTACTTTATATATGGACAAAAACTAAAAGTGAGTTTATCAAAGTGAAATGTTATAAAAGATTTTACAACTTCTGATCTAGTCCTCATTTATTCAGTCCAAATTATTTCATTGTCTTTCATCTCAAAAGATGAAAGACGCTTAAAAACCAAGAGGTCATCCCGTCAGGCTGCACTCCTGCTGCTTCTGGAGAACGTGTTGGTTTGAGTGTTGACACAAGTCAGATGCCGGGGAGAGCTGAGCACACGTCCAGTTCATTCACTGAATGTGGCCCACGTGATTTAAAAAATCCCTTTGGCTTTTCTTTGTAACAGGGAGGGAATCAGTGAAATGAGTGGGTGTGTCTGAGTCATGTTGAGAATTTCCCTTTTTATAAAGAACCACTGGGATAACGAACTTTTGAAAACTCCAAATGAATCACATAAGCTGCCCTCCCCTTCCCTCTTCCGCCCACCATCTGCTTGCCCTGTGATAAGCCCGCACTGCCCTCCTGCTCCCACCTCATTAAACCAGGCCTGGCTTTGGAGAGTCGGTTGAGGGGACAGCTTTTCAAGCTGGCCTGCAGCTGGGAGGCCAGCACAGCCACAACCCTCTCTCCCCACTCAGTGCACTTCAGCATGCCAACCTGTTGCAGAAAAGCCACAGTGTGGACGTCTGACCACAGTGGACATCAAGTCTTCCATCGCCTAAACTCTTCCATGTTGAACAAGTACCAACAATGCTATTATCTTAGAGGCAGGGAAGAATCTAAATGGAGCAATCTGGGGCATTTTACTTTCTGATTAGAAAGTTTAATTAAAACATCTCCCTGAGGGCTGGGCGTGATGGCTCACCCCTGTAATCCTAGCACTCTGGGAGGCTGAGGCGGGAGGATCGTTTGAGTTCAGGAGTTCGAGATCAGCCTGAGCAAGAGCGAGACCCCGTCTCTACTAAAAAAATAGAAAGAAATTAGCTGAACAACTAAAAATATATAGAAAAAATTAGCCGGGCATGGTGGCGCATGCCTGTAGTCCCAGCTACTCGGGAGGCTGAGGCAGGAGGATCACTTGAGCCCAGGAGTTTGCGGTTGCTGTGAGCTAGGCTGATGCCATGGCACTCACTCTAGCCCGGGCAACAGAGTGAGACTCTGTCTCAAAAAAAAAAAAAAAAAAATCTCCCTGAGTGTTGTGATTGCAGGATGGACCCAAAAGGAATGGCTTTAAAATATTCCCTCTAGAACTGGTCGTTTTTCCCTCACATGGTAAAAGGATATTTTGACCCATCTTTTATTAGTTTAGATACTGAAAATGTGCAAGGAGAAATTCACTTCTAGTTTCCTAAGATATTTCTATCAAGATTTGACACTCCTCCAACAAATTCCGCCTCACCTCCTTTTTAATTTTAACTTTTACTCTACTTAAGAAAGGATTCATTTGGCCTTGAGCACTAGAGTAACTGTTTCCCTAAGGAACACAAATCTGTGGATTTCCTAATATATATTCAGGAAGCAAAGAAAAGAGAGCTGAGCTCCCTATTGGGGTCAGGAGTTCCAGGCCAGGAGGCGGACTCCACCTGCTAACATTCGCTTTCCCAATTTCACCCAAGGCCAGATAGTGAGAAAAGGACACTGGGCCCAGGACAGACCCTGCAACTGACCCACGTCCTCCACTTCAGAAAAGTGATAGGGCTGGGTGGGACGAATGCTGGGGCCAGGGGTGGCTTGTGTGGCAAACTCTGCCTGCACAATTGCAGTTGTCTCTCCAGGCACACTCGTAAGGGGCTGTTTAACACAGTCAGTTCCAGGCTGCTCTGCAACTCCTTGTAGTCCGGGGACTGCAAACCAGTGAATGTGCTGAATTTTCTGAGGCAGAGTTTCGTAAACTGGGGCCCATGGACAGAGTGTCACAGGGTCTGTGAACATGGGTGGGAAAAAAATTACATCCTTATTTTTAACTTCCAACCAAAATTTAGCATTTCCTTAATTATGAATATAAGCAATAAACCACAATAACATGAGAAGTTCCTGGAACTTGGCCAATGGAATTTGCTGATATTTTTGTAACACCTTACATTGTGGCGGATAGCTCAGAATGTCACTCACGCTCATTACCTCTTCAGAAGTAGGGTGGCTGTTGGGTCTGAATGTTTGTGTCCCCTACTTTCCAAATTCATATGTGGCAGTCTTAACCCCCAATGTGATGGTATTAGGAGGTGGGGCCTTTGGGAGGTGATTAGGTTTAGATGAAGCCAAGAGGTTAGAGCCCCCATGATGGAATTAGTGTCCTTATAAGAAGAGGAGGAAATACCAGAGCACTCTCACGCACACACACACACACACACACACACACGCACTCTCTCTGCCGTGGGAGAATTCACGGAGAAGGGAGTGTTCTGCAGAGAGAAAGGGCCCTCACCAAGAACCATATCTGCCAACACCCTGATCTTAGACCTCCAGCCTCCAGAACTGTGAGAAATAATTGCCTGTTGTTTCAGCCACCCAGTCTGTGGCATTTCGTTACAGCAGACTGAGCTAAGACGCCCATACAATATCACATATTTTAAAGAATTTGGTAACTTTATTTGCACTTACTTGTTTTCCTTTCTAATCCTATGTATTTCCTTTTATGCATTTGAAAGCATTATTTTATTATAAGAACGGATCCACAGACTTCCTCAGAGGGATCTGTGGCACAAGAAAGGTCACAAAAGACACTCTCCTCCCTTCTCTCCATCTTGGTCACATCTCCACCTCACAAGGACAGCTTCCTCCTGCCTCCCAGGCTGAGAAATGGCGGTTGAGAACAGGGTGTTACTGAGTCCATCTGTGTGGTCTTTGTCCTTGTACCTCAGTCCTTCACTCACTTCTATGATCACAGACTCACTTCTGCCTCTGACCCCAGCTACCACCTGACAGGCATGTGCTGACTGGGGGAGGGGCTGGCACAGATCGGTGGCCACCCAACACTGCTCCCGGGAAAGAACTCCAAAGCCATCAGCTCTTGTCAACGGTGACCTTTGCATAGAACAGCACAATGACACACCCTCCAGGACTGTGGTGGGAGCAGCTGGAAGGCCATCAGATGTTGGGAACAAATTTTAAGTCTTATATCAATTCAATGTTATGAGTTCGTGTGGAATTAAAGAGCAGTTGAGACCTATACTCCAATCATGCTGGCACTACTTACTAGTGATTTGAACTTGAGAAATCTGCTACCATTTTGAGCTTCAGTTTTCTCATCTGTCAAATGATGGATACAACTACAAAGGTTTCTTTTTCAAAATATGTTCCCTCTGTCTCTCTCTCTTTGTCTCTCTTTCTTTCTCTCTCTTTCTCTTTCAAATCCCTTATTCCTTATTTTGAGAACTGCCAGACTTGAACTTTTTAATTTTAATAATATTATTGGATAACAATTCATTTTCAGAAATGGGAAAGCAAGTATCTTGAAGAAAGGAATTTAATTTTAAAATCCGTCATATTATTGATCTAAACTGCTCAGGCATTTCAGTAGCTTGCTTTAGGACAGGGTTGGGCATTACTTTTTATTTTGCTTTGTTCTAGGTATTGCTTTATCTAGAATCCGAATTTCAATACATCAGCTCTAGGTGGCAGTAATGGACCACGGAGCCGTGCGGTAAACAGGCTGCCAAGTTTCAAGTCTTGAAGGGGAAGAAAACCTTAACGAAAAATAAATATAATTACTGGGTGCCAGGGCTACTCAGAGGCTCTGTGAGCAGGTCAACTCACCACTGTTATCCCCTGTGACCGGCTGTGTCGGGGAAGAAAGGAAAGCCACAGGCTCATGAATATGTTATAAGAAAGATGCAATGAAATAAGATGAATTATATGTTATAGAGATTTGTCCAAACCTGTCCTCTATATATACTCTATACACTATATGTACACTACACTACATTCTCTCTCTACACACACACACACACACACACACACACACACAGAAGCATGTGAGCCTGAGATTCCATTTGAGTGGACAGGTTATTTCATTTTTCATTTCTCTAGATTTAATTACAAGAGTTTATGTATCAGTTTCCTTTCATGTAAAATGAGGCTGATAGTTCCAACTTCGTAGGGTTGTTATGAGAATTAAATTAGTTAATATATATAAAGATAACGAGTTCCCTGACACGTACATAGTAAGCTCCAGTGAATGAATGTTACTAATTATAGTAGCAGCCTTTGCTTTTTATCTGAAGGAGTAGGGAGGGGATCTGGGCATGGTCACTTAGGAGAGAAATGAAAAGGGATATGGAGAAACACACCACATACACGAACACACACAGATGGAGACAGAGACAGACACAGGTACACATACACACACACACACACACAAAGACCAACGTAGATATGCACATACAGACACATCACACGCACACACACACACACACACACGCAGACACAAAGACAGACACAGATACACACGCACAGGCGCATCATACACACACACAGATACCGAGACATACACCATTACACACGCACAGACACATGCGAAACACACACACGCAGCCTCTTCAGAATATAAGCAGATGTGAATCCAGATAAGTAAGAATGCCAGAGATGGTTTAAAAGAAATAAATGAAAGCTTAAAAGAAGTGTGGTAAGGTCTTGGCTAATTTACCTTTTAGGATGGATGGATAGTAAGATTGATTTTTTTTTTTTTTAGGATTAAGAAAGATAAAAAGAGAGCAGCTGATTATATGAACAAACCTTGTTTTGGGGAAGTAGCTTCTCTTTTCCCAGTATTTGGGATTCCTGGGATGTGTGTGTAGTACTGTATGATGGCACACATATAAAACACATTTAAAGTGGCCCTTCTTCATACGAACTGAGGCATTTCACTGTCCCATGCCGTGGTCATGTCATGAGTGGAGATGGGTGATGTAGAATCAGAAGATGTTCAATTTACTCTTCATAAGTGCCTTGTTTAGTGCTCAAATATTACTTTGGGGGCATATGTTAATTTATGTCTCCAACTTTGAGACAATCAAATACATGAAAATCCCAACATAAAAATCAAAAGTGAGTGGGAGATTCTTTAAATAGGAAAACAAATCTACACTTCACAAAATAATTTGTCATTGGTCTCCCTGAAGTCACTGATGGGGAGTTGATCACATTTCCCTACCATCTCTCAGAACTGTATTATGGGGCCACAATATCTGAGGATCTTGTTTTTAAGGTAGATTCATTAGAAAGAAAAAAGGTTTACAGGAAGCATTACTTTCCATGAAGATCGATCAGTTGGTCTAATCCATGTAGACAGTGTCTTAGAAGCAAGTATTTGTGCAGCTGGGGAATTGCTGACAGAGTGAGAAAGGTTTCTGGGTATCTTTCAGTTCTGTTCTCCCCTTTCCTCCCGTTATTTCTTATTATTATCACTATGTGAAGGTTTTTACCTCTGTGTCTAGGGGCAGGCAGAATTTTAACACCTCTATTCCAGCAGATGTGGCTTTACTACAAAAGCAATGGTGAGGTTGAATGAAGAGCAGAAAGATGAAGGCCTTTCACTCACAGGAGATTCCCACACTCTGAGCTCTTCCTGGGAAGTTGTACTAAAGGTAGACATCACAGCTCATACTTCCAGACCACTTCACAATTGCAAAGACAAGATCTGCAGAATTGTACTTTTGCAATTCCTGGGACCATTTTTGATTACATCAGTGACCAAATTTACAAATATCCTCCATCAGAAACTTTTGCACTTGGCAGGATCTTCAGACTGTGATGTCAGCCTCTGATTTGAAAACCTGGTCCTTCCAAGACAATCATAGAAGTTATGAGGGGAAAAATGCATCGGTGCCAAACTAACAAAAAAAAAGAAAAATGCTTTTAAGACTCTAAATCTAATTTGTGTTTTATGATTTTCCAAAAGGTGTCATGGAGATCACCAACCTGCCTTTAGAAGTTAACCAATTAATTAATGTGGGAAGCTGAAAATGTATTATCCTGAGATTGCTATGTAGTTTATTAGCTGAGACATATGTTTATTTTTTGCTTTCTAGATACTATGGAGAAAAGAGTATGCCTTCTGCTTATTTTGTATTCCTTACTGTTTCTATCTGTGTGCTGTCCAGGGTGTGTGATTAAATGCTTGTTGATCTTACTTGCTGAAAGTCTAGAAGCCTTTGACATGAGAGAACATGATATTAGAAAGGGTGCTGGATAAAGACTTTAAAGATCCAAACCTCATCCAGGTCCTGCAACTCTATGACATTATTGTATAAATCACTTCATCTCTCTAGACCTCAAATATCCCAAGTGAAAAAAAATAATGTTGATATTTTCCTCCTCCTTGACCTCATGAGGAAGGCAAAATATCTAAGATGTATTATAGCATCTTATCTTTGTGGAACAGTTTATAATTTACAAAGTTCTTACAGTACATGTAACCTGTCATATTAGATCCTCATAGCTGCCCTGCAACATAAAAACCAGTATGTTCATGTATTGCAATATAGATCATTGAGAATTGTCCAAATCTTCAAATTCTGGTTCCTTTTTGCTTAACAATTCCTTCCTCAACTTAGCTTTGTGCTTTCACATTCCACTGTAAGTGGTGAACAGAAACCAGGCCACACCTTCAACGCTTTGCTTAGAAGTCTCATCTAAACAGCCATTCATCACTTACAAGTTTTACCTTCCACAAAACACTGGAATGCAATTCAGTCAAGTTCTTCCCCACTTTATAACCAGGGTCATCTTTCCTCCAGTGCCCAACAGCATGCTCCTCATTTCCATCTGAGGCCTGTCCAGAAGAACCTTTAATGTCCATATTTCTATCAACACTCTCTTCAAGGCAATCTAGGTTTTTCTAATATGGCCTCAAAACTCTTCTAGCCTCTACTTGTTACCCAGTTCTGAAGCCACGTCCACATTTTTAGGTATTTGTTATGGCAGCACCCTCCTCCCTGTACCAAAATCTGCATTAGTTGCCTAGGGCTGCCATAACAAAGGAGCACAGACTGGGTAGCTTCAACAACAGACATGTATTTCTTAATCGTTCTGGAGGCCTGAGGCCCAAGATCATGGTGTGGGCAGGCTTGGTTTCATTCTGAGGCTTCTCTCCTTAACTTGGAGATGACTGTCTCCTTCCAGTGTCTTCACATGGTCTTTCCTCCATGCATGTACACGTCTGTGCCCAAATTTCCTCTTCTTGTGAGGACACTGGTCATAGTGGATCAGGGCCCACCCTAAAGACCTTGTTTTAACTTAATTACGTATTTAAATTAAAGATCTTATCTTCAAATACAGTTACATTCTGAGGTACTAGTGGTTAGGAGTTTAACATATGAATTTGGGGAGATACTATCTAGTCCATAATAGTCAGTAAACCCGTGGATGAGAATTAGACCCACCAATGAGAATATTAATGTACACAGAAACTGAAAGTCGCATAGCCAGTATACTCAAGACACGGATATTTTTATTTCCTTGTTCAATCTATTCAGGAGGCAAAAACGTATTGGAAGTTGTGTGATCCAGTTCAGTAGACCTATGAATGGTTTCAAGAAACAAGACAAAAAGGTAAGTTGTGGCCACAGGAAATTCTGATTTTCACAGGGCCACTGCTAATTTGACAGATGAGTATTGCAGCATGCCTCTTGATCTGTTTATGCTGCTGTAACAAAATACCAGAGGCTGGGTAATTTATAAGAACAGAAGTTTATTTCTTACAGTTCTGGAGTTTGGGAAGTCCAAGATCAAGGCACTGGCATTTAGTGTATGGTGAGGAACTTCTTGCTTTGTCCTCACATGGTGGCAAGTGTGAAAAGGACAACAAGGCACTAGGACGCTCCCTTCAATGTCTTTTTATAGGAGCATTAATCCATTGATGAAGGCAGAGCCTCATGTCTTAATCACCTCCTAAAGTCCCCTCCTCTTAATACTATCCCATGGGTGATTAAGTGTCAACATATGAATTTTGAGCATCACCTATAGATCATAGCAATGCCTGACATCTTTTATAAATTGTTCGAAAGATTAAATTCATGGCAATGTGATTATTTTAAGGTTTAAATATTTTTGTTGTGTTTTCAGAATTAAATGATGCTTCATCTTCCCTAGAATTATAACCCTAAAAGTTAAGCAAGGGGATCATATTTTCATCTCTACCCTTTGAATGGTATAAATCTCTTCAAACAAAATTTGAAACTACACCACCCTACTCAGTGAACATAACACTGAGGCACTGTGGGCTGAATAAAAACCAGTTCAGTCATTATCCAGCCAACAAAATCAGTGGCAAGAGCTCTGTTTGGCAGAGCATCATCCCGTGTGCTGACCTGGAAATCACTCAACTCTAACTAGCTGCTTCATTGCCAAGGTCATTGGCTTTTTCTCTGACCTAGAGCAAATCATCCTTTGACCGTGCTGCGTTTCTGCTTTGTAAACTGGGGATTAACTATCTCAGAGGCTTAGGATCACAGTGGAAATGCACTTTTAAATAGATATGCATTTATTAAAGGTAAGGAAGAAACAATTTTTTAAATGTTACTCTTCAAGTGTAAGCCTGTTCTTGGATTTTCAAAATGTGCGCTTTACACATAATATCCTAAGTGTATATTTATGTTTGAAAAGAATCATACAATAGATTAAAACATCATTGTTGTCCAAACACAAAAGAGACAGGAAATTGCCTTTTAGGTATGTCCTTAAGATTACTGGGTGTTTCAAGAAGGAAAGAGAAAACACAGGCAATAAACACCATTCCCAGCACCTAAGTCCAGGTCTTGCCATCATTGGGACTTTGTGAGGACAAGTTTGGTACAAAACGAAACCAATCAAGCTCTAAATTATCACTCACCTGATGGGTCCAGAAAAAGAAGGACTGGGCTCAATTCCTCACCAAGTTCTCTTTAGGTCCAAAAATCAGGAGTCAATGCACAGATTTTTCTGTGGAGTGGGACCAGATAAAACCTCAGGATCCTTCCATTCCAGGGCCTCGAGAATGCAAACTCTGCACAAAACAAAAGTGTTTATAGCTGTCAGGCAGCCCCAGGTAATAAGACAAGATCTGACAGCTACAATATTTCTCCCTGAGCTTGTCTTTGGTTCTATGATAATTCATTTAAAAGGACACTTTAGCACTTGTGCCAAATAATAGAAAAATTAGATTAAAAATGCAACCAGCTGGCTTTTCAACCTTCCTGGCAAGTCGTGATCAGAACTGCCCTTTGATGAGCAGCTTGTGTGCCGGACACTTCTTGGCAGGTCTCCAAGGGAAGACGGGCATGAGATGTGTGGGAGCAGTCAGATGGCATCCCTGCCGCTGGGGCTGAGCCGGCCCAGCGCCCTGTGCTGTGGGCTGGGCAGGGGGTCTTCACAGCCTTCCTGGGGGGTTTTGGAACTCGGTTATCCATCGAGAGTGAATTATTCCCATCCTCTCCCCACTGGTGTCCTAGCCGCACCCCTGCCTCTCTACCGGCTATTTCCCACACAGCAGCCAGAGCTATCCTTGTAAAACACAAATTGGGTCATGTTGCTCCTCTGGCAAGCCCTCCAATGTCTTCCAGCACAGAGAACAATACCCAAAATCCTTACTGGAACTTTGATCGGGTCCCCAACACCTCCCTGACCTCACCTACCTACCCTTTTCCACTCCCTCCCTCTGCATCAGCTTTACTGGCCCACTGGCTATTTCTTGAACAGCCCAGGCATGTACCCTTTGTGTGTTCCGTTCCCTCTGCCTGGAATGCTCTTGCTCCAGGTCTCCAGACCTTGCTCCCTCACCTCATTCAGGTCTCGGTCAAATGTCTCTTTATTATTAAAGAAGCCCTTCCTCTCCCCCATCACTCTCTCCCCTCCTCATCACTCTTCCCTGTTTGAAACAATCGCAAACTTCATGACAAGTTGCAAAATAAGCACAAAGAACCATTTTTCCTCAACTACTTGAGAGAAAGTTGCCAACACGATGCCCCATTACCCTTAAATATTGAAGTTTGGAGGTCTACTGACAAGAACATTCTCCTACACAACCACAATACAGCCATCAGGATGGGAAAATTAATATTGGTACGTGACTATATTATCTAATCTTTAGACCCTATGCAAGTTTCACAAATTGTCCTAACAACTCCCTTTGTAGCCAAAAGACCCAGTACAGAAACTTGCCTTGCAGTTACCTGCCATGTGTCTTTAGTGTCCTACAACATGACACAGTTCCTCAGTCTTCCAGTGACTTTCGTGACTCTGGCACTTTTGGAGTGAGGCAACTGATTTTATAGAATGCCTATTAATTTGGTTTTGGTTGCTGTTTCTCCACGATCAAATTCGGGTTATATGTCTTTGGCAGGAGTATCACAGAAACGACTCTGTGCTCAGGACCAGCTACATTATACGCAGGGCTCACTGCAAAATTAAAATGCGGACTCCTCATTTAAGAATTTTGAGGTGACAACAGACCATTAAACCAAGCACAGGGCCCTTCTAAGCACTGGACCCTCTGCCACCACAAACATTGCATGTCCACGAACCTGGCCCATCAGAGATCTTCACTTTGAAGCTCATCAGAGGACAGATGATTCTGCTTTGTACATTACTGATGATGTTAACTTTTTTGTTATTGTTAATTTCAAAATATTAAGGGGGTACAGGTGTTTTTGATACATGGCTTGAGTCAGGGCTATAAATGTGCCCATCATCCGAATAGCGTTCATTATACTCGTTAGGTGGGTTTTGCCCTTCCCTTCCTCCTCACCCCCAACCCCCCGCTTGATTTCCTATGACTTTTACTTTCTTTTGTGTCCTTAACTTTTATGTGCCTTTTGGTTAGTTCCCATTTATTAGAGAGTACACATGGTGTTTGTTTTTTCATTCTTGAGATACTTTGCTTAGCATAATGATCTCCAATTCCTTCCAAATGACTGAAAAAGGCATTAATTCAACCTTTTTATGACTGAGTAGAACTCCATAGTATACATATCCCACATTTTGTTAATCCACTCATGAATTGATGGACACTTGGGTTGATTCCACATCTTTGCTACTGTGAATTGTGCTGCTATAAACATTCAAGTGCAGATCTCTTTTAGATAAAATGACTTCTTTTCCTTTGGGTAGATACCCAGTAGTGGAATTGTTGTATCGAATGGTAGATCTACTTTTAGTTCTTTGAGAAATGTCCATACGGTTTTCCATAGAGGTTGCAGTCCCACCAATAGTGTATAAGCATTCCTTTTTTCCCCCACTTCCATGCCAGTGTCTATTGTTTTTGGACTTTTTAATAAAAGCTATTCTAACAGGAGTAAGGTGATATTCATTGTGGTTTTAATTTGCATTTCCCTGATGATTGGTGTTGTTGAGCATTTTTTGTATGTTTATTGGCCATTTGTCTATCTTCTTTTGAAAAACTTCTGTTCACGTCTTTTGCCCACTTTTTAATGGAGTTGTTAATTTTTTTTCTTGCTGATTTGTTTGAGTTCTTTGTAGATTCTAGTTATTAGCCCTTTATCAGATGTGTAGATTGCAAATATTTCCTCCCGTTCTGCAGGATGACGGTAACTTTAATCACTCTATTAAGATGGGTCTGCCGGGATCCTCCTCTATAAAGTTAGTCTTTCTCCCATTTAGTAGGTGTTCGGGGGAAGATATTTTGTATTTACTTATAGCAATATGAACTTATGATTTCTGATTTTATTCAATGGTTTATAACTCATTACTATCTTTGTTTACTTTTTATTATTTTGAATATACATATAATCGATGTGACTTTATTTGGTGCACAGTTCCACGAGTTTTAACTCAAGTATAGACAAATGTACCCACCATTGCAATGATGATACAGAGCACTTTCAGCACTCCAAAAACTTCCCTCATGCTGTCCCTTTGTAATGAAATCCTCCCACTCTCCCAGCCCCTGGTAATCACTGAACTTGATCCTATAGTTTTGCCTTTTCTAGAATGCCATATAAATGGAATCATATTGCATGTGACCTTTTGAGACTTGAGTGTTTCATTCAGCATAATGCCTCTGTGAGTCACTCATATTGCTTCCTGAATAGGTTTCCACTGCATGAATGTATACAATTTATTGATCCAGACACCCATTTGTTACATTAAACCTTTGTTATTGGAATTAATAGAGCTTTCCATCTTCAGACTGGACCTTCACCGATAGAGAATATGGGCCCACGATTCTTCATTTCTGACCAGTTCCCAGGTGATGCTGATGCAGCTGGTCCAGGGACCACACTTGCCAGGCTGTGGACAGATTGCTAGGACAATGACACCAGAAACAGGCCCACTGTTTGCAAAGGAGGGTATTGTGGCAATGGGGCAGACAGTGGAGGCAGACTGTAAAGACAGTAAGGAGAGAGACTGCAGGCTTGAGGAGTGAGGATGCAGTCCCCAAGGACACAGAAAGAGGAGCAGGAGGGGCCTGGGGAGCAGGTAACGGTGGGCTCCCTTCTAGTCATTCAGTGTGAAGAGGATGGTGGGACATCAGGTAGAACTGTCCAGTCTGAAGCTCAGTGGGGAGAGAGACATGGGCCAAAGCTGAAGGTGGATGTGGGCTGTAACCCCCCCAGGGAAGGGGAGTGGAAGGGGAAGGACAGAGACTGGGGAGGGTGGTCCTCCTCTGTGCAGCCCTCTAGCCTCAGTGAGAAGCCTCACCCCCACCTCACCCCACCCCAGCTGCCTGCCTTCTTCCCTTATGTTTACCAACAGGTGGGCTCAGAGCCAAATCTTAGCATCTTTAGGACTTGCTCAGAGACAAAAGGAGGTAACTGTCACTACAAGTCTCCAACATTCCAGTGGAGAGTTGTTTGAGCAGAGCCATCTGACCTTGGCTGCCTCCTCTCCTGGCTCGGTCCCAAGACACTGCTGCTCTGTCTATTTTATTGTATTTTTCTTTCTTTTTTTTTTTAAACTAATCCCATGACAGATTATGCTTCCTCTATTTTAGAGGGAATGTGGCCACTAAAACTCTTTTCTGCTCTTCTTAGCACAGGTTACACAATTTGGCATTAAAAAATTTTTATCATTAACTAAACTAACGGAAACAACTACAGAAATATGCACTAACAATAGCCTGATTTCCAAAATTAAAGGTTCTGATCCAAATGACAGCACAAAACAAACAAACAAAAACACAAGGACAAGATGCCAAGGCTGAGATTGCCTCATCCCAGGAACAGCATAGTCCACGTGGAAGGGCTTGCACCAGCCAGTGGGTCCTTCTGTTCCAGGACTGTACTTGCACAGAGCAGGCAGCAATACGAAAAGGGTCCTTTTATCTCCCTTCAAGTCAGTAAGTCTAAAGGGACACTGTCTCCTCCTAGGACTAGTGTAAAAGCCTTAGTAAAAGTAAATCTTTTTTATCATATAATGTTAAGCAGAAAAAATATTATATTAGGAATGGTTCCAATTTTGCAATCTTATGTTATATATGCACTAAAAAGTCTGGAAGACTTAATGAATATCTTTAAGAGCGTGAATTATGGATGTTTTTCATTTGTTTTTACTTACCTATTGTCATTATTATCTTCTGTAATGATTATGCTTTGCTTCTGTAAGAAAAAGTCAATGAAACTTTTTAAATGTTTAAAACTTCACACTGCTCAGATTCTAGATAGGCACTTGGTTCTTGTTTATTAATTATTTGAGTGAGAATGAATGACAAAGGAACAGTGTCATGCAGTATGTCCCTGCTCATCTGATGAATGGCTACCTTCACTGCAAAGCAGTGACTTCAATACAGCTCTAGGCCTGCCTTGTGTTGTCACCTCCCTGGACCCACAAACAGGTCACTCACAGAACAACATCTCAGAGGAGCAGGCATGACAGGGAAGTTTTTTGGCATTTGTGAATCAAAAGTAAGACTGTGAAGGCCCCACCTCTAATTAACTGCAGGGATAAAGGTGAGTGTCTCTCAGTGTAAACAAGGTGAAGCAGCTGGTGAGACAAGGCCCCTAAAGACCAGATCCCTGCTAGCTAATTAGCAGGTGCTCACCTGAGAAGACATTGCATTCAGGGTCTTAAGGAACCTACTGGTATTTTAAAACTAGATTTGTTATGAGCTATTCTTCTAAACTGAACAAGGTAGGATCAAATTATGGTTTCAAAACACAAGCTGTGCCTTTAGAAAGAGGGTTGAAAATCACACTAGCAGAGAAAAGGGACTGATTACATTACGTATAGTATTTGCTAGTTCAAATGTAGTCATTCTATATTAGGTTGTATGATTTTGTGAAAAGCAAGCGTGTGCTTTGATTATAGCAAATACTCTTCTAAATGTTTTCATTCATTCCACATACATGTATTGAACACCTGTTTATATGTTTCACTGTAGAAGGCAAGTGTCACCGCATTTTATGAGAAGAAACGAATCTTTCTCTCCTAAATTGGACTGATATGCAGTATGGGGGTGGTGCTAGAGCCGGTTTATGATAGCACATGAGAGCTGATTGTTAAATTTTCAGGATTTTGTAAGCCAGTTGTTAAATACAGCCATTATTAAAAACTAAATTATATAAATTTACAATTAAATTATATTAAAAGTAAAGGTAAATACTCAAAACATCTCTTCCTAATTATTTTACTACATTTTGCTACTAAGCACTTAGGTTATTTTCTCTATTGTACCACTATTGTGGAAATAATATGTAATGAATGATACACTACTGCTCATCTTGTCCCATCTATGTGTTTGGTGATGTCAGGTGCATAGTATGAAATCAGCCATGGCAGAAGTATTTACATCACAAAAACTAGCGAACACTACAAATCAGGGCTCGATGTATTTTTTGTTGCTTGTCTAGACTTAAGAAGGTCATGGAGAAAATGTCAATGACGAAGATTAAACCTAAAAGTGTGTCATAAAACTTAAAAGTATATCTGTAGCTGCCAGATTGTGAATAGCACCAAAAATTGAGGAAATAGTCTTCCAGTATTGAAAAACCATGATCTGATTCAGTGATATCACTCATATTGACAAATGAAGTTCACATGTCTTCATTATTTCCTTCTTGTTCATTCAGAGTAAACAGAAACATCCACCAATTTCATGTTGGAACTACACTCATTTGTTAATGCCTTGAGTGACTTTGTTGAACTGAATAGTCATCAAACATTAGTTCATAGTCTGCTTTTGCCAAATCATGGTTGAATTACAGCCATAGGTTTACTATAGATACAAGAGTTCAGCAGAAATCAACAAAAGCATTCTGTAAGAATCAATTGACTTTATGAAATTTACAATAAAGAGTATTGTCTACTTTATAATTATTTGTAAGTTATGTGCTATACAACCTTTATATCAGTAAAATTTATAGTAAATTTATGTGCATATATATTTGAATACTTTTTTTTCCTGGAGAGCCAGTTGTTGAATATTTTTCAGTGCACCACTTTGCATGGGGGTCCCATAAAGGCAAAGACAGCCAACCCAGCCAATTTCAGTTACATATCAAACACCAAAGTAAAAATGACTTAATATATCCTGAAAATGTCTATAATTATTAAAAATACTAGACCACAGCCATAGATGGAACAAGTTATAATAAGGTACATTGTAGACTGGCTTAAATCAGTCATTTCCAAGCCTTGAACATTAGCTGGGTTTAAGAGGAAATGTTCCCTTTTCTTCATAGGGGTTGACTTCTCCCACCTCTGTCACTCATATACACCATTGTTCTGGAATCTCAAATCTTCCCTAGTTTAAACACTACTGAAATCTCACATTACTACATACCTAGTGACAACACCCATGGGTTGGTGTTGATGTTGTTGCCAATAGAACAAGCTGAGTTCTATTAGCATCTAGGAGATGCTGGGGGAAAGTGTCAGAAAAATGTGTTCTCAATGTAGTGGTTGAGTTATCAGGTGGAAAAGCCAGTTTCACAGAGGACACAGTAGTAGCTGTTTTCTCACTAACTAGCTGTGTGATCACGAGCAAGTCACGCTAAACAAGGATAACTTGGCCTCCTACTAGAGGTCAAAGTGCACATGCGCAGAGACCTGGCTCTGTCCACAGCTCTCCCAGCAGCCTGGCCCAGTGCCAGCTACATAGTAAGCATTCAATTAATGTGTAATAAATAAACTAGATGATAAAAATACAAATTCTACCTTTCATAGCTGGTGTGAAGATCAAATCAGTTTGAATACATGGGAGGTGTTTTGCAAGCTCAGTTTTCTAAATTATTATCTTATCAGTTACACCCACCAAAGAACTCTCCTTTGGGTGGCAGTGCCTTGCTCCCTGCCTTGATTTCCTCTTTCTAGCCAGGAGCATCTCTGCAGACATGACCCCTTCTGTGTTCCCAAAGCAGCCTGAGCAGACGCTGAGCACAGAAGTCTCGTGCCTCGTTGGGACAGCTGATTTACTCAGACGCCTTTTTCAAGAAGCCACGAGCTCCTTCATGGCAAAAACACTGGTTTATTCATTTCAGTACCCTCACCTCCTAGCATAGTGCTGAGCCGGGGTGGATGCTCAAAGAATAAATGCATGAAAGCCTTGTGGACTCCACTGGATCCAGTCCATTCATTTTCATCTAAAATGTGGGCCAGACCAGTAGGGACAAGCAGACCGGGCCACTGTCCTCAGAGTGCAGAGGCTACCGCCGCCACAGGACAAAAGTGGAATGTGCTTCCGGTAGAACAGCGCTCTGCAGTGCGGCATTGTATGGGTTAAATGAGCACTGCGGACTGGCCTAGGAACTGACTAACATTTTTAACAGCTTTTCAATCTTTAAAAAATAATTCATGAGGACAACATTGCCTATTCTACTAAAAAAATAAAAACAAAAACAAAAAAAACATGCTACCCCACCCAATGAACCTGGCTCAAATATGCCATCATGCATGATACTGGTCAGCTTTGAGGGGTTCAAATCCTGCCATCCCCCAAATGTACGTTTTCACCTCTTGAGGTGCTGAAATCTGCGTGTATTTAACTAAATAATAGCACAGCAGAAAGAAATCCATTTGAATTCAATGCAGCAGGGTTTCGTAGGAATTATTTCTCCCACTGAAATCGCCGTGCCTGTTAACAAACACATGTTCTAGGCTCTACCGATGTTTTCGGGCAAGAGCACTGCAGGAGAATTATGTGTCCCCACTGGGATGGACGGTACCACCCTGTCCCCAGGCACAGTCCCAGCTGCTCCTGGCCCTGCCCTCAGTTTCCTCCACAGTCCTCCACTGGAACCTTCCTGGGCTCACTCAGGGAAGTATCTCTGTGTTTTGAGGAGCAGAGGAAGCATTGGCTTTAATTAAGCATTTGTATTAACTTCTCAGAGCAACAGAGATGTCTGCTCGATGACAGCGACAGAGCACATAAAAGGCAGAGCCAACAATTAATCTTCACGGACTGTCCGATTCTTGGCAAACTAAGCGTGCTGATGTTCGCCCTGTGCATCTACAAGGCACTCTCTAATTCCTGCACACGTAGAATGAAAGAAATACGAACCCAAGGTGGCGGGAATTAGCATAGTCCGCAGCTCAA
This sequence comes from Varecia variegata, assembly GCA_028533085.1. Classification (NCBI taxonomy): domain Eukaryota; kingdom Metazoa; phylum Chordata; class Mammalia; order Primates; family Lemuridae; genus Varecia; species Varecia variegata. The sequence goes on along the minus strand of CM052440.1, from coordinate 98,362,750 downwards.
ACCTGCAGGATCATGAGTACAAGGATGGGAAGCCCCTAGGGTCCCCTGAACAGGTGCAGCAACATCAGGAAGATGCTAACGGAACGGGAAATGGTTATATCTTTTTAATTGTGTGGCAGAGCCATTTGCTGCCTGACCAGCAGAGCTACTGCACAGAGATAGTTGTTGTTTTGCTGTAGCAAAAACGGAGTGCCTTCCCTTCCTGCCACTTGTTTATTTTTGTGTAGTCCTGTGTGAGAGATCATCCAGGTCACCATGGTCAACATGTACTTCCTTAGCTCTGCTTCCCCCCAAAACCCAGGAGATCAGAGGATGGACAGGAAAGAGGACATCTTCTAATCTTTCTAGACGCTCGCCAAAACCCCAGGTATAAATAAATGTAAAGAAAGCTGCGTTTTGTGGTAGAAAAGGAAGGCCAGGCTCCCCAGAGATTGTGGATGTGCCCAGAGCCCTGCTAAGAACCAGACTGGGCAGCATCTGCATGAGCAATGCTGAACCGAAGGCCTCGAGTTCCCGAGTCTGATGCTTCGTACAGGGCAGCATATCAGATTCATGTGCTTCTTGGCACCTTTGATCAAAAATAATCACCCCCTTCCTGGTAGCAGCAGACAGATCGGTGTGACATGCCACTGTTACACCTCTGTCTTTGACGGCTCCCCAGGAAAAGTATCTCAAGCCCGGCCTCAACATCCTGAAAGTGTTTCTCTTCCCCACAAGCTGCTAGTCAGTCCATCTTGGCTGCCCTGGTTCACCTGGCCCGCCCTATGCTATCTGGGAGTCCAGCGACCTCTACCATCCATTCTCCACACCCATCCGCGCAGCCCAGAGTCTAGCCATGGTGCTGGCAGGAAGGAAAAGGGAGAACAAGAGGCCTTCAAGTAGAACCCATGTTGCTGTTCAGTAAGAATCACTCTCCATTGGATATGCATATATAAATATGTATATGAACCTAGACACGGACAGAGAGGTCTCCTTCTCCCTGTTCTAGCATTTGAGGCCAATCTCTAGCCCCACCTAGGGCTAAGTGGAAAATCACAGGGCCCGCAGTCTACAGTGAACTTCCTAGGCCTGCCCGCAAGAAGACTGGGCTGGAGAGAGACCCCAAATGATACACTGCTCCCCTTGTACAACTAGAAGGCACAAAGCTGCACTGGGTTGATACTCGGTGTTAAAGAAAGGGTGAGAAGGTGCCAGGGACATGCTCAGGAGAGGATGATGCTCACTGCCTGAAATGCTCACCGACCCATGCCAGCCTAACAAACTCCTATTCATCCTCCGAAGCTCAGTTCACAATGTCCTCTTTGCACATTTCCCCGTCCGCATCCATCCGGCCTCTCCCACAGATTCCTGACTCCTTTCTTGCCATTCCTAGAATGGAAATGGCCATGATATTTTGGTCAACAACAGATCCCATATACGATGGGGGTTCTATAAGCTTATAATACCATAATTTTATTGTACCTTCTCTATGTTTAGATACACAAATACGTACCACTGTGTTCCAGTTGCATACAGTATTCAGTACAGTAACATGCTGTACAGGTTTGCAGCCCAGGAGCAAGAAGCTCTACGATACGGCGTAGGTGTGCAGTAGGCTGTACCATCTAGGTTTGTGTAAGTGCACTCTATGATGTTCACACGATGACAAAATCACCTAATGACACATTTCTCAGAATGTATTCTCATCATTAATTGATGCATGATTGTGTGTCCCATAATTACTTATGTTTTACTAGCTTGCTAACCTGCTGACCTGAGACATAAGTCCACTCTCAAATCATCCCCCAGTTTTTCCTGCAAGTCCCCAGGGCCTTCCATAGAGGGGCTCAGTAACACCTCTGTGGGTGAACATCCACTTGGTCTTAACCTGGATGTATGAAACCCAGGTCCCCTCGAGGAGACACCCCTCCTCTGCCTAGCAGCAGGTGCCCTTGTGAAAACCCAGCCCTCCTTGGTTACTCTGCTCCCCTGGGCTGGCTGGGCTGCCGTGGAGCATGGGAAATAGCTCTCCTGCCCTGTGCCTTATTGTGTCGCCTTAGCCTTGAAACGCCACTTGGCACATATCCCAAGTCTTACTGACCCTCCTTCACCTAAGGCTGTACTCCCTCTCTCTGCAGGTCTAGCCTCTGGGCCAGACAGACAAGGGTGTCAGGCATTGTCCTCCACGCCCCCATCTTCCTCTTAGTAACCTGGGGCCCAGGTGTAAGCCCTTCCTGGTTCTTCCAATGTAAAACAAACCATCAGGAGCAACCAGGCCCATCAATCCATGCATATTTATGATCTGGGTGGGGTAAGTAACTAGCTCCATCCATACAATCTCTGCTCAGACTGGTTGGGGACACCAGATACGCACACCTTTGTACATTCCCCTGCTGTGTGCTCTAAGTACCTCCAGTATAACACTTGTCGTGTTGGTGTGATCGTGTCATCATGGCTAGACTCCAAGATCTCCAAGAGTAGGTTCACACTCTGATTTTGCACTCAATAAATAACCATGATAATATCTGACATTTAATAAGTATCTGCTATGGATGAATCAATGCACATTAGGACTCATATATTACAAGCTCCACACTCCCCCTCATCCAAGTTCCTAAATAAATGTTTTTTGCATTAAAGGCTGAGAAGAGTGAGCAAGTAAGTTTCAACTCCTTTCCCTACTCTGTATATTAATTGCCAAACCTCCCACAAGACTAAGACTGTGCACCGAAGTCCAGAGAGCAACAAGGATAAGGGTGCAGTGGGTGGAACAGAGTGAGCAAGAAACATTCCTTTTCCTCCAACTGAGATGAACATACATTTTATCATTTCATAATTCTCCCTAAAAGAATTTGACCCATTATTTCCATTTCCTCTCCAAGGAATAGAAAGCATCATGACAAACGTGACTACAATACAGCAATTTGTAAAGTGGGTTATTTGGGCATGGGAATTTTAAGGCTAGTCATTTTTACCTTCTGCAGGATGGTAGAATGGATGGAATTTTGACCCATATTTGCTCAAAACATCTGCCAGACTCTCATCCTGACTATCTTGATTTGGTTTTCTATTTTGGTGATAGTGGTATTATTGCTACTGAGATGAAAATAACTTCCATGATCTTCTGGAACCATAAAATCTTATGGTTAGAAGTTCCAGGTCATTCATTCCAACTACCCCTCTGATGTCCAAATCCCTCAATCCAGTGATTCCCTAAGAACACTCTGCAGAGGACTGCCCCCAAATCACCAGGAACCTTATCATAAAATAGAGATTCCTGGTACCTCCTCCTGGGGATATTGATTCAGTATATCTGAGAAAGGGCTCAGGAAAATGAGTTTTAAAAAGCATCCCAGTTTGAGGTTCATTACAATAACCAATTGCCCAATTGGTAACCTCTCCTAGAAATTTCTCCAGGCTATGATTAAATGCCTTTGATGATACATGAAGCAGTCCAAAACTACTTTAGACAGTTCTGAAATTTTTCTTGAGCCAAAATTCTTGCCTTTTACCTTCCACCAGTTGGTATACTCTTTGGAAATAAACTGAACTAGTCCAGTATTTCTAGTTCCACAGACAACTTCTAAAATATTGATGATAAGTAGGAATGATTCCTCTAGGGACAGTCTCCTCTAAATTATAAATCACTAGTCTTGACAGTCCTTCCTACAATCATAGTCATTTTTGGTCTAATTCTTCTAGAGAGTAAACAGCTAAAAGGCCAGAACCATGTTTTATTAATCTTTCATCACAGTGCTCAGTTCTCAGATATGCTTGGTACACTCACTCATTCATTCAAATACTGTTCATAGACCACCTACTATGTACCAGTCTCCAAGGCCCTGAAAATACATCAGTGAATCAAACAAAGCTCTCTCGATCTCACAAAGCTAAACTTCCAGTTGGATGACAGACAAAAGGCAAATAAACAAATACGGATGGTCTCCAACTTACAAATTTTCGACTTTACGATGACGTAAAAGTCATATGCATTCAGCAGAAACTGTACTTCGAGTATCTACACAATCATTCTGTTTTTAACGTTCAGTGGAGTATTCAATAAATTACATGAGGTATTCAACACTTTATTACCAAGTAGGCTTTGTGTTAGATGATTTTGCCCAACTGTAGGTAGGCTCATGTGAGTGTTCTGAGCCTGTGTAAGGTAGGCTAGGGTGAGCTATGATGTTTACTAGGTTAGGTGTATTAAATCCATTTTTGACTTATATTTTCAACTTAAGGAGTGAATAGGGTGCATTCAATAAAAATATGTTAATTTGAGATCCAAATGAGCCTTTTTTTTTTTTGTCCAGACGAGCAAAATGTACCAGTTGAACATTTGTGAACAAGGTCATTATTCTTCGATCCTCAGAGAAGCTGCTGTTAGAGAGCATGGTCCACGTTCCCGCCAATAGAGGACAGCGGAGAGCAAGACCTATCACTGCGACGCCCAGCGCCTAAGTGAGCATCTTATCCTCAGCAACTACCAAGTGAGTGAATTACCCCATAACCCCAGCCAGTGAAACCTTCTTAATAGTGTCTTATTATTAATTATCACTGGGCCATAAGAATACTTCTATTTATGTTGAGAATTTTCTTTCCTTATTTGTGCAGAACCAGTGGTCTAGCATGATGGCAGGGCAGAGTTCAGTTTGGGCACAAAAACGTATTTTTTCCCCAGGACTGATCTATGACATTGAAGGAATGAGCTATCCACATAGAAAAAAGAATTCAGTTACTTTTTCCAGCCTAAAGAGAGTTTATTCATAATGTTTGCATGACTCTCCCGTCTCACCAAATTAACTGGCCATTTGATTCATGAGGTAGTCGATTGCTTTGACATAATGCAGGTCCTGACATAGCAGTAGTTGAGAGAAAAGCGCCTGGGAAAAAAGTAGTTTGTTGTTCAGGGGGAGGGAGGGAATCCTAGACTGTATTCTTTAACCACCCCCAATCTACAGCAGCGACCCGTTTGTTAAAATACTCTAAAATTCAGAGTAGATACCTAGTCCTATCTGATTCAATCAGCATTAACACAGCTTCAGCAAAACTCAGGAACCACAAAATCATGACTTGCACAAATGTGTCATGCCCCATGTGAACCCCATAATGTCTAGCACACCCAGGAAAAGCTCAAGACATTTTTACTGCCAGGGAGGTAGGGTCAGCATCTGATAAACATTCTCGTGACTGGCTTGCCCTTTTCCTGCAGTACACCAAATTGTGATAACAGTTCAGTGATTTGGCATCTACAACCCTCTCCCAGGGTCACTAATGCTACCTGTTGGCTACACCTGACTGCAGGTGATGCATAGAAAAAACACGCATCCAACATTGAAGCTCAATAATAATCTCAAGGATCACTAGCATTTATTGAGCACTTCCTATGTACTATGTGATGTTATCCCTTATTATACTATTTTGTTCCCCCTCTCTCCCCACCTCCTAATAATCATGTGGAATTTTAATAAGACAGAGGTTCATAAAGTTTCAGGAAGTGGTTGGGGGGTAGCAGAGCTTTCAGACCATGCATAGAAAATTGTAAAACTTAAGACTTTAATTCTTATTTGACAGAATCTTCAGAGCAGGAATTTGTGGAGATACATAGCTTCTGTAGGAAATGAAGGGCATTATAACCTGAAGAGAGTTTTTGGTTTTTTATGTTTTGGATTTTTTTTTTTGATGCTTTTATTTGTCTACATAGTTACACCCATTACTAAAATCATACTTTACAAAAGAAACCAGCAACCCATATTCTGGCAGGGTATTTTGTGTCATTTTTTCTTTTGCTTTCTAAACATAAAGCAACCGTTTATGATCTATATTTGTTCGCCAGGCTTTATATTTAGCAGACAGGGCAGGAAAATATCATCCAAGGCCACTAGACTACGTGTGTACTCCGTGAGTTGAGAGGCACATATTTATATAACAGAAAATTGAAACTGCATCAATGTTATACCATCTTATCTTCCCAGTCCTGCATCTGTATTCTGTTGCCTATACACACTTGAGAAGGCTATTTTGGGCATCGCAGTAGACAGAAGCTTTCTGGGAGGGAGCTTTCCAGTTCAACAGGAGGATGGAACAAAAGATGCTCAGGTCTCTGCGTCTGGCTCAGTGGCGCCCCATCTGGAGACTAAGAGAAGCGCTGGCTGACGTCCTGGCTTCCTTTAAAAGGATTCATGAGTAACTGGGGCAAGATCTATTCCCCAGGGTGCACACAAAGCCCTTTTCACTTTTGGGGCCAACAAACATTTCGATGTGCTCTCCTTCAAAGCCTTGCTAAAAGAAAGCAGCCTTTTCTTCTTACAGTGATAATATCAATCCCCACCCCCGCAGTTTGATGGAACTCTGCACTTGAACAAACATTGTCACACTCACTGTCATCTCTTGTGATTTAAATGAATGCCCCAGTAAAGCCAAAGTAAAATAATTCTTTTCTCAGAAACAACTGTGAATGAGCCAGTGGTTTATGTTCCCTGGGACATTGCGCTGCTGGTTACACCCTTGTAATTAACGTCACCTCCGTTATCAGCCTCTTGGGGCCCTCAGGCTTCTCCAGGGAGAAAGTGAACCTTACAGAAAACCAACCTTGAGGATTGAGGCCGGCTCGGTGACACTGGCATTGCCCTGACTCGTGTGCCTAGTGCATGAACATGTTTCTCTGGTTCACCCAGGTTTGGTCGAGTGTTCTTGGGGTCCTGCCCTCGACAGTAAGCCGCAGGACAGGAAGTAGAATTTGCCCTTGTTCCCGGAAAGAAAAGGAATGTAGCAGACACTGCTCCAGATGCTGGAATTATAGCAGGAAACAAGCAAAGCCCCCACGCTTATGTACTTACTTAACGCTCTAGCCAGAGACAGTGAACAGATGAGTGTGCATTGCTACTGGCTAGTGAACAGTGCTGTGGAGGGAAATAGGATGGAAGTCGGATAAGAAGAGCTGGGATGGGCCGGGTGCGGTGACTCAGGCCTGTAATCCTAGCACTCTGGGAGGCCGAGGTAGGAGGATCGCTCAAGGTCAGGAGTTCGAGACCAGCCTGAGCAAGAGTGAGACCCCGTCTCTACTAAAAAGAGAAAGAAATTATCTGGCCAACTAAAATATATATAAAAAAAATTAGCCAGACATGGTGGCGCATGCTTGTAGTCCCAGCTACTCGGGAGGCTGAGGCAAGAGGATTGCTTAAGCCCAGGAGTTTGAGGTTGCTGTGAGCTAGGCTGATGCCAGGGCACTCACTCTAGCCCAGGCAACAAAGCGAGACTCTGTCTCAAAAAAAAAAAAAAAAAGAAGAAGAGCTGGGATGGGGAGCTTTGAGATAGGGCAGTGGTTCTCAACCAGGGGAGATTTTGCGTGGTGTCTGATTCATAGACACCTTTTGGCTAAGGCTTTGCACAAAAGCAAAATACAGTATACCATACCAAAAGACTGCCTCGGATGTTGGTACCTGGGTTAGATTTCAGTTCTGCCACTTACTGGCGATTACTTAACTTCTTCAGTCTCCATTTGCCTATCATGAAAGAGGAGCTTGGTCTCCTTGGCAGGGTTGCGACAGGGATTAAGGGATGGGGATGCAACCATATGGCACAGTGTCCAGCACACAGGAGCGCTGATGCATGGTAGCCATGACAATGGTGATGGTGGGAATGATGGCCAGGACTATGAAAAGCAGGTACTAGTTGGACATATTCTGTGCTCTCAGCACCGTATCAGACACTTTTTTTTAAAAGGTGGGGGATGGGGGTCAGAAAAATGTGATCTTTGGCTATAAAAACTTAAAAATATCTGTTCCTTCTCCAAAACACTTGCAACACAGCTTTCTAGGCACAGAAGGGAGGGAAAAAAGCCACCTCGATCCTCCTTCCACCCAACTCAGTTTCGAGTAGCCTCAAAATTGTGGAGGTAGCAAAGATGTTGAGATCAAGTCCAACCCATGCGTTCTACAAATCAGGAAGTTGAGGCCCACAAAGCCAAAGTGATAGCACCCTTGGTCGATTCCATGGCACCCTTGGTCGATTGGGCACGGTAGTGAGAAAGGCCTAACGGTAGAGGCTCCTCTGGGTGCAGGGCTTCCAGATGGAGGAAGGACATGAGAGGACGGGCGTCCCATCAGCACACCCTCCCAGGAAGCTCCCTGCAGTACACTACTCAAACACTTCTCATTTATGCACTTGCTTCTTTCTTCATTCTTTTCTCCTCCCACTAAAATATAAGTTCTATGAGCACAAGCTCCTCATATCTGGTTCTCCTCTGGAGCCCTGGCCCCTAAAACTCTTCCTAGCACTGAGCAGGGCCCAGGAAATCTGGAAGGAGAACTCACCACCTGCACAGGTGCACCCTTGGTAGCTCAGATGTCGTGATGAAAACCCTGTTACTCCGTGCCTTGGAGCCGTGGTGCCTCCAACTCAGATAGAAATCCCCACTACAATTAAAGCACAAATGCTTCTCTAAAATTTTTTTTCTTCTATGTTTAGTTGACATATAACAATTGTATGATCAATGTTCAAGGTGATGGGTATGCTAATTACCCTGATTTGTTCATTACCTATTGTATACATGTATCAAAAACACAAAAACTTTCAAACACAGCAGCTACCTATTTTTATTATCACCTTTATCGGTAACAACAGTAGTATTGAAAAAGTGTGTGGAGATGAACAATAAACAAGAGTTTTCACACACAGTTTTGGACTCTCCCCCCTGTATTATCAAACTCCTTTTTAATCATGAACATTCTGTTTTTAGCCACTTTATTAGTTGGGCCTTTTGTCTCATTCCATTTCAAAAGGTTGGATTGAACCTGGTAGAATCAACACTGGAGGGAACAGAACTCGTTTAGAAGGGTCTTGGGACCAAGTATAACCAGAATGATGTAAGCGCAGGTGGCCTGAAGGTACAGCCAGGATAGAGCCAAGATTGTTATTCCAAGTTCACAGCCAAAGACTACTCAGTGCTCTGCGTCAAATCCAAACGAAGAAAGGATGCCAATCAGAGCGTGAGTGGCACTGTCGGTGACTGGGAGGGTCCGAACAAGCTGTTGAGACAGAGCACAGGAAAAAGGTTCAGCACGGGTTTGTAGATGTGGTAAAGCAACCTGTTTGGTGCCTCTACCCCATGAATCTGAGTGGGAGCTTAAAGGAGCTTACAGGGTGGGCACCAGCGGGTCCCTGCCCACTTCACAGGCTCTGGGTAAAAGGCACGTGGAAGAGAGAGGTTTGGACAGAGGATTAAGGGAGCATGCAGCCTTGTTCTCTGCAGCTTTGTCATCACCTGCTCTTAATCCTACAAAGAACTTTAATGTGGAGTGGAAAGCAGTGTAAATATTCAACAAGCAGTATGTCTTTGCCACTTTTAAATAATTATACCAAAGCAAAAGCCTTTTTTCTAGAAGAAATGGAAACTTTATATAAAACGGGCAACTGAGACGGTTCCCTAAATAATTCAGGAAAAAGCAAATAACCCGCAACTGAGAAGGAAGTGCTCACAAAGCCTGAGGTGCACCATCCGGTTTTGCACACTCATGCTCTCATCTGGCAAATACGGGTATCTCTCTAAGCACCTGCCTTCACTAGACAGTTCTATTGCTCTTCTCCACTCTGCTGTGCAGACACAATCCTTTCTCTCTGCAGCCAAGAGACCTGCTCATGGCAAGGTTCAGCTGCAAGGAGGTCTGCAGGGGCAATTGAGGCCTGCGGGAATTGTGTTCTCACTCGCTGTGCAGGGAGGTCTGCAGCCCCTTCTCCACGCAGCTCAGGGGGCAAGATGCAGTTAGTTCACCAGCCCTGGGGAAGACTCGCTACTCAGAATGGTTCCAAAGCATCTCTTCAGATGCTGAGTAATAAATGCTTCTACTGGTGGTGCCCTCACTGATCGGGAAAGATGACAAAATCAAGGCTCCCACCCTGGCATCAGAAGTTCTGCCCATGACCCCAGCTATACTCAAGTAAGAGGTTTTTACACAATCTGCTTAAAAGAGGACACATGACAAATCTCTCAAAGGCCAGTGGAAACAGGTACAATCTGTTTTAAAACCCCAGTAAAGAAAAAAAAAGTCCTCAGAGTAAGAGAACATACAAGATTAATGATCTCCCGGTACTACAGGGAGACGTCAACACCAGCTGGGCATAGATCTGTCAGAGGCAGTGAACGTGATGAGAAGAAGCTCCCGATAAGTTCATTCGGTGCAGAATTTGAAATATGATCTATGGACAGACACAGCAAGAGCAGGAGTATCATTCTTCGCAGAGTATAAATATCCCGGAATACACATGATCCAGCTACAGAATGCAATTTTTTTTTGGCTTCTCATTTTGTCCAGCCCCGGTACCACCCTATTACAGGACATATAATTTATAAGACATATTTTTGGTGGGAAAAGTATGATCGTTCAGTTTTTTAAAGTGATAATGGAGGAAGTGTGTTTGTAATATGCAGTTTCATTAAAAAAGAAACAACTCCAGAAGTCAACTTCTTATTTACAGGGACACCTGCTTATTCAAATATCATATAGGTATAAATATACCAAGCATATATTACATCATGTAATGCATAATACATTACATATATTAAAGCTGAAGCTGGTGAGGGATTCTGGTTTCAGTTCTGTTGATACGTTGGACGTCACAGAGCTCCGGCTTCCTCGCTGTATAAGGCAAAAATTTCTAAAATGACTGCATGATTCCCTGTAAGGAGAAAATAAATTCAAGCTATGTGAATGTCATCTCATTTCAATGATTTCAGACTCATGTAGCTGATTTTCTAATATTTTTACCATTAATGGATAGAATTAACTTTAGATTTAAATGCACAAATAATCTAAAAAAAACCAAAGGTAGCGTTTGAATCCATAAGTCATCTAAGATTAGACAGCGTTTAACTTCCCCAAACCTTTCACCAAAACTTCTCGCCTTCAATGCAATGCTCAGCCTTCGCTCTCCCCATCTCTAATCATCCTCTGGGGGAAGTGATCGCAGAGGGGTCATTGCCTAAAAAAGGAAAGTGAATGACAGCAAGAAGGCAAAGATTACCCACAAATTAGGGTGGCTCTGCCTGGCTGAGGGCCAGTCAAGGTCCTTGAATCTTTAAATATGAGAACTAGATAATCACTTAGAGATTTAGTGCAGACCTTCTAAATTCAGGGGTCCAGTTCACCCAAATAGTTAATGCATGGGAATCTAGTGCTGTTAATTCCTCTCCCAAGCTCTATTGAAAGACACTGGATTTAAAAACAAAAGCAAGGCCGGGCACGGTGGCTCACGCCTGTAATCCTAGCACTCTGGGAGGCCGAGGCGGGAGGATCGTTTGAGCTCAGGAGTTCGAGACCAGCCTGAGCAAGAGCGAGACCCCATCTCTATTAAAAAAATAGAAAGAAATTATCTGGACAACTAAAAATATATAGAAAAAATTAGCCGGGCATGGTGGCGTATGCCTGTAGTCCCAGCTACTCGGGAGGCTGAGGCAAAAGGATCGCTCAAGCCCAGGAGTTTGAGGTTGCTGTGAGCTAAGCTGACACCACGGCACTCACTCTAGCCTGGGCAACAGAGCAAGACTCTGTCTCAAAAAAAAAAAAAAAAAAAAGCAAAAGCAAACAACCCCAAACTGGGAAGACATAGCCCCCAAACCATGAGTCAGCTCTGGCCCCAGCTAAATTTCACCTAGCATAGAGAGCATAAATCCACATGTTTTTGAGGCTTTTTTTGGTAACAATAAGCAAAAATTCAATCTCAAATCTATGATTTTAGCCTCAAAATTTTTTAAAAACCACCAGAAGAGAGAATGACTTTATACTTAGAAATCAGGAGTACCACAGCACATTTAACAGTTCTAAAAACAGGTAGCTGGGTGTTTGGAACCTGAAATTTTAATCAGAAAATGAGAAAAAGAGAAACTTTCCAAAATACCTGTGGTTTCCAGATCTTGGGGAGAAAGCAAAACCTTTTGAAGAAATTTCAGATAATATTTTCTCATTTTAAAATATGAGTTATAGCTTTAGAGTATGTGTGTGTGTGTGTGTGTGTGTGTGTGTGTGTGTGTCTATACAGAGAGAGCCAGTGTGTGTGAGGCGGGGAGGAGGGCTCTTCTCTTGCCACCATTTCTCAATTCTTTTTCCTTCTCTGTGTCTCTGTCTAGGTCTGGCCACCCGCCACTCCCCTCCCCTATATCAAAAGATCCACTTCCACTTCTCTTAGATGGCTATAAACTAGGAAGAGTGAACTTTTACAATTTATTTGGGCATTTGAATAATTTTTTTTTAATCTTATATTTTCTGATTTTTTTTTTCTGCCTGCAGTTCCAGTGGCCTTTCATAGAAACTGGTTCCCTACCCTCTGCCGTTCTACCGTTATGCTGAGGCCACATCGTGGAAAAAACCCTTCAGTGGGGACAAAATTAACTTCCCTTCCTTAGAGAAGGGAAAAATAGTCAAGTATTACGTAACGTCAGCCTTTTGTTTACATGCACAATGGCTTTGATTTCTCACTTTCATTTCAAGTCATCCTAACACCACCTACACACGGGCCCTTGAGCTGGAAAAGAAAGATACACTGAGCTATCCCCTGGATGACAGTGATAAATACTTGAGCTATAACAAAAGTCACTCACCCCAAAAGAGAAGTGCTGAGATGGGGGGTGGCTTGATGGCATGCCTCATGAAGTGTCCTCCTCATACTTCCAATGTAGAAAGACAATCCTGTCCAAAAGCACAAAGATTTTTTGACTGTGGTCTAGTAACACATCTTCCTCCAAAGCATATGCTTGTCAGCTAATACATACTTCAAGAATTAGCTTTAGAAATGTGTGTGTGTGTACACATACACATTAAAATATGTGCATTCTATTCTGCAAGTACTGCCACGAAAGGCTGAGGAGTTAACCATAGAAGTTGTACTGATGTCCTGCCTGTCTCCTCATGACAACATGAGGCCCCAGCAGGAAAGTTCCAATATAGACAATCAGCAGAAGACAGGCCTTACTAATCCTAGGCAGAAACCTTGATCTGGTGTTGTATTAGTGTATTATATTAGTCAGGATAAATAACCCTACAGAAACAGCCCCCAAATCTCAGGAGCTTGATACAGCATAGGCCTATTCCTTACCCCAGTCACATCCAGAGCAGACTGGCAGCTGTCTTCATGTGGGCACATGACTCGGGAATCTAAGCTCCTTCCCTCTGTGTTGCCACCATCTTAAACATGTAGCCTTCCAAATTGTCACAGAAGGGGAATAGAGCATGGGCCACTGTACACGGGGTTTCATGCCAGGCCTGGAGGCAGCCTGCATCTCTTCTAGCCACGTTCCATTGGTCAGAACCCACTTGTGAGGTGCCAGCCTAATTACAGTGGAATTTGGGAAATGCAATCTCCCAGTGTGCCTGGAAGAGAAAACAGGATTGATAGTCAGCCAGTCTCTGCCATGGATGATGTTTTCTTCGGTCTATTAAATCATTAAACTTTGTGTGTGTTAAATAAGCAAATGTTAGAAAGGTAAAAGACAAAAGCTAAACGAGAACTTTGTTAGTCTGATACAATCAGACATCTGATTGAGCTCAATATCCCCAAATGGCAGATCAAATTAGAGTAAATCAGGGTGGAAATATCCAACATAGAGAGTGAAATTGTTACTTTTCATTCCAAAGTGCATGGAAGCCACAGCTTACGGGAACTGTTTTACCCAAGGAGCAGGCCAGGATATGGAGTCACCCTTGCAACACTGTGGTCGCCAGGCCTCCAGCTGAGTGTGTCCACTGGGCCCTGGCTGAAGAAGAAAGGACAGCTCAGTCTTGGGAATTATTCTACAAGTGTGCTATTCTCCAGGGAAATTAGGACCGGGGAGGGAGCTAGGGCTCTCCAGGATGTGGGGGTCCAGGACCATTCTGGTAAGGTGGGGACTCCAACAGGAAGCAGAACACACCATGTGCCCCTTCTGTGCCCCCAACCCCAGGGAATGCCACCAACATACACCAGCTCCCCAAGCCAGACTCCTCTTTCCCGTACCTTCTACCTGCTGCTGATCACCTGGCACTGTGTCCGAGGCATCCGCTGTCTTTACGCCACTGTCACTGCCTTAGTCTAGGCTCATCATCCCTCCTTGGACCTCCCACCTGGTCTCCCTGCCTCCAGGGAGACACCTATGCTTCATGCTGCAATCAGAGTACTCATTCTAAAACATAAAGCTGCTCATGCCAATCCTCTATTTAAAATCTTTAATAGTTCCCATTGCCTCAGGACAAAACTCAGAATCTTTGGTGTAACAGATAAGGCCCCACGTGATTGGTTTCTTCCTTGGCCTCACCTCTCTCCACCTGCCCTTCTCCCCAACACCCCACGTGCACGCTACACTCCAGCCAAACGTCACCACTCTTGTCCCTGAGATGGGCTCACACTCCTCCCTCTGCCTCAAACTTCAGCCCCCTGGTATTCTCCCCCAGCCCCAGGTGACTTCCCACTTGTCTCCAATGGGAAGCACCTAATGCTCCCCTGTGCAAATCAGGAAGGAATTATTCAAACATGGTGCCATTCATACTGAAGTGGGAATCTGATCAGACGTAGCGTCACAGCCAAGGTCATTGTCTGGCAAGGATTTGGGTCAAAGTACCGTTATCAAGAGGAATGTGAATTCCCTAGTGCAGACAGACTAGGGGGTTGGGACGGAGACACTCTCCCCAGCATGGCCCCCTAAGTCTTCTTGTGTGCACTTGAGGAGCACCCACAGCCAGCATCACTGGCGGAGAGGGACCTCACTGAAATGGAAGTGCCCACTGGCGCCCGGCCTCGTTCCTCTTTCCCTGGCTCCGATGCCATCTTGGCCCTCCCTCCCGAGACGTCCTCAGGAGCCAGAGCACACAGAGAGGCTGCTCACACTGACATGGCAGAGCTCGCAAGTCTCAAGAAAGCGTCAGGACTGGAGCTCAGTTATCCCGTGCGGGGCTTGGCATGTCCCGAAGGAGAGCACCTGGACACCAGGCGGCAAGGGCTACAGAGGCTGTAGAAGGACAACAGGGAGGATGGGGAAGTGAGAACACCCTGAATCAGTGAATCTTCCAGTGACGTCCCACGGAGGACAGTAAGAGACGGCAAGGCCATCCCCACTACAAAAGGCACCACAGCGTGGACAGAGGACATCCTAGGGGTGCCCTAAATCAAGTGTGTGACCTCAAGCCTAGGACTGCCTGCAGGCTATGCACGTGGGGTGAGAATGACCATGGAGAAGGTGCAGGGAGCATTTCTGGTGCTATGGGGGTGAAGCGTTCCCTCCCCCATTGGGAAAAGGAGGGGGGCTGCTAAAGCCAGGTGAGGGCGCTTTTAGAGAACAGCTTGAAGAATGTGACGTGGCCCCTGGAGTCTGGCGGACCCAGATGGAGACGGGTGCCTGACCCCTGCATGTCTGGCCCGGGGCACCCTCGGTGTGAGAACGAAGTGGGAGCAGCCTGCTTGCCCAGAGTTGGGAGGTGACAGAACTCCCACGGAGCAGAGAGGACCCTGTAGAAGATCCGGAGGCTTCAGCCTGCGGGGCATCATCTGCACCATTGCACCCGTGGCCCTGCAGTGGGCAGGGGACCCCAGGGGGCCTCCAGAGGACACTGTCACAGAACTCACCAGGATCAGAGCCAGCACCTGTACACACCTGCCCCTTTCCGAGACGGGCCAGGACGGCAGCCCCTACACCTTGTCTCTCCTCTTCCTCTCCCTGGACCCCATAGCCAGCCTGGGGAGTGGGAGATGGGTGCAGGGCAGGAGATCACCCTGTTATCACCCCACTGTGGGTTTCCATGACTAATTCAGGTCTACACTGTGGAGAATAAGAAGCTTTAAATTGGAGACATTAAAGCTTTGATATTATAATAGATTAAACCAGACTTTTTAACCCCCAAAATAAGACTGCCTGTTAAGAACTAAAACCGGCCAGGAGAGCTGTGAGATTGGCAAGTTGGGGAAGGAAAGGTGACGACAATGAAGCATCGCGTTCCTCCTGCTCACCCGGCACCAAGTCTAGCTCCTTGGGTGAACCGGTGACGTCAGCTGTGCCCCATCGACATTCCCAGTGGTGGAAGGAGACGGATAAGGGGGCTTTCTGAAGTCACGTGGGCTTCAGGTAAGCTGAAATTTTGGCCAGCAAACACAAAGCTGCTCCGTTACCTCCATCTAACCTTTCTTAAAATTTGGCCATTCGTGTTCCCGACTCTCTTGAACCACCAGGGCTGCTTAGGCAATATTTCCGATCCTGCTCGGAGAACATCCATCTGTTAACACGGACCCAGGAGGCGCCCTGCACCGGCTCAGGGCCCGAACGCCGCAGCCCGGCAGCCCGAGGCATTCTGCCCTGACATCTTGGGAATTCGTTCAACCTTCCCGGGGAGGGTTGTTGATTCTGGGCACAGACCCAAGAACTGGAAAATGTCAGGCTTTGCTCGGCAAGTCCCTTCTGTGACTGAGAGAAACGGATGCGTTTGGAGGGAATACAAATGGGGCAAGTGCCTAAAACAGCTGAATAAACCCACCAGCCTTCTCCAGCCCTGAGAGGGAGCAGAGAGAGAGAGAGAAGCAGGGGGAAGTTTCTTCCAGTGGTCTCTCCCGCACCTTAGGGGAGAGAATACATTTCTGTGCACGTGAATGCGTCAATATTTCTCCTACTTAGTTTTTTCTTCTGTTGGGGGCCAGAATTTTTTGTACATATGTGTGTGTGAGAGAGAGAGACATCATATTAGTTTCTTACGGTTGCTGTAACAAATTACCACAAACTTGGTGGCTTAAAACAACAGAAATTTATTCTCTCGCAGTTCTAGAGGCCAGAACTTCCAAATCAAGGTGTCAGCAGGTCCACACTTCTCCCCAAAGGCTCTAGGGATGGATGCTTCATCGTAGACGTACGAGTCCAGCCCCTTTATACTGAAAGTCTTGGGGGCCTCCACGCCGCTGCCTCTCTTGGAATGTCTTGCCTGGGTCAGTGGAGGCATTTGCATGAAGAGGAGGTCGCTGGGGTTCTCCCAAGGGCTTTCTACTGAGGACATACCTGTGTTTAGTGGTGCACAACAGAAGCGTTGGTGTTTGTAAGGAGTTGGAAAGCCCTTCTCTCTCTTGAAATAGAAAAATCCATGGCCTATAAGGAGGCCAATGCCTGTTTCTCCAGGACCAACTCCTTAAACAGGTTCCACTCTCTTGAGAATAATGAATTCAAAGTATGTTGTAAATGCTGAAGAGCTGTGCGAATGTAAGACTTCTTTATATCATCACCTTCATTATTCAGAGGAAATATGCTCTCGCCTGTGCTGAGCGATTCCTGGGACGCGTGCTAGTGACAATCGCAACAGCGAGTACCCGCTGCACACTGAACACGTACCACACACTGGACGTGGATGCACACTGTGCTAAACATTTTACTCCCATAGCCTTGTTAAGTCTCATCTTTTCTTATTTTTCAGATGGAAATAATAACACCTCCCTCTGCAGTTGTTCTGGAAATGACATGAGCAAAATAGCTTACCCAAGGTCATACAGCCAGTGACTGGTACACTGGGGAGCTCAAACCCAGATCTGATTCCAAAACTGGTGAACTTTACAGTGGATTTTTTCCTGTTAGTGTGATCTGATATAGCAAGGGACAGTTTCCGCCAAGGGGAGGCCTTTTGGCACTCTTTAGTGTTATCTTCTGCCCCTGCAGGCTCTTCACCTGTGCAGATTTATAAGAATATTTTAGAAAAATGAGGTGGATTCTCAGGAGGTTAGACTTGATGAGCTGTGGCCTGTTCCCAGCTGAGGAACTGGGCATTCTCTGACTTTATAATTCCAAGTTTCTAAGCCGTTGTTTTGTTGTGCTTCAAATAGGCCTTGTGGAAAATCGCAGGACGTGAGGCATCAGGCTGCTCTCCGGTGGGTATTTACGGAAACCCTGTTAGGAGAAGGACGCTTTCGCTGAGGTTCCTCCTGGTCCAGGAGAGGGAAACGTGAGCAACAGAAGAGTATATAGTCACGTGTGAGGAGGAGCGCAAACGATAGGTAAGAGGGTGCTCAGGGAAGTGCACAATCAGGAGCATGTCTTTGTTTAAGCCCCAGCTCTGACTCCAGGGCCTGCCACTGCCCTTTCCTTAAAGGAGGCTGGCCACCTTTCTGATGGCAGGAGGGTAGGCTGACGTCCTCTGTTTCTTTAGCCAAGAATCTGAACCAGCTGCTCTAGGGTGGCATGTCATGCACACAGAAGAGGGAAGGGTTGCTAAGTGAATTTGCTGACACACGAGTGTCCTAGACTCTTCCACCTGTCAAGGGTCACATGCCCTGAAACCATTGGTCTAAGCCCGGTACTCCTGGGATTCCCCAAGGAATATTGTCCTCATTTTGAGGGTCACCTCGACCGCCACCTGGCTTTTTGCTCAAGCTTGAACCTTGCACCACCTGTAAATTCTAAATATAGATTGTGAGGATGACTGAAGTTTTGATGAAGGCTTGGGGATAACAGGAGGTTTGGCTACTCTTGGAGTCCATGAGCCAAGCCTCCCTCCAGGTCTCCCCTGAATACCATTCTCTATGGTCATGACGAAGAGGCCAACTCAGCTCCCAAAGAGCCATGTCTCTCCAACTTTGAGTCAAGACAAGTATTTTCTGAGGCTTCCATAGAAGGAAAAAAAAAAAAGTTGTTTCTAGGAGAAAAATCACCTGAGATTTGTAATTCTACCCTCAGTGAAGACATTTTAATTATGCAAAATATTTAGATCCTTGTTGTCTTAAACCACTCTATTCCAGAAGATGGTCTGGGATTTATGAGATTCATAACCAAAAGGTTTATTAAAGTGTTATTCTCCAATTAATGATGCCTGTCCTCTTATCTCTAGAGAAACAGAAATAGGTGGCTTTAGAAAGAGCAGTTCCTTCCTATATTGATGTTTCTTAGGAAAAGAAAAAGTAAAAAGGACTTTAGGCTTTACTGGCACCATATGCAAAGAATGAATGGATGGAAAGAATAAGGTATGGAGTTGGGGGGGAAGGTTGGAAGGGAGGGAAAGAGAAAGCCTAATTAGTTGCTGGCTTTGCAAACCATTGGCTGTCAGTTTAGTGTTCAGGTCACACAACTTCTTAGAGCCACAGTTTCCTCATCTGCTTGGGGAAAGATAGAAAAACTTCATCCCAGAGAAGTGCAAATCATCTACGAGACCTTTGAGGTATCTGAATAATGTCAAAAATAAGGTACTTAACTGGAGACCATTCTTCTAAGTGAAGTATCACAAGAATGGAAAAACAAATACCACATGTACTTACCATTAAATTGGAACTAATCCACCAACACTTACGCGCACATGTGGAAATAACATTCATTGGAAATCAAGCAGGTCAGAGGGGGAGGAGGGGATGGGTATATTCACAACTAATGGGTACAATGCACACTATCTGGGAAATGAGCACACTTACGTCTTTAACTCAAATGGTACAAAAGCAATTTATGTAACCAAAATGTTTGTACCCCCTAATATTCTGAAATAAAAAAAAATAAAATAAAAAAATAAGGTACTTATCTAAAGACTCCTTAATTCCTCCAAGACATGGAATGCTCAATACACCAGGTGACTGGTTGTACCTAGTACAACAGCTTAGTCTCCACAGTTAACCATTTCTCATCCCAAGTAATAATTTTTGAAAAAGTAAGAACTAACGGTATGCAGTGATCCAATTGTGATTATTTTCTCTTAAAAATAATATTCCTTAAAATGATGTTACAAATTAGGAATCCAATTTGTAGCAAGATTTTAAAAAATCGAACTCCTACACTCAAAGTTAACACTTCCTTACGTTAAACTATCAAATGTGACTCAGCTCGATCTTGGCTCACTAGCTTACACGCTTCCTTTCTTATTATCCCAAATCTTTAGGTATTTCCTTAGTAGTACCATTACTTTGAGACTCCATAGAGAAAGTGTTTAAAAAAGAAAGGAAAAGGGAAGAGAAGGAAAGGGAAATGAAGGGAGGGAGGAGAAAAGAAAAGGAAAGAAAAAGAAAGAAAAGGAAAGAGAAAAGATAAAAGGAGAAGAGAAAAGAAAAAAGCCTCTTGATTTAGTAGGGTGCTATGTTCCTTCTGCTTTCAAGTTCTACCAATTAGCTCTAGCACATGGTTTTTCTTGGCAGCTTTCTGCTTCCCATCACAGATGGTATGGAAAAGTCTGGCTGCTGACTCTCTGGCTCCTTGTTCCCATTTCCTCTCCCCACTGCTAATTTAAGAAAGTCTACACGATACCAGGACAACTGTTGGCCCTGCCTCATTTCCCCTGCCTTTGTCTTCTCCAGCCACCCACAGCCACATCTACTGCTGGTCCCCTCCGGCGCCTGAGCCTGATCTGACAGCAATAGGAAATAAACCAGCATCCTCGGCCACACGAGCCAGAGTGGCATGGAATTAGCTACACCCCCCGGGTGGGGATCCCATGACCTACATACACTTCTGGGCTCCTGCAAGCTTCAGCTGCCCATGGGCATTCTCTCTGCTGCCAGCCATACCCCAGGTCTAGTCAACCGGGCAAGACCTGCAAGCCTGCAGAGCCTCGAGTTTGAGCGTGCCCTGCCCTTCCGGTTTGGATCTACTCCATGGACGTAGGCGACTACTTGGCCCTTCTTAGTCCCAGGGGTGCCAGTTCCTCACCCACTCAAGGTGGGGAAGTCCTGTTGTGTACAGTTCACAGCCATACCCTGGCTCTTCCCACCTCTCACCAGGGAGGGCCACTGATTTCTCAATGCCTGTCGGTGAGTAGGCAGGATTTAACTGGCCACATGTGGACCCACTATGACTACAGGCCCTGCCAGCATCTCAGCCTGGGCGTAACCCTAATCCACACGCTCACTTCCTGCACGTAGCTTCCAGAACGCACACGTGGGGAACGGGACAGAGCTCCTTCCTGCTGGCTGGTGAGATAGAACTCGCTGCTGCCAGGGTAGAACCAGGCACTCTGAGCTTGCTGGGTGCCATGATGAATAGCTGCCATCGGGCCAGGACTAGAACCTACTCGGGTCAAAGAGCCTTCATTAAATGCAGCTCTGACCCACCCCTCCACTACTTCATGATTCCTGATGCTTTCTTACTGCCTGCAAAATGACTTGACCCACAAAATCCTTCACAATCTGGGATCAACATGGTTTTTCAGCTTCATTTCCCAGCACACCCCTACGTGGGCCCTTTCTCTGACCACGCAGAGACTAGGGACCATTCCTTGGACACATCGGGCACTTCATCAGCTCTGGCCTTCGTCCCTCCCTGTGTCCTCCCAGAGCCCTGTTCCTGTGTCTTAGCACATTTCATCTTAGTTAGGTGTTTACCTGCCTGCCTGTCACGGGACTTTTGATGTCCCCAGAGACATGTTCTGCCTCTTATTTATCCTTATATTGCCAGCATCTAGCACGGTCGTTGGAACACTGTAAGCCTTCAGTGAATATGTATTGAACACGAGTGGGTCCAGAAAGTTGAGGACCCACATCAAAGATTAGGGCTCAGGGGTTTAACCATGGTCAGGGATGACCAAGGACACAAGAGCTCAGAAAGTCATAATGGAGCCCAGAATCACTCCCGCCTGCAGAAACCTCGGCAGGCTTTAGCGTGGAAAGAGTATTTGCACTGTGCCCTGGAGGACGAGGGGATTTCAACAGGTGGAGACAGGGAGCGGATTCCAGTGGAGAGAACTCACGTGAAAGCAGAGAAGTGGGAAGATACAAAGACCAGGTGAAGGTGGGGCGGGTGGGTGCTGGGAAGGAGCCGGGGTCGGGTTGCCACAGGCGGCAGTGCCAGGCTGGCAGCGCAGTGTACTCAGATGCAGCGGGGAGCCCCGGAGGCTGTCTATACCTGGCCAGGGTTAGGAGTGACGTAATGATTCAGGCCGGGCTGTCACTTCTGCCTCTGCCAGGGAAGTTGTTAGAGTGAGGTTGCTAGCATGCCAGCGGTGAGGGGTGAGCTCACCGACGGGAGGGTGAATCCAATGTCAGGGATGGGCTGGGGAAGCCAACTTCAGGATCATTCCTTGGCGAACCTCAGACGGGGCCATAGACCTGGCTGCTTACTGGTGTCATTTAGACACCATCTCAAAGAAGAAGTAGAGGAAAATGTTTCAAAAGCTGAAAGACCAAACCAACGGCTATGGTTTAGTCCTGGCAGCAAATGCAGCCAAAGCCAAAGGTGGGTGCAATGCTGTCATCAAGTGAGTCCCCAGTGTGGGTGGAAAGGCTGGGCCCAGGCGGCAGGGCAGGGGCACACACCTCAGCAGGGTTCCCAGGGCTGAGCTTGAGGCTCAGGGTGACCCCAGGGTCTGTCCCACCGTCCTGGGCTTCCAGCCTCTGCATAATTCTGGTTGGCATCTGCAAGAGGGGCAGGCCAGAGCTCCCTGCAGGCAGGGACTGGGGGGCTTGCTCTCTGGGCTCCCCCAACCCCATAAGCATGGCCCGCGGGAACGCGCCCACATCCCGGGGCACCGGTGGTCCAGTGTTGTCGCACAGGGCGGGAAGCGGGTTGAAGCGTGCTGGCACTGGGCATGAGGCTCTGTGCAGAGAACACTCACAGCCTGCCCCGCGTGTGCGACTCTAGGCAGTGACTCCATCCCTGTTTTATTCCACCTGGGTTTGAAGGCTTTGGCTGCAGCCAGTTTGATATGACTGAAGCAGAGCTTTGGGGAGAAGAAAGACGGCAGAGAACCAAATGGACCTGAATAGTTTTTCCATTAAGGTCTTTCAGTGAGGAAAAAAATCAACAAAATGATGTTCCATTTAAAAAAATAAAGAAAAAGAAAAAGAAAAACTTAGCAGGAGATTAAGAAAATGAATGAAAGGCTTATTAAGCAGGGAACTATTTTGTTTACTCCCTGCAGGCTGCATTCTACAATTATTACCTTTCTTCCTTTAACACAAAACCTGGTCAAGTGCTAGGATAAATTGTCTGCTGAGCCTCCTAAGGATTCACTGAGGCACAGCCTTCTCAGAAAACATCATGTGGCAGTTTCTCAGACCTCTGTTTCTTCCAGGGAAACTGCTGCAGGTGGCAGGTCATTCCAAGGGCTGCTTTATCTCTCCCTAAGATAAAGCATTTGGAACATTACAACCTCCCCCTACCTAAGGAAAAATAATGGAGACTGATCAAAAAAAAATAGCGATGACAACACTGGATCTTGACCTTTAAGAGTCTACCCTGTGGGCAGTAAGTTCACTTCAGCTCCGCCATTCTGTTCCTGGGAGCTCCCAGGGCTGTGAAAGGTGACAGAGCTGTGAGGAGAGTCCACCCTGGGGGCTAGAACAAAAAGGACAGACCCTCCCCAAGGTCTGCCATTATCTGACTTTTAATCCTCTCTACAGCCCTTTGGGTTCAGGTAAGAACAGAAGCCCAGAGAGGTTATGTAACTTGCCCAAGCTCACACAGCTAGTAGAATTTGAAGCCAGCCTGTCTGAGCCCAAAGCCTGGCACCCTGACCTTTTCCGAGCTCTGCCAATTGGTCACTCTGGGGTGGGGGACCAGCGAGAGGAACAAGTTGGGCAAAACAGCCAGAGCATGAGTACAGGGGGAAAAAGCAGAGACACAAACCACCCCCAATCGTCCCTCCAGTGACGATCTCACCTCACCCCCACTTCTCCCAGAGCTCCCAGGAAGAAGCCCACCTCCCATGGATCCATCTAGCCACAGATAACCTTTGATCAAAATGCTCTGAGTGTTACAAATATAAAGTAGAAACAGCAAGCCTCATGAGACGCAGCTAAGACAACCACTTTCATCTGTGTGGCTCTTCCTTCCCCTCCCTTTTGGACTGCGCTGGGGTGTACAGAGGAAAGCACAGTCTATTTCCTAACGCTGGTATTTTTCTTCGCCTTCTCTACTCGTCTCTGTTCAGCCACCTGGGAGGTTAAAGGGGTGGGGATTGTCAGGCACAAAATAAATATGGGGAATGTCATTTTCCAATGTTGGATCATTTTTGAAAACCAGTTGCAAAGTCCAGTGCACGGCTGTGCATGCCTTTGCTATGCTGCACCACACGCTCCGTGTATCCACCCAGACACCCACCAATCTTGTCTCCGCTTGGTGATCTACAGAGCTGCCCCACAAGGGAGAAACATCTTCTCCCACATGGCACACAATATGCACTGTCTATGGGGCACCCAATTTTGACACAAAGGATTTATGTAAGAAATCAGGCTTAAGTAACACAAGGTCTCACACTTAGCATTTTTGTTTTCATTGGTCGAAGGAATAATGAAACACGGTTCTTCCATTTGTGTGATTAAACCTTATCAAGGCTTCTTTTTAATACGTCTCCTGAGTCACTCATCTTCTGCATTATTATTATTACTTTCCAAAAGCTTTGGGGGAAGATTCCAGAGAAGCCAGATGTTCCATCGGCTGCCTCAGGTGTTGGTCCTATGGTGCCTGGCAGGCTTCGTGTGGCAGGACCGGTGGCAAGACAAACAGTGGCTTCTCCTTCCTGGGAGCAGTGGCGTGCCAGGATGGCTCAGTAGCAAAACTCACCTTGCCTCTGTATGCCATTAATCCCAAATGAGAACACACATACACTTATTCCATAAAGGCTCTGGGAAAGCTAGCTACAGACAACCTCTCCAGACGCACAGAATCAAGACTGCTCCTTTTCAATAGTCATTTCTGGTCTTGCGGCGACCTCAGCTGCCTCCTCTTGCCAGGGCTGCTGCAGTCCTGCGCGCTGCCTCTGCTTCTCTGCTGTGGAAACATACTAGGACGTAGCTGATGCTCTCTGCCTGCTATGAATCCAAAACATTAAAAGGGCACCCAAGTAAGGAAAATTTTGGACAGGAAGTAAGCAGCTGTCAGAAGCAATTTATATGAGACAAACACTCAAATACTGCTCTACTCCCAAGATCTCTGAAACCTTTCTATAAGTCTGCAACTGAATTGCTTGTGAAAGCCTTTGCAAAAATAAGTGCTGGCCAGGAACATCAGTCCACAGTAGGAAAAGATTCTTAAGGGACAAACAGTGGTCTACAGATAGAAAGAAATAATTCATGGCATTGTTTTTATTGGAACTTACCCTGCCCCCTCACCTTCCCTGTAAGTTGGTGAGGAAGTACATTTCCATATTCATTTGTGGCAGACATCTACTTTCTGTTTGCACTGCATGACTTCCTCTTGGGAAATGCCCCGCCCCACCCTCTGTCATTTCCCAGAGCTGTCGTTTCTGTGACCTTGGCTTCTATGCACAGCAATGAGCGTGGTCTGAGTGCTGTCGTCTAAGGGAGGCAGCTTCTGAGATGGCCCACAGAGATCCTGCCTCTTTGCGTTCACACCCTCGTGCAGCCTCTGCCTGCAACGAACCAGAGTCGTGACCAAGAACAGCAGAAATGACAGTATGTCACTTCCAACGGTAGGCTTTACAAGACCTCTGGGGGAAGCCAGCTGCCATTTGAAGAGGACACTCGGGCAGCCTATGAAGGGGACACAACAGCCAGTGAGAAACTGAGGCCCAAAAGCAGCCACGTGGGTGAGCCTGGAAGCAGATCCTCCAGCCCCCATTGAATCTCGAGGAAATGGCAGCCCCGGCCAACAGCTGGACTGTAGCCTCGTGACAGACCCTGAGCCAGTAGCACCCCACTAATCCGCTCCCAGGTTCCTGACCCATAGAAATTGTTTTAATAAATGTTTTAAGTAGCAGTTTTGGAGTAATTTGCTATGTAGCAACAGATAACTATATACTGTGCAGAATCCCTGACACACTGAACACTGTGATTGGCCCAGGGTTGGAACCGTAATCCAAATAGTGCTAATCAGCATTCTTTCCAAGAACTGATATGGATACTAACTAGGGACAGAGTCAGGCCATTTTCTCTGGGATCACAACTGTGGGCATGAAGTCAGCCTACAGCTGTGGCTCTCAGCCAGTGGCCATACTGCCTCCCTAAGGGGCATTTGGAAACATGGGGGACGGATTTAGTTGTCACAATGTATGGAGGTGCTATTGGCATTGGACACCTGGGAGTCAGCCGTGCTAAACATCCTGTGATGCGTGGAACAGTCCCACACAACAAAGAATTACTCACAGTGAGAAACCCTGGCCTAGGCCCTTCTGTGGCTTTATCGTCACTATTATTCCACACAGAGAGAGCTTTCATGAGAATGATACAAATCTAGATGACACCAGAACCAAGATATAATGAAACAGAGAAAGATCAAGTCCTAATGGTAGAGTTTGAATCCCTGGATTCAGCCATGAATGAAGCCAGAACTAGTACCCTTAGAACTCCTCAATTATAGAAGCCAATAAATTTTCTCTTATGCTTAAGACAAGTTAAATTGGTACAATGGACTGAATGTTTATTCCTCCTCAAATTCACATATTAAAATCCTAACCCCCAAGGCAATGGAGTTAGAAGGTGGGGCCTTTGGGAAGTGATTAGGTCATGAGGGCAGAACCCTCACAAATAGGATTAGTGCCCTGATAAAAGAGGCTCCAGAGAGTTCCTTTGCCCCTTCTACCACATGAGGGTATCAGGAAAAGAGGGCCATCCGTCTATGAACCAAGCATACTTTCACTAGACACCAAATCTGCCGGCACCTTGATCTTAGACTCCCCAACCTCCAGAACTGTGAGAAATAAATTTCTATTGTTTATTCTCCACCCAGTCTATATTGTTACATTACAGAAGCTCAAATGGACTAAGACAACTGGGTTATTGATGTCTGCCACCCAAAGAACCATGACTATTTCATCATTCAACTATCCATTCATTCAAATAACATTCACCGAGCTTTTGCTATGTATAATGCACTGGTTTAAATCCTGAGGATATATAGGTAAAGAAGGAACATTCCAGAATGACAAGGAGTTAACTGGCAATTACAACATAAGATACATACTCTTTGTCCCCCCACCCACCCACTTTAATGCTAAGGAAATACAAAAGAGGAACATCAATTCGGTCTAATGGTAGGAGACAGGAAGGTCTTGCTCAGATAAAAAAGCAAATTAATAACATATAAAGGACTGTCTAGAAACACCAGCAAAGAGAGTAGAGGAGCCTTGTTTGATAAACAACAAGTGACTCATTGCCTGGGCCAAAGCTTTTAATATATCCTAGTTCTGGCTATTGAGACTGAGATCACAGTGATTCAAGAATCACTTACAGGCCATTTGGGAAAACACAGAGTAATAAGACAAAGAGGCATTGATCCAATAAACTGTCCCTTATAAAGCACTTGGGTCATTTTCTTTCTCTACTTCTTTATGATCTCTATATTTCATCTTGAGAAATAAGTCTCTATTATGAAAGCAACTCTGCTTTTTAAAAGTGATAAAAGGAAGAAGATATTCTTTCCTAAGCAGACTCAGGTCAGAACAGGCAAAATCATTTTCCTTTGCTCCTGACATTTTTACATCTTCTTCACCGGGCACGCAGCGTTCCAGGAGGGAATGACATGCTATTAATTGGTAGCATTGCGATAACACTATTGCAAAGAACCAGAAGGGAAACAGGCGGTGCTGTGTGTCAGGAAGACACTGAATCTCTATCTAGTGAGCGCTCAGACTGGGTGTTGGGTATCCGTGGAGAAAGGAGTAGCCTCTGAATTTTTTTCCAGAGATCTCTAAACATTCCCCAACGGGCTCTCCCAACTTGGAAATTCCCAGGCCATTGATCAATCACGTCATAATATCAATGGGGGTTCTCTGGAGGGAAAGGCATTATTTCAGCCATCACAGGGAAATGGGGAGAAAGAGACACAGTCCTTGTTCTCAAGGAACTTACAATCTAATTGCGGAGGAAATCATGAAGGGACAAGAACTCGCTGTCACAGAGCTGGCTGAACTAGGAGAGAAGACTAGCTGGGAGGCAGCACACGGGTGCCTGCCTGGGCCTCGCGCCGGCCTGCAGAATGAGTAGCATTGATCAAGAAGAGGGAAGGAAGAACACTTTCCATTAAGGCCAGAATAAGCAGAGCCCGGAGGGAGCCCACGCAGCAGCCAGGCCGACAGGCCAGAGGGTGCAGCTGAGAAACAGAGTCCGAGAGGCAGCGTGAGCCACAGTGGGGGGCAGGGAAAGGCCAGCGCCCAACTAGCAATCTCTTGCCCATCACTCCAAATCCACCCTCTGCACCTGTTGTGTGATAAGGGAGCTTTAGGTGTCTCTCCTTTGCAGCAAACACAACGTTAAGCTCTGTCAGTGTAGCACCCTGGGTGTGTGCAGGAGGAAGGGGCTTCTCCTCCCGGCTCGGGCTTGCTGCTGTCTTCTCCCTCCTCCTGCTGCATGGTTCTCAGTGGCTTCCCCCAGCCATGCACCCAGAACGCACAGTACTCACGTTCATGACCCAGCCTGGTCCCTTGGCCACCTGTGGTGTCCACCTCACCTCGGCGGTCCTAACACAGACCCTGCATGCTCCAGTCCTTGCAGCTCCCTGCAAGAGGGCAGGCCTCCAACACCCCGCAGCCCTCAGTGCGCTCCCCCAGCAGCCCCGGCTTCCATCCCAGAGGGTTTTTCCTCCTGGCCTAGCAACCATGGACAACCCAGGGACAACCACAGACTACCCATCTATAAACCCTATTCTTTACAAAGGACCGCGTCTGTGGTATTCTGTTACAGCCGCACATAATAGACTAAGATGGTGGCGAAGAAAGTGGAGGGGAAAATGCAGGCCCTGGGTTGACTGTTTGTGGGACTGGATAGACCAAAGGAAGAATGGACAGTTCTACATCCATTCACGACAGTCTACACTTGAGCAACACAGGATTCTGGAAACAAACCAACCAAAGCAATAGTGATTTCCAGGAAAAGAAAAGAAGGCAAGAGGGAAAGAAAGATCAGCCTGTCCCATGTGTGCACTCATGTGCGAGTCACTGGCTTCTCTAGCCTCAGCTTCCGTACACACACGGCAGAGACACTAACACCTACTGCAGGGGATGGTCTTAGGGATTAAGGGGACACACTCAGGACCACGTCTGGAACTTGGAAATGCTCGTGATGTTGGAAAGTAGAGAGCCAGGGCTGGGAGTCCTGATGGGTGAGCTTGGGCCCGGGGTAGTGGGGTGCTGGGAGGTGTGCCTGCAAACACGCGGCCCCTTGTGCCCCGGAAAACCAGGGAGCAGCAAGACAGCCCAGGCAGCTGGCGCAGGGGTTACAGCAGAGCAGGTCTGCATCAGGCCGTTCAAAGTGTAGGAATGCGTTTTTTTCCATTGGATGTGACATACCATGAATATATTTTTGAAATGAATAATGTGCTGCCCTATGTAGGCACTCTGTGGTCACATCTAAAAGTCAGGAGAAAATGCATGTGTTACCTTTGTCAGAGATCTTCCCACCTCTAATTTTTTTTTAACCCATGATCTTAGAAAATCCCCTAAAGGTTAATTAAAAGCTTAACTTTCCAGCCTCTGGTGTATTGTGCTAAATATATTTGTTGGTGTGAATGTCAACAGCAACTGATATTTGTGAATAGCTTATGCAATACCTAAGAGTTGTGTAAAAGAAGATGGAAAAAAGGGGAAAAAAACCCTCCAATACTATTTGCCACAGCTGAATTGCCTCACCTTCAGTGCTTATTTAAATCACCTCATTCTACGTGAGAAGTACTTCATTAAAAGGCTACAGGTAAATAAATATTTTCAAACAATGCAAACTGCTAATTTAGTATAAACAAAGCACTCCAGTATCCACGTTTGTTTATCAGAATATGATCACACATTGGTTGGGTCAAGAGTAATTGACAAATATAATGTGATAAAAATGGTTATATCATGAAGCCTTTGATGAAACCTCTCTCTCCTCCCTCTCTCTCCTCCCTCTCTCTCTCACACACACACACACACACACACACACACACACACACACACAACCACCACCACCCCAGCTGGGAGGCACAGCAGACCCATTCAACACACTCTATTATATACATTTAAAAAAAAGAATCAAAGTATTGGTCAAGAGTTTCAATCTCTTGAGCCAGAATTCTGACCTTTAATCAGATTCTAAATCATGATGATGATGATGTTAATAATCATTTTTCAAAGGTTTAAAAACAAAACCAGGAATTTTCAGAAAGATGCACTCTTAAAATGATTTTCTCTTTGAGAGCTAGCCCAATTCAAATTTATTCTAAAACTAACACCCAATTTCCTTCACTGTCATTTATGCTAATTAGAGCCAATTCCCTTGGTTTATCAATAAATATTACCATTAAAAACCAATTTCATTGAACTCCTTCTCCAAAGTTCTGAAGTCTCTGCTTCTATGAATTATTTAACAATTGGGTAGTGTATTAAGGACCCACCTGGAAACAACAGAAGGAATGTGAGAGCCATTTAGCACGTGCTTACTTGGCTTCTACAGTGAGTAGATATGTAGGGAACTAGAACTCAGAGGTATTTTGGGGGAAATCAGAGCTTGGCTGTCTCTAGTAGGTAACTCTTCTAGCAGGCATAATCCATTGATCCCACCATCCCTGCCCACTCCCCACTTTGGGCCCTGCAGTCTGCTCTGTCAAACTCCATCTGCAATCACCATGTCCTGAGGCTGTGTCACCCTCCTTTCCTGGTCAGGCTTTGCCCCATGTACTCACCCTACCATACGGGCCCATGTGGCAAACCGCAGTAGGCTGAGTGCATGCCCAGTAAGCATGCTTGCTTGCAAGCTGGTGTGATGGTTAATTTTACGTGTCAACTTGACTAGGCTGAAGGATGCCCAGAGAGCTGGTAAAACATTCTTTCTGGGTATGTCTGTGAGGGTGTTTCCAGAAAAGATTAGCCATTGAATCAGTTGGCTGAGCAAAGAAGATCACCCTCCCCAGTGTGGGTGGATCATCCAACCCTTTGAGGGCCTGGACAGAGCAAAAAGGTGGAGGAAGGACAAACACGCTCTCTTTTTGAGCTGGGACATCCATCTTCTCCTGCTCTCAGACATTGGCATTGCTGGTTCTCGGGCCTGCAGACTGGATCTGGGATTTACACCGTCAGACTCCCCCACCCCTCCCATTTTTCAGCTCTTTGGACTTGGACCAGGACTTATATCATTGTCACCCCTGGTTCTCAGGCTTTTGGACTGGGACTGAATTATGCCATTGGCTTTTCTGGTTCTCCAGCTCACAGACAGAAGATCATGGACCTTCTTGACCTCCATAGTCACATGAGCCCATTTCCATAATAAATCTCACATATATCCTCTTTTTTAAATATATATATTATGTGTGTGTGTATATATATATATATCCTCTCTATATATGTCCTATTGGTTCTGTTTCTCTAGAGAAGCCTGACTAATACAGCTGGGTAGTTGGATAAACTAAACCCACACTGGCCATTCCCCTGTCCATGAGTGATTCCAAAGCCTTATAAAAACAGAAAGGAGAGAAACAGACATCCCATGGAAAACCAGAAGGGGAGCAAAACACAAGAAGAATCAACTATGAGTGGTGAGAAAGTCACAAATAATCACAACTGAGTCTTGTCTGTTAGTACTTACAATCCTAGAATCTCAGGATTGGATGGAAACTTAAAAACTATTGTATTAGGTAAGGCAAATGCTAGCTTCTGAAACCAATAAAGCCAGAAAGCTCAGTGACTTAACAAAATAAAAATTTAAAACTGCAAGGGACGTTAGGAAGGTTGGCCTAGTCGATGTCCAGGAAGAAGACAAAACTGTCTGGTGATCAAGCAGCCAAGCACTACCCAGTTCCCTAGTCCACCCTTTTGTACTTCCCCTCAACATCTATACAAGTAGGGCACACCTGCCCTTGAATACCTCCAGTGATGGGCCCCTCATCTCCAGCTGGAAACCATGTAGCATGCTTAGGGCCCAATCAAATGAGCAAGTGGAAAAATCTGAGAGTTGGGCAAGTCCTGCCGGTGCCTAAATGGCTCTTATCCTTTCAGAAAAGACACAAACCAACTAGGGTTTAATTCTGAACTACAAACCAACTAGGGTTTAATTCTGAACTGACTCCAGTATTGTTGGAAATGCAGGCTCTACAACCATAAAACAACTGAAAACTTTGAAAGCCAGCCCAACGAGCTTCTGGAAGGGTTGGAACAAAAGAGATCCAGCAGTGATAAAGACCTAGAACATTTGTTGAGTATCTAAGGCTAAGTGAATAGCAGCAGGTCATTGTTACAAACTGTTGCATAATCACTTCTCATCTACTCATTTGGTTTACAGGGAGGTGGAATGTTTTGTAATCTGTAAAACTCTATACACATGTAAGAAATTGCTGTTGCTCATTTGCACCAACCTGTGTGTATTCATTCAAATTGTACACACAATAGGTTTCTAGTGAATTCACTATTCCTTAAAGACAGTGAAGAAAAAAGTGCAATATACACACCCTCCTCATGTTTCCTATTTATTACCACCTCTGTAGATTTTTATTCTGTCCCTTCAGGTGTTGCACATGCTGTACAGAGTCCTAAGCACACACCTGAATGCTGATTCCTCATGCAGGTCACTGTGGGTAAGTGTGATTGTGCTGTGACACCTGGCCCCTTGTGGAGAGCAAGGTTGATCGCCAACATAGGATGTGATAATTCCTGATGCCATCGGCAGGTTGTTAGACGCTGTCAAACAGCAAAACCCTGTGAAAGGCAGGTGGAGAGATTCTCAACTATCGATAATTGATTGCGGGTGACAGGAACTAAAAATGGAACAGAGGGCTTTGAGGAAAGAGGGCAGAGAGTACTACTGGGCAGGACCCACTCTCAAAAGATGCTTTTTCTGTTCTACATTCAGGGTAGCCTCTAAACGTCACCCTGGAGAGCCCCATTTTCTAGAGGACATTCCCTAGACAGTCAACATTTGTCAGAGAACAGCAGCAATGCATGTATTTGAGTAGATTCATGTCCCTGCAGTCTCTGTGTATTTCCAGGGTGTGCACGAGCTTATCAGAGGCTGTGGAAATGCAGCTGTTGGCATCTGTGCATGGAGGCAGCAAACCCACATGAGCCCTGGGGGGAGCCAGCAGTGGGAGCCATCTGAGGGCTGTGGATTTTGAGGGAGTGGGAGGGGCTGTGTCTTCCAGAGCAGCCAGTAGGAGTGAAGATAGCTCTGACAGCAAATGCAGGAAAAGATCCGAGCCTGTCACACTCAAAATTAGCCCATGCTATCTCCTATATTACATAAATCCAGGTGCCACATTGTAGAAACACAATGGTTTTAACAGTAATGTCATCAAAGTAACTTACTTTTAATAACATAGACATGTTCATTTCCAGCATGCTACTAATAGATTTTTCTCTCCTTAGGAAAAAAAAAAATGATTCCAGCATTTATTTCTCTAGGTTGCAATGTGGTATATTGAATGGAACCAGAAGTGTCTTTAGCATGCTATTTGAGGCTGATAGCTACTCCAAAGATCTTGTTAATGCCAGTGTTTATAAAATTACCACTGAGTACAAAGGTATAAGGAGATGCATTTATCAAACCACAAGAATTTGTAAAATAGAAAAGCAGAAAAGTCTTTTATTCTGATGAGCTCAGAGCATTTTAAAGCACTCCCAGGTAGCCTAATAGCAGCTTTACGAGGTCGGGGAGGTAGAAATCAACATGTCCACTTTATAAACGGTGAAAGAGAAATGGACAAAAGACTTTCCTAAAGCCCTATGGCACGCTGCACAGAGAAATAGGGTGGCAGCTAGCCCAGGGCCCACCACAGATGAGTCGCTCACCAATGTTTCTAGTAATGATGAGAAATTTGTCAACACCCCTGGTTTTCTTTACCAATTCCCTAGACCTTATCTCAGAGAGATGCTTCGAAGTGCAGGAAAGGGCTTGCTATTAAGTAAAAAACGGGCATGGAGCAAACATCCATAGGAAAGGAACTTTTATGATTATTTTACAGATAGGGAAACTGAGGTAGAGAAGGCCAATGGCTTCCTCTGAACACAGAAGTAGCGAGTGGCAGAGCAAACAAGAGCTCAGACCTTCAGACCTTCTAACTCCTCTGCCTTGCGGTCCCCAGGTTGAGAGACTCAAAGCTTAACCCATCTTTTAGGTCCCCCTCCAACAGAAAACAGACAGGCAAGACTAATCACTATGTTGGTAAAGTCTGTGTAATGACTGATCAAATTCCACCAGGAGATAATCTCACTGACATTTTGATTTCTAAAATGTCAAAACATATAAAGGATCACAAAGTTAAAATTAGATCTCAGGTGGGTTGGAGAAAATTGTCAGTTTAAAAAAAGAAGAAAGAATTGAAAAGAAAAACCCACTTCATCTCGCTGACATAACAGCAGGAATCACAGTTGGCAATACCCTGTTTTCAATGACAAGATCAAGGCAGCCACCCTGAAAAGGCCCCCACTGGCTTTCTAGCCACCACCAAAGCACTCAGTGGTGAAAGTGCCAGAGACAGGCTCTGAAAAATGTTTATAGAGGACACAGAGAGAGGGAGAGTCCTTGAAATGAAACTTTTACACTGGGAAAATTCAAACGAGGGTGTAGGACAAGAATAAATCTGCTTACAGAAACTCATTCCCTCCACCCTAAGAGAGCCGTGAATTCTGAGAAGCATTGATTCCTTGGAAGAAAGAGAGCGAAGAGAAAGGGAAGAGAAGGAAGGGAGTTCATCCTAAACTATGAAGACTCACTACTGGGCCAGAGGTGCCTTCCTCAGGTACCTGCCACACCTGTTTTGATTACCAGGAGTGGCTCAGACAGAGAACATGAAGCACAAGAATCCCAAAGAACAAATCAGTAAATCTTTCTGTGTTAGAAGGAAACCAATGGGCTAGCAAAAAGAATTTCGGCAAACTGTTAACGAGGTGTGAGGCTCGTTGTCTGAAGAGTACAGCAGGCAGATCTGGGTGTGGAACTACTGCCGTCCAGTTGACAGCGGGACAAGTCCAACCGGTGAGCAAATGGCGTGAACGACCACAGCGGGGCAGGCACAGGAGGTGCCTCTCCCCAAACTACGTGCAGGGTCAGTGTTGACTTTCATTCCAGTCTCAAATTTTCAGGTCCGTTTGAAGACAGAAAAGGATATTTTCCTGTCTGAAAAAGAAAGTGGTATTATTGACTAAAATCCCAACTAACCAGAGAGCTTCAGGCATAAAAAGTCTCAGCACTAAGGTGCAAACGGCCTCCTCTGGGCTTTCATTCATCTACTGTGGTGTCAAAGTGGGACATACCTCTTATTTGGGACAAAGCAAATCCTGTGACTTTCTGTGTTAAAGGAACCTTGAAATTCCACAGACGAGTCCTCATTGGAGTGATTAAAGAGAAGAAACCAACTTTCTACTGTAGATGCTTCCCTCAAATTTAGGGCAGCGGATGTTTGTGGTCCTTATTTTTATGCTGCATAGAGAAGCATTCAGCAGAGCAAGGAGCATGGCCATGCACCCGCCATCATTCATGGGAAAACCTCAGTCGTTCTCTGAGCGCGGCCTTGAGAATCTGCCACTGGAGAGCTCTGACCTATCCACCTAGACCCATTCTTAAAAGTAGCCTGGGAGGCTGGGGGCGGTGGCTCACGCCTGTAATCCTAGCACTCTGGGAGGCCGAGGCAGGCGGATTGTTTGAGCTCAGGAGTTCGAGACCAGCCTGAGCAAGAGCAAGACCCCATCTCTACTAAAAATAGAGAGAAATTATATGGACAGCTAAAATATATATAGAAAAATTAGCCGGACATGGTGGTGCATGCCTGTAGTCCCAGCTACTCGGGAGGCTGAGGCAGGAGGATTGCTTGAGCCCAGGAGTTTGAGGTTGCTGTGAGCTAGGCTGACGCCATGGCACTCTAGCTTGGGCAACAGAGCGAGACTCTGTCTCACAAAAAAAAAAAAAAAAAAAAAAAGTAGCCTGGGGTCCTCTGTTTAGGTCATAAAATAAAAATCTTGATAAGAGAAATTTTCATGTTATTTGCGTTCGGAACAGCTTCCTGTGGAGTTAGTCACTGGGGCCAAAAACAGAAGGTTTTTCTGAGAAAAGTCATGGCAGCTGGGGAGAGTCTTTCTTAAAGCTGTCAATCAATGGCTCTTCCTCAGTCACACCTGGGAGGCCCACCTCTTTCTGTTGCTACGTGGATTCACAATGGGTTGAAGAAATGCATTGACTTTGCTTTCACACTGGAATTTGAAATAAAAAATGGATTCTAATCCGGGCCTCAGTTATCACATGGCTCTAGATGAATCAAGTAAGAGAACCCATCAGGTACCTGGCCTCACACCTCACACCTCCCTCCGCTCATGGTCCCCCAACTCACTGGTTTCCAGCAACAAAATTCACAAGTGTCTTTTATCAAGGTGATTCAGAGGACAGCAGCCTGTGCAACTGGCTTCCATTCCTAGCATCTGGCCTTCAACACCAACTCCCATTTTCACCTAAAACTGGGCTCCTGAACATAACTTCGTTATGACCTACAGCATATGATATGCATTGGAAATGTAATTGGATAAGAAAGTGAGAAAAATGGCTATTCTACGGTATTTCTCATACAAAAGTCCACAGCCCAAACCATATTTCTTCTGTAATTATTCAATCAATATTGAGTGAATGTCTTCCACTGGCGGAGAGCTAAGCCCAAAAAGTTGTATGATACACACCATTGCCTTCGAGGAGCAGGAACTTCTGTCCTTGTACCTTCACTAACAAAATAAAGGCAAAGGATAAAAGAAACATGAGATATTTGAAAGACATCTGGAAAATCCTGGCAAGTTATAAAGAAAAAAGTTAAAACCACCTGCATTCTATGATCTATTGCTAACCACTGTTAACCAGCCTTTTTCCATTCCCCCCAAGTTGAGATTATACTGAATATGAATATTAATTTATTTCTGGATTATTTTCCTTATAATATTAAAAGAAGAATATTCCCATTGTTACCAGAGCAACAACATGGACAAGATTTTTTTCCTAATAAGTTGTTTTGCTTTTGTCCTCCTTTGATGGGATCATTTGTCACATTTTAAAAGCTTTGTTTCCAAGTTTCATTATGTTCTGATTAAGGAGGGATCATAAAGCAATATTCTGGTGTAGCTGAGGTTTGAGTGAGTTTGTTTTAAATCTTGAGTATGAGACGGGTGTTAAGGGACCATCCACGTACACATTCAAGGTTCAAAGGGCAAAAAGCGCAGGTTGATGCGGAAGCATCCTCCCTTCAGGGTGGAAACAGCGCTAGCATTTCCAGATGGCAAGTGCACAAAGGGAGAGCAGAGGGATTATTGAGAAAGTCAAATGAACTGCTGATCTCAAGGCCAGATTCGACTTCTATTAAGTACAATCAAGGCACGGAATCTCCTGGGGGCGTAGGCAAGGCTGTAGGCGGTGGGTCCTCTGTGGAGTTAAAGAAACACAGGAAAGTAAACGGAATTCAGGGTAAGAAAAAAGATGTGTTCTCTTTAGGCCCAGACATGGGAAGACCAAGGTTAGAGGAGCAATAACTGAAAATGGTTAAGAAGAGTGTAAATTTTAATTACAATTTTATATCTCTTTGATTAATCAAATCGCAGAGTAGGAAGGTGTTATGGGTTAAATTGTGTTCCCTGAAAATTCCTATGTTGAAGTTCTAACCCCCAGCACCTCTGAATGTAGCCTGATTTGGAAATAGTGTTGTTGCAGATGTAACCCGTTAGGATGAGGCCACACTGGAGAAGGGCAGGTGTCCTTGTGAAAGTGGAAGTTTGGACACAGGCAGGTACCCCGGAAGAACGCCGTGTGAATACTGGAGTCACACTGCCACCAGCCAAGGAACTACCAGAAGCCAGGGGAGAAGCCTGGAACAGACCCTTCCCTGGGGCCTTCAGGGGAAGCATGTCCCAGCCAACACCTTGATTTCAGACCTCAAGCCTCCAGAAGGGAGAGAAAGTAAGATTCTGTTGTTTAGCCACCTAGTTTGGGGTGATTTGTTACAGCACCCCCAGGAAACTGACATAGAAGGGGTCACCGAAGCTCTTTCATCCAACTTCCCATTTAATGAGGATCTCCTTCCCAACACGGATAGACTCGCTGCAGCCGGCCTCAGCCACGCACTGCCAGGGTGCTCCTGGGGCAATGCCTGCCATTACTGAGTAGCTGCAATTATGACATTGCATGGGGTATCAAGCCTTTGTATTGTCATTATTTGCAAAACTGGCTAATGTTAAGCTTCGCCATTTTTATTTTCTCTAAGTTCTATTTTACATTCGATGAAACGGCACTGTGTAAAAAAGTGTGTGTGCATCTGCAGTTTAGCCCATAACCAAGACATCACCATCCGCCCAAAGGCAGTGACAGTACTAGGTACTTGGATGGCAGGAAGCAGCCTCTGAGTTCTGACCTTGCTCACAGGAACTAAAAATTGAAAGCGCACTTCGCCCTCTCCTCCGCGGCTTGCAGAGCCTTCTGCCCAGCAGTGCCCACCACGAACAAATCAATGCGAACAGGCTGGCCGACTGAGTCATAAAAGGCACAGCTTCCTCCCTTCCTGCAACAAAAGGGCAGGGAAGGAAATGGAGCTGTGAGTCATATAGCAACAGTGCTAATGGCAAAATCCCCGGGAGCCATCTAGGGGATGCCAGAGACATCTTCTTTGATAGTTCCGTTACATTCCTTTTTTCCTGCCAGCCAGCCGTATTTCAGAAGAGATTGACAGCCGGACTCCCACCATCTCCCCTTCAGTCCAATTCAATAAGCATTTGTTGTCTACATACTGACCACTTCCCCCAGGGAGGGACAACTGGAGTGATGAAGCTGATTAATTCTTATGAGACAGCAGCTAGGAAGGAGGTGCTTGGGGACTAAGTGACTCATGATCAGAGATCAATGCTTTAGAAAGCGGTAGCAAAGAGAACCTCACTTCCAGAACACCGGGCTCTGGTGCTGATGAGAAATGCTGTCCCCACTCTGTAGCGTGGCCTCACTCCAATATCCAGTGACGAGATCAAGCCACTTCAATGGAAGAAGCAGATTCTGTATTTTCACCCACCTGCGCTATTAAGCATGTTGCAAGCCCCTTTCTGCTGGGTGCGTCTAGACTTATCTCATACATTCACATTCTGTTAAACCCAACCACTGTTTACTAAGTGGTGTTGACTCTGGGCAAGCCCCATGCCAGGGGTTGTGGAAGCTACAAAAATAAGACCCAAGGTGCTGAAGGAGCTTGGAGAGAAGGCAGGACAATTACTCTCTCTGCGCTGGCTGGCAGTGTTGAGAGGCTGACATTTCTGCTGCTTTTTCATACGGGAATCACAGAGACCTCAGTTCATATTTTGGTCCTGGTATAGGCTCAGTAGACAAAAATCCTACGAGGGATTTCACCAAACTTGACAAACTGATTGAGAAATTCATAGGCAAAGCACAGGATTGGGACTAGCTGAGACAACTTTAAAGGGCACGACCAAGGTTAGAGGTCTTTCAGTGGAAAATATCAGATTAATAGCTGCATGGAGGCGCTGTAATTAAAACAGGGTGGTGTCATCGCAGAATTGAATGAGCAGAACAATGACACAAGAGAGAAAGCCACAAATAAACTCACACCAGCCTGAAAACGTGGTAACAGAGGTGGTGTTACAGATCAATAAGTCAAGTAGACACAATTCCAAAAATGCTGCTGACACAACTGATTATTCCAACTAAAAGAATTAATTTCTTACTTCAAAGTTATGAGTAGTCACTAGGGTTGTTCACCAGATACTTCAGTTACCTCCTCCTGGGCCCAGGATAGGGTTGCACCTCGGTCCCCTCTGAAGCCAGACATGGTCACATGACTTGCTTTTGCCACTGAAATTGATCAGAAGAAACGCATGTCACCTTCGAGCACCTGTGTGTGATTCGCCACACCCTCCATGCTGCAGGCCTCCCAGATGCCCCTGTCCAGGCAAGCCTCCATCAACCTGGGTCCCGGAGACAGTGTGATGAGCAGAGACCCCTGCACACCCACGGTGGACATGAAGTGTAGACAAGACATAAACTGGAGTGAAGCCTCTGAGATTTGGGGCTGTTTCCTCAGTATAACCTAACCTCTCCTATCCAACACAAAAATAAACCCCAATATAAACTAGAGGTTATTAAACACCTACATGTGGAAACTTATAAAATTTAAAAAGGGAGAGGGGACGGATCAATA
>CM052440.1:98285592-98322295 GCA_028533085.1 Varecia variegata | reverse complement strand
CAGAGATACAAGGATGGTTCAACATACACAAATCAATCAATGTGATATATCATATCAAAAGAACAAAGGACAAAAACCATATGATCATTTCAATAGATGCTGAAAAAGCCTTTGATAAAATTCAACATCCCTTTATGATAAAAACTCTCAAAACACTAGCTATAGAAGGAACTTGCCTCAACATGATATAAGCCATATATGATAGACCCATAGTTAATATCACACTGAATGGAGAAAAATGGAAAGACTTTCCTCTAAGATCTGGAACAAGACAAGGATGCCCACTTTCATCACTGTTATTCAACATAGTACTGGAAGTTCTAGCTAGAGCAATCAGACAAGAGAAAGAAATATAGGGCATCCTAACTGGAAAGAAAGAAGCCAAATTATCTTTGTTTGCAGACAATATGATCTTATATCTAAAGAAACCTAAAGACTTGACAAAAAAACTATTAATATTAGAAGTGATAAACAGTAAATTCAGTAAAGTTTCAGGATACAAAGTCAACATACAAAAATCATTAGCATTTCTATATGCTTACAGAAAACAATCTGAAAAAGAAACCAGGAAAGTAACTCCATTTACAATGGCCACAAATAAAATAAAATTCCTAGGAATAAACTTAACTAAAGAAGTGAAAGATCTCTATAATGAAAACAATTAATATAAAATACTGGTGAAAAAAATTGAAGAAGACACAAAAAAATGGAAAGATATTCCATGCTTATGGATTGGAAGAATCGATAGTTAAAAATGTCCACACTACCCAGAGCAATCTACAGATTCAGTGCAATCCCCATCAAAATACCAATTTCATTCTTCACAGAAATAGAAAAAATAATCCTAAAATTTGTATGGAACCACAAAAGACCCAGAATAGCCAAAGCCATCCAGAGCAAAAAGAACGAAGCTGAAGGAATCACACTGTCTGACTTCAAATTATACTACAGAGCTGTAGAAACCAAAACAACATGGTACTGGCATAAAAATAGACATATAGACCAATGGAACAGACTAGAGAACCCAGAAATAAATCCACACATCTATGGTGTACTTATCTTTGACAAAATTGCCAAGAACATACAGGGGGGAAAGAACAGTCTCTTCAATAAATGTTGCTGGAAAAACTGGCTATCCATATACAGAAGAATGAAACTAGACCCTTAGCTCTCGCCATATACAAAAATCAAATCAAAATGGATTAAAGACTTAAATCTAAGACCTGAAACTATGAAACTGCTAAAAGAAAACATTGGGGAAACACTTTAGGACATTAGTCTGAGCAAAGACCCCCAGAGCACAGGCAACCAAAGCAAAATTGGACAAATGGGATCACATCAAACTAAAAAGCTTTTACATAGCAAAGGAAACAATCAACAAAGTGAAAAGACAACCCATAGAATGGGAGAAAATATTTGCCAACTACCACTACCCATCTGACAAGGGATTAATAACTAGGATATACAAGGAGTTCCAATATCACAATAGGAAAAAAAATCAAATAATCCAATTAAAAATGGGCAAATGATCGGAATAGACATTTCTCAAAGGAAGACATACAAACGGCCAACAGGTTTATAAAAAAATGTTCAACATCATTACTCATCAGAAAAATGCAAATGAAAACTACAGTGAGATATCATCTCACCCCAGTTAAAATGGCTTTTATTAGTAAGGCAGGTAATAAAGAATGCTGGCAAGGATGTGGAGAAAGGGGAACCCTCATGCACTGTTGGTGGGAATGTAAATTAGTGCAACCACTATGGAGAACAGTGTGGAGGTTCCTCAAAAAACTAAAAATAGAACTACCGTATGACCTAGCAATCCCACTGCTGGGTACATAGCCAAAGGAGGGGAATTCAGTATATCAAAACGGTATCTGTATTCCTATGTTTATTGCAGCACTATTCCCAATAGCCAAGATATGGAATCAACCTAAGTTTCCAATAACAAGTGAATGGATAAAGAAATTGTGGTACATAGACACAATAGAATATTATATAGCCACAAAAATGAATGAAATCCTGCCTTTTGCAACAACATGGATGGAACTGGAAAACATTATGTTAAGTGAAATAAGCCAAGCACAGAAAGACAAATCTCTCATGTTCTCACTCATATGTGAGAGCTAAATATTAAAACAATTGATCTCATGGAGACAGAGAGTAGAATGACAGTTACAAGAGGTTGGGAAGAGTAGCAGGGAATGGGGGATAGAGTGGGGATGGTTAATGGGTGCAACAGTATAGTTAGATATTAAATAGAATGAATAATATTTGATAGCACAACAAAGTGATTATAATCAACAATAAGTTAGGATATACTTTAAAATAACTAAAAGAGTAGAACTGAAATGTTCCTAACACAAAGAAATGTTAAATACCTGAGGTGATGGATACCCCAATTACCCTGATTTGATTAGGGTACCACATTGTATGCCTGTATCTAAACATCACTGGAGTTAAGTGATATCTCATTGTGGTTTTGATTTGCATTTCCATTTGCATCATCTGCATGATGATAGTGAGAATGGCTTTTATCAAAAAGTCCCGAAAAAACAAATGTTGGCATGGATGCAGAGAAATAGGAACATTCATACACTGCTGGTGGGACTGCAAACTAGTACAACCTCTATGGAAAGTAATATGGAGATACCTCAAAGAGCTAAAAGTAGAACTACCATTTGATCCAGCAATCCCACTACTCAGGATTTACCCAAAGGAAAAAAAGACATTCTATAAAAAAGACATCTGCACTTGAATGTTTATAGCAGCACAGTTCACAATTGCAAAGATGTGGAATCAACCCAAGTGCCCATCAATTCATGAGTGGATTAATAAAATGTGGTATATGTATACCATAGAGTTCTACTCAGCCACAAAAAATAATGGTGATATAGCACCTCTTGTATTATCCTGGATAGAGCTGGAGCCCATTCTACTAGGTGAAGTATCACAAGAATGGAAAAACCAGCACCACACGTACTCACCATCAAATTGATTTTAACTGATCAACACTTAAGTGCACATATAGTAATAACATTCATTGGGCCGGGCAGGTGAGAGGGGGAGGAAGGGATGGGTATATTCACACCTAGTGAGTGTTTTGCACACTGTCTGGGGGATGGACACTCTTGTAGCTCTGACTCGGGTGGGGCAAAAGCAATATATATA
The DNA here is from genome assembly GCA_028533085.1 of Varecia variegata. Taxonomy (NCBI): domain Eukaryota; kingdom Metazoa; phylum Chordata; class Mammalia; order Primates; family Lemuridae; genus Varecia; species Varecia variegata. Next base: position 98,319,121 of record CM052440.1, on the reverse strand, counting down.
ACCTAAACATTTGTACCCTTGTAATATGCTGAAATAAAAAAAAATCACATGTACCCTATAAAGATATACAACTATTATGTACCTGTAATTAAAAATAAAATAATAAAATAAAATAAAATTTTAAAGAAGGATACAGGCAAATATCTTTATAATCTCAGAGTACAGAAGGATTTCTTTTAAAATTTTTAAAAATATAAACCATAAAAGGAAAAGATCAATGTATTTGACTGCATCAAATTTAAAGTCTTCTATTCACCAATAAACAGCACAAAATGAAAAGACAAGCCACAAGCTGGAAACAATATTTGCAGTGTGTGTAACAGACAAAAGATTAGTGTAGCGCATACACAATAATACCCTAAAGATCAATTAGGAGAAGACAAGCCAAAAGAAAAATGAGCAAAATACATGAAAAGATAATAAACATACAGAAAAACTGCCTAAATCACTTAATAATTGAGGAAATGCAAATTAAAGCAATTTAAACCATTTCACACCCATCAGTTTGGTAAAAATTGAAAATTTGATAATACCGAGGATTGTCAAGGACATAAACAGAAACATTGGTGGATGTGAAAAATTAGTAAAACCACACTGAAGAGCAGTTTGGCCAAATCAAGTGAAGTTGAGGACGCGTATACATTTCAACCCGATAATAATTCTTCTTTTCAATGTATTTCTTAAAGAAACTCCTAAACACTTCCACAAGGACATAAATAATCAGGAGCATTCTTCTTGTGTTTAATGGCAAACAATTAGAAACATTCAAATACCCATCAACCAGCAGGGTAGAAAATTTGTGCTGCGTGCAATGGAAGACTACACAGCCACCCGTGTCAACATGGATACAGTTCAAAAACACAATAGGAAACAACAAAAACAACCACGTTGCAGAAAGTTGTGTGATGTATGCACCATTTATACAAAGTTAGACATCATCTATACTTTAATAGATACACATATATTCAGTAAGAGAACGAAAGCATGCAGCAGAATGGTAAACAGTTGGAGAGAGAGGATAATGGGTCAGGAAGAAGTGCAAAGTTAATTATTAAGAAAAAAAAGAAACTAATAGAGCACAACTTTAGATTGAGATTGGATACAGCTGGGAGGTGGGTTCATAGGTACTCATTATGCTGTTCTCTGTACTTTTCCATCAATAAACAACGCTTTGTTTTTCATTTATGACTTCCCAAGGCCCCCTAATGAGCAAATGGCAAGATGAACCCCAGATATTCTGATTAAATTGGTCTAGGGTGCGGCGTGGGCAGGAAGCATGTTTAAAGCTTACAACTGATTCCACCACGCCTCCAAGGTGGAGAACCACTGCTTTAGAAGAAATGGGGAAAGAGCTCAGGTTTTAGAGTCCGGCAGCTGTGAGGAAGCATCTCAGGTCTGCCACTGCTTTGTAACCTTGGCCAACTGCACCATCAATTTTCCTGTCAGTACACTGGGATAATGACACTCATTTTGTTGGCTTGCTAAAAGAATTACAAAACATTGATGTGTATGAATTACTCAGTATGGTATCTGATTTATATAGCAGTAATAAGTGATTTTTCTCGTTAAGATTAATGAACAAAATTCTGATGTGTTTTCTAGAAGTAAAAATTAGTTTCCTGCATGATCTTACAAGAAATGAGCACCGAGCAGATTGCTCAGATCCTGGGAGTAGGCTGAACGTCGTCAACACCGTCTCCCACCTGATGCCCCAGTCTTCCTCCTCTCTTCTTCTCCAATCCGATGACTGTGCTCTGAACCAGCTTAGAATCTTGCTGCTTTCTCGGCCCATTTTATCTCAATGTGTGCTTGGAATTTTGAAAAACCACAATTGCATATTTACACCCAAAACATAGCTCTTCAACCAACAACTTGGTCTGCTGGATTCTCAATATTTCTTTTTAACTGGTATCATTATCTCAACGTGTCAAATAACACCATCAAAGTGATAAATGGAAAACGCCTTCTTTTTCTTTTTTAGTTTTTTTACAATAGAGTGTCATATTTTACAGAAGATGCCATGTTACAAAGCCATAGTCTTTTAAATTTCCTTGCTCACGAATTAGACTTCTCTTGACCTCAGAAGATCAGGCTCTGTTTTCAAGGTCTACTGTCAACTCATTCTGCATATCATGTATTACAAAAATAATTGTATATATATATTTATCATTTTTAAAACTACTTACTAATTTCTCAAATCATCCTTTTATGTGTATGAGAAGAGGGGTGAAAAGTCTAGATATTCAAGAGATAGAGGACTATAAGCATATAGCCTATTGGGTGATTGTGTGACCAGACCACATGCTGCACCCCAAGCAAACGTTCAGTGTGTGTCCACCATGTACTAGATGTGAGAGAGACAGCGATGCAGAAGACATAGCCTCTATGCACAAGACACTTGGACTAGATCTCTGAAGAAAAGATACATGCTTGAAAAGAAAACTCATAATACAAGACAATAACTGATTTAAGGCTAACGTCATGTAGAGACAATACTTGTGACAGTTCTGTGGAGAGACGGTGGCAGCTGGTATGGAGAGGAGACAGGCGGGGCAGGTGGGACAGTACTTGATCTGGGCATTAAAGGATGGATGGTCTGGTAGACCCTGAGGTTTGCCTCCAAAGTTATTCCTCCATGCTTCATTGCTTCCAGATCCCTGCTTTTGTTTGGACAGCAATGTGCCCACTTTCAGGAAATAAATCATGTGTATAGCAATCCTAGCTCTCTTTGCAATTGATGGATCTGTCGATGGGTTTAGGGTCCACTTTGTCCACTCAAATTCTGGAAAATATTTTCTTGCCTTTTGTCCCCACACTCGTTCTTTCAGTTTGGATTCCTGTCCTGTGAAGATATGGTTCTTAAAGCTGAATCATCTTTCTAGTGAACATAATGGGAGATATCACCAAAACAATAAAGATAGGAGAATACAAGGGTGAGCAAGTCTGGGTCTTTGGTGACATGGGAGAGCCATTTTGTCAACCTTGAGACTGCCCACCTCCCAATTTTCTGTTATGTGAAATAACTATGTGTTTATTATTTAAATTACTTTAGTTGACTATTCCACTACTGATACAGGTGAGTCAGGCATTCCGAGGACAACAGCAAGAGCTATTAACACCTACAGGGGACAAAAAACAGACAATTTTGACTGGGCTGGAACAGAGAGCTTGATAAAGGGAATATACATTGATCTAGTGGAAAAAAGAAGGGGATGGATTCAGAACCAGACATACCTGGGTTCCAATCCTGGCTTAGTCATATACTATCTATATGACCACGGGCAAGTTATCCACTTGTCTGTACCTAGTGTTCACATCTGTAAAATGGAGATACTTATATCTACCTTGCAGTGTTGTTGTTATACACTTGTAAATAGTAGGTGCTCAATAAATGATAGCTTTTTTTTTTTTTTTTTTTTGGACACAGAGTCTTGCTCTGTCATCCAGGCTAGAGTATAGTGGTGTCATCATAGCTCACTGTGACCTCAAACTCCTAGGCTCAAGCAATCCTCCTTCCTCAGCCTCCTGAGGCTGAGGACTACAGGCACACACCACCATGCCCAGCTAATTTTTTTCCCATTTTTTGTAGAGATGGGGTCTAGCATCATTATTATTTGAAGAAAAAGCAGAGAAGTTAGGTTGAAGCCAACATGTGGAGGCCTTTGACTACCAGCCCAAAGAGTTCAAACTCAATTTTATTGATAACAGGAAATTCTTGAAGGTTTGCATTTTGCAGATTTTAATGTTACATATATTTATTGTTTTAATAATTAATGTTAGCCAGATTAACACATATTCTCTCACTAAAGGCCTCTTTACTCCAGTTCATATTATGTAATACAAAATGTCCAGCTTTCAACAAAACTACCAAAATTCACATAAAGAGACATAGATAATCTGAATAACCCTATATCTACTAAAGAAATTGAGTCAATAATAAATAACCTTCCAAAAAAGAAAACACCAGTTTCAGATGGTTTCTTGTTAATTCTACCAGACATTTAAAGAAGAAATTATGCCAATTATCTGCAATCCTTTTCAGATAATAGAAGCAGAGGGAACACTTCCTAAGCCATTTTATGAGGTCAGCATTACTCTAATATCAAAAACCAGATAAAGATATTACAAGAAACAAAAACTACAGACCAATAATATCTCTCATGAACACAGATAGGAAAACCCTCAACAGAATATTAGCAGATCAAATCTAACAATGTATAAAAATTATTATATACCACAATCAAGTGGGATTTACTCCAGGTATATAAAACTGGTTCAACATTTGAAAATCAATCAATGTAACTCACCATATCAACAGGCTAAAGAAGAAAAATCATATGATCATACCAATTGATTCAGAAAGAGCATTTGACAAAATTCAACACCAATTCAGGATAAAAACTCTCAGCAAACAAGGAAAGAGGGAAATTATCTTAGAGCATCTACAAAGCCTTACCTAATGTCGAAAGACTAAAAGCTTTCTCCTAGAAATGGACGTATGAAAATATAGTCAAACCAATCTTTAACAAAGGAGCAAAGGTAATTCAATGGAGAAAGGATAGTCTTTTCTACAAATGGTACAGGAACGATTAGATGTCCATATACCAAAAAAAAAAAAAAGAACCTATATATAGACTCTAAACTATTCACAAAAATCATAAACTTAACTGTAAAACACAAAACTATAAAACCTCTAGAAGAAAACAAAGCAGAAACTTTAGGTGATATTAGGATTGGTGATGAATTTTTTGATACAACACCAAAACTACAATCTATGAAAGAAAAAAATTGATAAATTGGATTTTATTAAAAATTGATGTTAGGCTTTAAAAACTTCTCTGAAAAAGACACTGTTAATAAAATGACAAACTACAATCTGGGAGAAGATATTTGTAAAACACATGTCTGATACAGTTTGTATCAAAATATATGAGGAACTCTTAAAACTCAAAAAGAAAACGCACAACCTAATTTTAAAATGAGCAGAAGATCTGAACAGACAACTCACCAAAGGAGACATAAATGCAAATAAACATATGAAAAGATGCATAACATCACTGTCATTAGAGAATTGCAGATTTAAACGAGATACTGAACACCTATTAGAATGGCCAAAATCCACAGAGTTAACAATGCGAATTGCTGGTGAGGATGCAGAGAAATGGAAACATTTATTCATTGCTAGTGGGAATGCAAAATGGCACAGCCACTTTAGAAGAGAGTTTGGCAATTTCTTATGAAGCTAAACATAGTCTTAGCATATGATCCGGCAATTGTGCTCCTAGATATTTACCCAATCAATTTGAAAACTATGCCCACACAAAAACTTGCATGTTGTCTTTATGACAACTTTATTCATAATCACCAACAATTACAGGCAACCAAGATGTCCTTCAATAGTCAAATGGATAAACAAATTGTGATATATCCACATAATGGTATATTATTCAACAAGAAAAACAAATGAGCTACCAAGCCAGGCAAAGCCATGCATGCATATTACTGAATGAAAGGCTACTATATACTGTATGATTGTAATTATATGACGATCTGGAAAAGCCAAAACAATAGAGATGGTAAAAAGTCAGTGGTTGCCATGAGTTTAGGGGTGAGGGAAGTTGAACAGGTGAAGCAAAGGGGGCTTTTTGGGTAGTAAAACTATTCTGTGTGATCTGGTAACGAGGATACATGATATTAGGCCTCTGTCAAAATTCATAGAACTTTACAGCAGAGTGAACTTTAATGTATGAAAATTTAAACAATCATGTAGGGCATTGTGGGATTCCATGATAATATGCAGAATGTGACAAAATAATCTAATTGTATTATAAATTTTCAAAACAACCTTACTGAAGAAGGTGGGGAGGAAAGGTGCTGACATAAGTGACTTAGAAAATGAATGGCATCTGTAAGACCAAAGGCAAAAGGAACTGTACAAAAGCAGTGTACTCTGATTGATAAAGCGGTATCCCACAGGGATGTGGGTTAACAATTCTAACACCACTATACATGTATATTGGAATTGAACAACTAAGCAATTGGATGGTGGATGGTGGCAGCCAGGGTTCTCACTGTTAGAGTGGGATTTTCCAGATAAGCAAAGGGAGGAGGCTACAATGACCCAGGTGGTAAGGCATTAGAGCTGTACACAATAGTATAAACTCATGTTTAACTTAATATAATAAATAGATGGTTGCCTATAGAAATATTTATAGACTTGTGGCTATGCAAGCGTTAGCATACATATATTTCTTTGCTCTGTCAACTGAATGGGCCTAGAAACACCCCCACCCAAGTAGCAGCAGCACACCTAACACCTGCAGCTTGGTTTCTGATACTAGTCACTACTAAAAAGGAGCCAGGCTCTCTGGAGAAATGGCTTATTTTAGGGCTGAGACAGGAAATACACAAGATGAGCCTAGAACTTCTTGTAGTGCCTGGAAGTAAGAAAGTGCTCAAAAACACAAAACAAAAATCCACCCCAGTTGGGGTGTGTCAAAAGGAAATGCAAGCCAACTTAAAGAATTCTCAATGGCCAAAGCTGGAACAACTTGAGCATCAAAATAAAACAGTATTGGATTACATCCCAATGTATAAAATGTATATCCATGAGTTCATACTGAAATAATTAAAGATTGAACAAATAAATACATGAGCCAAGCGTGGTGGCTCATGAGTATAATCCCAGCACTTTGGGAAGCTAAGGCGGGAGGATTGCTCAAGGCCAGGAGTTTGAGACCAGCCTAGACAACACAGCGAGACCCTGTCTCTACAAAAAATAGAAAAATTAGCTTGGCATGGTGGTGCACACCTGTAGTCCTAGCTGCTCGGGAGGCTGAGGTAGGAGGATCGCTTGAGCCCACGAGTTATGCTGCAGTGAGTTATGATCATACGACTGCACTCCAGCCTGGGTGACAGAGTGAGATCCTATCTCAATCAATCAATCATTGAAGAGATAAATCTTCCATACAGAAATATTACAAATAATTGATGTAGACACTCCACCCTCATGGAAGTCGAGCATGAGTCCCCACTCCTTAGGTATGGGCTGTTCTGTGACTTCCTTCCAAAGAGTGCAGTATGGAAAGGGGGAAGGAGTAACTCTGGAGAGGAGAGAGCTAACAAACTCTACATCAGCCAAGTGGTGGAGGCCAACATCAACCAAAGTCATGTTGACAGTATGTGCCATGTTATGCAATGAAAATGTCACTTCACCTCTGTAGTCTGGCTCCCAAAACCCATAGCCCCAGTCTGATCAGGAGAAAAACATCAGACAAATCCCAGTCGAAGGACATTTTACAAAATGCCTGGCCAGTCTCCTCAAAACTGTCAAGGTCATCAAAAACATGAAAATCTGGGAAACTGTCACAGCCAACAGGCACCTAAGGAGACAGGACAACTAAATGCAATATAGTATCCTGGATAGACACCACAAAGGACATTAGAACATGCAAAGACATTAGAACAAAACTAAGGAAACATAAATAGCATATGGACCTTAGTAAACAATAATAAATTAATATTGGTTCATTAATTGTAACAAGCAAACCCTATTAATGTTAGATGCTAATGAGAGGAGAAACTGGCTGTGGGGGTATATGAGAACTCTCTCTACTGTCTTCTGAATTTTTCTTTACCTCTAAAGCTTTTCTAAAATAAAAAGTTTATTTAAAAAATATTTACTTAATGCTGCTTGCATTAGGCCTTTCTCAGAGTCTCCGTCCCAAATCAAAGACAGCTGGGGTCTCAGAACTGGAGTTTTGGCAACAGGGAGAGGCGTCTGACATGGAGAAATGAGACTGGGGTTGAAGCATATTATTAAAGTTATAAACATAATCAATAGAGGATTACAAAGAACATAACCAACAAAACTTAAGAGAAGAGGAAAGGTGAGGTAATGTGAGTTAAATACCTCCTCTCTCAGAGAGGAGAATCCAGAGGTTCTATGGAGACACATTAACAATAATAATAAACAGTTTGAAGGAAATACCTCTTGGGAGTAGAGCTGGGTTTGAGAAAAGAAAACTTCTTTTCCACCTGGCAGCGTCCTGAATTTAGCTGCTAGATGAGGATAACAGGTTTGCCGTGGGGATTGACTGAGGCAATGCATTTAAGGCAATTGGCCCAGAATCTGGAATGTTCTAAGTTCTCAGTAAATTTTTGACAGTATTATCATTTCAGTCTCAAGATTCCTTAGGGGTCTTGTCATTCACAAGCACATGTAACTTTTAAAGTTCAGGAAAATACTTTGTTGCTCAGTGGAGCACATCCCTTTAGGTTTGTTACTGCTTGATGTGTGGCATGTCACCATTTTGCAAGGCAGGGTTCTGCAGTAGTTGGCTGATGTACCAATGTCAGATGCTGGTACAGACAACAGACTCCAGTCTCACATTTTACCTGCATAATTGAAAACAAATGATGCCTGACAAATGTTTAATTATTTCTGGATTTTATATTAGAACAATGTCAGCATGTTGCAAAATAGATTTTGATGAACACCTTGGCCATAATAAGCCCTTTAAAAGAAAAATACTGGCTTTGATGATCTGAGATTTTCAGATTATGAGATCATTAATCATTCTAACTGTTATGTCTCATTTCTGCTAGAGAGTTATTACATACCCTCAGGGCCATGGCATGTTTATTAGACTTAAGTTAAAAAAGAAAATGATTTCTGCTCATGGCTATTCAAATTCTATTAAAAATAATTTCTAAGCCAGCAACCATTTTTCCATCCCCCCATTAAATATAGAAAATGTTAGAGTGAGTTTAAAAAAGAAAAAAAATCTACCAGGCTGCCCTGCACATTTTTCACACCCTAATGTAGTGAGCTGATATTAAGACTCATTGATAAAGAATCTTTCTCTTTGGTGAGATTGCCACTTGGAATGTGTAATTCTGAACTCCAAATGAACCCATCTGTGCTTCAGGTGGAATCAGTATGTGGCACTGCGTATGCTTTGGGAACATCTTTAACCCTCGTTGCATTGTTTATGTACATTGTAAGAAATAGTTCTAAAATGTCTGGAACCCATGGGAGCTCATTTTGAATCACTACAGCTAATGAATGTAGTGAGCATACATTTTGCTGATGCTGCCCCTGAGCCTGCAGTAGGAGCAGGTGGAGGCAGGGAAGAAAGGAAGGGTACCAAAAAGAGGCAAGCTAATTCATGCAGAAGAACCCTGGCAAAGCTCAGGGAATTAGAGGGACCAGCTACCTCTGAATCTGAGGAGGCCGAGGTGGCTGAGAGTTGGCACAGAGGAAATCCGCCTCCCAGATCCTCTCAGCTCCATGCAGCCAGGCAACTGCTCCTCTGAACTCCTCCTCCTCCTCCTCCCCTGACCTGCTGAAGATGGGAGGTCTGTCCTCAGAGACACCAGGCACATCTGAGGGCCCAGCGAGGTGCCCTCCCGGTGTTAAATGACAGGGTGCATATTGAGAAGGAAGTCTGACACCCTTCTTCCCTGGCAGCCAGGATTATCCTCCACGGGGAAACTCATCAACTTAAAAGAAAGACCCACATGGAGTGAGACCTGAGCATCTGCCAATGAAATGCGAGGAGCCTCCTCAGAGGCCCGTCATTTGACAAGCCCCGGCCACGCAGACAGAGTTTCCAACGGGCTTGTATAGCTCCTCGCTAAACTGAAAAGACAGCTAAAGATTAGATGCTTGAGGGATAGGGCTCTATGAAAGATAGAGACCAAAATAAACAGACAGAATGAACTCAGAGCAAACAGACAACGCAGGGAGCAAAAGAACACGTAAAAACCCTAGAATTAACATTCTCACAAAGGGAGAAGGTACTGCCTTCTTCATGAAAACAAGAAGAAAATATCATTCAAAACAAGAAAAGAAACATTCAGAGGAAAAGAAAGCACTCCAAGAGACTAAAAATGATGGCATGCATGATAAAATGAAAGAGAAATGTTGATAGATAAATTTGAGGAAAATTCTCAGAAATTAGATCAAATCTGAAAGAGATGAGGAATAGGAGGGAAAGGGTAAGAAAATCAGAGGATCCATCCAGAAGGTTCAAAAGCCAACCAAGTGTTCCAGAAACTAGACGAAAGAAAATGGAGGGAAAACTATTTTGTAAAAAATAACACAAGAACATTTCTAGAATCGAGGGATATGAACTTCCATGGAAAGGACCTACTGAGTGCCCCGTACAGTAAATGGGGTGGAAAGCCACCTAACAATTTTTCATTGTGAAACTTTAGAATACTGTGGGAAAAAAGAAGATTTTAATGCGTTTCAAAGTGGAAAAAGGACATCCAAGAATCAGAGATTACAATGCTATGGAACTTCTGTAGGGGATGACAGGCAGCAATGCAGCCAGGGAGACTGATTTCTTTTTCTTTTTCTTTTTCTTTTTTTTTTTTTTTTTTTTTGAGACAGAGTCTCACTCTGTTGCCCAGGCTAGAGTGCCGTGGCGTCAGCCTAGCTCACAGCAACCTCAAACTCCTGGGCTCAAGCAATCCTCCTGCCTCAGTCTCCTGAGTAGCTGGGACTACAGGCATGAGCCACCATGCCCGGCTAATTTTTTCTATATATTTTAAGTTGTCCATATAATTTCTTTCTATTTTTTTGGTAAAGATGGGGTCTCACTCTTCTTGCTCAGGCTGGTCTCGAACTCCTGAGCTCAAACGATCCTCCCGCCTCAGCCTCCCAGAGTGCTAGGATTACAGACATGAGCCACCGCGCCTGGCCCCAGGGAGACTGATTTCTACCCAAATCATCCATTGAGCCTAAAGCTGTATTTTCAGGCATGCAAGGTCTTAAAATTTTTACCTCCATGCATCTTTTTTCCCAGCAAGCTGATAGAGAATGTGCTTTGTCAAAGACTGAACAAACCAAGAAAAGATGGCAAGGGAGCCAAGAAAAGGGGATCAGAGAATTCCCAGGAAGATGGGAATCCCCTGGATGGCAGCTGTGCAGAAAGCAACTTATCCGGATTAAATCAAGGGAATGAAGGGCTCCCAGAGGGCCATCCCTACACGGGTAAACTGGCAGCTTCTCCATCACGTTGAACAGGAACGAAAGATTTTTTCAGTAGTCAGAGACTCTGGAGATATTTCAGTTATAGGTACAAAGAAATCTAAGTAAATTCTAAAATGAAGCAATTAATTCCAGGGAAAACAAAAACTTGTATAAGAAGGAAAAGGTGTTCACAACACACAACCTCAGCTATGAGCAACATTATACAGTCATAACAGCCTTAGCACCTTCCGTTGATTTTACCCAAGACTGTGCTACATTGGGAAGATGTAAGGAGTGGAGGTGTGTGTGTGGAGCGAAGGTAGTAAGAAAATTAAATCCTCATTTTCTGCAATAGAGTATCAGTAGATAATGGCTAAAATTGAAAAGAAATGAGAATTTGTCATTTAAGTACAATTTTCAGAAATACGGAACTACAGAGGGAACAAACAAGATTTTAAGAGTGGAAAGTGGTTGCCCTTAGAGGACAGAGAATGATGGGTCAGAGGCACCTGTTTTTCATTAAATACCCTAGTACTGTTTAACTTTTAACACCATGAACATGCATAATTTTGATAAAAATAGAAATTATTTTTAAAAAATTTATCAGTCTCTTTGAGAACACGGTTTCAGTACAGTTGTAGTAGTAAGACCCAACATGTGAGCTGCTCAAGAGAATGAGTGGGTGGTGAGAACAAGGGTGCAAAGGGAGGGACAGGTCACTCGAGGTCTGGGAACCGAGGGAGCAGGCTGAGAACAGCATCTTCTCGGATGTGATCATGACTCCAGATCCTGAGGGCAGAACGGCACAGTGTGTCCCTACACACAATGCAGGAGATTGCCTCAAAGATGCTTGCAACTACCCAGGTGAGCGTCTGAAATAGGGTGGTGCATATGGTAACGAATTGCTCATGTATCACACATGTACTGACCTGTCCCCTCAACTCTCTTCCTTTTCCCAGTGGCTACATCTGTCTGCTCGTGGATGATAAAGCTCTTAGTATCTGGTTTATGAATAAGTTTTCGGTGCTCAAATGCCTTGACCTTACTTCTCCAGAACAAAATGGGATGTTGAACGAATCAGATGATTGTTTCATGTCTTCATTACATATTTTTGTAGCTAGATACAGCTTCTAGGGATAAAATAATCTCTGTCCACCTGCATATTTTTGTTGCCCATAATTCAGTAACCCAGGTGGAAAAAATAAGTTGACAGGTATCGACAAAGACCTCAGTGACCCTTGCTGGAAACGATCACAGCCCCTGTGCTGTGACTGCTTCAATTATTTCTTTAAGTGTTGCCTTTATCATCTATAAAGTAAGGCGGCTGGACTCTGATACATAATATCTTTCCAGCACTGACATTCAAGGATCAAAACTTTAAATGTGATATATGTTTTCCAAAAGTTGGAATATTGGGTTCCACTGTTTGAGAATTAACAGTGGAGTTTCATAGGCTTGAAAAATAACTAGTACTTAATTATTCCACTTGAGACCTCTTTCCTCATCTATTTAGATATTTCATAGGGGTTAGTGACAAAACTTGGATGTGTCATTCCATAAAACTCTGACAAGGATGTAAATTAAGTTGGGAACGAGTGAAACTATCCACAACCTCTCACTGTCCACGCTACCAGCAGCCTGTTCCTTTCCCCCTTTGCACTTTGTCATTCCTCTCAGACCCACTGCCGAACTGTGACTTTCTTGGCTATCTTTTTAATTCATGCACTGGGTCAGTGACTTACATGTGTAGTCAGATTCTATATTATGACTATTTATCAATTCTGTAATGCAGATTTCTCAAAATGTGCTCCGTAGAACACTAATTCCACAAAATATTAATAGATGTTTTGAGAAAGAGTTCCACGGTCACCTAAGTTTGGGAAAGCACTGGGGTCACGTGAGTTTGGGAAAACATTGGATTACATGGCAAAACAGGTTTCTTGGCCGGGCGCGGTGGCTCACACCTGTAATCCTAGCACTCTGGGAGGCCGAGGCGGGTGGAATGTTTGATGTCGAGACCAGCCTGAGCAAGAGTGAGACCCCGTCTCTACTAAAAAAAATAGAAAGAAATTATTTGGACAGCTAAAAATATATATAGAAAAAATTACCCGGGCATGGTGGCACATGCCTGTAGTCCCAGCTACTCGGGAGGCTGAGGCAGTAGGATCGCTTGGGCCCAGGAGTTTGAGGTTGCTGTGAGCTAGGCTGACGCCACGGTACTCTACTCAGGGCAACGGAGTGAGACTCTGTCTCAAAAAAAAACAGGTTTCTTTAACTGCATGACTTCTCAGACACTCTACTGTGCTGATGCTCAATGAAAATCTCTCAAAGGAGGATACGTATTCACAGTGTCTTAAACATACACAGCCAGGACGTCCTTCCTTCTTGGACTAGCTACTTGGACATGTTCCATACCATATATTTTGAAACAACTGTTTTAATGAGCTATTTCTTTCAAGCACTGTGATTACCTTTGTATTTTTCCAATGAGGTGTGACATGCATGGATATCATGTGAACAAGTCAAGGAATATTTGTATATTGTGCACAATAGGTAGTCAATAATGAGTTAAAATAATGAATCTTTAGGTTTTGTATCAAAAAATCTGGCAGGGTTCCCATTTTGGATATAAAGCTGTTAGTAGGGAAGAGGGTTGTCTTAGTTCATTTTAGTGTTGCTAAAAGGGAATACCTAAGGCTGGATAATTCACCAAGAAAAGAGGTTTATTTGGCTCACAGTTCTGCAGGCTGTACGAGAGGCACGGTGCTGGCGTTGGCTCAGCTTCTGGTGAGGGCCTTGAGCTGCTTCCACTCATGGGGAGGGTGAAGGCAGGGCCGGGGTACACAGAGATCACATGGCGAGAGAGGAAGCAAGAAAGAGAGAGAGGAAGGTGCCATGCTTTTCTTAAACAAGCAGCTCTCACAGGAACTAACAGAACTGAGAACTCACTTCTGAGAGAGGGCATTACCTATTCATGAGAGATCCGTCCCTGTGACCCAAACACTGCCCGTGAGGCCCCACATCCAACACCGGGATCAAACTTTAACATGAGGTTTAGGGGAACAAATATCCACAGCAAGGGTTAAGTGATCAGCATTTCCAAGAACAGAATTGAGCATTCTCTGGTCTCCCAATACCACTTCTCCACTCCACTCTCCACTCTGGCAGCAGAAAACCCCCACCAAATTAGGGTGCATTCTCTGCTCTCTCTTAACTGGTGATTAAAAGTTGGTCAAATTATAGGCTGGAAATAATTTTGTAATTTTAAAAACTCTACCCAAAAATAAAATTTGTGATGCTAATAAATTTAATCATAGAAGTACATACTTCTGGCTGGAGTATCTTGAAAAGAAAATCACATCAACCAGAAGCAGTGCCAACAACCAGTCCATCACTTAGCTAAGGACAATCTCTGTTGTTCGGTAATGGTGAATACCATGGAAGAGGAAATAATTACCTCTGAGACAAGCAGCTGAATTCGTTATTCTATGAGAAATCATAAATGTAGTTGTTAGTGGTCACAAAAATACCTTTAAATAGTATTTAAATGCATAATTACCAACGGGAGGAAGACGAATGTGGTTCTCTTTTACAGATCTGTGTTTCCTAAAATGTGAAGATTGTGTGTGTGTGTGTGTGTGTGTGTGCGCGCGCGCGCACGCGCAGGTGTGGAGGAGGGTGGCAGTGAGTGCACTAGGTTCTTCCATAAATGGCAATTAAAGAAATTAGAGAAAATAGGAAAAAAGGAAGAGTGCGGGAGGTTTTGGCTCAGCACATAACAAAAACAGATGTTCATTTCTTGACTAATGACGTTATTTAGCATTAAAAATAACATTTCATACTAAAGTGTTATTTTTATTTAAAATTCTATGTTGGAAGATAAGCTTTCTTATCTGTAGATATAGAACAATACAAAGTTTAACTTATTCTAAACTATGAGAAGGATTTAACAGTAAGCCAGCTCTCAGAATTATCTGACCTTAGTCCAGAATACATCTGTTAACAAAGAGATAATTCATGATTGGCTCAACCAAATTGGGATTGTATTGGCAAGAACTAGAGGGAAATGTTTAGAATTATACAGCATACATTTACTGAAATATAATGCTTAGTAAAAGTTCTAAAATATCTGAAGACTACAGAATTTATTATGCGAGCTGATAGAAAGCTCTGCATACATTCCATTTGCCACTACGAAGAATGAAAAAAATCTAAAACCAGAGACCACACATAGAGAAAAGTTTCAGAAGTTCCAAAAGTTCAAGACTGGGAACATAGTGAATGTTACAGAATTCACTGCTTGGAAGGGATTTTAAGAAGGGATGACATAGCAGGCAATAAGCAAGAGGTCATTCTGCCCAAACAGGATCATGCTGAAAAACAGACTGAGGAGTGAACTATTAATAATTACTAGCATAGCAAGAAAATGGAGCTGTCTGAAGTGAAGAATTCAAGAAGGTCTGATAAAGACTGAGGAAAAGGAGTATGGAGTCTTAAAGGAAATGACAAGTAGTCCAAGAACGATTTGGAAGAAAACTAGAGAGCTACTTGCACAACTTAAGCAAGAGCCTGGTTGAGACGGGTGGTTAAGAAACACAAGTGGAAAGTTCGAGGCTAGAGTCCAGTGAATTATTTACAGGTTAAAAAAAGAGTTATTTCACAGGTGATTTGGATTTCTTTCTTCTCTGAGTTTATAGAAAGTACCTCAAGAGATAAAAGGTTATTTCCATTTCAGTTTATTCCTTCAATAATGGGATGGCTGTTATGATGCATTCCAACCTTAAGATTTACCGAGGCTTTATAGACAGGTGTTGGCCCCTATGAGTCCATCTCCTCCTCTACAAACCTGCCAGGAGGTAATGCAACCACCCTCGCTTGAAAACCTCCAGCAAGGGGAAAGTTAATTCTCTCAGAATCACATACTCTAGGGGGCAGGGGTGGACAGGTAAATTCACACCTAACAGGTACAATGCACACTATCTGGGGGATGGGCACACTTATAACTTTGACTCAAATGGTACGAAAGCAATTTACGTAACCAAAACATTTGTACCCCCATAATATTCTGAAATAATAAGAAAAAAAGGAATCATACTCCAAATCTTTGGAAAAACAGGAACTTCCAATTGGTTCAGGCAAGGATCATTACTGGCTGTTAAAACCATCAGGTGAAAATTGCTAATGAAGAGGATATTTGCATGGATCCAAAATGGCACCTCACAGATCACTTGCTAATTGCACAGGTGAAATGGAGATGCCGCCTTAACTGAGTGATTAGATTGCGGATTTTGAATTGTAGGGCAACCTTCCCTTTTATGTCTCCTCAGGTGAAACGAAGGTGACTAAGACAACTTATTGCCCAAAATCTGAATCCAATCCAGCTTCTAGATCTTTCTGTGTACAGAAAATACAGGTGACACACCACCACAAGGAAACAGACGAACCCAGAATGTGGGACATTGTACGAAGTAACTGGCCTACTTTCTTCAAGAGCTCAATGTTGTGGGCAAAGCAGGGTGGGATGACTTTTCCAGAATAACAGAATAAAGATGCGTAACAACCAAATGCAATGTGTGAAGCGTGGTTTTTATTTTTCTGATTGTTGTTGGTGGTGTTTTTTTTTTTTTAAGCTATAAAAGACATTTTGGTAACAAATAGAAAAATTTGAGAAAGCTACATATTAAATGATATTTATAAAGTATTTTTAAATGTTTGAGATAATATAATGATGCTTTAGTCAAATTAGAAGAAGTCCTTTATTTTTAGCGGGGAGAGAAATAGAGAAAAACAAATATAGCAAAAGGTTAACTGTTGACTCTACATGGAAAGTGCACAAGTGGTAATTATTCTATTCTTTCCACTTTCCTGTGTCTTTGCGAATCTTCATGAAAAGCACTTGAAGAACATTTTATTCATAAACCAATCTGAATCTGCTTCCATCCACCTAATAATCCTCACTCCACCTCCTTTCCCTGGCTCCAGTGACCGCACCGTCACCAGCTTCCCTTCTGTTCCTTCCCTCCTGGGCACTCCAAGGCAGTCCCTTTGCCAGCTCCTCCCCTGAGCAGTCAAAGCTGCAGCCTTGGACAGCCCAGCCTTTGGCTCTTTTCTCTCTGGGTTCAACAATTTTCTACTCCCTCACTTTTAGTTGTTACTAAAATGCCAGAGACTCCCAAAGCTATGTCTCCAGGCCAGACCTCTTATCTGAGGTCAATGACGTGAACATAAAAAGAAATTTATTTTCTTTACATTTCATGGGAAAAGCACGATCTAAAATGACCTACTGTCCCAGCACATTCTTTTCTCTTATGGCATTCCAACCCTCTCCATTTAAAGGGTTAATATGCTACAAATCTAATAAACTCCTAATTAAAATGCTTGCAGAGTAATTGTTTTAGTTAATTGAATGTTTTAATTACATCAAGGTTCAACCACTTTTAAAAATACATTCGCACACATCTCTGCTTAGTATACACAGTATTCAGGACATAATTTAATTTTTGGGTTTTTTATTCAAAAGCTTCAAGCCCCTTCATGTCAGAACCATAAATATCTGTACACTGAGTATTTGCATTATATCACAGATTTAAATAATATAAGGAATTGGGCTGAACTGTACTGCCTCTAGGATTCACTTGGAATTTACTCAAATTCCAACACTTATTATAGTTATCCACATTTTTAAAATCTCTTTTACACAAAGGTAAACTTGTAAGGAAAGACCCAATACTAAGCCTATACCTCACAGAGGAGTAAAACTTCATAAAGGGTATTGAAGTAAAGAGCATTAAACCTGTAATAAAGGGGCAAAGACGTGGAAAGCACACAAAACTCAAAGTTCAAGAGCAAATGGTTAAACTCTTTCAGGGAGCTTATCTTTAACCAAGACTCTCATTGGTTTTGAGTGAAGCTCTGGAATAATATGTGGTGTTTCAAAAGAATCAAGGCAGGTAACAGTATTAGCTTTTTACCAAGAAGAGTATGCAAAAAGAACAAATCTCAAAAAATGCAGAAACACATAAAATCATAGCTTCCCTCCATTATACTCTCAAGTTAACTCGTTTGCACCTCTCATCTGTACCCCAGCACTCAAGAGCTCATATTTATAACTTATGTCAGCCTATCAATACCAGGATTTCTTTGGCTTTGGGTCTACCTGGTTGACATGCTAAGAATTTTCTTCAAGGTGTCTTTGAAGCCCAGTATCTGTTTACAACTGAGCAAATGCTCATGGCTTTCAAGTCTCTCAGTAGATAAGCATGACTTCACACTGTAGGTTATGACTAACACAGGTAACTGCTTTCTTTAACCTGATTCTTTGCTTATCTATGTGAAGATTTCAGAAGTGAATGAAACAATTACTTTTAACATATGGTGCCAATTCCCTAATTATCATAAGCATAGAACTACTACATATTCCCAAATTACTTCTACTTTGCCTAACAATGGTCATATTTAGATACCAGGTAATTTTTTTAATTTGCTCATACCATGATTCCCCAGCTAAACTGGATTCCATTTCATTGAGCAGCTAGGCAAAACCTGGAAATAAAATCAAACAAATTCAAACAAAAAATTTATTTATAAAGACAATATTTTTATTTCATCTCTCCTACTTTTTTTCCCTTGCTTTTAAAAAAAAGGCATGAGGGCCTTTTAGAAGTGTGATAGCTCAGGTGCCCTTTGCTGAAAAGTTCTGAAATCTCTGTGCACATGATAAAGGCATTAGCTTATTCAATGTTTCTGAAAGTTCACATTTGCAGTTATCTAAAGTTAACAGAGGTCCAAAGTAATAACTGAATTTCAACCATGAGTCAGAGAAATCAAACTTCTAGTTTGGAAATAATAACAATTTAATAGACAAACAAAACATTATCACAGTGAATAAAATATTAAAACATTGTCCCTTTTACATTCAACAACACTAAGAGTTTTTTGTTGTCATACATTTATAACTCTTTAAAACCAAATTAACTTACTCAGAACTTAAAAAAAAAAAGACTGCCATGATACATAGACACAGATTCAGCACTGCAGACATTATACAAATAAGCAAAATATATAGTACCCATGTCCAGAGCTTTCTAGAAATCTCATATAACTCACCAATTTATTCAATGTTACATTTCAGACAAAATGAGCATTTTTTAAAAACCTTATAAATATATAAATCCAAACCACAAAACATCTCCTAAACATTATATTTACTCTAAGTACAAATGGATTTCTGGAAATTGCATTCACGATGCTATCTAAACTAGATCTTATGAAACCATAAATGTATTTAGCTGTATCCTGGAGTTTAAATTCATTGGACCACATCCCACATATACTTTCTCATCATACTTAGCTTGGGCATACATATTCTCCAAATTAATAGTTACACAATTAAAATCAAACTGCTATTCTAGTTAAGTGTCAATTGTCCCTGAATAAGGATATTGGAATTGGCCCAGTGAAACTATATTGCACAATAAATATTTCATCACAAACAAGTTAAAGTACTCCTAGTAATGCCCCTTTCTAAAAGTTACAAATATTTTCATGTTAATCATCAGATATGGGTCTTAGAGACTAAAATGCTTTTTTTTTTTTTTTGCTTAGTTTCTGTGAACATTCTATTTCTTCAACCTATGATCCGCTAAACCATTTTTCTCATAAATATATACATTCAACTTCCTCTACATAATGAAAAAGAAGTTCATTAACTCCAGTCACCTGGCTTATGTTTTTATTTGAAAACAATTATGAAAGAACTTGAATCCATTCCAAAACTAACTTAAGGACAACAAGGACAGCAACATGTTAAGCTGCACTCAGCCCTCTCATTTTACTTTCTTGAAGGGTCTTTTCACACAGGGCATCAGGTTGAGTGTCTCTTGCCCATCCCTTTGCCTGGACTACTACAAAACACAGTCTTGCACGTAAACCTAAACCATTATATTTTGGTACAATGCAGTAGAGTACAGCAACATACTTAGGTTCTCAGCACTTCAAACTGTGAGCTAGAGTGTCTCCTTAATTATTTCTGGGTTTCCATTGCCACAATTTGCTCCATACTGTTTTGAGATTAAATTAAATAAACCCTAACAGAATTCAAAATGCAATGGGAAAAAAAGAAAGTCCTCATAAATTTCTAGCAACGAATTTAAATGGAACCTCGTTCAGGATAAGGGGTGGGGCTGATTAAGTACTGTGGCTAAAAAGAAAAAAAACTAAAACGTTTTAAGGAAAGACTCAAATGAAAGTTTCTGTGAATAGTAACTGCTCTATCAGAAGTTCATTCTTCTCAGTTGTTCTCAGAGAAGCCTGAGGAGAGAGGAAAATAAACATGAGGAAAGGGTATGTCTCAAAGACAAATGGCCATATTCTGCCATGAAAGCTCCTCAGTGTTCTCATTATCTCTAGTAACGTGGCACAACAGCTATTCAGCTGAAACCACCCAAGGGAATAGCCTCCCCTTGGCAAGAAAGAATGTGCAGAGGGAACAGGCATTTCAATGGGCACAGCAGACCACAGAGAGACACATTAATTCAAGAGAGAAAACACCAAAAGATGATTCCGGGGGATCCGACGCTAGGACTAATGGGATGGGGTGGGGTGCAAGAGTGCACACTTTGCAAATGGCTGCGTCTCAGAGCACCCATCCTCTCATGTCCACCTGCCATCGTAGACTAGCCATGATTCTGAAAAAAGGAATCAGTTCGTTCCTAACTTTCCACAAAGAGCTCTACTACAGCACACACCACACCCCTGCTGTCTGGCTGCCAGTGCCGAGTGCCATCTTGCCCTTTCTCTGAGAAGACTCACAGCTGTCAGTGCTCCACGAAGGCTGAGTTTACACAGTTTTGCTTCTTTGCTAAGCCCTAAGTAGAAATGAACATTTTTACTTCCAGCATACAGGAAAACCAAGCCAGTCAACATTCTGATGGAAAATGAACCACAAACATATGGCCAAGGGCTTTGTTCATGTCATGGACGCTAATCATAAATAACATATATTATAAATTACCTAACTTCAAACATGGCAATGTGTGTCAAAGTTGTTATTTTGCATATTGATTAAGAAGGAGGGGCCATACAGTCTAGAAATTCGTGACAAACACATTGGCAGAAACCGTACACCATAAGAATAACAAGGCTCGAGGGGACCAAGCTGACAAAGACGACCCCCAGGGTGACTTTCTTAGATACCAGTAAGTAGATCCCCAAAGGTAAGGAGCTGAAGTACAGCAGACCTAGCAACCACACTAACACCCGGATAGATGTCTGGAATAGCAGGGACGTGCAGTTCCACACAGTCCAGTTGTGTGACACAGTGGTGACAGAGTCGAAACTTGCAGGCCTATAGAATTCTACCACGGGAGTGGAGCTCAGGGATGGGGAGCTCTCTCTCTGCACCTCCATGATGGTGATGACCAGGCAGTTGGAGGACGTGTGGGAAGGACTGACCAGAGAGGCCAGCCTCTTGGGGGTCAGCAGCAGCTCAGTGGGGTTCTCTGGCAGGCACTTCCTCCCTTTGCCTCCGCAAGTCAAGTTTACGAGGATATTGTTGTCATCGGGCAGGCTGCTAACTTCGTCATCCGGCAGGCATGTCTCAAACCTGCAGAAAGGACAGACGATGACACCTTGTGGGGAGTCCCCAAAATCTATGATCTTGTAGAGGCATTTGGCACAAACCCTATGACAACACTCCAGCACCTTGGGTTTCCTCTGTTTCAGATTGTATCGGTTATAACAGATCTTGCACTCGAGCTCGTCAGAGACCTGAGACTCTGCAGCGTCTTCGGGCGGCTGGCTGGCCATCTTGAATTACATGTACTATCTTCTGCCAGATGTGTCTCGTTGAGGAAGGGCTTCGATTAAAGTGCCCCTCTGAATATCATATCATCCAAATCAGGCAGAGATGCAAAATGGCTGGAAAAGTAGTGAGAGAAACAAGAAATCTTCCAGGCATTTTTGGCTTCTGCATATAACGCTTGTCTCAAACGCATGTTTATAAAGGCCATAGGAAGAGTCTGTAAAGAAAAAAAGAGATTCTAATATAATGAATAGTTCATGGAAAAGGTGTTTCTGAAAAGTGCTTTATGGAATTTTCTGAGCTTCACGAATTAGAAGCAATGGACTTAAAAGGTTAAATATCCTTCATCTTTTCATGCATTTCTGTTCCCAGGACAGCATAGTGTTACCTTCATCCTTAGCCGTTTCGGCCCACAAATATGACAGTGAGGAAGAAATTAAGAATCCTAATGGGTGTAAAGTACACTATAGAGCTAGCTATGTGCTCTAGAGTATGCTTTAGTCTATATACAAGAGGTTTTCACTCTGAAACTTGCAACAAATTCTGGCCACTTTCAAAATAGAATGGGACATGTATCAGAAATAGACTAATTCAGAGTACTGCTAGTGTAAATATCAGGTGTCTAAATACCCTCAATAGTGCTTAGAAACACAGAAAGGAAGGGAATCTTAAGGATAAATGTTAAAAATGTGTTTTCAGAGAGCTCTGACAGAGATGAGAGCATATTTAATTAAGCAGACTGTTCTCACCTTCTCAGTGTAAAGATATTTGTTAGATAAAGAAATGCCTTTATTGTTTGACTATTGAATTTCAAACTTTTTGTTTCAATACTCATCCTGAAAACTATTGTTGTGCATACACATTCACTCAAGGACGAATGAAGCATATGACACCCAATATATAGGCATTATCAACAAGTCAAGTCTAATTCCCAAGAAAGAGAAGTAAACACAGATATCACATGCACAGTTATGTATCCAGACGTGAAGAATCAATCACTCATGCATGGCTATCAAGAAATACTCAATGTTCAGCGACTTACTTACTTTATTTCATGTAAACTCTCTTTCTGTAGTAAACAGTAAGTATAATAGAATCTATAGTCCTTAATATTACTATTATTGGCTACTACCAGCTTCAGACAAATGGCTGAAGGTTGATTTCATACACATAGTTCTCAATTATCAGTACTATTGGAAGGGAGCAGTAACATAGTAAATCTACAAATCATTTTTATTTAGCTTTAATATATGTGGTATTTTTGGTAGTAGATTCATCTCCAATTGTGTTTTGCTTAGAATAAATATCAATATGTACTTGAATTTCCAAGCACGCCCCCAAGCAATAATAGCAGAAAGCTGTCACAGCAATTCTGAGAAGCAGAGTGGAACTATGTTAGCAATTACAATTTGCTGTGGATCTTACTGCATTAACAGGGAAAAGACAGTGGGTAGCCAAACTTGGATAATTTTAAAAATCATGAATAGCTGACCTGTAAATACATATTATCTTCCTTTTTATTTACGACTGTAACTAATTTTTTAATTTACTTCCTATTCTACAAGATGCATAATGGTATTGGTGGCAAGATGTATACTCAGTGGCAAAAGGAAGTCAATCGATAGAATCTTTGGTGACAAGCCAAGAAGCGTAGGTAGGAGTTTTAAAAATAGAGTTTACTGTACATGAACGCCTATATTTCAAAACTGCTCCCATGAACCAATCTTTCTGTATCCAGTCTCACACACACAGAAAGATTTACAGACACAAACATCAACTCTTCTACTGCTTTCCTTCCATGTGCCCTAATACTTTTCTTCATCCTGACCCTGATCCTGTTCAGGATATACACGCCCACGTCACTGCAAAACGTGACTGCATCTTGCCCATAGTTCCACAAAGCTGGTATTTCTTCCCTTCTATGGGATGAACATAGCCACAGAACAAGAAGGTGTTCTATCCTGGCCACCACTCCCAGTCCTAGCTGCCTTCACAGAATGGTCCCTATCCCTGGGCAGCTCCCATTCATTCCCTGCTGAACGCAGTGCTCTTACAATAGCCCTCCTGAGAGCCAGTACAGACCACTGGCCCATCCAAACACAACACGTCATGTTCTGTTTGCAAGTCACCTTCTCACCCAGCATTCATGCCCTCCGGAAGCCAGGTGTACCGAAGCTGATAAGAATAGCCAGATTGGCAGAAGCAATTGCCCCCATTGCCATAGAAAGGACTGAGGTATGTGGAGTCATGTGAAAGAGGAAAAGACAGTATGTAAACACATACATCAAGACATCAAGAAAAGAGAAAGTAAATCATCCAGTGAGGATAACTAAACAAAATTATATCTAAACGCACAGAAAGCTAGAACAGACACATATAAACACCAATAAAAACTTTATGTGTGAGAATACATTATATTGTCAGCATCTGACAGTCAGCTGGTCACATTCATACTCTCTGTACCAAGCTTCCAACCATTAGAAGAGTAGCAGGAACATTCTATGTTGGGCCAGCCACAATTTCTAGCTGATAATTCTATGAACCTAAATTATTTGCTTGACAATATTGAGCTATTATTTAAAGCAAAGCTTTTGTCACAGAAATATTCTGAGACCTTTGAATGTGTTAAGATACAGTGTAATGTGATCATAATGTTTATATTTATAAAAATTCATACAGGAAACTTCTTGGTGACATGCAAAGAAAATACTAAATGTTGAAATATCCAATAAAAAAGATACCTACTCTAATTCCAAGGCCGACTCTCGCAATCCACTCCATCACCCGGAAAGCCTTCATCCAGTCCTGCCTCTAAGAGTGGCACTTCTGGGCAGAACCAGCGAACAGGCTTGAGCTCTGGAAACATCCCTGGAAATGCAGTCAGCACAAGTATTTCTTTCTGTAACGGCACAAAACAGCATAGTGATTGTTCCTTTTGAGAAGCCAGGCTACCAACTACTAGAGTTCTTCCAAAAAAAATTGTTTTTATCTGTCTCATTATGATTCTAAGGTTGCTCAAAGAAGTTGAATAATAACTTTAAATTTGTAACTTTACAGGGCTACAAGTAGCTGGAGTTTTATTTGGTCCTCTAAGAGATATTCATTCTGGCCCATTCCCACCCTGCCTTCACTATTGTCAAAAGCTGTGGACAGCCACCGTGACGCTGAGTGAAAGAGGCCAGACCCAAAAGAGCACACACAATATGAGCCCATTTATATGAAATTCAAAAAGCAGGCAAAGCTAAGCGACACTGTTTAGGGATGCAAGCGTAAGTGGGGAAGCTGTGAAGAAAAGCCTGGAAGTGATTAGCTTACAAGTCAGGACAGCAGATGCCTTTGCGGGGACGGAGGGGCAGTGCTGGCACAGCTCCACGCAGCCTGCAGAGGGGCTGACAATGTTCCTTTTCTTGAGCTGGGGGGGGTCCTTATGAGTGTTCACTTTGTGGTCTGCCATCGGACAGTACAGTTTTCGATTCTAGTGTTATCTTTCACAGTAAAAAAGTTACAAAAGAAAAAAAGAAATCTATGACTAAATATTTTGGCTTTTTTTTTTTTTTTTTTGAGACAGAGTCTGGCTCTGTTGCCCGGGCTAGAGTGCTGTGGCGTCAGCCTAGCTCACAGCAACCTCAAACTCCTGGGCTCAAGTAATCCTCCTACCTCAGCCTCCTGAGTAGCTGGGACTACAGGCATGCACCACCATGCCCGGCTAATTTTTTCTATATATTTTTAGTTGTCCAGTTGATTTCTTTCTATTTTTCAATAGAGACAGGGTCTTGCTCTTGCTCAGGCTGGTCTCGAACTCCTGACCTCGAGCAATCCTCCTGCCTTGGCCTCCCAGAGTGCTCAGGTTACAGGAGTGAGCCACTGCGCCCGGCCTTGGCTATTTTTACAGATACAGATTTTTCTACATACAAAATTTACGGATTTTTCTACCCATGGGTATTTCAAATCAGTTTACTTTTTCTATACAATCTCTAGGTAAGTCCATTAATTTTTTTTCACAGAGTCAAAATATCAGTCACTTAGCTAGCATCTTAATATCAAGGCATTACTATAAATCAATACTTTTGGTAAGTATGTAAATTAGTACAACCACTATGGAAAACAATATGGAGATTTCTTAAAAAACTAAAAATGGAAATATAATACGACCCAGAAATCCCACTACTGGGTATCTATCCAAAGGAAAAGAAATCAGTATATTAAATGGATACCTGCACTTGCATGTTTATAGCAGCACTATTCACAATAGCCAAGATACAGAATCAACCTAAATGCCCATCAACAAACAAATGGATAAAGAAAATGTGGTGTATATACACAATGGAATACTATTTGGCCATAAAAAAGAATTAATGTCATTTCCAACAACATGGATAGAAACAGAGGTCATTATATTAGGTGAAATAAGTCGGGCACAGGAAGACAAATACTGAATGTTCTCACTCACACATGAAAGCTAAAAAACTTGATCTCATGGACATAGAGAAGAGAACAATGGATACCAGAGTCTGGGAAGGGTGTCGGGGGGAAACGGGTGGTGAAGAAAGGTTGGTTATGGGTACCAACACGTAAGTAGATAGAAGAAATAAGTTCTAATGTTTGACAGCAGACTACGGTGCCTATACTTAGCAAAAATATTATCAATATATATGTTTCAAAGTAACTAGACGAGAGGACTTGAAATGATATCAACACATAAAAACGATAAACACTCAAGGTGATGGATAACCCAATTACCCTGACTTGATTGTTACTCATTCTTTTGCATGTAACAAACACTCACGTGTACCTCATAAATATGTAAATTATTATATATCAATAAAAGGGAAAAGATGGATGGAATCTCTGGGATGATCAAGCCTGGAGGATACCTTGATGAGAACAAGAGGTGTTAAAAGTATGTCTCGCCAGGCACTGGGGAAAGAATCTGGTGCACTAAAATTGCCTTAAAAATAAATATAAATGGGTTTCTTTTCCGAGAAAAGTACATATATGAAGCTGGTATTCCTTACTAATCACTTCACAGTCTTTAATTCTTTTATAAATCATCTGGGGATAAGGCTACACAAATGGATAATTACCCACTGCAATTCTCATAAATCAACTTAAGCTCCTGGACTATCAAATGATTATGTTCACGGCCCTAAATGTACACCACTTACTATTTGACTCAAATCCCCTTACTCTGCTACTTAATTCCCTTGACAGTGAAGATGCAAACTTGGCTCGTATGTTGAAGCAAAGTCCCTCCAGTGGACATCTGTTGTTTCTGTCTACCTAGGATCTTTTTATCTCCTTTAGATCATACTGCTCCCCCTCCCAACTGCCCCGGCTTCCTGGGCCCTGCTCCCCACTCACTCAAGTTGCGCAATTGCAGTTGGGCTGTGCTAATGCAGTACCTCCCTTCTGTCCCAAGCTGTGGACTTGGGACCCAGGCCCGGCTGATGACAGCACTGCACTACTCCCCTGCTCACAAGGATTAGTGTGATGGGCATGTGAGCCAAACCAGTCCTCTCAAAGCTCCTGCCTAGAACTTTTTTCCTCTGAAGCTAGGGGAAGAGAGGACAGGCCATGGACCAGGGGAGAGGGCACAGAACCAGAAAAAGGTGTATTAAGGAAGTGCCATGTTATCAAGAGAGAGAATAAGAGAGAATAAAGCCAAAAATATAAAGAGAAGGAAAGGAAAGCAGGAGGCAAAAATCCAGGCAGAGGCAAAAAACCAGAGACATGCTGATGAAACCTTAACCGATTTCTGGATCCAGTGGTTTGTGAAGGCTTCTGTGAGCCAATAAATCCCCTTTTTTGCTTCTGCTGGTTTTTGATTGGATTTCTGTTACTTACAACCCAAAGAGCCCTAATACAGTTACCAAGCCGTAGGCTTTGAGAATTTATTGTTTTTACTTAGTACTACAGAAATTATAAATAAATAATTGAACAAAAGACAATAGGTATTCCCTACCTTTAAGATTTCATTTGCACATGTATGCACACACATGCATGAACATGCACACATACACACACATTCATGTACATAAATATACAGAAGTCATCATACATATTAGTTATTAGTGATCTGTGTGTGCGTTCTTTTTCATTTGATTCTTTTCTCCGCCACTGATATCAGCCTGAATGCCACCCTTCCCGCCTGCCCCCTGCCCCAGGAACCCATATTAACTACCTGGTATGTTTTCTTCTACATACAGATAGTCCCCAACTTACAATGTTTCAGTTTATGATTTTTCCACTTTACAATGATAGGAATCCAGTAGAATCTGTATTTCCAGCACCTATAAAACCATTCTGTTTTTCACTTTCAGTATTCCATAAGTTAATGAGACATTCAACGCTTTAGATTGTTAGATGATTTTGCCCAACCATAAGCTAATGTAAGTGTCCCAAGCACAGTTAAAGTAGACTAGGCTAAGCTATGATGTTCAACACGTTAGGTGTATTAAACGTATTTTCTGCTTACAGTATTTTCAACTTCCAATAGGTTTCAGGACATAACCCCCATCATAAATCAAAGAACATCTATATTTTTCCATGTTCATTTAATTGTAAAGACACAAATAAACAATCCTTTTCTATTTTTTTATTAAGTAGTTTATCATACCCAGTTTTCTGCATCTTGCTTTTCCTAGTCAATAATGGCTCATTAAAGTCTCTCAATTCAACTGATATAGCCCTAAATTCCTTTTACAATGGCTGTAGATTTTGCCATTTAGATATATTGTAACATATCCAATCATTCCTCTCCTGGTGGGCATTCATTTGCCTCTGTATTTCCCCCGACACAAACAATACTGTGAAACACAACCTCGTAATACATATCCTTACACATGGATGTTTTTATTTCTTTAAGGGAACAAAGAAATGGATCAAACAGATATTGCTTCTAACCAATGTTGCCAGATTGCTTTCCAAAACAGCTATAATACATACTTCAACTGCTAATGAGTATTTTTCCTCCCCCTAACATTAATAGTTATTGAACTTTTAAGTTTTTGCCAGTCTACCAGTCTAAGGGATTTCTTTCCATTCTTTCTCCTCTTATAGTTTTCATTAGCAGTATTTATACATTTTATTAATTTCAGCATCTACTGATGTGATCATATGGTTTTCTACCTTCAATTTGATCACATAATACACTGCATTGATAGATCTCCAGTTTCGTATTCTTAAAACAAACCCTACCTGGTCATAGTTGGGTCCTCAAATACACTGATGGGTTCTATCTGCTAACATTTTCTTTAGAATTTTTACATCCATATTCAAAATTAAATTGGTTTCTAGACTTTTTTGTGCTCTTTCAGGTTTTGGTATTAAATGTATGCTTCTTTTGTAAATGAATCAGGAGCTTTCCATCTTCTTCTAGAACAGTTTAAATAATGATAAAATTATTTGTTCTTTAAAAGCTACATGATACTCAGCTATAATTCCATATGATTCCACTGCCATTTTCAGTGGTAGGTCTTTAATCACTTTTCCATGTCTTTTGTGGTCAGCGTCCTACTCAAATTTCTCCCTTAGTCAAATTTGGACATTTACATTTAGCAAAGAAAAAAGTCCATTTCTTTTGGTTTTTCAAATTCATTGCCATAGAGCTGAATGAATTCTATCTTTGTTATCTTCATCATCCCTGTATCTCTGATTATGACCCTTTTCTCATTCCTAGTCTTCTACATTTTTTACTCTTTATTATAATAATTTCCTAATCGGACACACAAATCCTTATATCTATTTTATTGCACTTTTCAAAGAACCAGCTATTATATATATTTATCCTTTCTTTTATTTTTTATTTCATTAACTTCAACTTTTATCTTTATTATTCCTTCTTTCTAATTGATTTTAGTTAATTTTGTTTTGTTTTTCCCTGTTTCATATTAAGAGTACACTTTGTTATTATTCTTAAATAATGAAAATATCTAAAGACTGTAAACTTTCCTCTGGCTACAGCTTTCACTCTGTCCCATAGCTTGTAGAATAGATTGTGCTCCTATGATTTATTTCTAGATAGTCTGGAACTTGACTTTTGATTTCTAAATAATAAAATTTCTTTCTTATTACCTTCTATTATTTATTTCTAATATTAACAGATTATGATCAGAGAACCAAAATCTATAAATATCTCTTTTCCTTTGAATTTACTAAGGTGTTCTTTATATAATCAAGTTTTCTAAGTAACCCAAAAAGAATATTCTGTATTCAAGGATGTAATGTTCTAGCATACTTATTAAATTGACTTTTTTATTTATTCCATTTCTCTATCTTCAAGGTATGTGCAAGGTTATAACAGGTTGGAACAAGTGAGAGAGGTTTATTAAAGTATCTCACTATAACTATATTTTCATTTCTAACAGTTTTGTTTTACAGATTTAGTGGCTATGTTATTATACAGCTTTATCTTCAAAAATTCTGTCTCTTTTTTTATCATTATATACTGTCTTTCTTATCCTATTTATGCCTTTAACTTAAATACCACCTTGTCTAAACCTAACATGGCTAGTTCTACTAACTCTCTGAATTTGCCTGGGATGACTGTCTATCCTTTTGTTTCATCTTCACTTTGCTTCAAGTGCTTCTTGTAAACAACATATTACTGGGTTTTGCTTTTTAACTCAGTCCGACAATTATCCCATTAAAACACTTACTGAATTTTTTTAAATTTGTGAATTTTCTCAGTTTGTTCACATTTAATATAAAGACTATTATATTGGAAATCACTTTTTCCTTCTCACTTGAGTTAACTGATTAAATTTTAAAAATTCCAGCCGGGCACAGTGGCTCACACCTGTAATCCTAGCACTCTGGGAGACCAAGGCAGGAGGATCACTTGAGATCAGAAGTTTGAGACCAGCCTGAGCAAGAGCAAGACCCAATCTCTACCAAAAACAGAAAAATTAGCCGGGTGTCATGGCACACACCTATAGTCCCAGCTACTTGGGACGCTGAGACAGGAGGATCACTTGAGCCCAGGAGTTTGAGGTTGCAGTGAGCTATGATGATGGCACTGCACTCTACCCAGGGTTATAGATCAAGACTCTGTCAATCAATCCATCAATCATTTCCCTCCTATTATCTTCCCTCATCTAAAGATATGTGTTTCTAGTTAACTTTTTGTTCAGTTACTTTTGGTTTGATACCATTTTCTTGAGTATTTTTATCAGAAAATGGGTGATGATATCTCTGAATTACACAGTAATAAATTTCTTTCACCTTGACAGGGAAATGGTAGTTTGGCTAAGCATGGGATTTCCAGGCTGCTGGTTTTGTCTCTGCATGGTCTACAGAAGTTACTCCACTATCTTCAGTTTCTGGTGTCACAGATGAGAAATTTGCTGCCAGTCTGATATTTCTTCATGGTATGTAATTTGCTCTCTCTGTCTAGAAGCTTCTAAGATTTTTACCTCTTATACTTCAGAGTTCAAGAACTTTTCCAATATTCGTGCAGGCATCTTTTTTTCACAAATCTTGCCTGGAACTTGATGGGCTATTTGAATTTACAGATTCAAGTCCTGATTTTTAAGCCCAGAAAATTTGTTTCTTATATTTATTTAATTATTGTCTTTCCTCCATCTGTTCCTTTTTCCCCTTCTGGCTCTCCCGTTACTCACATGTTACATTTTTCCTGGATCTATTTTGTCTCATGATTTCCATCCCTTTATATTTTTGTTCTGTGCTTTCCGAGTCTTCCAGTTGACCAACTAGGTTACCAATTCAAGTCTCAAGAATGATCATCATTTCCTTCAATTCATTTACTAAAATGTTTGATTGGAAAATTACGCATTTCATTCCTAGAAAGTCTTCTTGTACTGCATATACGTCTCCTTATGTGCTCTTTCTATTTTTTATGAGGTTGTCATCTGTCTCCGGCTGCTGCTCGATCGCATGAAGCATGGGTTCTATCTGTTCTTATGGACTGTCTTCTCCGGCTGTGGTGCCATCATCTTTCTTTGTTACATCATGGGGGTTCAGGTCTCACTGCTGAGCACCCATTCAACTACAGTTCTATGAGTGGTGGAGAGCAGGCAGGCCGCTAGGACCCTGCCAGGACAACAGAAGACTTTCTGCTCCACAGCCTCAGAGACAGGAAGGACTCAATCCAACTGCTTATTTTCTCCTTGGTCTCTTGTTGAACACACACACAATGGGGTGACGTCAATTTTCAGTGTTCCTCCCAGGAGTTCCCCAACCTCTGGAGGTGAAGCTCATCAGAGTATCCAATGCATTCTGATTCTCCCATAGGACTCATCTGATGCCAGCCCTCAGTGCCAGCCCTCAGTGCCAGCCCAGCACAGCCCAGGAAGAAAGCTCCCATCTGCTCCCCACTCTCCATCCTCAACTTCCACAAAGCTTGGGGTTTCACCTGCACTCAGGATTCCAGCAGTGGTTTGGGTCAGGAGAGAGGAAGAGAGAGTAGACTTGAAAGGGGCAGGAGTGAAAGCTACTTTAGCTTGCTATCTTCCCAGAATCCTCACCAACTATAATTCCGTGGGGTTTTTTTCCAAGTATTTATCCAGATGGGAAACATGGAAATTTGTGATAAAAGTTTAAATTGTGGAAAACATTGGCAATACTAATGTTCAGTGACTATTACATAAAGATGCATATCAAACTGATATTCATCTCTAAGTTCTTAACTACTTTTAAAATTCACATATTAGAATTCTCCCTTTTGTACCTTCTTTTGTTTTCCCTTCTCTATAGCAAACCATCTGACCCCAAGAATCCATAAACCGGACACCCCAGGGTATAAGAATCATTTTATTTTTCCCTTGGCTATCTTTCCTAAGTTCTACCTTTTAATTCACAGTGTATTTCTACATACCAGTTATATCAAAAAGCCATTAGATAAGAATTATTCATATTTTTCTATTTCAAAAACATGCATATATATTTTTTTTAAACTTAGACTTTCTTGAGTCTTTCCTATTTGGATCTTGGACTGTTTCGGGTCTTCCTCCCTGATTTTTCATGATATAATTCTTCTATTTTAAATTTTAAAATTTACTAGCAGACTGTATTACCTAAATATCCTTTGCCCTACCTCCTATCACTGTGTGGTAAGTTGTTTGCAAATATGGCTATAATGATTCTCCACAGTCCCGTACAAACAGCGTTTGCATTGTGACTTTCTTTTCATCCCATCAACAGGAGGAGGAATCTGTTTCCCCACCCTTTAAATCCTGGCCCTGTGACTTGCTTTGACCAACAGAAAGAAGTTGCTTCTCAAGGTGCCTTGCAGCTTCTTGCTCTCCTGCTCTCACTCTCTTGGATCCCTGAGATCACCGTGTGAAGCAGTCCAGGCTAGTCTCCCTGAAGACGAAAAGCCAGAAAGAGAGAGAGAAGCCCAGAGAAAATCCAGCAGCAAAACCCGTCAAGTGAGTGAGACCATCATAGACCGTCCGGACTCAACTGAACCACCTAGGACAGCACCCATTTGAATGAGTGACTTCAAGACAGACCAGCAGAAGAATCAGTTGCACTGAGTCCAGTAGAAAATGCTGATCCAGACATACAAGCAAATAAGATGGCTGTTGTTTAAAGCTACTAAGCTTTGAAACAATAGGTAACTAAAATATCTTGCTAAACCATCTCTTTCCACACTAACCCAAAGCTAATCTCTGTCCAAAGATATTATTTCCTTCATTTATCAGTAAGTATCATTCCTACCTAAAAGATTTTCTTATGAACTTTCTACTTGACCCTATAGCACTTACAATTTTTGCCTGTTTTAGAAA
>CM052440.1:98241953-98285092 GCA_028533085.1 Varecia variegata | reverse complement strand
CGAATATACTCCTGAAGCCATGGCTGAAAATCACAGGCTGTCCTTCATCAATATATTAGTGATTAATACAAAAGTCATCTTTACTTAAACATAGAATAGTTGGGGTTTAATTCTTGATGGACTCACAATGTAGCCCTCCTTTGATACTACCGCTCTCATTTAATTACTTAACAATAGTTACTTACTGCCTATTGTGTATCAGTCTACCTGCAAGGTGCTGGGAATGCCAAGGCAATCAAGACAAGGTTCCTGAAGGCAGAGATTGATTGTAAAGGCAAATGGATCCTTTTCTGCCCTCACCTTGTTGCACTTATCCATTAACTTCCCAGTAACTACGCCATCCTCCTGAAATTGTCTATTCTCACAGCTTCCACAATGTCACTCTCTCCCAGTTTTCCTCCTATCTCAGTGACCATTCTTAATCTTCTCTGCTAGCTCCTCTTCTATCAGACTTCTCAATGTGGGAGCACCCTAGCCCTTGATCTCCAGCAACTGTTCCTTCTCTGTTTGCACTCTTTCCCTTGAATTGTTTCATCCACTCCAATAGCTTTGAATACCATCAAATGATGACTACCCCAAGTTGTATCTGCAGCCCATCCTTTCCCCTGAGTTCCAGAGTGCCTACTGGGCACCTCCACTAATATTACCACAAACATTTCCAATTTAACATGTCTCAGACTTAAGTTTTGATCCTCACCTCTCACCTCCACCCAACTTGTTTCTTGCACAGTTTTCCCCATTTTAATAAATGGCACCACCATTCTCTCAGTTTTTCAGGTCAAAAGCTAGGAGTCATCTTTGATTCTATGTTACACTACATTCCTCACATCCAATCCAAAGGCAAGTCAGCCAGTTCTACCTCCAACATATGTCCCCATTCTTCCAACTTCACTCCATCTCCATTACCAACATCCTAATCTAAACTTTGACCTTGCTCTTACAAAACTGCCTAATTTTATCTTCCTGCTTCTAATCTTATCCCACTATAAACTATTTTCTTTGTAATAGCCAAAACTGAGCTTCTAAAAATATAAATTGGATTTTATCTATCATCTGCTTATTACACTTCAATAGTTTTCTATTACATAGAGATTAAAATCCAAACTCTATACAGCAAGGTATTATATGAACTAGCCTCCGCCTTCCCTCCAACCCCAGCTTGAATCACTATCCACATTGCCTTCCTGCCACATTGGCCTTGTTAAGTTCCATGAACAATTCAAACTCTCATGCTTCAGGTTGTTTCCTGAATATAAAATGTCATACCAAGTTCATTCCTTCTTACAGATCTTGTCTCAGTCCATTTGTGTTGCTATAAAGGAATACCTGAGGGCTGGGGAATTTATAAAGAAAAATGGTTTATCAGGCTCACAATTCTGGGTGGCTAGTAAGTTCAAGACTGGGCATTTGCATCTGGTGGGGGCCTCAGGCTGCAGCTGCCTCCACTCATGGTGGAAGGTGAAGGGCAGCTGGCCTGTGCAGAGATCTCATGGCAAGAGAGGAGGAAAAGGGTGGGGAGAAGGTGCTAGCCTCTTTTTAACAACCAGCTCTGGAGGGAACTAACAGAGTGAGAACTCACTCATCTCCAAGGGAGGGCATTAATATACTCATGAGGAATCTGCCTCCATGACACAAACACCTCCCATTAGGCCCCACCTCCAACATGAGGGATCAAATTTCAATATGAGGTTGGAGGGGACAAACATCCAAACCATAGCAGATCTCAAATATAAAGTCCTCAAGGAGGACTTCCCTAATTATCTCATCTTCAAAATCCCTTACCCTTTATTTTCTCTTATAGCACCCTGTTTACCTCCTTCAACAAACTTCCGCAAGCCCAACTGAAATCACTTTTTGTTGTCAATTTCCACTACTGTAATGTAAATTCAAAGAATACAAGAACCACTGACATGTTGGTTACCATTGCAGACCAAGCACCTGTCAGAGTAGATACTCAGTAAATACCTGCCATGTAAATAAATATATTGAAATGTCTCCAAGACTCCTCCCACACCCACCAGCCTGGGATGGTTCACCACACCCTTCTAAGTGTGGTGAAGCAGCTCTTTGTCTTGATAAATATTCTTAGAAGCTATATATTTTATAATTTAGATTTTTAATTTAATATTTCAAAATTTCCATAAAGAAGTATTGAATCAGCTAAACTTCCCAAGAAATCATTAATATAAAATATGTAAAAAAGATTCATAAGTCATAGCATCTAGGAAGCCCTCAATACATGTTGACCAAATGATTAAATTCCATTCTTTATCTTCATCATTTAAAATCCCTAATTTGATAAATATTTTCCACAATCAGCTTTAGGTTTAGGCTTATCAAAGGTATCTATTCATAAATTTTACAGGACAAAATTCCCATAGGATTGTTTCTCTGTATATGTCCAGACATCGATCTGAGGAGATATACTTTGTCCTTAAGGCTTTTACATTTTCTCTAAGTATTTCCTTATATATTATGCTAAGCAAAATAGTTATCACTACAATATCTCAATATTCACAGGATTCTCAAAATTATAAATATACTAAAAGCTAGAAAGATATTATTTTTATAATATTATCCTAAAATGAAAACAAAGTCACAAACCAAAATGTTTTTCCATTTTTATCATTCCTGAAAATGTTTTGCTCACTTCCCATAATTCTAAAGAATATATTATCTCTTCTACAGCATTAATGAAAATGGCTACAATGCCTCATGAAATGGAATATATTTCTATTTACCAAGTTCCAACCGGACTCTGACTCAGCAAAATGTGACCAATCCAATTAATGAAATGTTTCAATTAATAAAGGACAAAAAGGTTTTTAAAGAAGTAAATCACTTTCTGCCTTAATCCAAGCTTGACAAGAAGAAAAAGAAATATAGATTAAATTGTATTGAACTTATTTGCCCTGAATGGCTTCTCTCAACAGCCTTTTGAGTCAATCTTAATGAAAATGTTACTCTCCAACACAGCTACATAATGTGGCATTATTGACTGACGTATATTCAACTGTGATGATTAGGATAAACTAAAAAGCTGTAATGTTTTTTAATGAGATAAAAATGATACTTGCATAAAACAAGAAGAAGATAGGAAAGATACTTTTATATTAATTACAGATTAAGGGTAAGTGATTTTATTGTGTGACAGACATACTAACACTCTATTCCCAATAGGCAAACTCAGAAGAACATTGCTTCCTTTCTTCTCAGCTCAGGAAACGATGGGTTTGGGGCAAGCTTTTAAATTATGAAAAAAACTCTTCTTGTATTTGAGAGGAAAAGAGTTCAGCTGTTGATATCCTTGAAGATGGTCATAATTAGTCTGGAAAATCATCATGGAAAGAAGCGAAACTTAGGAAACTTTTGTAGTGAGCCAAGATACATTAAGTAGAGAAAGAATGTCATAGAGTAGTCTACAGCAAAGGACAGCCAGGAAATATTAGGCCAAAGCAGAGATAGGGTGCAGAGCAGAAGATAAAAATAGCTAAGACATAGAATCAACTTAAATGTCCATCAACAGATAAATGGATTTTTTAAAATGTGGTATATATACACATTTAAATACTTTTCAGCCACATAAAACAATGAAATCCTGTCAATCACAGCAACATGGGTGAGCCTGGAAGATGTTATGTAAAGCAAAATGAGCCAGGCACAGAAAGATAAATACCACATGTTCTCACTCATATGTGGGAGCTAAAAAAAAAAATTGAGCCTATGAAAATCTAGAGTAGACTTGTAGGTACTAGTGGCTGGATGGGTAGGGGAGAGGGAAGACTGGGGAGAGGCTGGTTAATGGATACAAAATTATAGCTTGATAGGAGGCATGAGTTCCTGTGTTCTGCACCACTGCAGAGTGAGTATGATTAACTATAATTTATTGTACATTCTGAAAAAGCTAGAAGAGAGGATTTTGAATGTTCACAATACTAAGAAATGATAAATGTTTGAGGTGATGGATATGTTGATCACCCTGATTTGATCATTACACATTAAACACACATGGAAATATCACTCTATATCCCATAAATATATATAATTATTACATGTCAACTAAAATAGAAGAAAAACAAGTAATAAATTACATACATAAGTTAGAATTTTAAAAAATAGATAGCTGCTGGGAGATAACTTTTAGAAGGCTTTAAATTCATCTTCAAAATTTTTTCATTGATCAAAACCAGGACTCTATGCATAATATGAATACACTTAAAAGGTACCTCAAGAAAATGACACACTCTCTTCTCTTGGATTTTATTTCCAGTTGTAAAAACAAATCAAAGTTTACACATATTATATTTGACAATAAATACGGAAACAGAAACATGAGAGCTCAGAATTAGAGGTAGAACTCTAAAAGGCATCTGCATATGGGTGACAACTGAAATCATGAAAATAAAACTGCCAAACGACGAGCTTCCCAGGAAGGCTAGAGAAGCTTAGAGAGAAAGACAGTAAGAAATGCTGAGAACATAAAATAATACTCAGGGAACACAGTTTATGCGTTGGGGAAAAAAGAAGAGAGAAAAGGAATCTAGAAGAGGATAAGAAATAAAAAGGTCATCCCTGAATCCAAAAAGAAAGGGTGACCAAGAGGTGTCAAAAGCAGCAAGCAGGTCAATAATACAAACACTTGAAAGAGGCCACACATAACCTCAAACGTCAGAGAGGAAGTCAGACTGCAATAGGTTTAGGGTGAGAGTTTGGCAGGGGCAGGGAGAAAACCCGGATGATGAATTTGAACAGCTAAAATAACAGAGAAAAGAAATGAGGAGTATTAGGAGAGTCAGCTGATTTAAGTGATATATGGATGGTAAGTCAGAAGAGAGCAATTTGACCCATCCAATAATGTTAAACTTGGACTCTTTAAATATGTCCATTTTTTTCCCACTTGGCACTAATGAAAAACCAAAGGGTATTAATCAAATTTCAGACTGTAGGCTAACTAAATAATATTGTATTATAAAATGTTAAATGTCAATTTTGCTTAACAACAAACAGTGATCTAGGCATGATAAAAACAATCTATAACATAGATTTTAAAAATTATGTAAAATTGTAGGAAAGAATCAAATTTCTGAACTTGAAAAATATGTATTTTTCTCACCTAATAAAACTTTGAAAACTGTAGTATTATGGATTTTAAAGCTGCAGAGACCACTGATATATTTCATAATAATAGTTATTATAATATATAATATTTTATAATAATAGTACAACTGAAACATGGAAACCACTCTTCCTTGGAACATACCATGCCTCAGAAGTGCCACGTGGCTGCAGTGTGACTGTACAGGCACCAGTCACAGGTCTCCTCCCATGTACCTAGAGGGCCTAAGTCTAGGGAAACTGAAACATCAAATATGTCAAAAAGTAAATTCATGATAGTACTTAAAAAAAACTGATCACCTTTGGCAGATGATGGGAAACCAACTCATTCTGAAAACGGTTAAATCAAGGGAAAGACAGCATTTATTCTGCCTTTCCTTTATAAATAGCTTCCTTTCTATTATACCTTTAGGGTAACCAAATAATTGATAAGGTAAACTTTCTCTTTATATTAATAGAAGCATTTCAAGTAATAAATAAATAAAAAATAATAGAATTATACTATTATTTTGTAACCCTTAGTAAAATAATTGACCTAAATCAGGAGTTGGCAAATAATTCCCAGTGGGCCAAATCTGGGCTGGTAAATAAAGTTCTATAGGCATTCAGAGTCACGCGCATTCACTTACTGCCTAAGGCTGCTTTCCTATTACAATGACAGAGACCATATGGCCCTCAAAGTCAAAAATATTTATTATCTGGCCCTTTACAGAAAAAGTTTACCAACTCCTGATCTAGACAATAATTACCAATGGTTGCTAAAACCTCTAGGCAAAAAGCTGATGGGGAGGTGGATAATATATGGTCAGGCTCACAACCTATGTGCTCACTGATGGAGCATCATATAACAAAGAAAGGGACAAGGTACCATGTGCCTCCTGAGACCATGCAATGGGAAGTACATACCCTCTATTCACCTTCGTAGGTCTTCCTGTCAAAAAACTGAAAACTTATCAAACCTCAGGTTATAATCACCCGTCTATAGTAAATATAGGAGACAGAAAAACAAATTAAATTACACCATGGGGACATAATTAATTAAAATTCAGGCTATGGGAAATTCCACAGAACAAAGTATCTGGTTTCTTCAATAAATAAGTTGCAAGGAAAAAAAAAAAGAGTGAACCTATAGACTAAAAGAGGCCTAGGAGATTTATCAACTAAATGCACTGTAGTCCTTGATTGGATTCTAATTCTAACCCACCAACTAGGGGAAAAAATTTCCAAGACAATAAGGGAAATCTGAATACCAATCATATATTCCATGACAATAAGGAATTACTGCATTGTTTTCTGGTGTGATAATGGTGTTGTGGTTATATTTTTTAAAAAAGGCAAGTCTCTTCATTGTTTTAAAGATGCATAATGGGGTTTGCACAGATGAAATAATATGACATCTGGGCTTTGTTTCAAAATAATCCAGTGGGGAGGGGGCAGATAAATGAAGCAAGATTAGCCATATGTTGATCACTGTTGAGGCTGAATGATTAGCAAAAAGGGATTCATTATACTATTTCCTCTACTTTTGAATATGTTTCAAATTTTTCCATAATAAAAAGATAAAAATAAAAACCATTAGGAAAGCTTTCTATCTCTACTCTCCAACATCTGTGTTCATGGATGCTTTGTTTCTCCCCCTGCCCATCCGCCATATGTATTTGTACATTAACCAAATATGTATTGAACACTTACTACATCATGAGCCCTGGGCTAGGTGCTGGCGATGGCCTTACCTTCAAGAAATGTGTAGTCTAGCGGGGGAGTCCAATAAGTAACTCAGCTATTACAGCACTCAATGGTCAGTGTTGCAAGAACAGGCTGCAAAGGGTGCTCAGGCAATGTAGAGAAGGGGCAGCTATACCTTCCCGTGTTCCTCATTCCCACTCCTTAATATTCTTTTGTAGGATAGCTAATCTTTCCTGATTTTCTACTTCTCTCGTAATGAAGAGAATTCCTTTCTTTAAGTGGCCCTGACTGACCCCGTCTTATAAACCAGAGGCTTCCCATTGCCTATTGCAGAACTTCATGATAGTGAAACACTGGATTCTGCATCCAGCCTATTCCCCATACCCTCTGACTTCTATGGTAACTACTCTGACAGCCCCCAAACGCCTATCCTCACTCAGTGCGCTCCTGCTGACTTCCTGCTCTCTAGTTGTTAATAGCCCCCCGGCCCCCCATACACACACACACACACACACAAGCACATGTCCAGTGCAGCACTAACACCTTTGTTCTACATCTTCACTAGTGACTCACCTGTCCACTGTGTGATTGAATGGAGTGAAGAGCCACACACTATTTGCACACCAAGGGATCTACCAGTGTAATCAAATAAATGGGATGCCAAAAAGGCAGAGGAAAACTGTCAAGATGAAATTCAGGCGCAGTAGTAAGAGGGAATACAACAACAAGGAGAAAATAGAGCTTATTCTTCAACATTCCAAACAGCATAAACTCATAGGTTTTAACATAAGTAAGAGAAGTGGCATACATCAATCTTTGAATTTTTAAAGTACTGTAGTGGCAAATTTTAGACAAAAAATTTTAAAAGGTTTATTTGTTTTATCCATATTAGTTGTTTTGTTGTTGTTGTGTTGCTGTTATTTTATTTTTGCCTAAGCTACATTATGAGGTCACCCAGAAAAGATTTGGTGGATTCAGACAGAATTCTGCCAAGTCACCCGATTGGGCTCCAAGGGGCAGCACTGCTGAGTTACCATCATCTCTCTCTAAGGGCAATTCCAACTTTTAAGGTTATTTTCTAAAAGAATGCACTAGCAACACTGTGGCAGTTTAACATTTGACATTTGACAAATACATTTTGTGATGACTTCTGAAGGTAAGTACTCATATTGGGCCACAGTCATGTTTGGTTAACCAATCCCAGCTCTCTCTAATGAACAGGCTCTGGGATCTTGAGTAAATCACTTGGATAAATCACTTAACCTTTCTAGGTCATGGCTTTTTCATCTCAGAAATTAAGATTTGGGGCTTGATGGCTAAAGACCTTTCAGGTCCAACATTACAGGGTTCTATAATTAAGAGCAGCCTTTCCATATGTATTAGAGTGTTAGCAGTAATTAAAGTGACAACTGAGAGCATTTCCACCCTGACCAAGCAAAGCTCTTGTAACACTCGTACATTCTCACTACTCAATGTTTACTAAGTCTGGCTAAATGTTCTTCTTGGGATCTGGCACATAGTAAGCAGCTTATCGATGTTAACTGAGACTAATGTAAATTACTTCAAAGAAAAGCAAATTCCTATATATTAAAATACATGCTGATGATCAGAGAATGGCAATTTGAACTAAAAAAAAACCTGGATTTGAATCCCAACTCCACCGATCGCTGACTATATAAGCTCAAACATGTGATTTAAAACATCTGAGCCTGTATCTCTTGACTATAACATGGAGATAGTACTGACCTCGCAGGTCTATTGGAAGGATGAATCAAAAACAACAGATACAGCATGCCTGATTAACCAGACACTAGTTCCCTGTCTCCTAGCCAGTTCTGGATATTAAATTCTGATAGATATGCCTCTTTTCCACCCCATTTCTGGTTTCATCCTGGATTTCCATTCATAAAATACCCTTCCTTACTCTGTATTAATGACGAAGACTCTCTCCTTGGCCAAACTCTAGTCAGGCTTTTCTGAGCCCTCTTCTCAACCGGGCCTCAGCTTTGGTCTGTAAGAACTGCAACTTTCAGCACAAACCATTTGTCTACCCTCCACACTAAGAGACTTGAACAAACACTAGCATAGATTCCGTCAGCTCAAGACCCTGCCATCTACCCCAGCCCCCTTAAAATGCCTGCCTAAGAAAGCTCAAACTAAAATAATTTACTGTTTGTTGCAGCCAACACCTGATAATAGGCCCCCTGCCCACCCTTTTCTAGAGCATTTACTTTTAAAAGCTTGCAATTATAAATCCTTTCCCTGTGCCTTTGAGATGTAAATCTTCTACCACCCAGAAATGTCTCCCCAAGGACCTGGGAGCCACCTCTTTGAAATGCAAACATGCAGAGAGCTACCTCTCCCGTGGCCCAGTTCTTGTGGGAAGGTAAAAGCCTAACTTCAGAAGTATCACAAAAATGGAAAAACAAGCACCACATGTACTCACCATCAAATTGGTACTAATTGATCAACATTTATGTGCACATATGGAAGTAACATTCATTGGGTGTCAGGCAGGTGGGGAGGGTGGAGGGGATGGGTAAATTCACACCTAATGGGTGCAGAGCACACCATGGGGGTGGGGGTGGGATGCAGATACTTGCAGCTC
The DNA here is from genome assembly GCA_028533085.1 of Varecia variegata. Lineage (NCBI taxonomy): Eukaryota > Metazoa > Chordata > Mammalia > Primates > Lemuridae > Varecia > Varecia variegata. The sequence continues at coordinate 98,275,683 of CM052440.1, read as the reverse complement.
TGAGTTGGGCGGTGCAAAGGCAATATATGTAATCAAAGTGTTTGTACCCCTGTAATATTCTGAAATTTAAAAATAAATTAAAAAAAAAGACCCTAACTTTGGTGAGCATCTTGCTCCAATTTGCAAAATTACCTCCTGTCCTAAAGAGGAGTTTGTTTTTTTCCTGGATAAACACCAATTAACAGAACCAGATTACCTAACCACATAAACCAATCCCACTAAACACCCTTTAGTACCTTTTGTTTAGCACACCCCAGCATTTAAAAGGACTCCTGCCTTTTGTTTTATACAGTTAAGCTCTGATTATACTGAGGTCTCTCTCCCTGCTGCAGTAGTACTGAATAAAATCTGCCTTGCTATTTTTAATAAGAGTAGGGTGCAAAATTTTTCTTCGGCATTATTCACTTAGCAAACATTTACTGAATACTGCCCATGTTCTAGGTACCATGCATAACAATGACCAAGACATTGTCACCTTCCTCAAAGAGTTCACAATCCAATGAGGGGCAGGTGTGTATGCAAAATATAGCGGTTATAATGCAGTGAGATAAGTGCCAATGGTACAAAGTTCTACTGGCATTTCAATATTCATTTGCCCAGTAGCATAACTGATTTACTGTAAAAAGATCTATTTCTATATCTCCATAAAAAAAATCATGGACTTCAAAGCAGGAACAAGATCTATGTGCTTGGCAATAATGCCTTACATTCCATACATTTTATTTTTATCAAGGGTTTTGATATGTATCATGTTATTAGATATACAATCTTATTTGAATGAATAAAAGTATATAACACTTTAGAAATTACTTTCACTATTTAGATACCTATAAGATAGCTCTTAGTATTCCCTATGTGTAACTAAATAATAATAGCTCTATCAAAGTTGTTTATATCTACTAATCTACCAAACAAAAATTTCAGAAAAAGACAAAGAATAGGGCAGGGTTTTCTCTCCTATTTTCCTAGAAAACAACTGATTTTCCCTTTTTAATTCTTCAGTGTACTAAATATGTAAGCATAAACTAAATATCTTTAAAAACCATTTATTTCAAAATGTTCTAAGCTCAATTTGTAAGGTTATATTAATTCAAAATCCATGTCTATCAAAAACACTCAAAGTCATTATAGTTCATCATAATATTGGTCACTCACTATGGTGGCATATAGAAAAAAGCACCTAACATATAATAGCTTAGGGTTCATAATTAAAGGTCTTTATTTATCCAGCAGAATATCAGAGTAACACTGATATATCAGAATGCACCAGCATGATTTCCATGGATCTAATAATTCTTAAGAACTGTTTTCAAATCTGCTTTGTATTTTTCATATTATATTAAAAAGTATTAAACTCTAAAGAAATTAGCATGAAAAATTAAACATTCTGTGCTATTTCCCTAAAAACTTAAGAATAACTTGACATTATTGAATTAAGTTAAATATTTTGTTTTCCTAACAATAAACTCAAATAAAATTAGTCTCAATATTCCACAAATTAAAAAGAAAGACCTACACTAAGAGTCATTATTAGATTTTCATGAAATTGCCTTATATATTTGTTTTACTATAAGAAATAATAAAGGACTAACTTGTTCAAGAAAAAACATTTCAAAGAGTAATATTATAATAACACTGCCGGTAAGTCCTTTTATACAGAACGGTTTGGTCTCTTAGCTATTAATATATATTGAGAATTTCCCTAGTTCAAATTTTGCAAAATAATTTTTTAACCTTTCCTATCCAGTCATTGTATCTTGAAGAAATTCCTTGTTTATTCCAAGATACGTGACTAATACAGAGAAAAAAAAATAGCATGATTAACCATCTCTTTGGGCCAGGCGCGATGGCTCACGTCTTTAATCCTAGCACTCTGGGAGGCCGAGGCAGGCGGACTGTTTGAGCTCAGGAGTTTGAGACCAGCCTGAGCAAGAGCGAGACCCCCGTCTCTACTAAAAAATAGAAAGAAATGATATGGACAGCTAAAATATATATAGAAAAATTAGCCGGGCATGGTGGCACATGCTTGTAGTCCCAGCTACTCGAGAGGCTGAGGCAGGAGGATCGCTTGAGCCCAGGAGTTTGAGGTTGCTGTGAGCTAGGCTGACGCAACGACACTCTAGCCCAGGCAACAGAGTGAGACTCTATCTCAGAAAAACAAAACAAAACAAAACACCATCTCTTTTTCAAACCTAGGTCAAATAAAGTAATGACACTAAAGAATGTTTTTGGAGTTCTACATCCAGCTACACTGAAGTAGCTTGTATAAGAGCAACCTTTCCACAAAGCAAAGTTGGATAAAATTTGCAAAAGCAAAAACTGTTCAAGACATTGGACAGCAACCAAAGCAACTATGACTTGGAGGCGAAGACCCTGAAAAGAAGGGGAATGCATCGAAATGAGCTTCACGCGCTCTGCCACTTTGTTCGCAAAGAATTTGCCAATTTCTACGCATGCCCGGGGACCGAGAGGCCAAGAAGACAGCAGCAGTGTGAATATTTTGGCTGACTGTGCTACACACTCAAAACTTTGATTTCAGATTTGCCAAAGCAGCTAGACCTGGAGGAGCCAAGATCCCAAAGAAAAGCTAAGTGTGGAAAATATCAACATTCTATGTAACATTTCCCATCAAGATTCCTAAGTGGCACAACACGAGAAGCTTGAAAACCAAAGACAAGGTGGCATATGTGACATTAAAACACTAAGCAGAGCTTCTGGTAGGTTTACAGGGCTGAGGACATAGAAAGTGGAGTTTAGGTTCACCAAGGAGGAAGCTGAACCTATAAACACCTCAGGTTTTCAGTTGTGATGTCTAAAAGGGTCTGCCCTAGAAATAAAGAAAAACTAAAAGTAAATATTCCTCCAAAGAATGAAACCCAGAATCAAATCTTTTCAGTCCTTGACTGAATCAAAAGGAGCTGCCATTGCCTGTCTTTCAGAAGAACATTAAGTGTGCTCTGAAGAAAGACAGCATCATCCACACCCTCTGTAATTTTTTCAAATGTTCTGTATGGCATTCTATCAAACATATACCACATATGCTAAGGGACAAGACCAAATGACGAAAAACTGGGGGAGAAGGTGACACAACAAAAGAAAATGATCCACTGGTGATCCAGTTACTGAAGTTATCAGACATGGACACCAAAGGAAATATGATTCATATGTTCAAGAAAGTAGATGACAAGTTACAAATTTCACCAGAGAATTAGAACTTATTTTTGAAAGAAAAAAGAAAGAATCCAATAAAACTTGTAGAACTCAAAAATACAAAAACTAGAACAGATTTACTTTGGCATGATGGAGTGAGGAAGTTGACAAAGCCACTCCACACACAGCAACTATAAAGCTAAACTGTCAAAAACAATTATTTCAGCACTCTGGAAATTTCAGTAAACAACAAACTAAGAAGCATTTACTCATGAAAACTACTGAACTTGGGTAAGATTAACACAAGGTTGCAGTGCTCTTGCCTGGGGCTGCTCCCATCACTCCATACCCCCCACCCAGCCACCTTCAGTGTTGTGATTCAATCAGGGCATAGCAGACTGAACAGCAGCAGCTTCACTGCCACTGTCAAGGAGGCTCACTTGGTATGAAGCTCTGTTGGTGATGTCACACACAAGCTCCACTACCCTAAGATTACAATCTTGTTTAAGGCAAGTCACAGACTAGCCAGATATGAAACAGTGTGGTCCAGATGTTAAGACTGTGAAAGGAGGCTTGAAAAGCTTTCCATATAGGGAGAGTTGACCAGAGGCTGAGCACACATACAGCAAAGACAAGAGTGAGTCTAAGCCATTTACACATGCAAGGCCAGCAGAGCCTGAACACATGCATAGAGAAGATATAAGAGTACCCAATGGAGTAAAAACTGGGGCAGACCTGAAAATAGCCTGAACTTTGAATGGACTCCATAGCACACATGCAGAACACATCCACAAAGTGGAAACCTTACTGACTCGAGATATTTGAACATAACCTTTAACCAATCTTCAGCTAAGCCATAAGCTATGCAGACATAGTAAAGAGCCCTAAGAAGTTAGGCTTAGAAATTTTTTAAATGAGGAAAAGAATTGAGCAGAGACACCAGCAGCTGCATATTACGGGGGAGACAGACTTCAAAAATTTAGGCTAATTAAGTTACTAAATGCAAACAAAACAACCGCAAACTACACCAAGCTCAAGGGGAAATAAATCACAATCCAAAGTTGCTAAGACATTATTACTCAAAATGTCCAGTATTCAACAACAACAAAAAGTAATACATGAAAGAAACAAGAAAGTATGACCCATACTCAGGGGAAAAACCCATCAATAAAAACTGTCTCTGAGTCTCTCCGGATGTTGGATTTAACAATAACCTCATGCAGCTATTAAAATACATTTACAGGCCAGGCGCGGTGGCTCACACCTGTAATCCTAGCACTCTGGGAGGCCTAGGCAGGAGGATCGCTTGAGCTCAGGAATTGGAGACCAGCCTCAGCAAGAGTGAGACCCCATTTCTACTAAAAAGAGAAAGAAATTAGCCAAACAACTAAAAATAGAAAAAATTAGCCGGGCATGGTGGTGCATGCCTGTGGTCCCAGCTACCCAGGAGGCGGAGGCAGGAGGATGGCTTGAGCCCAGGAGTTTGAGGTTGCTGTGAGCTAGGCTGATGCCACAGCACTCTAGCCCAGGCAAGAGAGTGAGACTCTGTCTCAAAAAAAAAAAAAAAAATTACAATATATTTACAGAACTTTAAAAAAAAGTTCAAAGAATTAAATGAAAGTATGACAACAATGAGTCCACAAATAGAGAATCTCTGTAAAAATTATTTTAAAAATAGAAACTCAGAAGTTGAAAATTACAATTGAAATGAAAAATTCAGCAGAGGGGCTCAATAGTACATTTCAGCTGGCAAAATAAAAATCACATATCTTAAAATATTAAGATAGATAAACAGATATTGTCAAGTATGAAGAACAGAGAGAAAAAAGATCAAAGAAAAATGAACAAAGCCCACAAGACCTTTGGGACAACATCAAGTATACCAACATGCATGTAACAGGAGTCTCATATGGAATGGAATGAAAGGGGCAAGGAAAAAGTACGAAATTATACTGACAAAAAAATCCCAAATTTGATGTAAAAATTCATCTATAGATCTAAAAGCTAAATGACCCCAAAATAAGATAAACACAGAGATCTACACAAAGATACAACACAAACTGTTAAAAGACGAAGAGAAAAAAAATCTAAAAAGCAGCAAGAGAAAATCACAAAGGAACAATAAGATTAACAACTGGCTTCTCAACAGAGACAATGGAGGCCAGTGGAATGTCACAGTCAAAGTTTTGGAAAAATAACTGTCAACCAAATAAGCAAAACTATCCTCCAAAAATGAAGACAGAAAAAAAAAAAAAGACATCCCCAGATAAACAAAGACTGAGAGAATTTGTTGCTAACAGACCTGCCTTATGAGAAATACTAAAGGAAATCCTTTAGGCTGAAAAAGAATGAGAGTAAACATTAATTTAAGTCCATGGGAAGAAATGAAGAGTATCCCAAATGCTAAATATGAAAATAAATACAAAATAGTCTATAAATAAATGTATTTTTCTCATTTCTTTTCTTATCTTCTTTAAAACAAATAAGATTATATAAAGCAATAATTATCACAGTTGGGATTGAAATGTATACTGGGCCACAAAACAGTCTCAAGAAATTAAAGTTTGGAATCATACAAAGTATAGTTTCTGATCACAATGGAATAACATTGGAGATCCACAACCAAAAGAAGTCTGGGAAAATATCAAATATTTCGAAATTAAACAACACATTTTTTTAAAGCTCAAGAATCAAATAAGAAATAAAAAAGGAACTTTAAAAAATATTTTTAACTGAGTGAAAAATGAAAGCATAACATATCAAAATGTATGAGATGTAGTGAAAGCAAAGCTCAGACAAAATTGTATAGCCATAATGCCTAAGAAAAGAAGAAATATCTTAAATCAGGGGTGAGGAAATTGCAGCCTTAAGGCCACGTGTGGCCTTAGATCCTTAAGTGCGGCCTTTTGATTGAATACAAACTTTACAGAACAAATCCTTTTATTTTATTAATACGTTGTTGTTCATCTTTTATATTTTTATTTTTAAAATGAACATATTTAAAATACCAAAGAATAAAATAAGTTTAAATGAAATAATCCTCCCAGATTGACCAGCACAATTAGAACATGAGTAAGCCATAAGGGCTAAATTGACAGCTGCTACGCTCATGATTTAGTTCTAACTTCCCCCGCCTGAGTGGCACCACTACTGCAGGAGGCTGGTTGGTGAGAGTTTATGGGAGTTGAGTGCACCAGTCTGCTATCAGCTTTTAACAAGGGTGCACTGTGTTTCTGTTTGAAGTGGAATTTGTGAACAGTTGCACAGCTGGACAGTATTTTTTAATTCTATCTGCTTAACAGCCCGTCATGTCAAAGAAGACCAAGAGAACACTGAAGGAAGAAAATAGATTTTTTAATGAGCATTGGGAATTACAATATTATCTTGTTTCTGCTAAAGATAAGATGACTTGCTTGCTTTGTGATGTTGCAATATCAACATTAAAGAAATTCAATGCTCATCAGCATTAGAACACTCATAAAGGCCACAAATATTTTAAATTAGAGGGAGAGGCAGGAAAGGTTATACTGCAGAAATTAAAAGATGAAAAGTGAAACCAAAGACAATTCTTTAAAGCAGCAATAAGACCTGGAAATAATGCCACTGAAGCAACTTATAAAGTAGCTTATATAATCATGAAAAAGGGGAAGCCATTCAGTGATGTGGAAATTGTGAAAGAATGCATTGTCGAAGTTGTAGGATGCTTAGACCCCAAAAACGTTTCAAAGTACAAATAACCACCTCTTTCAAAGAGAGACCCATAACTGATTAACAGCATGAATTAGCCTTCAACTTAACAGAACAACTTCATGAACTACTTCAAAAGGAAAATACGCATTATTCAATCCCTTTGGATGAATCAACTGATACTACTGACTCGGCACAGGTTTTATATTAATACTTAATTCAGGTCATAACAAAAGGTGTTCTTTGCTACGAAGGGTTACTTGCTTTGGGTACTCACGCGAACAGAACACAGGGAATAGATATCTTCAACGACTTTCAAGATAAATGTCATGAAGTTGGACTGAATTTGGTAAATTTAGTGAGTGTATGTACAGATGATACACCTTCCATGATAGGAAAACATGGAGGGTTTATTGCATAGATTAAAAAAGTATTAACAGATTCAAATGCTCTCATTTCTTTTCATTGTTTCTTGCATCAGCAAAATCTCTGTCTAAAGCTACTATTTTAAGTGACACTTTGCAACAAGCTGTAAGTACTGTTAACTACATTCGGGCAAATGCAACATGGGCAAATGCAACATGGCATCATCAGTTTTAAAACATGCCAAAATTGAAGGATGAGGAATTCAGTGTGGACTTGTGGGATCATTCTAAAGTGCCAAATTCAGTGCTACTCCTCGCTCCATAACATACAACTGAGCCCTGAAGTCTTCAAGTGAAAACACTTCTTTTAATTGGAATCCTAACCTAATATAGACTTGTTAGTAAGTACTTCACAAAGAAAGAAATGGCTTCAAAATTTAAAAAAATAATAATAAACTGTGTTGGCTATCACAGGGACAGGTGTTAGCCAAAGTTTTATCTCTGTAAGAACAGATAGTTAAATTTTATGAAGAACAGAATCAGCAATGTGAATCATTGAAAGAAGATTTCAATAGGAATGCAGCACTTCTGTGTGATACCATGTCAATTCAAAATGACTTCAATATTTCTTTGCAAGGTAAAACTAAGTCTATCTATGATATGTGGCAAAAAATCCAAGCATTTTGGGAAAAAAGCTATCTTTTTTTTCAAAACACTTCTTCAAAAGGAAATTTCGGATGAAGATTTTCCCCAGTTAGCAAAGGTCACTGATGAGCGGGATGATATACGCAAATCATTTGAAGAATACACAACTGTTATAGACCTATTAATTGGAGAATACAATGAAAGGTTCACTAACTTTGAGAATCATGACTTCACACTCAAATTAGCATTTCAGCCTCACCTAGTTGATATCATCAAGTTACCTAAAGAACTACAGATGGAATTGACTGAGCTTTCAGGAGATGACATTCTAAAGTCATTGTTTGATTATAAGAAAGATCCAATTGAAATATGGAAAAATGCAGTAAGATACCCAGATCTTCGGCAACATGCCCAAAAAATGCCTTCATGCTTTTCAACCACTTATTGCTGTGAATCTACAGTCTCCTACCCAACACAAGTCAAGACTCACTTAAGGTCACAAATGACTGATATCCATCTAGACAATCAACTGAAACTGTGGACCTCCATGCTGGAACCAAATATTCCAACAAAAAGCAGACACAACAAAGTCATAAAAGGTTAGTTAACTTGAAAATTAACAAATAGTTTTCATTTTTTGAAATTATTCAGTAAATGTTAGATTTTTACAAAATAATGTACATTTTTTAAGTACATCTAATTGAAGTTTCTTGAATGCAGCCTTATTTGATTATATTAATAGCTAAATTAATGTGGCCTTCCAGCATGAAAAGGTTCCCCACCCCTGGTGTAGCATAGAGCCTTGTGTGTAATGGATGCTCAGTAAGTACTAACTGCGTAAATGCAATGATAAAGTCAGCAGAATCCCTAAACACATAAAGAAATTTCCTACTCTACAATACGAGATTTTTACATGGGCTGCCTTTTCTCCTTTTTAAACTGACTTTCTGAGGAAGAAAGCTCAGAGTGCAAAAAAGAAGTATTGCTGTGATGATGTTAGGAAAGTTCGGTTAGCTTTATGGCTATAAAGGCAAATATTACACAAAGAAATTAACACCCTTGTCAAGTTTGAGTGAAAATAAGAGATAAATGTTAAAAAAAAAAACTACAGAATTATTTCATAATTGAAAACAAATCAGGCAGAAAAAAATGATAAAAAATTAGTAATACTTTCAGAAGAGCTAATACAATATATTTAACATAAATCCCACAATTTAATATTTTTCTTATTTTTTCTGTCCCAATTCTAACAAAGATCAGCCCATCTTAAAAAAACTGCTCTGTGAAAAGTGTTTTATAAAACATATTAATGATGAAAGTTTATTTGTAGATTTAGTTTAATAGGAAACCCTGATTCTACTCATCAAGATACTATTGATGCTGTAGTATGTCTGACATTTTAATGTTACACTGATATGGTTTGACATTTATCCCTCCAAAGCTCATGTTGAAATCTGATCCCCAATGTTGGAGGGTGGGCCCTGGTGGGAGGTGTTTAGGTCATGCAGGCAGATCCTCGTGAATGGCTTGGTGCCCTCCTTGTGTTAATGAGTGAGTTCTTGCTCTATTCAGGGGAGAGCTGGTTGTTTAAAAGAGCCTGGCACCTCCTCTCTCTCTTGCTTCCTCCCTCACCATGTGACACGCCTGCTCCCCTTCACCTTTTGTCATGATTGGAAGCTCCCTGAAGCCCTCACCAGGAGCAGATGCTGGCCATGCTTCCTGTACAGCCTGCAGAACGATGAGCCAAGTATACCTCTTTTCTTTATAAATTACTCAGACTCAGGTATTCCTTTATAGCAACACAAAACAGACTAACACATACACTACTAAATGTTTTTTAAAAAGTAGACTCATAAGCAGTTTTTAATTATATTTGATAAGACTCTACACATCTGATGAGAGGTGTAAAGAACTTTTTGAATAAAAAATAAAGAACTTGAAGAAAAAGGTAAAATATCAGAATTATTTTTAAAAAGAAATGATTAAAAATAATCTTCAGTATAAGCCTTTGTTCTTCAGTATAAGTCTTTGTTCTTCAGTATAAGTCTTAGGGGGGAAAGGATGAAACAAGACATCATGCAATAGAGTAAAAAGAAGCCAAATGGCAGAGAATTACCATTTACTAAGTGTTTTTTATTCATCATATATCCTCTACACTTTATATTCATCTATCCAACCATCATTTATCCTAACAATAACCCAAGATCATAGTATTATACCACCTTACAGTTTGGTGCCCATCAATACCTGGTCTCTTCCTTGTAAGTGTGCCATTTATTGTACCTGTGTGATATACTATATAAAGAAATGTATTATCTTTTAAAACCAAAAAATTCACAGCCTAAGTACAGGATTGACACCTTCAACTATACATATAACAGCTTTAACAGAAAGAGTTGTTAACCTGGTCTTTAAAACTTCACACCATCATCATTTGTAGGAGGAAGAACTTCCTATATTATCCTAACGGATTTATTTGTTCTCAGCATCCTCCAACTTATTCAATATCAGCCTCTGTCTTCAGAGGTAGAACTAAATCTGATTTCTTCCCACATACAGACTGGTATCAGTAGCAAGAACATGCACTCTAATTCTCATACACTGTAACCCCAATAAAATTGCCATCACTTATGTGGGAGCTAAATGACAAAAACACTTTTAATCAACACAAATCAATTCCCAATACTAGAAAAGTTTATGTCCAAGGTCATGTCGTCTTTCCACATAAAAATACAATCACTACTGTCCACTTCTATTATAAACTTCTCAAGCTAATATTACATAGCTAACTAATAACAAACATAATAAATAAGCTGATAATAAATACATATAATACCTTATTCAATCCTTTAGCCCTTCAGACAACTCACTATGATAGGTACATTAGTATCCCACTTTGTAATGAAAAAAGTACAGCTTGTTAGGGTAGTTAGGTTAACTTGCCGAAGGTCCCGCAGTTTTATAAGGGGCAAACCCAGGATTGGGACCCAGACCCGACTACTAGGAAGCCCAAGCTCGTCACATGCATGCAATACAGCCGTGGCAAACCAGCCAGTCGGGGCAGTCGCCAGTGAATAACTCTTGATTTCATTTACATCTTTTAGTACCTACTGATTTCAGTAAGTCTGTTCACTTTTCCAGGAGGAAAAGGAACTAAGTCAAAAAGAAAAAGGTTATAAATGATACATATCCACAGGATACAATAAATAGCAGATTTTTTTTTAATTCATAGGCTAAATACGGAGATGTATTTTATATTTTCTAGTCTCATTCATATTTTGGTGATTAAGAGATAACTAAAAGCTTTCACAAAGTACAGTTTTCCAACCTCTTCCCCCAGAATACATTTGCTTTAGTTAAAAACACAGATAATCAAAGAACTATTAAACGTATCTGATTTTGCAGCCTCTGGCTCTTAGAACACCATATTTTCAGAAGTACTTGTTATTATCATTAGTACTGGAGTATCTGAAAGCAAACTGCTAATTGAAGCTGATAGAGAAGTTGGTTTTAGGTGTTTTCCTTTTATTTTTTAGCCCTAAAATTATACATAAAAAATTCTAATTCATGTTAACATTAGCAAAGCCTCAAAAATTATCTTCAAGTGGCTCATATCCATTTTTACAAAACCTTGAGAAAAGATGGGAACCACACAGTACATTTTTTATTAAAAATCCTCACCTATTTGGAAGTCTCTGCCATGGAAATGGTCTTGTCTCAGTGATTATAGATGTCTTCAGTGTTACCAAATAAATAATTCTTACCTGCTTGCCAGAATAGAGGATAGCATTTTCTGGGCTCTTCTCTGGGATCATTTAATAAGCTACAGAGACAGCCACTTGACAAGAGCAAATAGACGAGGCTTGACAATGGAAATCAAAAGCTCTACCATAACATTCTGGAGTTTTCCTAAGACTAATCCCCTATGCTAGAAACAGGTATCATATAAAATTCTTTTATTCATTCAAGAAATATTTATTAAACAGTTACTATGTTCCAGGCATTGTTCTAGAGGCTGAGAATACAGGAGTGAAAAAATAGAGCCAGTCTCTTTGTGGATTTTACACAATAGAGGAAAGAGGAAGGCAAACATATATGTATATATTTTTTTTCTTTGTTTATATGATGTGCCAGGTAGTAATAGTATTATGGACAAAACAAGGTAAGGGGGATAGAGAGCACAGGAGACAAAAAGATTAGCATTTGCATTTTTATGGAGTGCTTAGGGAAGGCCACTCTGATAACATCTGAGTTTTGGCCATGAAAAAAATGAGGGAGTGAGTCATACAAATATGTGGAAGAAGAGCAGTCCAAGCAAAGGGAACAGCAGTGCTAAGGTCCAGAGGCCAGAGCAGGCTGAGTATGTTCAGAGGAGGGCGAGGGGCAGTGGGGAAAAGTCCAGGATGACTCCAAAAGTAAGGCCTAAGCAACTGAAATAATGAGGTTGCCATTTACTGAATTGGGAAAAACTGGGAGGATAGGTTGGGAAGGTGTCAGTACAGGGTATCAGGAGTTCATTTGTTGATATGTTGAGTATGAAGTGCTTATTTAGACATCCCAGAAGACCAAATGAGTGTGGGATTAAGGGAAGAGTTTTCAATTGGAGATACGAATTTGAGATTCATCAGCAGGTAAGATGATATTAAAGTTATGAGACAAGATGAAACTACCTACGAATTAGGGCCAGTCAAAGAAAGGAAAGCATCCAAAGACCGGATTCTGCAATGTTTGAAGAAAAACGTAGAAACCAGCAAAGGACACTAAGCAGGGAAGCTTGCAGCAAGGTGGGGAGAGAATCAAGAAAGACAAGTGTCCCAGAGGCCAAGTGTGATGCATTGGATTATTGTTCAACAAATATTCACTCCATTTCCTTTCCCAATTGTAGATGGGGTATGCTTCTCTGCCCCATTGATATTAGGCCCAGCTAAGCAAATTTCTTTGGCCAATGGAAATGTTAGTGGATGAGATGAAAGAAGAGACCTCCAGCATGCTTAGGCGGTTTGACTTTACTCTTTTACTCCAATAACCTGCCACAACCAGAGCATATCCTGGGTGGCTGCAGTCCCTCCAGCCTGAAACCCAGAACAAATACGGAAGAAGCAGGTCTAAACCTAGTCCGCAGCCTGGAATCAATCCCAGCCAAGCCACAGCTTGGAGCAGAACCACCCAGCTAAGCTCATCCTAGATCAGCTGAAATGCAGCTGGCCTACCATACCCACAAGCAAAGGACTACATGTGAGCTACCAAGTGTTAGGGTGATTTCCAATGTAGCGTTACTAAGGCAATAGCTAATATACACACCAAATGAAGAAAATCTTTCAAGAAGTAACATTTGTCAAATGTCACTGTGCTACTGATAGGCTGGAAAAGATGAAGATTGAGAACTGACCCTGGATATCGCAAGGAAGAGGTCACTCTGAAGCACTTTTCAACAGAATAGTGGGTATGAATGCCTAACTAGAACAGGTTCAAGAATGGGAGGAGAGAAATAGGAAAGAGCAGTGAAGACAACTCTTTTAGGAAGTTTTGCTATAAAGGAGAGCAGAGAAATGGTGCAGGAGCTGAAGAAAAATGTAGAGTTCAAGGAAGGTTTGGTTTTTTTTTAAAAAGAGCAATATTACAGCTTGTAATGTTACAGTTACGAAACTCACAGAAATGATCTAATAGTGGGGAAAAGTTAATGATACAGAAAGACCATTATTTGTGAGTGGGCAAGAAGGAGAGGTACACAATGTCCCAGTGGACGAGGTGGTATCAGAAAGGAACTCAGCCACTTAGGGTCCCTGAGAGATGGTGGTGTGTGCGGGTTCAGAGCAGGTGGGGTGGCAGATGCAGTGGTGGAAGCCGGTGGAAGATCTCTATAAGCAAGGTCATCTGCAGAGGGGGAAGGAGGATGAGGTGGTATAGGTTTGAGGGGAGAAAAGAGGACAGAAATGGATCTCTAGGATGGCAGGATAACAAACAGACCAGGAAAAAAGGAGCAAGACAGCCAGGCAGCAGAGTCAGCTCACATGTGGGTCACATTTAAGTCTTCACAATCCCATCTAAATGGCAAACTACTTATGATGAAACAGAGATGGCATACCCCACTGTACCTCCTTTGGAACTACTACAACTGCTATAAACAAACAAAAAATTGCTGGGAAAGTCACTCAGAAAAATAGGCAAGAGTATGGACTATTTGGATCTAGTGAAATTACATTAAAATGCCTTTCAGACTAATCAGATGTCATTAAAACTTCCTTCCACAGAACTGTGAGCTAAAGAAATGCAGGATCCGCCTGAGTAAAAGAAGAAATCTGAAGCATCAGTGAGGCACAGAACAAGGCTGAAGGAGGAAGTGAATGAGGAGTGGATCTGAATGCAGAGCACAGGGCCACACTACTCAATACCGCAGCCGCCAGCCACATTTGGCTACTGGGCACTTGAAACGTGGCGGGTGCAACTAAGGAACTAAAGTTTTAATTTTATTTAATTTCAATTAATTTCAATTTATAAACTGAAACAATGTAAAATATTTTTCCTTCAAATACAACTTTACTCTTTGGTAGGACTACATTTCATTTTAATGGCTGAAAATTTAGCTCCAAATTGAGATTTTTTTTTAAGTGTAAAATGCATACCAGATTTTGAAGACTGTGCAAAATGAAAATGTTGAATATCTTATTAATAATTTTTATATTTATTACATGTTGAAATTATGATGACAGTTTAGATATATTGGGTTAAATAAAATCTATTGTTAAAATTAATTACTTTTTACTTTTTTAATATCACTACCCGAAACTTAAAACTACCTATTAGACAGCACTGGCCTGAGGATTAAAAAACCAATCCTATCTGAAAAGCAGGGTTTGGAGCCTCCTGTTGTTATGCTGACAGGCCAAGCCTGTCCATCAATATCACAGGAAGAATTATCCAAGATGTGTGCAGCCCAGGTGCAGTATGGATGCCTTAAATCTGTGATCAATAAGCAACAATATTTTAATTAAAAAATGGTCAAGCAGCAACTTCAAATCAATCTGGGATAGCATGATAACAAAAGTTCACCTGGAATGGTACCTCCAGTTTACCTGAGGTAAAAACGTCCTTCTATGGTTAGTGACCTCCAATCTAGAGAAGGTTTAGAATTAAACATAGAGATGATGAAGAATACCAGACTCATATTAATACTTTTTAGAAAAGTTTAGAAATATGTTTTATATTAATGGAATAGTCTGTGCACGATTGTCATGTTTTTAATTTTTAAAAGAATCTGACATCAAACTGACACATTAGCCTGTGATTCTAGTTTAAAATGTGTGATAGATTTTAGACATGTGATTTATTTTGATTGAAATGTTTAAAAGTATTTGATTATGTTTACATAATATTAATTTTGTAGGTGATAGAATATTCAAAGGAACTTCTGCTAATTATTTGGGAAAGTTTTACTTATTTGGGTCATAAATTTGACCGATAAGCACCTGATTTGTTTAAATAGAAAATCAAATACATTAAAGTTATATATGCAATTTAAGATATTTAAGGGTTTAAATTTAATTAAGTTTGTAAATGACACTGATAATTTAAGAAATTCAATCTGTTCCATTTGAATTAAAATTTAGTCACAGAAAAAGTGAAGGTGATTGCTCACATTCACCAGATATATAAACAGAATAATAAGATAGGTAAGCTGAACTTAACGGGCTAAAGAAAATTGGATTTTTATTTTTACCTGAAATAAATTAAATACTAATTTTCCTTTTCCCACATAAAACTTACCCTTAATAACTAATAATTAAGTCCTTTACAAATATTAATTCATTTAACCCTCACAACTACCAAGTGAAGTAAATAATGTGAACTAAAATAAAATCTTAAGCACCCCCAGCTGACTTTTAATTGGATCCCCTCCCCTTCTTGGCCAAGAGGACCCAGGAAATACCCTAAAGCTGAGTTGCTGGCCATGAGAAGGGAGCTCAGACATGCCTCCTCATGCCTCCCTCCCTTCTTGGAGACATCCTTTGTAACTCATTAACAGGCCTAAAGCTACACAAGACAAAGCTTAAATCACACATGCAGGTCATCAATTTCCTTAACAGATCACTTGAGTGTATGTTAATCAGAGACAAGTCACTGGACATATACCGGACAGACTTCCTTAACTTAAAACATTCCAAGCCTTTAAACAAAGCTTCATTTCTTTAGCCAATCACAAATCAAAGAATCTTTAAACCCACCTATAACTTACAATGCCCCACTTCAAGACGTCCCGCCTTTTCAGGCCAAACCAATGTATGCTTTCATCTATTGATTTATGACTTTATGTGTAATTCCTGTCTCCCTGAAATGTATAAAGCCAAATTAGAACCCAAGACCACTTGACCACCCCAAGACCACTTGCTCAAGGCTTCTTGGGTGTGGTTCTCCAGGACATGGTTGCATATAGCCAGCTCAGAATAAACCTCTTTAAATTATTTTACAGAGTTTGGGTTCTTTTCCATTGACAGTAATATTATTCTCCCCCTTTTACAGGTAATTGTCTTAGTCTGTTCAGATTGCTATAGCAAAATACCATAAACTGAGTGGCTTATAAACAACAGAAACTTATTTCTTACAGTTCTGGGGGCTGCAAAGTCTAAGATCAAGACACCACTAAGATTAGGTATCTGGTAAGAGATCACTTCCTGGTTCATAGCTGGTGCCTTCTCACTTTGTCTTCACAAGGCAGGAAGGGCCAGAGAGCTCTCTGGGCCTCTTTTATAAGAGCACTAATCCCATTCATAAGGGCTCCACCCTCATGATCTATAGTAATCACCTCCCAAAGGCCCCACCTCCTAATACCTTGAGGGTTAGGATTTCAACATATGAGTTGGGGGTGGGTGGGCACTAAACATTCAGTCCATTGTGGTAAAGAAGGTGACAGCACAGAGAGATGGAGTAGCTTCCCCAGGGTCAAACAGCTAAAAAGTGGCAGAGCCAAAATTCAAATCCAGGCTGTCTGACTTCTCATATTGCCCTTGAACATGAAAAAAACCACACTTGACAGAAATAATTAAAATAATTAGGTATGCATAAAAGCAAGTTTTTACATGCTGTTAAGATTTTAACTAAGTCTCTTGTTCCTTTTTTTCCTAGTAGTTATCAAGAAAGGTTTGCGCCAGAGATTCCAGGAAAACCCCATGTTGTACAGGGGAATGACCCAAACAAAACAGCTTTCCAGATTTCTAACCTCATCCTTGACCCCACGCCCCAGACCTCCAGCATCCTAAGACAAGGAACTCTCCCACTGTAACAAAGAACATGTTGCTCTGACCCTCACAGAATTCCAGCCTAGGGTATATGACATTTACTGAGTTACTTTCCATTTCATTTCATCCTATACCACCTCATGTAGCCCTTTTCCATGCTCATTCCCAATCAATCCAGGAGACAGTTTAAAATATTAATAAAACAAAATAAATTCAAGAGATAGAAGATAATTCCATTTAATTTTGATTTTAATTCTAAAAATAGATTTGAGGATAAAGGTTCTCTCCCTCCTTCTACTCCAAAACTCCACCTGAAGTCTGCAGCAATAAGCATAAACAAGGATGTCTTGTTCTTGGCTGCCTCCCAAGAACTTCCTCCCCTTCTAAGCTGATCATACCTGCTGTTCTGAATCTGCCCCACCAGGCAGTCCTCCACTGCCACTGTTTCCAAAGCAGACATAATCTCAAAAGCATCTTCACTGCCTCAGGAAGGCACTGTCTGCTAGTAATTAACAAAGCAATCATAGTCAAATTCAGATTGTGGTGTATCCATACAAATCATGTTTTTAAATTTACCAACTCTGCAATTTTGGATAAGCTATTTATTAGCCTTTTATAGATGAAGAGACAAGTTATAATGATGATCAAAAGAGATAGCTTGTATAGCATACCTAATAAAGTGCCTGGCACCAAGTAAACGCTTAATAAATGGTAGCTATCACAATATTTATTATTAAAAGAATCTATAGAATCATGTTTAATTATTTTTATGGATACCTGTCTCCTATTTAATCCTACTTTTCATATACCTTAAATAAGAAAGGACCTTGGAATTAAAATGTTTAATCATTCTTTTACAGAGACAGTGAGAACATGTGTTACACTGTGTGGGGAGGTGTGATCCACAGAATTCTGTTGGGAGAAAGAGAGTGAGAAAGTAGTATCATTTAGTCCTTAGCACAGGTAAGAGGTAGCCAAGGAAAGAATAGGTGAGCCCAGATTGAGGATAACCCCATGAGGCAATGCAAATGGATAAATATTTCCAAGATAGATTTACATGTATATAGCAAGGCCAACACCATAGAAAATACGTAGTCATCCCTCAGTACCCACGGTGGATTGGTTCCAGAACCCCCTCAGATACCAAAATCCCAGGATGCTCGAGTCCCTCATATAAAATGGTACAGTATTTGCATATAGCCAATTCATATCCTCCCATATACTTTAAATCATGTCTAGATTACTAATAATGCCTGATGCAATGTAAATGCTATATAGTTATTAGACTGTTTTTTAATTTGCATTATTTTTTATTGCTGTATTGTTATTTTTTATTGTTTTTTTCCCAAATATTTCCAATCCATGGTCAGTTGAATCTGCAGATGTGAAACCCACAGATATACAGGACTGACTGTATTCTTTTAATATATGAATACAAATAATAAATCAAAGAACTACCTTCAGAAAGTATCTTTTTTGTAAATTAATCTATTCCAGATTCTATGTACAGAAAAGAATACTGGTACAGGTCACAATATGCTATGAAGAAATGTTGCTTGTTTAATCACTTTAGGTTTTGTTTCTTTTTATTTAAAAAGACAGAGAAAATAAGATAATGGAAAAAAGCCTAATAATTAGTGCCATTATTTCTACACTTAGTACGTATCAGAGAATAGAAAATAAAGCTTGCTTCATTCCTTGACATAAAGCTAGGATTCAGATATATTTTTTGTACCTTTAGATTAATATCACAAAGGGAGATCTTATCAGTGTCCTCATATACAATAGGGATAATAGTACCTACGTCATAGGGTTCTTGTGAGGATTAAATGAGTTAATATTTGTGAAGTGCTTAGAACAGCACCTAGCTAAGGTGCTGTTCCCTAGCTCACAGGAAGCACTAGTAAGAGTCTGATAGAAAAGTGATGGAAATCAAAATTACCGCAATCATACTAAAAAGGGTCTCAGAAAACCAATACATAACAAGAGAAAATGCCGAATAAGACCACAGAGAAACCTATTACAGATTCACAACAATTCTTCAATATAACTGTGCCTGACACATCACATAGTGATCAAATTGTATAAAACACCGTATCTGCTTTGAATGACCATAGTTACAGGAGAGGGAAATTGTTTCACAATAGACATACTCAGAAACATAACTTCTCATTCAAATACATCAAATATATCAGACATACAGTTTTATTTTATAGTTTCATTACTGTCTTAATTATCTAAATCATGTATCTGACCAGTTAGATTACCAATGCAGAAAACCTTTATTCTTGGGCCTTAATTTGTGGTTTACAAAGTTCAAAGTGCACTTAAGCCACAGTTCAAGGGAGTCACTTTTTAGTTAATTGGGAGGAAAAGTGGGGATGAGTGAGCAGGACCAGCATCACTGCAGTATGACTGGCCAGCCTCTGGAAACTGTTACTAGGTAAACAGACCTCAGGTACTTTGCTTTAGGATCTGGACCTAAAGTGTCAAAGAGATTATTAGAGCCATCACGGTCTCTCCCCCAAGCTACTGAGCCTGCAGCCTCTCAGTATATACTGATCTCCCTTTCTAAAACACCTTTTAATTCTCTGCCACCTCCACCTCATAGTCCTTTGGTTTTCACTTCAACTGGTTATAAGGTAAAGAAGCAGGGATGGAGTTCAAGACACTTAGGGAAATTAGGAATCACCTAACATGATCCCAAATTTTCCTATCCAACATACCACCTCTATAAATGTCCAAAATGTAAAATATAAGGATTATTGTGTTTTTTTAATGTACACTATTATAAACTATCTAAATTTCTAATATTTTTCTGGTTGAATTACAAATTAACCAAATCATATTTTTAAATAAGCTCTGGGCATATAAAATTTTTTTTAAACCATTACAAAACTAATTGGTAACTTTTCCCCTGAAAAAAAGGCAGGCTGAAAACTAGGCCAAAGGAGAATATTTGGGTATAGTATGTAAAGAGTTACACATAAAATAAAAGAAATAAGCGTAACAGTTGGAAATCAAGTAATTCTTCAACTATAAGAGGTTGACTCTTAAGGTTGAGAGATAACTTTCATGGAGCAATATGAAATATATACAAGGAAACACTTGGAAAACATTTGTTGACTGATGTCCAAAACTATATTATATAACTGCTACAAACAATTGGCACCTGGGAAATCAATCATTTACCTTGGGCTATGTTATATCACTCAAATTATGTACCAGACAGTATAAATATATACATTTTCCCCAAGTACTTGTGGTTTACAAAATGGCTTCATCTTATGCTCATTTTAATTGAGAGCATAAAAACAAAACACATGCTCACAAAAGTTTTTCAACCTCTATCAATCACTATTAATAATACATGTCACTAAACACCACTTCCTGTCACCATGGCCATGTGTCTCCCATGCCTTTTCTCAGCACAGTAGTTATGATCAATACCTACCATGGACAGCACATCAGTTAACAATACCTTATATTTATAGCATTTTTCCCTGAGGTCTCAGGGCCACATTATTTTCCCCAGCCACAAATCTAAACCTAAGTGTTCTGGTAATGAAGAAATCATTAAAAAACTACCATCCTTCACAAATGTGCTTTTATAAACACTACAACACATTGTACTAGATGCTAAATTACCAACCAGTAATCATGTTATCACAGTGCAACTAGAAATTGCAAGAGAATGTTGACCCAGAAACTGCCAGTAAAGGCTTCCGTGGCTTTAGGCTGCCCAAGCAGGCTTATATAGTTACAAACAACCGATTTACAATGGCACAATTTACGGTTAATCCTAACATAAATGACATTTTTGGCTCGTTTTATATCTTTAGATATGCTTCATAAATTAAATTACAGAATTCTTCAGGTAGAACATGACTATGGCGACAATTATTGTATCAGACCATATTTTACAACTTATACCAAAAATCAGAATCAGTTTTACTTCAGCAAATTAAGACTCTTAAGCCTAGAAATTCAGGAAAAGACTCAGGCTTCTGTGAATCAGCGAGTGATGACTAGTATTTTATACCTGAGGATGTGTAGTGCTATTGCCTGCTTCCACCAGGTGGCTAATCTAAACCATGGACATAAAGCACACTTTCCACTTACATTTCCTAAGGAGATACTGTGGATATCATAGTATTTTTCCCTTCATTATCTGGTTATGCACATACCTCAAAACACTAGTAACACAAATAACATGGCAGATTCTTGTTTTTCACTCCACTGACACAAGCTTCATTGCATGCTTCAGAGATTTTACAAATAAACCACTACAACAAAGCAGTCCACGCAATACATGACTGATGGTTTCTGTTTAATGACTTTATTTTTTGGCAGAAAATGATAGTTTTGAAGATGCCAAACTTGTGCCTGTGTGAGCTAGCAGCAAAGGCAAAACACAGGCTTTACTGTGCTAAATTAACAAAGGACATCTCCGTGCTTCAACACTCAGCCTATGGGCCACAACACAAATGTGTACGCTACAACTCAGAGTGTGGGTTTCATCCGGCTTAAAGCATGTCCAGAGTCCTTGCACTTGAATGTTAGATTGCTAACAAAGATCTGAAGAAAGCTGCACTCTTGGTACCTCAGAAAGAACACAAAAATAACTTATTTTTAGTACAAAACATGAAACTATATTCGGTGTCTACATTACGTGCCTAGGCTTCAATATCCTGTTTGCCTCTCATGCTTAAATGAGAAAATATTTATTTTCTCTCCTGGTTATCTTCTCAAAACAGATCTACTTCATTTTAATCAATGTACCATTTCATTACTATCATCAAAGAGTATTTAGCAGAGCATCTGTGCATTCTCAGCAGGTAAAATTCAGTTTAAAAACAAACCCAATTGTGAAATAATCTGCAAATCGTTATTGCAACTTAAACCCTTTAGTTTCCAATACAATCTTCTAATGAAGTGACATTACTTAAAATTGCTAGCGAATATGAGCAGCCTGAGAAATCTAGTAATCAGGCTAACAGGTGTTGAAATCCCAAAAGAGGGAAGAGGAATATTAGATAATCAGTCTATGCCTGACACCTCAAGTAGCTGTAATATCCAGAATTCCAATCAACCTAACTGCATTTCAAAACAATCAGTGCCAGTTTCTTTTCATTAATTACTTTCTAGCAAAAATATAATTTTTCATTCCATATGTTCTCTAAATGACCTATTCTGAATTATACATTATTTTACTAAGTTGGTTATACAATTTAATTAGTTGGTCATTTTCCAGTTATCAATATGCCACCTCATATTGTTTAAATACGATTTAAAACAAATCATATTAACATATATACAATTTCCTTCTGAACTGATCAGCTGTATTTCTGAAAACGAATGTTTTCTTTCACATTATTACCTGTAAGATAATATCTAAGTATCCAAAAACAACTCTTCACAATCACAATTTTAATTTACTATTTGTGTCTGCAACACACTAAATATCACAAAATGATTGCATGGCTTGGGGCCACTGAGGAAACACAGGGGTACCCATAACTTGAGCAATTCCCTATCCAGTACCCGAATGCCCTTGGCAACTGCATCGTGACCCCCGTCATCACACTCACAAACACTGATGCAAATACCGCCCAGCTGCCTGCCCTCAAAGGTGCTCTGGATTGCTTCCTTACACATAAAAACACGAGGCATTTTCCAGTTCTTTAAAGCATGAACACAAGACCTCCCAGAAACAAAAGCAATGACATTGGTGCCAAGCATCTCATCGACAAAGTCTTGGTCCTGCAATAAACTCTGGTATTGCTGGATGTTGGGAAACCCGGCTACCTTTCCCATCTAGTTACAGGTGCAACACCACCGCCCAAAGATAAAGGTCGTTAGAGTCAAAATCCAAACGAACTTCAGAAGCCTCCTCAAAATGCTTCGGCCACAGGAATAAGAACAGGCTCACTTTTCAGAAATTTGTAAAAATCTCTCGTTTGTTCCCCCTACTACCCTCCAGTCCCTCCTCAAAGAGAATAAACCATAAAATATGAAAGTCCAGAGGTAAATATTTTCATACCTTTTTTCCCCTAAAAGCCTCGATGCCAAAAAAGAGAAAAAGGGAGAGAGGGAGGACAGCGGCTCTCGGAAGTAGGCGCCCCCAGAGCCGCCGCTCGGGAGCAGCCCCCGCCGCGCAGCCCCTCAAGTTGGAGCCAGGACGGCGGCCCCGCGGCGCCCGGGGGAAGGTTCCGCGCGCCCACCCCGGCGCCGCGCGGCCCGAAGTTTGCTGCCCCTCTGCTCGCGCGCCCGGGCGGCCCGGCGCGGTCCAGCGCTGCGGGGCGGGCGGCTCCCGGGTGCGGGAGAGGCCGCGGCGGCGTCGGGGCAGACACTAGCCGTCTCCCGGTGGGGACGCGCGCCCCGGGAACTCGGGCGCAGCCGGGCGCGGGCGCCCCTCCCTCCCCGCGCCGGGCGGACCCCCGCCTCCCCGGCGTCCCGCCGACCCCTGCCCGGCCGCGGGCGCGCTCGCCTTACCTGGCCGGCGGCGGCCGAGGGCCCGGGAGTCGCTCCGGCGGCGACGGCGGCGGCGCCTGGGAGGGGAGGGAGGCGCCCGCGGAGGAGGAGCTCGGGCGAGGAGCGAGCGGGCTGGCGGGCGGGCGGCTTTGTCTCCGCCGCGCCGAGCCGCCGACCCTGCGTCACCATGGCAACCGCCGGGGACCGGGGCCGAGGGGGACCCCCCCCCAATCCCCGGCACCAAGGGTCCGGGACCTGGCCGGGCCGCCGCCGCCGGGGCCCCTCGCGCTTCTCCTCAGCAGTCTGGTGTTCCAAGGGGACAAGGACCCCCTGTGAGCCGCCACCAGCACAAACATACACCCCTCTCAGTCTCCCTCACAAATCTCTCCTCAGCAAGAGGGGAAGGCTAAAAGAGAGAAGCCAGCCCAGGGCCAGTTTTTATTTCCATCCTAGTAGGCTCTCCTTTGCTTTCCCACACTGGACATTCCAAACCTCCCCACTTCCCCGCACGCGCCACCACCACACCTGTCTTCTGTGGAGCTGCACTCTCAGAATGGAAATTCACTTAAGGGAGAAGAAAGAGCAATGCAAAGTGATAAAGTGTTGAGCAACTGGTACTCACTCGCTGCTCCTGTTGCCTCTGCCGCAGCATGCACGGAGCTGCCAAGGGACACGTCCCTCCTCCTCCTCCTCCTCCTCCTCCTCCTCCTCCCTCTCCTCCTCCCTCTACAGGATCTGGTCTCAGTCCACCGAAATCGTTTTTCTGTCTTGTTGAGGGATCCTGTAGGTGAGAGGGGAAAGGGGGCTTTATTTCTGATTACAAACACAGGGTACACTTGTAACCTCACAGGCTGAAACACAACTTTCAGGCTGCAGTGTGAATTTCAGCTGCTGCCACACTGCGCAGCTCCTGGCACCTACCATGAGCACTGAGTGACTGTGCCAAGGACCGGCCCTGTACTGCAGGCCATAGCACTCAGGAGGGGAGAAAGGGAGGCTAACCTTGGCACGTGCTATTCTAGCATCCTCTCCTGAGGAAATTCTTAGAAAGGGAGGGAAAAGTACTAGCAGACCCTTGGTCATGCTTCCTCTGAGGGACAGAGCTAGAGGGCAGGGACCATGGGGTGAGTGTCATCACTCCGTGCTATGTTTTCTTGAAACATCAGTTACTGAATCCAGAATGGACAGTGTCTTTCTTTAAACCCTGGGGCGCATGGCATTTGTTTTCTGGCATTTGTGTATCACCAAAGGAATGTCAATAACTTATAATAAAATTCTGGGTACCTGATGTTTTCTGAGACCTATTTGAGAAGCCACAAAGCAGAACGATGTTATTACCAATTGAAGCCACACGTATTAACTAATGAAAATATAAGATCTATTTTATGAAGAAAAATGAAAACAGCTTGTTCCTTAGAAAGACTGGTCACATTCCTGTAATGGGAATATTGGTACTTCCGGACGACATCAAAAGACAAGGTCTTTCTGACAGGCCGTTAAACAATTTGGCAATACCTATCACATATCTTTCCCTGGGCCTGAATCCTAGTTCTACTGTTTATCAACTACATGACCTCAGCAAGCAATTTAGCACATCTGTTCCTCAGTTTCCTTATCTGTAAAATAGGGATTGTAACAGTACTTACTTCATTGAGTTGTAAAAATGTAGATGAATACACGTAAAGCTCTAAGAGGGATGCCTCATCATATACAATGCTGAATAAATTTAAACTATTATTTTTATTATTATACTGTGTTGGACCTCTCACTTATTTTATTAACCTTCAATTCAGCTTAGTGTATGTGTATATATACATATATGTATACACACACTAATCAAAAAATTAAATTATCAGATCAACACTCACAGTAATTTCATCCTGGTAAATATTAAATTTTCCAGGTTTAACAAAATGCAGCAAATAGCCTCAAGTGGTTTACAATCAGTTTATTACAGTCAAATCCCTAATATGTAAAGTAAATAAGACATCCCTACTGAAGCGTTTGTATAAAAATTTTGCTATTCTATACTTTGGAATTTGTCTATCCAAATCCTTGTATTTTTCTCAGTTGTAAATCATAATTATAGCTGATATTTATTGCACACTGTGTCCAAGGTCGCACAGTTATTTAGCAGCAGAATTACCAGACTCTTAACCACTACACACTACAGCTTCACTAAAAGGGAGAAGAACATTTATTAACTTTTACGTCTTGACACAATCAAACATTAACAGGAAAAGCAGATATCCTAAGAAATATCTTTAAATTGTTTGAGAGCTTGAGCTCCAATATGCTTTATCCCATTAAGTCATGAATTTTGGAATAGGCAGAGGGAAAAAGCAAGCTTCAATGTTCCCTCATTACAATCTCATTAAGCAGCGACTCCCTCGACCCTTGCCTTCTGGCCGTGTTCTGACATTGTTTAATGAGGTGATAGCAACACACGCAAAAAACACATTAAAAAATACTTGTTTATGTCTTAGATTTTATCTTAAATTACTTGTTTATGTCTTAAAATTAGTTTTCTTCATGAATAGTTTTTGAATTTGACTGGAAAAAACCCATCCTCAGCCATTCGGAAGGGTTGAAAATGAAAATCACATTCTCAGCTGAGTCTATAGAAGCTGGAAATTCAGAACTCACAATTTCCTCTCTGCTCAAAAGCCCCCCTAGGGCATGGGAAAATCTGCTCTGAAAGGCAAATATTGACTATCATATCTCTGCAAGTAGAGAAAAATGCACTTCTTCACATACTGTTCCTAAGGGGTTTGGGCATCCTTGTTCGAAGGAGGTATGTTGGACCCTGAATCTGTGACCATAGAGGAGAGTTTAAATCATATTTGTTTCAAAGGCTCCAAGAGGTACCCAATTGACATTCTCAATTCCTTCATCATAGTGAATTTCTCCGAGAAATAAAAGATTCATCCAACTCACAAGAATTTTACCTAATTTGAAATGAGCTCTATGTATGATGTGTTAGTTTACAAAAGACTATGGTCTACCTTAATGGTGTTAGCAAAAAGGAATTAAAGGACATCCGGCTTTCTTAACAATGCTAAACAGCCCCATAATTGTGTACAGAACTGAAGGAGACTACCTTCTCTCTGCAATCCATTCCACAAAGATAAGATGATTTTGAAATATCCTTGCTACTAAACCAGTTGTGAAAAATATTGTCAATAATTGGTAGTGGAGATACATTGAACTACTAAGCTATCTGGCCCATCAATCTGAGTGTGAGAAAAGTTGCCACAATGTATCCCCTAAGAATCCTGGAAAATATAGCCAAAAGTAAATGGAATTGAGAAGCACTGTCTTATTCATCATTTATTGTTCCCTCTGTTTATTGTGCAGCCCATTTAAATATATATATATATTATTTGCCATTGGGGAAAATGGCGTGGAAACAGAGTTAAAGAAACTAATACATTACAGTTCTCCACCAAGAGCTCCCTATGGAGACATCCAACATAACATCTGAGCTGAAAGTATAATTTGATATTGATCATATTGCAGTCAAGTAAAGTTTTTACATACTTTAATCTGGCTTAAGAAAAATTTTATTTTAAAGAAATTAACTTTAGGGCCGGGCGCAGTGGCTCACACCTATAATCCTAGCACTCTGGGAAGCCGAGGCGGGAGGATCGCTCAAGGTCAGGAGTTTGAGACCAGCCTGAGCAAGAGCGAGACCCCATCTCTACTAAAAAATAGAAAGAAATTAACCGTACAACTAAAAATATATATAGAAAAAATTAGGCGGGCATGGTGGCGCATGCCTGTAGTCCCAGCTACTTGGGAGGCTGAGGCAGGAGGATTGCTTGAACCCAAGAGTTTGAGGTTCCTGTGAGCCAGGCTGACGCCACGGCACTCTAGCAAGGGCAATAGAGCGAGACTCCGTCTCAAAAAAAAAAAAAAAGAGAAAAGAAAAGAAAAAGAAAAAAAAAAAGAAATTAACTTTGGCAGTCTTGAAAAATGTTGTATTCAGAGAGTTAGTGTAAAGATATCGTTTCCTTTCCTTGGTTCATTAAGTAGGGGCTCACATCTCCTTTCACAGCCCCTCTGCAGCTGACCTTCCTCACACTCATAGCTTATCTCATCTCAGTGGCAGAAACGTGTCGAAATATGAACTAGTTCCAATATTATCTGTTTTAAATTTCATTATCTGTGTATTTACTTATTGATCCCTGACACAGCTACAAATTAGCTCTTAGCAGAATGGAAAGGATTTGTTTCTAGTTTCCTCATCTATAAAATGAGGGTGTTGAGGCCTGTCCTTATCTCCAGTAAAGATTTCATAAATTTGAATGAGATTGTTCAGTAAAGCTCATTGATCAAAGGCTCTATGAGACTCTAATGCTGTAAACTACTGGAGTGCGAGACTGGAAGGGCTATCAAAGGGAAATTGTATACCGTATACCGTACACATCATTATAATAGTAAAGCTATTTTAAAGGCCCCTTTGTGACTAGATCTTTTGAACATGATAAATGAAGAATTCTACACCATCAAAGGCAAGCCAAGGGTGTTGGGACCAGACAGACTCTTTGGGGATGAGGCACTCATGTGTCAAGGGAAAGATATTCGGCAGCATTTTCCACTGACACCTCCCATCCAGTTGAGAGTGTACCTTGCTTTGCTAGATAGGCGTAGATCACAGGAAATACCCAGACATGGGCTCGTGGACTGCAGCCAGACATGGCAAATTAGGCCAGAGTGAAGATCTGGAATAAGCTCTGCTCAGTGGGGTCGGGGGACTCTAGCCAGGGGTAGGGTAGAATTGCCAGATAAAATACAGGCCATGCAATATTTGGGACATATCAATACTAAAACACTTATATTTTGTGTTTCCTTGAAATTCAAATTTAACTGGGACATCCTGTGTTATTATTTGCTAAATCAAGCAACGCTTGACAGGGAGTGCCGATTTCAACAGATGTAGATGCAGATCCTAGGAAGTACCTGTCCTAGTGAGCAGAACAAGATCAACACACTAGTCGGTGGCTAATAATAGTAGTGCAGATAAGTGGTCAGCAAAGGTCTAGTAACTGTACTCTTCGTCTCCCGCTCTAGAACTGGCACAAGATCAAGGCCATGCTAGCAGGAGCAAATGGACAATGAGTCCCAAAACAATGGGCTAGAGGGGAGGTTTCTGCCTCCATGCTATTCACAGATGCAAACTCTGCAATCAGTAACATAACACTTTATATGTCCCCAGAGGTGTATCAAATTTCCTAACAAGGAGGTAGAATCTAAAAAATCCACCCCAAATATGCACCACCACCATGGCCATCCTCTCAATTAGCAATTTGACCGTTTTATTTTATGGGGAGTGGATTCGTGGGGAGCAAGATGAAAACAGGGAGACCCATGAACAGACAAGTTCGATAGAGCAGGCGAGAGATAATAATGGGTTGGCTAGGGGTGGGCGTGGGGGACAGTGAAGGTGGAGAGAAATAGGAAGACAGAGGCAGCATTTTGGAGGAAGAATGGAGAGGTCATGATAAGGGGCTTCCTCCAGGACATAAGGCAGAGGAAAGTGGCAAGAATCCCTCTCGGTTTCTGGCCTGCCGAAGGACTCTGTGTGAAGGGAAAAAGCTGAGCAGATTTGATGATCGATGATCGTTCCTAGAAGACGAGACTGTCGATTGGTAGAAGTGGATATGGCTGAGATGTCATGATATGCAGCGAAGGCTGACTGCCCGCTGATCCCTGGGCTGGGGGAAGATAAGCAACTACAAAGAGAGAAACAGAGACCAGAGCTCTATGGCTCCTCAGAGTCTGCAAGGGTGGCCTCATGGGCTTTCTGTTCTTGGAACACATCAGATACATTCCCTTCTGAGTCTCCTGCGCTTCCATTCCCTAACCTAAAATGGTCTTCCCCGCAGATCTTCACAAGACTGTCTCTCTTGGGCCTCTCAGCTCTACACTCAAATGTCCACCAACTCAAAGAGAACTTTTCTGACCACCCAGTCTGAAACATCACACAGTTTCTCATTATCACATTACCCTCTTTTGTAGTTTTCAAAATACGTAGCATCTTCTGACATTGTCATTCACTTCCATGTATGTTGTCCTTGTCCACAACCACACCGTCTAGAACATGAGCGCCCAGATTTGGGGACGTGCATGGCGTTTTTGTGCTGACTCCTCAGCCTCTAGAGCAGCACCAGGTGCAATGGGCACTCAGTAAACACCTGGTGAGGGGGTGCACAGACGGCGTTCCAGTTTCTAGTTCTAGTTCACAGAGAGGCAGCTGTCTATTGTTCCTGCCCTTGGATGCTATAAAATACCCATGTCCTTAAAATAACTTTTTCTTTTCCTTGATCTTTTTTGAGTGGTTTCTTTTCCTTACCAACAAAAGGGCTGAACCAGAACACACGTAGGAATCTAAGTCAGCAGAAGGGCTGGATGAAGGCCAGGGAATGTATCAACTAGGTCAGCCTCTAATAAGAAGAGCCACAGGTTTGTAAATGTTAGAACAGATATGTCAGGAGAAGGAAAATCCACCATGTAAGATACTAGCCTACTACCTGTTGATGATCATTAGCCAATTCAAAGATTGTATTCCTTCATGCTGTCAGTGTTGCCTCCCTTCTGTATACAATCTCTGGGCTGGGCCAGAGATCCAGAGATGAATAAGGAGCAGCCTGGCCTCCAAGGGAAGTTAATGGCAGGTGGTAAGTGCCCTGTGGCAGTGGCAGATCACTCTTGGGGCCCTACAGGGCATTGAGGAGGTACTGTTCAAACTGGCTTTTGAGACAACAAAGGGAGGGAGAAGTTCATTCCAGGTAAAGGACTCAACAGATGCGAGGTGTGGAGATGCCAAACCAGCATATCAGGTTCAGAGGCTCAATTCCGCAGGGCCAGAGTCCAGGGAGCCCAGGGGCTGATGGAAGGAAATGATATCAGGCCGGTAGCAAGGACCCAGATTGTATGGACCTGTGTGAGGAAAAGTCATTTCCCTTAGTAGGATTAAAACCCAGGATAGAAACATCTAGCCCTGGAAAAATACTTCACTGGCAACCAGAACATGACTCTGCTTCCTCCTAGATTTTACGTCCCCTTGGAAGTTCTCGATACTTAGGCTGCCATTCCTGAGCTGGCCTCAGGGACCTCTTGTCCTTTGAGCTGAGGAGCTGGGACTTTATTCCCTAGGTGACCACACACACGCATCCACCGTTGCTCAAATGCTCTTTGACATTCTTTATGAGACTGCCTTCGAAGAAGCTTAGCAAATATTAAAGCTGAATGTGATTAATAATGAAGTGTACTGGGAATTAAGAGGACTGCTGGTCCCAGGCCTGGTTCCCACGGACAGATATACAGTGTCGCCAAGACCAGCGCCACTGTTAGCCTCATCAATGACAGCTTGCCAGGGAGAGGCAGTGGGCCAGGAATCCCCCAAAGCTGCCTGTTGAGTTGGCTGATGAAGATCTTAGAATCACAAAGGGGCTTCAGTTAACTTTATTTAATGGGAAAGATATTCACTACAACAGTTTGATTTTAATGAAAACAAAACCTTTAGACTGGGAGGGTACTCTATCCTTTCAGAAACTCACTTTAGAGACAAAAGCCTGGGTGAATTTTTTTCTCCTTGTTCTGGCCATTTGCTGCATCCTATTAACTCTATTTTTAGGTTTCAGATCCACTCTCCTACTCACTTTCATTTCCATAATCCTAGTAAGGACTTTATTTTATCTGAACTATCATAACAGTTTCTCAACTGGTCATGTGGTCTTCAGTCTCTCCCCACTTTTGGACATAACTCTCACTGTTGCTGTTTGATCTTCCTAAAGCACAGCTTTGAACATGTCATGCCCTGCTCTTAAACACTCCATGACTCCCCACTGGCTATAGAATGACAACCTTACCCAACTCTTTTGCTCTTTATGTTTTTCC
The DNA here is from genome assembly GCA_028533085.1 of Varecia variegata. Lineage (NCBI taxonomy): Eukaryota > Metazoa > Chordata > Mammalia > Primates > Lemuridae > Varecia > Varecia variegata. The sequence continues at coordinate 98,244,227 of CM052440.1, read as the reverse complement.
CATGGTAACATCTACTACATTGTCTTCATGCCCTGGCTAAATTAAAATACAGTATTCTTTAGTAGCAACATGTTTATTCTGCTTGGAGCATCCTTTTTCTCTGACTTGCTCAGGTTCAAGTACTACCTACTCTTCAAAGCTCACTTCAAATGCCCACATTTTCACGAGACAATCTCTCATTCTTTTGGTGAGATAGAATGTCTCTTATCTGGTATTTCCCACAGCACATAATCTTGTATCTCTCTTGTAGCACTTATAACCTTACAATTTGTGCCCGAGTGGAATTTGCGTAGGTCAAGAATAAAAATTTCTACACCACAAAGTTTGGTGCTTTATATTTGAATCCCATGCAGTCCCTAGCGTGGTGCCTTGCTCTCCCTTAGCAGTTAGTTTGGTGAATTAATTCGTCAAGTATTTCGTCCCACAGAGAACTCCCATCCCAATGTAACTTCCATCAGGGTCACTACCGTGGCGTTATGTTTAGCTAAGTGAGAGTGTGTATCAAAGGTTTGTTTTGTCTTTCTATTTTGTGTAGGAGGTGGTGGTTGGTTGTTTGGGGTTTTGGGTGAAGGCAAACTGAAGAGGTGCCAATTTGTAAAATGTGGCCTGGAAATTAAGTTGCCTCTTTGCTCTGAAGGCACTCTTATTGGCACAAAAGCACAGCTTTGGAGTTGCACTCTGAGCTTCCTTTCCCGAGTCTCTAATCACTCATGTGTGCTGCTTTTGTTGGAAGTTTTTTTCCTTTCTTGGACTTTTGCCCTGTTTAACAGTCCTGAACACCCTAGCACTAGAGAAACATTTGTTTCATCAGCTTTTACTGCAAAAGGATTTTATAGGATCAATTTGTTTAAGCAAACTTTTAATTTCGTTTTGTTTTTCTCTTCAGGGACTTTATTTGTAAAACTGTAATGCATGTTCACAAAATCAGATGATTAAAATGATTGAAATGCCAGGGAGCAGAAAGCCAGCCAGCTCAGCCTCAGGGGACGTTGGGACAAACTCACTGCATACACCCCAGATGGACGTATTGGCTGTTTTCACATTCGTGGCAGCAAATGTTAAAGTATTAGGTTGTTAAGTATGAAATGTCTGATTTCCTTAAGTACTAAGTTTGCAAGTTGATATCTCTGACATTTCACTTTGACACTTCTTGTTTTATTTTTATTGTGAAGGTACATCTTCAGTCTCTCAAATGCATGGTTTGGCTTGTGATTATCATTCAAATTTTTTTAAGAGCAATTTTTGTGAAACCATGGATAAGTCAAAAATTGGTGTTATCTTCAAATATGAATTCTGTGATGGAACAAATACAATGCAGACAGCTCAAAATATCAACAAAGTGTTCAGGAAGGATGTGGCTCATGAACGCACAGTACGTCAATGGTTTGAGAAGTTCCATTCTGGTGATTTTAATCTTGAAAATGAGCCATGTGGGCAACCTGAGACCAAGGTGGATAATGATGAGTTGAAGCTGTAGTGGAAGTGAATCCATCTTGACCTACACGTGACTTAGCAGCAAGGTTTGACATTACTATTCCAACAATATTGGACCATTTGAAACAAATGGGCAAGGTAAAGAAGCCAGATAGATGGGTTCTGAATGAATTCAATGAGCATCAGAAGAGAAATCATCTTGAAGTTTGCCTTTCTTTGCTGTCATGACATAAAGGCAAACCATTTCTATACCATATTGTTATGTGTCATGAAAAATGGATTCTTTTTGACAATTGCAAGCATTTGGCACAATGATTGGATAAAGATGAAGTGCTGAAACACAGTCCAAAACTGAATATTCATCAAAAAAAGCTAATGGTGTCTGTTTGGTGGTCCAGCACTGATATTATCCACTACAGCTTCACGAAACCTGGTCAGTCAATTACAGCGGATGTCTGCTGCAATCAACTGGATGAAATGATGATGATGCTTGTGATTAAGCAACTGAGATTGGTCAATAAAGACAGACCAATCCTCTTGCACGCTTGACCACATGTTGCACGAACAATGCTGCTCAACTACAGAGGCTGGACTTGGAAACTCTGTCATCCACTGTATTCACCAGACCTTGCACCAACTGACTACCACTTCTGCCAGGCTTCGGACCACTTCTTGCAAGGAAAAATATTCAATTTTCAACAAGCTGTGGAAACCACCTTTCTTAATTTCATCACCACTCCACTTTCCAGGCTTCTTCGCTGCTGGCATAAACAAGCTACCATTAAGATGGCAAAACTGTGTCGATAGTTTAGGCACATACTTTGATTCACTGTACTGTTT
>CM052440.1:98203448-98241453 GCA_028533085.1 Varecia variegata | reverse complement strand
TCTAACTCAAATGAGAAATAAATCAAAAGAATATGCTAATGACTCCCAAACACACCTCCAGCCAGAACATTGATCTAAACTCCATAACAAAAATATTCTCAGGTTCCTACTGGACAACTCCATCTCCCACATACAATCAGTATTAGGCCTATATGACAGAAATCACTCTAGTAAGCCCCCTTTCTTCTAAACTTACTACTACTATCTTATTATAGTCCAAACTCTTATGTTTTCATTGAACTTAAACTGAAGTTGTCATCTAACTGCTCTGTTTCCAAGTCTATTCCCATCCTGTATGTCACCTTGTTTGTCTTCTTAAAAAATAAATAATGACAACAAAAAACATAAGGCACCAAGAAATCCATCTAACAAATGTGCATAAGACCTTCAGGTAGATAATTATACAACTTTTGTGAACGACTTGGCAGACGACCTAAATAAATGGAAAGATGTGCCAAGTTCATGGGTGGGATTACTGTCAATATAATATTCTGAAATGTAATTTCTAAGTATATACCATTTCAAAAAAAATTCCATGATATTTTTGGTGAGACCTGACAACCTGATCCCCAAATGCACATAGAAGACAAAAGGGAGAAGAGCAGCCAAGATAATTGTGAAGAAGAAAAACAAAGTTGGAAGATTAGCCATACCAGACGTCAAGACTAGTTACATCACTTTGGCAATTGAGACAGTGTGGTATGCATGTAGGTACGGGCAATAAGACTGATGAAGCAGAATAAAAATAGCCCCGTGCTCATGTGTACATGATATGTATCAGACATGTCATGGCAAATGGTGTGTGTGGGTGGGGGGTATCAGTCTGCTTTGGCTACTATAACAAAATACCACAGACTGGGTAGCTCAAACAACAGAAATTTATTTCTCTAAGTTTTGGAGGCTGGAAGTCCAAGGTCAAGGTGTCAGTAGGTTTGGTTCCTCCTAAAGCCTCTCTCCTTGGCTTGCAAATGGCCATCACTCCCTGTGTCCTCACATGACCTTTTTTCTGTGTGCACATGTCCGTGTCCTCATCTCTCCTCTTCTATAAAAACACCAGTCCTATTGTATTCGGGCTTCACTCTTATGACCTCATTTAACCCAAATTTCCTCTTTAAAGTCCCTATCTACAAATACAATCACATTCTAAAGTACTGGGAGTTAGAGGTTCAACCTATGAATTTTAGGGAGACACAGTTCAGCCCGTAACATGGGGAAACTTGAACTACTTATTAAATGGTGCTGGAGCAATTGTCTATCCATAGGGAAGGGGAATAAAATCATATTACTACCTCACAATAGCAAGAACAAAGCAAATCTTTAAGTTCAGAAGAAAAGATAGTAGATACCTTTTATGACCTCCAGATAGAAAAGATTTCTTTACAAAGAAAAAACTGCATTAAAAGCAAAATGTCTGTGCACCAAAAGACACTAGAACAAAGTGAAATGTGAACAACTCAATCAAACAGACTAAATGTCCATCTACAGGAATAAATAAATTATAGTCCATTCATACAATGGAATCTTATACAGCAACTAAATGAGCAAACTAGTATTACATCAACATGGACAAATTGCAAAATCACGATATTGGATGGAATAAGCAAGTTGCAGAGCAATAAAAAGCATGCTATATTACATGCTAAATCTATGTGTATACATATCCATGTATATGTATTATATATATATATACACACACACATATGGTAAAAGTAAAAATAAAAACTTGATGAGAATGATAAATCCAAATGCAGGACAGCAGCTAAGTTTGGGAAAGGTGGTTAGCAAATAGGATCAGAGACAGGTAGGACTGGCCTTCGGATGTATGTGTAATGTTATTTCTTAAGTGGCTTGATAGGAATATTATATTATTCTTTAATCTTTTCATGCCTAAAAATTTTATCATAAAAAAATTTTGACCTCGTACTTTCCCTGCCTAAATTCCCGTTGCTTCACGTTGTATGTAAAGTCAGGCTCGATGGCTTGACACAGAATCTGATCCATTGTCTTTCTAGCTTCATCTGTCATCCCACACAAACTCCTCTACCCTACGCCCTTCCTCACTACCTCCCATCATACTATATTCCACACCCCAGCAATTCTGAGCTACTCAATATGCCTCAAAATCAGTGTCTTTATTCCACTGTATAACTTGATTGTCTGAAAGGTCCTCTCTCTGGGTCCCTTGGAAAATCTACTTTCTTCCAAAATCTACATCTAACATCACCCCCTTGTGAAGCTTCTTCGATAACTCTGGAGTAGAATTTATGGCTTCCTGCTAGTATGTCCATAGCATAATCTTAGTCGATTGGAGCATTTCCAGTCATATGGGAATTATCTATTTTCATGTCCATCTCCACAAAAAGATCAATGATTAATTCCTAGAGCTGGGCTCTGCAAACTATGCCCATGAGCTAAATCCAGCCTACCATGTGATTTTGTACAGTCTACAAGATTAAAACAATTTTTACATTTTTAAATGGTTTTTAAAAATAAAAATAAAGTTTTATGACACATAAAATTATACGAAATTCAAATTTCAGCATTCTTAATAATTTTTTATTGAAATGTAGCTATTCTTATTCATTTAATACAGTTGTTGGCTGCCCAGCACGACAATGGCAGAATTGAACGGTTTCAACGTTGACCAGCTGTATGGCCCACAGAGTCTAAAATAGTTTCTCTCTGGTCATTTACAGAAAAAGTTTGCCAACTCCTATTCTAAAAGGTGAAGACTTTGTCTTATTGGTCTTTGGTCCCAGGATCAGGATTGGTGCCTGACATAGGACTCAGTAAATGTTTGATGAGTAAAAAGTGACTTAATAAATCCAATACTGGTTTAATGAAAAAAACACACATTGTGCTTCAGGACAGCTCTATTTCCAGGACTATGATTCAGAGTACTTTAACTGGTAATTCCTGAGTTTTCACAGGTTTTTATGTCAGTAAGTATACTTTGTGTGTTGTTTTTTTTTTTTTGTTTTTTTTTTTTGAGACAGAGTCTCGCTCTGTTGCCCGGGCTAGAGTGCCATGGCGTCCTCCTAGCTCAGAGCAACCTCAAACTCCTGGGCTCAAACAATCCTTCTGCCTCAGCCTCCCAAGTAGCTGGGACTACAGGCATGTGCCACCATGCCCGGCTAATTTTTTCTATATATTTTTAGTTGGCCAGCTAATTTCTTTCTATTTTTAGTAGAGACGGGGGTCTCGCTCTTGCTCAGGCTGGTCTCGAACTCCTGAGCTCAACAATCCACCTGCCTCGGCATCCCAAGTGCTAGGATTACAGGCGTGAGCCACTGCGCCCGGCCTAGTAAGTATACTTTGGATAAGGTCCTATTTGGCAGTCTATCAATGCAAAATTTAATTCATAATTTAAATGACTGCAGGACTATACAAATTTCTGGCATGATGTATACAGGACCAACTATTATTAATATTAACCAATGCTTCATTACAGAATAGTGTTGACAGTTCTCTAAGAATCAAGTAATCACCTGGAGGGAAAGCGAGGAAGGGTAAATGCTAGAGAAACTAGACCCTTCCGTGACTACCTAAACAAATCTTCCCTGGCTGCCCAAAGTCCACCTTCTATCCAAAGTCCACCTAGAAACATGGTAAGAATTTTTTTTTTCAAACTTCTTGATTACTACATTCTTCCCATACTTTTCAGGAAAACCCTCAAGAAGGGGAAGAAATGCAGGTTTTGAATTCCAAAGGACCCTGAGCCATTCTGCCATCTATAATGCAAGCACAAGTCAGGCATCATCCTTCCTGTCTTGAAAGAGTTGCCAAATAACATGAGATTTCAAAACCCAAGACCTAAAAACCTACCAACAGAAATCTACACGTGCAATGGTAAGCATGTGGGTTTTCATTTGGTGAATAGGCCTATAGTTAATCAGTAGTTAACAAAATAGGCGGCCTGTTGGAAAGGAAGCTGTAAAGTTAAAATGGACTCTGTATTTGTAGCAATATAATGACTCCAAAAATGAAGCTAAAAAACCAGAAAACAGGTGTATAAAATGGGTTGCAGTGGTTGAAACTTCCATCTGATATTATCTGGTTCTGCAGTTTTTCAACTACTAAAGATTACACAACTATTAATATTACTCCTCAGACTGGTAATATTGTCACATCTTTCTTTATAAATGGTGCTGCTCCTCAGAGCATAAGTTCTTATCACACTTAGTTTGAGTATTGCTTAAACAGAGATGAGAATTTGCAGTATTTGCAGATGAATTATTACTGTACCCTGTAACTTAGGGTCATAGAAAGGCTCTCTGGAAACAGATTCTAAGACAGAGTAGCATGAAGTTGATTTATTTGCAAGTGCTCCCAGGAGATCCACCTGGAAGAAAATGAAGGCAAGAAATGGGTAGAGGAGAAGCTGTTGTGTAACGCAATCACAGTAGAGACCTTAGCCCATCCTTCACGGAGCTCCGGAGCTGGCATGGCCCATCAGATTTTCCCAAATGGATAAAAGAGAGTGTTATGGACTGAATTGTGTCCCTGCCCCCAAATTCTTACGTTGAAGTCCAAATCCCCAGTACCTCAGAATGTGACTCTATTTGGGGATGGGGCCTTTGAGGAGGCAGTTAAGTTAAAATGAGGCTTAATATGCTTAATGCAATATGACTAGTGTCCTTACAGAAAGATGAAGACACACAAGGGAGATGTGTACACAGAGAAAAGGCCACGTGAGGACACAGGGAAAAGATGATCATCTGCAAGCCAAGGAAAGAGGCCTCAGGAGAAACCAACTGTGCCAACACCTTGATCTTGGACTTCCAGGCTCTAGAACTGTGAGAAAATTAATTTCTGTTGCTTAAGCCACCCAGTCTGCGGTATTTTGTTATGGCAGCCCTAGCAAACAAATACAGAGAACCAGGCTTCTATCTGTAAAAATAGGTCCCCTACGCCTGCCTGAAATTCGGTCATAAATTCCTTTATATCATATCACCAGCAACCTACTCCCTTCATCCACTGAAACAAAACAAAGAAAATACATTAATTACCTTCTCTATGTCAGGCACAATGCTATGTACTAATGTACAATGATGAACATGCCCTCTTGGAAGGTTACAGACAAGTAAGTACAATAACGTGGTAAGTGTGATGACATAGGATAGAGAGTATATCATGGAGCACAGATGAGGGGCACTTAATTAGACTTGGGTGGTCAGGGAGGGCTTCCTGGATGAGTAGGAGATATTTAGCCTGCGTGAGGGAAGGAATAATCCAGGAGTAAAGAACAGCATGTGCAAAGGTCAGGAAATAAGTGTTGATGGTGTATTAAGCAGCAGAGGCTGGAACGTCAAGTGAGAAGCAACAAAATGGTTAGGGAAGAGGCTCAGGGAGTAGAGTGACTGGGCCACCAAGAGGTTTAGACCTTACATTAAGAGCTAAGGGTAACACTTGAGGAGTCTTAAGCAAATTCGTTTTGCAGAGCACTGTCTGGCTGCAGAATGAGTTAGATGGAAGGTGGATTGCACGGAGAATGGATTAGAGAGGACAAGTGCGGAGGCAATAGGGCCATTGCAGTAGATCAGGTGAGGAAGGATGGTAGCCTCTCTGAAGAAAATGGCTGTGAGGACATATTTCCACACCCCTTGCAATTTGAACCTTAACTAGGAGGTAGGAATTAAGAAGACTTTGTGATTGGCTGACCATCCGTGCTGAGACAAAAGGAAGAGTTATCTGGAAAACTGGGTGAATGGGGGTGCCATTCCCAGAGAAGGGGTAACTCACCGAGTAACCATTACCCCATCAGCTGTCATCATCACATTCAAACCTTGCTTGTTATCATAGGTAAGTGTTTGCAAATCTGTCATCCCACTGAGATATAAGCACCTCGAGGACAAGGAAATAATTTGCATCTCTGTTCACCGGGCACAGCACCTCCTGTTGCTTGATATATGCTACTAGAAGAAACATAGATTCTGGGGTCAAGTAGACCTGGGTTCAAATTCCAATACCATGACCCACTAACCAAGTGACTTTGGGGCAAATGATTTCATTTATCTGAGCCTCAGCTTCCTCATCTTGGAAATGGAGAGGATAACATCTACCTTACCAGGTTGCTGTGAGGGTTATGTGAAATCATGTATATGATAAACCTAACATATTTATTTATTCATTCACTTTTAAGTACCTATTATGTGCCAGGTACTGTCCTAGGCTTTAGGATTTAGGAAGTACGTTCTGATAGGGGGAGACAGACAATAAGCAATAAACCTGTAGACAAGATGATTTAAGACAGTGATTAGTACTACGAAGGCAACAGCACAGGGTAAGATAATAGAAAGTGGGAGTGAGAGGAGGAGTTGCTTCTTTAAATAAGATTATGATGGAAGGCTTCTCTGACCAGGGCACATTTTAGTTGACACTGATGAGCTGGAGACATAAAATTGTCATGGGGGATAGAGAAAACAGCAGGTGCAAAGGCCCCGAGGTTTGCACTCACTAATTGTTAGTCCTCTTCTTACTTTCTTTCTCTTATTGAAATGAATAAGATAATTCCAATGCCTACAAATTCAATCTCAAGATTACCACTCTGTAGCAATAAAGTGCACCCTACTCCCTGAAGATTCTTTTTTAGCATGCGGTGCACCTAGATTTGTACCTTTTAAGTAAGCTTTCCAGATGATTCTAAAGTTTGAGAACCATTGTATTATAGATAGGACTGTGAGTCTCAGTTTTAAAACGTACTGTATTCCTTATAAAATGTCCTTCCAGGGGTTCAAAATTCAATTCTTTGTCTCCTTCATAGCTCAACTAGCTGTATTCATAGTTAGATGAGGCCTTGCTCAATTAGGAAGCAAGTTAGCTTAGCTCCAAGATAGAGGAAGAAATGTGGCCATGTTTTTGGCACCTTTTAATTGGAGATAAATGCTAACATTCTGGAGAAAATCCAAAGAGCAATTAAGAGGAGAAAAGAACTAGCAAAATTATAAAACTAGTAAGTATTGTTTCCAAAAGCTGAACATACTCTGCTCCATAAGGATGGGGAGAAAAAATGAAGTGTCCAAAGGGAGGTTTATAAATGCCAAAAAGAAATCTCTAGGGGAGAAAAGTGTTTTCATTTCCTAAGTATAAGCTTCCTGTTTTAAGCAGCTAAAATGTGAAGTTACAATAGAGGGAAACATTTATATCAGTCATTAAGATGTGATTTATGAAATAGAAACATAACTGTTGTGTTAAGAGACTACTCATATATTATTTTGTGGAATAGTGTGTTTTTGAAAAGATGTGATTGTATTAAACTCCAAAACAGAGAGGAAGTGAGGGAGAGGGGAATCTCCCAGTGAGTCCAACGTGGACGGGACAGGCAGGAGGAGGATGAGGAAGAAGTGGCCCTAAGGGAGACAAATGCAAGGCTGCTTCCTATGCATCAGCCAGGTTGGACCAGAGTGACTCCAGCTAGCAGTTCCCTGGACAATGAAGTCAATGGCAATAGTGAGAGTAGTAAAGTTAAAAGGAAGGGACAATGGTGGGTAGCAGTACAGAGTCACATGGAGTTAACAGAAGGAGAAAGCCTCCCAAGCAATGTTGCACATAGCACTGGGCAGCAGAGACTACAGGGGGACAGGGAGGCAATAAGGGTCCAACTCCATGGTGACCTGAGTGCTAAGGGGCCATGGAGTGCCAGGAAGGAGAGGCAGTCATGAGGCACTCGTCCTCATACATATGCACAGCCCACACACACCACACACCATACACACACACTCACCCATTCTCTCTCACACACACACACACACACACTCATACACAGTCACACACCCGCACACACACTGTCACATACACATTCAGCTAGAAGGAGGAATTTTAAGGAGTTGCTGGCAACTTCACTAGCTGGACTTCTCAGAGCCTTAAAATCATTTTTTAGCACTGTTTTTCTGTTACTACTTTGAATAGTCAAGCAAAAGGCCAAGGAAATACCTGTTATTGTATAATCCCATATACAGGTGTACCATTTGTTATCTTTTATACTGTATACTAAATATAGCTTTTCTATGTTTAGATACACAAATGCTTACCATTGATATTACAATGGCCTACAGTATTCAGTACAGCCACATGCTGTACAGGTTTGTACCCTAGGAGCATAGAGATAGATGTGTAATAGGCTAGGCCGTCTAGGCTTCTGTAAATACACTTGGTGATGTTGGCACAATGACGAAATTGCCTACTGATAACATTTCTCAGAATTTATCCCTGTTGTTAAGTGACACCTGACTATTTCTATTCTTTGGTGGTTACCCTTGAGGTAGTAATATGCATACTTAAAGTTAAATTCAGTGTCTTTATTCTTCTCCAATATACACAAACCTCAGCATGCTTTTACTCTACTCACCTTCCTTCTATGTGCCATGTAATTGGTGTTCAGCCATTTCTCTCTAATTTGTTTTTTGTTTTTGTTTTTGTTTTTTTAGACAGAGTCTCACTCTGTCGCCCAGGCTAGAGTGCCGTGGTGTCAGCCTAGCTCACAGCAACTTCAAACTCCTGGGCTCAAATGATCTTCCTGCTTCAGCTTCCCAAGTAGGTGGGACTACAGGCACGTGCCACCACCTCTGGCTAAATTTTCCTATTTTTAGTAGAGATGGGATCTCACTCTTCCTCAGACTAGTCTCGAACTTCTCAAGCAATCCTCCTGCCTCAGCCCCACAGAGTGCTAGGATTACAGACATAAGCCACCATGCCTGGCCTCTCTATTTTGTTTTAAATCACAGAAGTTACTATTATTTACTTACAAAATCAATATTAAGATGGCTCCACATTTTTACAATGTTTTTTATTCACCACTTCTCATTGCACCTCGGCTATTCCTTCTGAGGTTGTTTTCCATCTGCTTGAGGTATGTCTTTTAGAAATTCCTTTAGTGAGGAACTGTTGGTGATAAATTCTCAGCTTTTATTTATCAGAATTATCTATATTTCAGCCTTTTTATTGAAACCATTTTGCTAGGCATACAATTCTAGGTTGACAATTATTTTCTTTCAGCACTTCAAATATATTGTTTCCTTCTCTTCTGATTTCTGTTTTTGTTCTTCAATACCTCCACTGACAGTATAATTTTCTTCTTTGTTGAGTAATACATTTTTAAGAATTTTGCTTTGTCTCCGATGCTTTGCAATTTTATTACCATATGTCTAACTGCATATTTCCTTTTATTTAACATTGCCAGAAATTTGTCTTTCCAACGAACCAGCTTTTAACTTTCCTGATGCTCACTGTCATTTTTTCGTTTTCTATTTCATTACTTTTTTGCTCTTTATCATTTCCTTCCTGAATTTTTAGCTTTTCCTTTTAAGACTAAAACTTTCTCATGAAATACCTCTTTGGTTGTATCCTATAAGTTTTGATGTGTAGTATAATTATCATTCTATTTTTAATATTTTTGAATTTTCAATATGTTTTCTCTTTTTAATCCACAGGGTATTTAGAAATGTGTTTTTTTAATTTCCAAACATGTGGAATTGTTATCTTTTTCTTCTTGATTTCTACCTTAATTGCACTATGGCCAAATATATGATATTTTAAATTTTTCGAGATGGGTTTTGTGGCTCATTCATGGTCTCTTTTTGTACATGTTCCATGTATACTTGTAAAAAGTATATATTCTCCAACTTTGGATGCAAGATTTTATAATATATCATATTATAGTATTGTTAGCATTGTTGAAATCTTCCATGTCCTTATTGATTTACTATCTTTTAATCTTCAATAATTGAGAAAAGTGTGTTAAAAAATATTTCACTATGAGGGTGGATTTGTCTATTTCTCCTAAGGGTTCTGTCCATTTGCTTTGATATATCACAAGTCTCTGTGATTAAGTGCACACAAGTACTATTTCTTTCCGGTAAATTCAATGTTTTATCCTTACGAAGTGACCCTTTTTACGTCTAGTAGTGCTTTCTGCCCTAAGGCCGGGTATTTCTAGTGTTAACATAGCTACAACATAGCTGTCCTTGTGTTAGTCCTAGAAGCTAGCCTCTACTGATGGACACACAAATTGGAAAACTTTTCATTTGTGTGACAAAGGATTACACGATAGTCTTTGTCCAATGGTGGTCCCTGAACCAATTAATTCTATTTCAGTATTCTCAGGATTCAGGATCCTCAGCTCAATCAGAACAAATGTGGAGCGGTTTTCCTCTTCTTGGTGATTAATAATTACTTTGCTTTGTGGAACTCCGCCCACTCGGGCCCTCGGTGCCAAAGGAGCAGGGTGGGGAAGAAAACGCTAGTAACTAAGTGTTGCAGTCCCCTCAAGTAATTTCAGCTCAGTTGAGTATGTTGCAGTCTCATCCAGCCGTGAATATTTGTCATGTTGAGTCGCATTGGCTTCTGTCGCCGTCCAGGTAGAAGCCTCTCTCCAAAGCAGCCCGGGGTGTGGGGCACTGGCCACCCGCTCTTGTCCTCGCCCTCCGCCTCACCTGCTCCTCGCCTCACCTGATTTTACGTCCTTTCCTTGCCGGAGCCGCTGGTGACCTCTGGCGGCGGCGCCTGCCAGCTTTGTCGTGTGCGCAGTGGCATTTGACCCACGTCCTCGCTCCGCAAGAACATGAGCCGCTCCCGCCTTGCTCGGCAGAGCGGGCGCCCGGAGTCTCTGGCGGAGACCCGACCCACGCACGGAGTGGGAATTCGCCGCCGAAACCACAGAGGAGCAATCCGGGCCCTCCCTGCCCTCCGACGTCCCTCTGCCTCTTGCCAAGTCCCTCCCCATCTCGCTGCGTGGTACCGGGCAGATTGGCGAACAGCCAGCTGGACCTCAGGCCAGGCTCTCCGGGGTCTGGGGGATCCTCTTGGGGACTCCCGACTTATGTGGTGGGAATCATTAACCCCTTGCATGGGATGGGAGGGACAGGTGAAAACCCCTATTCACAAGCAAAACACAAGGAACCAATAGTTGTCCCCTCATGAACTCTGTTTTCCTGCAAAAGAAAATCCACCAGCTCTCTCCTCCACCTCGCTCTCACTCGTGCTCTCTCCCTCTCTCTCTATTCCACCTCCCCACCCACCTCCCCCCACCAAGAAAAAGAGAGCAAACCGGTTTTCAACCTTGTCTGGACAAATACCGGACAAGGCCACTGTATTTGTCTGCTAGGGCTGCTATAACAAAATACTGCACACTGGGGGGCTTAAACAACAGAAATATATTTTCCACAGCTCTGGAGTCTGAAAGTCCAAGATCAAGGTGTTGGCAGGGTTGCTTTCTTCAAAGACCTCATTCCTTTGCTTGCAGATAGCCACCTTCTTGCTGTGTCCTCACAAGGTCTTTTCTCTGTGCCCCAGCACCCCTGGTGTCTCTGTCTCTTCTTATAAGGACACCAATCATATAGGAATAGGGCCCACTCTAATGGCCATCTTTAACCCCAATCACCTCTGTAAAGACCTCATCTCCAAATATGGTTACGTTCTGAGGTCCCCAAATCATCACATGAATCAGGAGGGGGACACAATTTGGCCCACAACAGTTACCCTGGTGCCTAACCACTGGTGATCCGGAGGAGAGGAAGTTTAAATCTTAGGTTATTGCTGGAATTAACATATCACATCCCTCTGTTACCCACATTTATGCCCCCTCCATCACAAACACTGGTGTGAAGTTCCAGTTTAACTGTCTCAACTGGGTGCCAATAAACTTGTTCCCAGTTGTTGAGCACTGGTAAAACAAAATGTGGGGGCTTGTGGGGAAATGAACCTTACCTGTATTTCTACCTGTATAGGTAGAAATTGCTTTGACTTGTGCAAAGACAGTGAGCAACAAGTATAGGCACAAGGTTAAAAAGTCCCTGGAATCACCCCTACCAGAAGCAAAGAAAAAATGAAAGCTGGAGCCAATGTTGCTGGGGGTGGCTGAGCCCCAAGACCTCACCTTAGATGGTGCCACCATATTGGACAGTTTTCCTTGACTGCCTGATAGCATTAATGAGAATTATAGATGGGTTGTTCCAAGGAAGCATTTCACCGGGTATAACTCGTGGCAACTTTAACTGCTCCCCACCTCCCACTTCCCCCTACACACACTCTAGTCATCCCTCTAGAGTATCTCTTTGCTACTTTTTACTTCTCGTGGAACTTCTAGAGCAAAACAGAAGTATGCAGCTTTTCTTCATACCTATCACAGCAGCAAAACTGAAGAGATTTTGTTTTCCCATTTATCCTGAGTCTATTAAAACACAATAAATGGCTGTGATGAGCCTATTTTATGCGATCCCAATGAACTTTTGCATAGTGATGTGTTTTCTAGCTCAATATATCTTGTGTCCTATTTCCGTACCACTGCCAAGAGTTACTGGCTTCTTTTACACAGAGGTTCTCCCAGGCAACTGATCAAAGTAATTGGAATCCTCACATCCTTGCACCAGTTAGAGGAGAAGGAGTATCTCATGCTCATTAGGAGGGCTACTGTCAAAAACCCAGAAAATAATAAATATTGGGAAGATGTGAAATTTAGACCCTTATGCGCTGTGAGTGGGAATGTAAAATGGAGTAACCACTATGGAAAACAGCATGATGGGTCCTCAAAATATTAAACATGGAATTATCATATGATCCAGAAATTCTCCTCGTGGGTATACAGCTAAAAGAATTGAAAGCAGGGTCTTGAAGGGATATTTGTACATTCTTGTTCATACTAGCACTATTCACAACAGCCAAAAGCTGGAAGCAACCCAAATGTCCATCGACAAATGAATGGGTAAACAAATGTGGTATATACCTGCAAAGGAATATTATCTGGCTTTAAAAAGGAAGGAAATTCTGACACATGCCACAACATACCTGAACCTCGAGGGCATTATGCTATGTGAAATAAGCCAGTCACAAAAAGACAAACAGTGTATGATTCCACTTATATGAGGTACATAGAGTGGTCAAATTCATAGGGACAAAAAGTAAAATTGTGGTGCCAGGGCTGGGGGAATGAAGGATGAGTAGTTACTGTTTAATGGGTACAGAGTTTCAGTTTTGCCCGATGAAAATAGTTCTGTGGATGGATGGTAGTTATGTTTGCACAACCAGTAGTGTGAATATACTTAACAGCATTAAACTGTACACTTAAAAAGGGCTAAAATGGTAAATTTTATGTGTTTTATCATAATTCTAAAAATTGGGGGAAAATCAATGAATGAAGATACAAATTTAAAAAATAATTTTTAGAAAAAGAGAGAAAGAATGAAGAAAATGAGAGTCAAGGATGGGATGGGGCCCTGAGAGGTGGCAGTATCTATTAGGCTTGTTATTTGGTAATTTTAAAAAGTCGAAGGTCTCACAGTGACAGACTTAAAATGCCCTAGTGAAAAACAAACAAACAAAAAAAAAGTTGAAGGTCAAATGGCTTTTTTAGCCTGCAGTGAATTATCGTTGTTGAAAAGATTGTGTCAAAATATTGATCACCCCTTTTATAGTTATGGAAAGAATGATATGTCACCCAAATATGCTTCTCCTAGTATCTTTGTCTTTTTAGTACAAACATTTGCATAAAGCAGTTACATAGGATGAATTAAGTCTAGAGATCTAATGTACAACTAGATTTTTGGTGACTAGAGTTAACAATACTGTATTGTATATGGGTAATTTGCCAAGAGAGTAGGTTTTAGGTACTCTTACCACACACACACACACACACACACACACACACACACACACAAAGAAAGGTACCTATATGAGATGATGAATGCGTTAATTTGCTCGACTGCAGGTATGTGTATATCCAGATAAGTACATCAAAACACCATGTTTTAAATATATACAACAAAATATACAACAAAAATTAGCATAAATATTACTTTATCAAAATCCATTTGCATTTCAATTCTTTTAGATCCAGCGAGATGGAATGTGCTTCCACCGCTGGTCAGAACAGACCATTTTGACATGGAGGGTGAAGGGATATTTTGACCTGCCATTTGTCAATTCTGCCAAAACACTGCATCAAAATAAAGAAACACTATTTTTATTGCCTAGTAAAATTTCAAACAAACATCCCTGACATTTCCCCCCACCCTGAGCCTTAACCTGTCTCTGAGCCTTTCCCATTCCCTCACCCCTGCACCAAAATAAAAACATCCAAATCGTAAAAATACTGTTTCCTTTTCATTATCAGACAATATTCACCCCAGATGAATGGATATCCCTGCCCTTCACCCCAGTGGCACCACGTCCCATTCCTCATACTCACTCCCACTGAGACAGCACAGGGACAGGACTCGGGCCCCTCACCTATGACCGTGGAAGTCCACATACCCCGGCCTAATTTGCAGCAGAAGAGCTAAAACAAATAGTTTCCTAATCGCCAGAATTCAGCCCATGTAAGCAGAGAGCTAAGCCATCTATCTTATGAGTAATGTTTCTCAGGATCATTGGAACAAGATACTGGTGTAAGCTGATAAGACATCTGGCTGTAGAAAAACAAGATCTATCCGGATCTTACCTCCTCAAGCCAGAGGTACTGACCTTATCCTAACTTTTTCCTTATTATAATCTCATTTTAATGCCAAAAATCACACCTGGGGTGGAGATTTAACACGCTAATGAGACATACATCCCATAAAGAAGCACATAATGGAACTACGCAGGTGCAAGAAACTCTCCACCTCTGCGTGCTTATGCTTCACCCTTTTCCCACCTAAGCCTCTTTAAAACTCTCCCCAACCTCCCCTTGGGGAGCCTGAGGACTTTTCCTTTGTGCTGTGTCCCTTGTGCTTGAGCATAAGCCCCAATAAAGCCTTCAGTGTGACTCTTGTTCGGCCTCTTGTTAATTTCTGTTACAGAGAGAGCCCAAGAGCCCTTGCCACTCCCACCACCACAATGACAACAACGGGCTCAAGGAAAGATTGGCCATCCCAAAGGGCAAGGCATCAGTTGGCCATATTAACAGAATTGTAGCAGCCTCTTTTGGTGCCCAGTGTCCCATCCCCTTGACTCACCTGGGATGTTGGTCACAGGTGCAGTAGACAGTTTCTGCTAGTTCAGATTCACACCTCAGCCTCCATATCCTGCCTCAAATCCTTCCTTGAACTCTCAGGAGCCCACGAGGTTCATTAAAAAACACAGCCTGGACCCCCGCCCCACCCCAGGGCAATTAACTCCCCTAGGGCAACCCCCAACCAATGGAGAACGGACAGAGCTATTGGTGGATAATGTCCCAGGGTTTATCCTGCAGAGAGACAATTCTAGAGGGGCCACCTACTCAGATGTCCAAGTGGTATCATACCCCTATCACCTGGATAACCCATGCATATATCAGCTTTCCCTCTTTCCTGGCCCACTCCTCACTTCTTTATTTCCTGGGATCACCCCTTGTTCAAGTCTGGGATTCAGACTCAATTTTCAGGAGAACCCAGTTTATAACTGTAATTTTTTTCAAAACCTACACATTTACCATTAGTCATTTGATTGTTGAATGGTGTTAGCTTTAAAGGCTGAGTCAAAACTAATCTATGTTAAAAGTGACTGGGCTAAATGGCCTTGTCAAAATGTTATGGACCCATATGGAAAATTTTTATTTGCAAGATGTTAGAGTTTTTTTGGGTTGTGTGTGTAAGCGTGTTTTAAGCTAGATCACACTAGTCATTTTCTGCATTGCAGTATCATTGTGACCTTAACACAAAGTTCGTGTAATTTTTATTCTGCTCAATGATTCTGCATCAGCCTGGGGAAGTGCAAAGTAAATCCCACAATGAGGGATATGCATGTATGTGTTTGTGTGTGTGTGTGTGTAGATACTACCAGTGTGGGTTCAGTATTCGGACAGAGTTATTTTTAAACTTCTGCAAGTTTTAACAGAAGTCATAAAAAGAAACAAATAATACATGTATTAAAAGAGGACTTAGACATTATCTCATCTCATTTTACAGGTGAGGAAGGTCAGGCCCAGAGAGGTTAAGCAATGTGCTCAAGGCATCACAGAGGAATAATGGCACAATTGGGACCAAAATCCATTGATTCTGACTCAAGTCCAGTGATCTTTCCATTTTACCACACAATAAAATATTTCAAACATAATAAAGGAGCCTATTATTTAAATGACTGATAGAGATATTAATGATAATAATAATAGCATTTATTGAATGCCTACTCTGTGCTCCAGTGCTTTACCCACACAATTTCATTTAGTTCTCAACATTGTGCAGTAGGTACTGTTACTACTCCCATTTTGCAATGGGGAAACTGAGGCACAGAAAGATTAAGATAACCAACCCAGTCATAGGACCGGTAAGAGGCTGAACTAGGCCTCAAACTCAACCAATATGGCTCTAGAACTTACAGTTTTAATCCTCATACTCAAGTGAAAATTTATCACCTAACTCCTCAGTTTTATAAATGTGTATTCTTACCTACATAACCAAAGGCATCATCTTTGAGAGAACAGAGAAAAGTTCTGAAGTATAATTATCTTCTCCAATTTCACAGGGAACTATGGCATTGATGTCACTTTTCTGGGAAAAGGCCAGAGCTGAAGTGCCGTGGCAGATGGTACCGCGTCTTACCGCCAGCTCTGTGACAGCAATTCTGGCCACTCACATCCTCCATCTGGGAAAGGGGCTGGTGCCCTTTCTTCTTCCTTCTTCTTCCCACAGACTCCAAACATTCCTGAAGTTCGTTAGAAGAGATGCCTCATTTAATACCTACTTCGTGTCTGATGCCAACAGGGGCTACTTCACGGAGACCTCCTATGGTGAATAATTGCCAAAAATCGCATCTTATCAAGACAAAACGTAGTCAAATTTTAAAAGAAAAGTGTTTTCCAGGTTCACCAGTATCAAATAATTATACTTATATGACTACTCTACATCCACATGGATTATATTCTCAAAGCACAATAATTATTTCAGATTCCATATAGTTCTTTAAATTATACATCTGAAATAGAAAATACACAAGTATCTCTGAAGTCTATTATAAACATATGTTGAAGGGAAAAAAGCACAAGCGAATTATAATCTATTCTTTGTTAAACCATATCACAAGCCACTAAAAGAACACAACTATGCTACTCATAATAGAAATGGTAACAATAATCAGGAAAAAAAACCATTGAATATATATAAAAAGCAAAATTTCATTTATCTTCAAATGAGTGACCATTTCCTAATTCAATACAGAAAAAAAAAATCACTATACTAATCAAAGAGGTTTCCTTAGTTTGAAAAGTACAATGTTGTATCAATTAAGGACACAAAATAGCAAATGAAGCTTCATACTAGTTTTTATTTATTTATTTTTTTGTTTGTGTATTTATTTATTTATTGAGACAGGTTCTTGCTCTGTTGCCCGTTCTAACGTGCAGTGGAGCCATCATAGCTCACCGCAGCCTCCAATGCCTAAGGTCAAGTGATCCTCACACCTCAGCCTCCCAAGTAGCTGGGACTACAGGTGTGCACCACCACGCCTGGCTCATTTCTTTTTTATTTTTTGTAGAGACAGAGTTTCGCTATGCTGCTCGGGCTGGTCTCGAACTCCTGGACCCAAGCGATCCTCCCACCTCAGCCTTCCAAAGTGCTAGAATTACAAGCATGAGCCACAGAGCCCGGCCTGTTCTACTTTTAAATAAAAATTTCCTGGTGAATGAAATTCCTCCCCTCGGCCGGGCGAGGTGGCTCATGCCTGTAATCCTAGCACTCTGGGAGGCCGAGGCGGGTGGATTGTTTGAGCTCAGGAGTTCGAGACCAGCCTGAGCAAGAGTGAGACCCCGTCTCTACTAAAAATAGAAAGAAATGATCTGGCCAACCAAAAAATATATATATAGAAAAAAAATTAGCTGGGCATGGTGGCACATGCCTGTAGTCCCAGCTACTCGGGAGGCTGAGGCAGTAGGATTGCTTGAGCTCAGGAGTTTGAGGTTGCTGTGAGCTAGGCTGATGCCACGGCACTCACTCTAGCCCAGGTAACAAAGCGAGACTTTGTCTCAAAAAAAAAAAAAAAAAATTCCTCAGCTTCTTATACAATAACATGGTAATAAAGAATTAACACCTTTGCCTTAAAAAAAGCAACTGTTGACTGAGCGAACAATAGTCACTTTAACTTTAAAGTGCTGGTGCTTATTTTTCATAACATTGAGTGATAACTGTGGGAAAATATAACTTTTTGGTTATAACACAATCAGTTAATTAAAGAAACAAAATTCGTAATAGTCAGACCACTGTTGATTACAACTATTCATCTCAAACTCAATATATCCAGAAACAAATTGTCTTCTCCACCCTCCTTCTAAACCTGCTCTTCTCACAGTCAGCCCCATCTCAACAAGAAGTAACTCCATTCTAGTTTTTCTAACCTTAGAGTCAAACTTGATTTCCGTCTTTCTCTCCCACCCAAATAAAGCCGACAGCAAACCTTGTTGCTTCTACCATCAAAATACATCCAAACTCTGACCATTTCTCACCACATCTACCGTCACCTGACTGGTTCAAGATACCATCGTCTCTCCACTGGATCGCTCCCTGCTTCCCACACTACATCTCTTCACCATGCAGCAGACAGAGCTACTTTTCAAGGTAAGTCAGATTCGATCATTCTGCTCAGAATCATCCAGTGACCTCCCCTTCCAATCAGATAAAAGCCAGACTTTGTAGGTGTCTACGAGGGCCTCTCTAACCTCATTGTCTGCTACTCTCCCTCTTATTCTGCCCTGCTCACACTGGCCTCCTTACTGTTCCTCACACAAACCAAGCACACTCCCACCTCAGGACCTTTGCACTTGCTGTTCTCTCAATCTGGAATTCACCTCCTACATTTACAAGATTCTTTCCAACACTGACTTCAGAGCCTTGTTCAAAAGTTATCTCGGCCGGGCGCGGTGGCTCACGCCTGTAATCCTAGCACTCTGGGAGGCTGAGGCGGGCGGATCGCTCGAGGTCAGGAGTTCGGGACCAGCCTGAGCAAGAGCGAGACCCCGTCTCTACTAAAAATAGAAAGAAATTATCTGGCCAACTAAAATATATATATATATACAAAAAATTAGCCGGGCATGGTGGCACATGCCTGTAGTCCTAGCTACTCGGGAGGCTGAGGCAGGAGGATCGCTTAAGCCCAGGAGTTTGAGGTTGCTGTGAGCTAGGCTGACGCCACAGCACTTACTCTAGCCCGGGCAACAAAGCGAGACTCTGTCTCAAAAAAAAAAAAAAAAAAAAAGTTATCTCATCCATGTGGTCCTCTCCGATTATTTTATTTAAAATAGGAAACCTCTTCTCTACCTCCTTTTATTCTTCTTTGTACTTTTCTTTGTTTCTGAATAACATCTGTTGTTGTCTGTCATATTTATTTGCTTGTCTATTGCCTCACTTTCTCAATTAGAATGTAAGCTCTATGAAGACAGGGACTTGTCTATTTTGTTCACTGATGAACCATTAATGCCTAGAATAGCTCCTGACTGATCAATAAATAGATATTGAAAGAATGGACAAATGAATGAATGGCACGTTTCCTAATACCATAGAGAATGATAATAAAATTCCTTTCAACCAATAAAAATATACATCATAAGGCAAACATAATGGATAAAATAATAGTAAAAATGCAATTTTTAGAGAATTTTTTTTGAGAAACTAGTTAAAGCCATTCTAAAGTCGGCCAGATGGGTGGATTGTTTGAGCTCAGGAATTCGAGACCAGCCTGAGCAAGAGCGAGACCCCATCTCTACTAAAAACAGAAAGAAATTAGCCGGACAACTAAAATATATACAAAAAATTAGCTGGGCACGGTGGCGCATGCCTGTAGTCCCAGCTACCTGGGAGGCTGAGGCAGAAGGATTGCTTGAGCCCAGGAGTTTGAGGTTGCTGTGAGCTAGGCTGATGCCACGGCACTCTAGCCAGGGCAACAGAGTGAGACTCTGTCTCAAAATAAATAAATAAATAAATAAATAAATAAATAAATAAATAAAGTCGGCCAGAAGTTCACTGGCTATACTAATGGTAAAATAAAATACACAGCATCGAAAAATAATGAATTAGAACAATATATATCAACCTGAAGATCTGTCCACGATATGCTAAGTAAACAAATCAAAGTACAAAGTAATGAGATTAGCATGATTCCATTTTTTAAAAGTTTTAATAACTATTGTCTATAAATATATGGTTTTTGAACATAGAGAACATAATTCACAAGGGTAAAATTAAAGTAGGAGATCTTGAAATTGAATTATAAGGCCCTGTATTGCTTAGCTTATTGAAATAAACATTTATTATTTTCATAACTTTTATAATACAATATGGCTTTTAGAAAGTTTTAGTATATAAAAGCATTTATTGAACACAAAGCTTTTTTAAATTTCAGAATATTACAGGGGTACAAATGTTTTAGTTACATAAATTGCTTTTGAACAGTTTGAGTCAAAGTTATAAGCGTGTCCATCACCCAGATAGTGTGCATTGTACCCATTAGGTGTGAATTTACCCGTCCTCTCCTTCCGCCTTCCGCTTGTTTGATTTCTGTTGAGTTTTATTAATACTTCCGTATGTGTACATAAGTGTTGATCAATTAGTTCTAATTAGGATTGAGTACATGTTGTGTTTGTTTTTCTATTCTTGTGATACTTCACTTAGAAGAATGGTCTCCTATTCCATCTAGGTTGTTACAATCACCACATTTTTATGGTTGAGTAGTACTCCATGGTATAAATGTGCCACGTTTTATTAATCCACTCATGGATTGATGGGCACTTGGGTTGATTCCACATCTTTGAAATTGTGAATTGTGCTGCTATAAACATTCGAGTGCAGGTGTCTTTTTTGATAAAATGTCAAACACGACACTTTTAATGAAATATGATATAGGCACTGAGCAGCTTTTAGATTTATGACATATTTAAGTCTTAAAATGGAAAATTAAATTATGAAATATATGAGTCAACCTTAAGAAAATAATTAACTGGAGAAATTAAAGAACTTTCATGTTTTGCTTTCATTGGTTATGTAACTTAAAATATTTCCAAAATAGTTCAACTATGCTTAGTATGCAAATACATCCAATTGCAAAATATCCAATATTTTGAGGAAGGAAATAAACAGATATCAAGGAACCATTTCTTGATTTCTTTATTATAGAGAATGATTCACTGCTGGAATTATACTAATTTGGGGGACTCTGCTAATTTTACTGATCCGTGGTAGCTCACACCTGTAATCCTAGTACTCTGGGAGGCTGAGGTGAGAGGATTGCTTGAGCTCAGGAGTTCGAGACCAGCCTGAGCAAGAGTGAGACCCCCATCTCTACTACACATAGGAAAATTAGCTGGGCGCCGTGGCGAATGCCTGTAGTCCCAGCTACTTGAGAGGCTGAGGCAGGAAGATCGCTTGAGCCCAGGAGTTTGAGGTTGCTGTGAGCTAGGCTGATGCCCTGGCACTCTCCTAGGCAACAGAGTGAGATGAGACTCTGTCTCAAAAAAAAAAAAAAATAATAATGATCTGGACCTTTCAAAATGTTATAGGCAGGGCTATGGTAGAATAAAGCAAATAAATCGAGCATATTCAGGCATAGAGGCAGGCGTAAGAGAATGACAACATACATTACTTGGTTCAAAATCTCAATTTCATTAGTAACAAGGCAGTAAGTGAAAACCAGAAGTATCTAATTATTTTGGCATTATTCAAAATACACGTTTTTTACCTACTGTGACTATTCCTGAGATTTGCCTCAAATTCCATCCCAAGTAACTCAGACACTATATTAAAGAAATTAAATCCTGAACAAATTAGTGGTCCCTTTGTATCTACAATTGCTATAAAACTGAATTTTCTGTCTGGGCACGGTGGCTCACGCCTGTAATCCTAGCACTCTGGGAGGCTGAGGCGGGAGGATTGCTTGAGCTCAGGAGTTCAAGACCAGCCTAAGCAAGAGTGAGATCCTGTCTCTACTAAAAATATTAATAGAAAAATTAGCCAGGTGACGTGGTGCATGCCTATAGTCCCAGCTACTTGGGAGGCTGAGGCAGGAGCATGGCTTGAGCCCAGGAGTTTGAGGTTGCTGTGAGCTATGATGATGCCACTGTACCCTAGCCCCAGCAACAGAGCAAGACTCTGTCTCAAGAATAAAAACCTGAATTTTCCAGACTCATAAAGGCACTGTGAAAAATCTTTGTATTAATGAAAGTTAATAAAAGTACTTGGGCTGCTTGGATTAACAGTAACACTCAAAATTTGATTTTTTTAATTATTCACAGTACTAATGGAAAAATCTTATTGAATATTAATGCAAAAGCAATGATTTTTACCAAGAAAAATTATAACAGATGGTTAATAAGGTTCACACTACCTAGAAACGTTGTATAATCAAATTTTAAGAATAAGAAATTATTTTTAACATAACCATTAAGGAAGCAACATCTACTGCACAGAAATGGAACCTAAAATGTCAGTTTTCAACTAAATGGAGAACAATTATAAGCCCCCCCTCTGACAAGCTGGCAATACATAAATGTATATTAAACTTAATATTATCCATAACTCCCTAAACCGTACACGAGACACAGCTACCGACTTATATAGATATATTTCTTACTCAACACAAATGGGTAAAAAGTCCACTGTAAGAAATTTAGAGCAATACAAAAGAAAACATCTTATAACTTGTTAGAGTTGTACCAATAAAATCATAGGTTTATGTAAAGTCAATCAAAAGTAATATTCTACAAAAGAGTATAAAATAGCATGCATTTAGGCTTTGCCAGTTGCTTCAGATTTAGATGAAAAGGTACAAAAAATCCCTTAGAAATAAAGAAAAACAGACAAGTGCCTTAGAACAGGGGTTCTCAAATGTGGTCCCCGGATAGCAGCATCACCTGGGAACTTATTACAAACGCAAGTTCTCACCCCACGCCACCCCACAATCTGTTGAATCAGAAGGGAGTGGGGTCCAGTTATCTGTGTTTTAACAAGCTCTCCAGTGATTCCAATGCACACTACAGTTTGGGAACCACTGGATTAAATAAAAACAACTCCAAACTATTTCATAAACCCATTTCATAGAACAATAGCCAAAAAAACAGAGTTAGCACCTCATGGCACAGAGAACCTCAAATAACTGGAGGGAAAAAGGAAATTGAAGAAATTGCTGATATTTTCTTAATGGCAAATAATATCAAAAACCATTGTTGCCTTGGCAGAATATTGTCTTTTTCTTGTTGATTTTAGGTTTGAAGTTTCAAAGTTTGCTCATGTACTAAATGTTTTATTTCATCAAAAACAGTGCTATTTGGTTATCAATAAAGCTATGTACAAATATAAGTCAACCTTAGCTGATTCAGCTGTGCAAGGTATTGTGGGAGAATATCATTTTTGAATTGAGAGTTTCTTTGGTTTGGGGTCCACCTTGCTAATTATGCCACTGGCTGAAATTCTTCCTTAGCTCCCCTTTGACTTAGTATGTCTCCTTCAAATCAGTGATTACGACCCTTCCACCCTATGTGGAGGGACACCTTCCTTATCCTTAGCTATGACAGCTCTTTTAATGACCAAGTGAAACCTGGTCTCTTTCATTCTCTCTAAAATGTACCTTTATTTGGAAAGAAAGCCACTTCAGTAAAGTAGTGGTCTCCAAAGTTGGAAAAAAAATACTAGAACTTGAACAAACATTTATTTTTACCTTAAATAATAGTTAATAAAACCTTACTCATGTTGAGTATATGGCTTGACTCTGGCCCGACATGGTCCATAGGTACCAAGGTTACATAAATAGTAGGTGAGGGGCAGTGAGGGAAAAGTAGGAATTCTATCACATCAAGAATTTGTGGTAGCACCTCAATCTATTATTCATTTCCAGAGAATTGCTGTGAATTAAAGTTTACCAGTGTTAGTTAAATCAGTGTAAGAGTTGTGTTATCTTATGTTACCTAAACTAACCCTCACTGAATACACAAGTGTCTTAAGAAGATGTCCATTGTTATGAATTGGATCTCTCAAAATTTATGTGTTGAAATCCTAATGCCCAGTAAAAAATGTGATTTTATTTGGAGAAAGGATCTTTACTGAGGTCATCAAGTCAAAGTAAGGCCATTAGGGTGAGCCCTAATCCAATACGATTGGTGGCCGTGTAAGACGGGGGAAATTTGGACACAGAAAGACAGAGGGACAATGATGTGAAGACACCTTGGTCTCAGACTCCCAGCCTTGGAACTGTGAGACAACAAATTTCTATTATCTAAGCTGCCCAGTTAGTGGTACTTTGTTACAGAGCATTAACAAACTAAAACAACCATGAATAAACTTCAGATGGAAGGATAATATTTATGACATTAGCACAAAGGAATAACAAGAAAATGGCAGAGCTGTGGCTTTCCCAAACAAGCTCTTCAGTAGCTGCAATACAAGGTAAAAACAACAATAACCTAACCAGAGCTGACAAGAAAAAATGGCCCCCTAAAATCAGACTTACTGAAAAATTATTTAAATAAATGTGGATGTTGAAAATTTGGATGATTCTGAGTACTTGAACCTCCAAAAACTCTGTCTCTGCGTCCAGAAGAAGCAGACTTCTTCCCCTGTCTCATGAGGCTGGCCCTGGCTTGTCTAGGGACCTGCTTTTGAGAAACTCAGCTGGAAACTGTCCTCATCCCCCACCCCTCCATCCCTTATTCCCCAAACCTAGGTAGAGTCAGGTCCCACTATGCCCCTAGGGAGCCAACTTAAAGGACAGTTCCAGGACAAAGTTAGTTTCACATCCAAAGCAATGCCTGGTTTGTGGATGTTCTAAAACCCTGGCGAATGGGTGTGGGAATGCGTCCTGAAAGGGAAGAATATAATGAGATGCGGTTCGCAGAATCCATATGGTGAGATTTGGGATACACGGGGCTCTAATAATCTGTGCACCTAGGAGGGATTCTCACTGTTTGCTCACTGGATATACTGAAGCTGGACCCAGTGGAGATCTCCACCAAACAAAGTTGAGAAGCCAGAAACTCCTCGGTGTAGAGGAAGGCACCTGAGGATCTAGGGAGATAGGAATGCGCGGGGGACCTCACACATCATGTCTCTTAGCTGCCACCCCACCTCTAACTGCAGCTCTCGCTGGGCCCAGAGGACAGGGCCTTCTCCAAAGCTTCGAGAATTAGAGTAATGGAAGAAGTGCCTGCACCTGTGAAAAATGTGGTAGAGGCCCCTGAGTGGAGGCTGGAAAAGCATCTGGATTTTGATTCCAATTGATTCCAATTCCACAATTCACCAGTTTAGCAAATACTATTAGTAAACTGCTCTGAATTTCACTTCATTCATCTTTAAATGAAAATTGTAAACCTTCTGTCTTAGCCCATTTGGGCTGCTCTAACAGAATACTGCAAACCGGGTGGCTGATAAACCAACAGAAATGTGTTTCTCACCTTTCTGGAGGCTGGGAAATCTGAGATGAAGGCTCCAGCAGATCTGGCGTCTGGTGAAGACTCCCTCGGTGGCTCATAGATGGCGCCTTCTGTCTGTGTCCCACATGGGGGGAAGGCGGATCTCTCTGGGGCCTCTTTTAAATGAAACTCCACCCTCATGACCTAATCACCTCCCAAAGTTTCCAAAGTTTCAAACAAACTTTGCAAAATATTATGAGGCGACTAAGGAAATGTGATGCTGGTTGGATATTTGATGATAGTAAAATGAATTCTTGTTAATTTTAATGTATGATAATAGTGTTGTGTGTGGGTTTGTTTTGTTTTTTTGTTTTTTTGAAAGAGTCCTTTTCTTTTAGAGAATAGTGAAATAGTTACGGATGAAATGGTGACATCTGGGATTTGTTTCAAAACAACCCAATGGTGGCTGGGCGCAGTGGCTCACGCCTGTAATCCTAGCACTCTGGGAGGCTGAGGCGGGTGGATCGCTCAAGGTCAGGAGTTCGAGACCAGCCTGAGCAACTCTACTAAAAATAGAAA
Source organism: Varecia variegata (assembly GCA_028533085.1). Lineage (NCBI taxonomy): Eukaryota > Metazoa > Chordata > Mammalia > Primates > Lemuridae > Varecia > Varecia variegata. The sequence continues at coordinate 98,215,604 of CM052440.1, read as the reverse complement.
GAAATTATCTGGCCAACTAAAATATATATAGCAAAAATTAGCCGGGCATGGTGGCGCATGCCTGTAGTCCCAGCTACTCAGGAGGCTGAGGCAGTAGGATTGCTTAAGCCCAGGAGTTTGAGGTTGCTGTGAGCTAGGCTGACGCCATGGCACTCACTCTAGCCCGGGCAACAAAGCGAGACTCTGTCTCAAAAAAAAAAAAAAAAAAAAAAAACCCAATGGTGAGGAAGATGGAGAGTCGGTAGGGGCTTGATGAAACAGGATTTGATCTCATCATGATGATAATGATGATCTTTATCTTGTCATAAGCACACAATAAGCACTTAATAAACATTGTTGATTTAACCAGTTTTGTTGATTAGGTAACTTGAGTAAACCTTTATTAATGGATAAAAATAAATAAGCTTTTATTTTCTCCTTCCTCACTCCCACTGGTCAGGTGCCCTTGAGTATTTTTAACAAACTGAAATTTATTCTGATCCACTTGTTGCTATGGCATTTGTAGGATTCTTCTCCCACCCTCTACAAATGGCCTTACAGATTTTCCAAAAGAGAAAATAGTTATAATGTACTTTGGTGAGTATATACTTATTGGATTTGTATTGTGCCATTTCTTCCAAAGAAGAAAATTTTAAAAAAGGAATAGTTAAGTTTCAAATAGCCATACAGATAAATTCATACAAGATAATTGGTTTTGCTAGAGTAGTTTCTTTTTATCTCCAAACTCTTCAGATGGCTGAAGAAAACCATTTAGAATGTTCATTTAGAGATAAGAGCTTATGTGTAAGAATAAAGGCCTATGTTTACAGATACAAATACCATGTTAAGTCAGACAGACAAAATGTAAAAGTTGTACCAGTGTGATTCAAAAATACCTGCCTGTTTCCCAGCCATGGAGAAGAAAAAAAGTATTTTCACTATATAAAAGGCTCAGAATTTAAGGGGTGTATTAATTTCTCAGCGCTGCCTTAACAAAGTACCGCAAACTGGGTGACTTAAAACCACAGAAACTGATTCACAGCTTGGGAGGCCAGAAGTCTAAAATCGAGGTATCCACAGGGTTGGCTCCTTCTGGAGGCTTTGAGGGAGAATCTGTTCCAGTTCAGCTTCATTTTAACCAATTGTGTCTGTAAAGACCCTATTTTCAAATAAGATCACATTCTGAGGTCCAGGAGGACACTAATTTAGGGGAGATACTGTTCAAATCAGCATAAGGGGGAAATACAGGTGAATGAAAATGCATGGAATCGCATTTCATAACATATGAATATGATGTAGGTCTATGCCAGCAATAGCTGCACTACGTGTGATCTGGTACTTAGTCTAAAATACTGTCCCATAATCTGGGTCACTCATCTATATGATCTAAAATGAAGTCAAATTTGGGCTCAAATCCATCGCATCCAGTTTCCCACCGTTCACCTGCTAAGAACCTTCTCTTTCTATCCTATTTGGTCAATTTTTCAGAAAAGGTAGACAATCACCATCTATGTGACAGACACTATACCAGGTGCTAAAGATAGTGATGAACAGAACATAGCCCCAGCCTTGCAGAGCTTGCATTCAATGGGAAAGATAGATTTTAGATCATTGCATATGGAGTGGATGTTATAATACTGTTGAAGAGTTTTTATTACCTTTCAAGTCCCCAAGACCACCCTCAGTTTCGGTAATTCACTAGGTCTCCCAGGAGTCAGCATATAGTAGTGACTCATGGCTATGACTTATTAGAGGAAAATGATATCAAGCACAGTCAGCACAGGAAGAAGGTGCATGGGGAGAGGTCTAGGGGAAGCCAGGCACGAGCTCCAAGTATCCTCTCCCATTAGACTCACATAGGATGTGCTTAGTTCCCTCAGCAATGAGTTGTGACCACAGGTGTGAAATGTCGCATATCTAGGAGACTCATTAGAGACTCAGTGCTCAGGGTTTTTACTGGGGCCTGGTCATGTAGGCAGATTCGGCTAGACACCAAAGAAGGAAAGCAGGTATTTGGCATAAACCATATTGTTTGTACAAACAGCTTAGGCACAATGGGACACACTTATCCATTAACAGTGGGAACCCTCCTGAAATCTAAGTGCCCAGATACCAGCAAAGGGCCAGCCTAGCAAGCATGCCTTTTCAAGGATAGCAGTTTAAGCCTGCTTTGTTAACTCTTTCCTGCACACCCTTAGACTCAGCAGATTGTATACAGGGTCAGCCAAGCTCCCCAAAGACCAGGATGCTACAGTTGATGGGGTTCTAGCTGTCATTTTCCTGGAGCCACATCTATTCCACTACATGGTCACCTTCTTCCCTGGTGGATACCTTTGCTCTTACCCAGAGAGAGCAGCAGTAAAATGAATGACAATATGGGGTAGACAGACAGGGAACAGATTTCTTGTTCTGATCCTGGCCCAGTATCAGAGGAGCTGATGAGTCAAGCTGAGAAAGGGAATGGGTGTGTGGCTGGGATGTGCCCTGGCAAGCCAGCTGTGCCGGGTCCCTCCTGGGCCTGGTAATTATTGCACGTGGCTCAGACAGGTCATCGTGAAGTAAATCAAGTATAGTTGTAGGTTTGCAATGACCAGTCATTTTCACAATATTTAATCTTTGAGACAACATAGCAAAATGGCACCAAATAGTACACGAGACCTAAATTTTAGACCCAAATGATGTGGTTTGCAATCCTAAAAGGTGACTGTGCCAGACTTTGAGGATGACTTGGATGGGGCGATAGAGGACTTGGTAAATCCCCACCAGAGCTTCCCATGACTTGAAAGCCCCAGCACTGGTTTGGCAGGATTGCATGACTCAGTCTCGCACACATCCCATGAGGATGCTGGGGACTGGAGAAGCCTTGCTCGTGAAATATATTCCAGCCTGATGTCATCTGCACTCTTTGCTAAAAGCATGCATTTTGAGCTTGTCACATTAACTGTAACATTTATAAGATGCATTGTTGGATGCTCATTTTCTCCAGGCTTCAAACCCCAAAGGCAGTAACACTGGGGAAGTCAGGATCTGGGTGGGCTCCTGCTGGGAACGGGCTGGATCTGGGGTGAAGCCACGGGCAGGTGCCTGGAGATGGATGGAACACATCAGCACTTGGAGGCAGCAGTGAGATTTCGGCTTCAGTGAGATTATCAGGATTAAAAGAAACAGATCATAGTGTTGTTTACTGAGGAACCGTGTGTGTGTGTGTGTGTGTGTGTGTGTGTGTGTGTGTGTGTATTTCTTTGTTAGGCAATATAAAAACCTCTCTCATAATGCAAACTTACAAATACTTCCAAGTAGAATAGGCCTTCCTTTAGGCAAAATAGTCTTTCAGATTTGACAGTTCAGGCAAAATTATTTTAAAAATAAAGTAAAGGGACATGTCATGTGCTATAACTACGATTTCCTTTAAAAAAAAAGAGTAAGGCCGGGCGTGGTGGCTCAAGCCTGTAATCCTAGCATTCTGGGGCTGAGGCGGGCGAATCGCTCAAGGTCAGGAGTTCGAGACCAGCCTGAGCAAGAGTGAGACCCCATCTCTACTAAAAATAGAAATAAATTATCTGGACAACTAAAAGTATATAGAAAAAAAAAAATTAGCCAGGCATGGGGGCGCATGCCTATAGTCCCAGCTACTCAGGAGGCTGAGGCAGAAGGATCGCTTCACCCCAGGAGTTTGAGGTTGCTGTGAGCTAGGCTGATGCCACGGCACTCTTGCCCAGGCAACAAAGCGAGACTCTGTCTCCAAAAAAATAAAATAAAATAAAAAATTAAAAAAGAGTAAAATATTAGAAAGGCCATAATGTAAGATAAACAATGAATAAGTGGATTTTATCATTAAAAAACTTACTACATCATTCTTATTTTTCATAAGTATATGGATGCAAAGCAAACCTGAGTAAATATTTGGAGGTGGGAGAGTGCTTGGCACCAGATCCACATTTTGCCTTCACAATTTTGCCTCCCCAAAAGCTCAGTTACTGCCAACTCTTGAGTTATGCCTGTCACCCACAGCACCCCTGAGAGTCACTGCTTAGTCAGTCATAGGGATGCTGGGTGGGTTTACATCTGCTCTAAGAAAAGATGGTACCTAGAAGTTCCTAGGTGCCCTGAATAACTAAAACACTCATGCAATGTGTATAAGACTCCATGTACTCACTTAAAAAAGAAAGGCATTGTTTTCTTACAAGCCAAATACATAAGTGCCCCACTACCAACAATAAGGAAATAAATAAGTTCATTCGACTTATTAAAACTTTTTTCTAATTTTAGAAAATTCCACGGTTTCATACACAAGTCTTGGGAAAGACGTGGAGTCAGGAAACTTGGGTTAGAATCCTGGTTCCGTCACTTCCAAGTCCCCTGGCCTTCTTAAGTCATTCAATCTTTCTGAATCTCAGTTTGCTCATCTGTATAATAGTGGGAGCAAGGAGGGGAATGATAAAAGTATCTGGCATCATGCCTGGCAAGAAAATTAGGGTTAAAAACGTGATTGTTATTCAAATGTGAAACTGGAAAGACAAGTTCTACTTGTATCTGGCAAAAAGGATTGCTACCTTCTCCCTCCTGTCTAAGTCCAAGATAAATGTCTGGGTCCAGATAGTATATTTTCAGAAAGCCAGACCATGTGAAAAAGTTACTGATGGGGACATTTATCATGCTTTCTGGCTGGCCAGTACCTTTGGAATGTCCTTTCTGTGTTTGGAGAGTTAACTCAAAAAGCTTGTCTCCCAGGCTTCTTTGCAAGCATGTTGCAACCTACACTCCACCAATTAGATATCTAAGGGAAACTCTGACTCAGCAGCAGACAGCTGGAGGACACTGGCTCCATGTAGAATCTCCTTGCTGGTGGCAAAGGTATCTAGCCTTCAGGAATGGCGGTGTCTGCAAGCTTGGATTCCTGGGTGCAGAAATGGCTTCAATGCTGGAGTCTGTGGAAATGTCAGTTTGACTTACAGCAGGACAAACTGTAGAAGCTGGTGCTCCATGATGACCGTGACAGTGGAAGGACAGTTTCCTCATCTAGCCAGTTCTGCCAAGTAGTTTGGGACACTGTTTGTTCATGAGACTGAACTTCATATCAGGTTCCTAATAATTCTGTGATCCAGTATTACTTTAATTAAATTTTTTCTACCTAATCAGCTAGAGCCCGTTTCTATTTCTTGCAAGAACCTTTATAAAATGCATATTAACCACGTCTTGCCTTGCTTAAAATGTCACCATGATAAAGTCCAAACTCCTTATCCTGGCATACAGATTCTGCTACCTGTCGAGCTCATCTTTCACCAATGAGTCTCCCACCCCACCAAAAGCTGCAGTCATGCCAAACTATTTGCCATTACCCACTGCTTTCATGTTCTTCTTTACCTTAGATCCTTTGTATATGCTGTTTCTGGAAGGATTAGAAAGCCAATGAAGATTTGTGAGCATTGAAGGTAGCAAGGCATCAGAGCTATGATTCAAGACAATTATAAGACAAATCTGTAGGGTGGTTGAAAACAAGAGTAACTGAACTAAAGTCCTAAATAAATTATTTTGGTTTGGCCTGCTTCTTCTCTGATTATGACAAATCACTAAAAATAAGAATAAAAAGAGAGGAAAAAAATAAGTCTAAGAGTTTAGATGAATTCTATGATTTAATAAAATCCCTAAATGGTATTTATTTATTTATTTATTTATGAAACAGAGTCTCATTCTTGCCTGGGCTAGAGTGCCATGGCATCAGCCTAGCTCACAGCAACCTCAAACTCCTGGGCTCAAGCGATCCTCCTGCCTCAGCCTCCCTAGTAGCTAGGACTACAGGCATGAGCCACCATGCCTGGCTAATTTTTTCTATATATTTTTAGTTGTCCAGCTAATTTCTTTCTTTTTTTAGTAGTGGGGGGGGGGGGGCGTTGTCTCGCTCTTGCTCAGGCTGGTCTTGAACTCCTGACCTCAAGCAATCCTCCCACCTCGGCCTCCCAGAGTGCTAGGATTATAGGCGTGAGCCACCATGCCTGGCCCTGAATGGTCTTTAATTGGTAAAAGTTCTCAGCTGCAAACAATGGAACACAGTTTGTGTTGGAAACAGTTTCCCTCCAGCATTTACTCTCTTTTTCTCTCCCTCAGTAATAAAATCCCCATTTAGCTGGGCTATGGCCACCCAAAATAAAGACTACATTTCCCAGACTCTTTTGCAGCTAGATTTGGCCATATAACTATGCCAATAGGATGTAAAGGGAAGTGATGTGTTCAACATCTTGGTCATGCTCTTACAGGGCAGACACATATCCTCTCCTCCTCCTTTTTCTGACTGGGTAGGATACCAGCATGTTGGTAGGATGCCAACTATGTTGGTAGATAATGGCAACAGTCTAGGACTGGTGAGTCAATGGGTTTGCTAACAAAATGGTGCCACCACATCAATCCTGTACTATTACATGGGAGAGAGAAAAAAATTTCAATCTTTTCTGTGGGGCTTCTGTTTTAGATGTTTCCACTTTAGGCTGCACAAAATCTGCAACCTAAGTTTCCATTTCCTGGAAGATTTTCATCCAAGAAAATGCCCCAAGGAAAAAAGACAAAATGGAGATGGGAAGGCCTGTTCTTTGTACTTCAGAATATCTCCTTTTCCTCTTCAACCTCTGAACTCATCCCCAGAAGTGACTTTCTCAAATCACTCCTTTGGCAGGGCTATATCAGGGCCCAGTGGGATGCTCTCACCTGCCCACTCAAGCATCTTGCACCAGGACCCTTCCCTGTAGAGTGGGCTGCACGTGGTACTTATGCAAGCCTGCTGTGAGCCCTGCAGCTGACACCAAGCCTGCTGCCTGCAAAGTTGCCCTGCTGGGCTCCTCAAAGCACTGTTTCTCACTGGGTGCACCCTGAGACTCACAGATGCCTACACTGAAGTCACTCAAGCCCCTTTAAAGAATGTGGTTACAGTAAAACTAACAGGTCCTTCTAACTTTGTAGCTGCCTTAGGGAGGGAGGGAAAATAACCCCCAGAGTTATTCTCCAAACCCCAACTCAGGAGGACTGGTCAATGTTCTGCTGGCCTTTCTTATTTTTCTATCAGATCAAAAGGCAGTGGGTCCTAGTCTGTCACCTCCTCTCAGCCTGCATACTCAGGGCTGCCATGCACATGCTTTAGAGGTTGTGTATTAATACTTGGTGAGATCACCACACACTCTTCACACCAGAGACATCTCATGCCTTTGATATTCATCTTTGAATGTTTTTAACATTTTTTCCTCCAAAGATAGGAATGTGTACACTCAGTAGAAAATTCTTCCAGCAAATGGAAGTAAAGTTTTTTGTTCTAATGGGACAGATATGAACAATGCCACTTTAACTTATTAAGGACGAAGACCTTGCTGATCCAACAATAACTAAAATAACCTGAGTTTATAAATGAGTTGCTCCTTTCATGAGTGATGGGCTAACCAGTTATTATCACAAAATTAATGACAAAACCCTTCTTGATATTAGCATATTGGTTACATGTGGTATTTTATATTGTAGTTTATATCATTTGTCATTTCATTGTATCAGAATGGCATCACTGAGTTCACATTTTAAATCCACAATCACAATGTAACAAGTAATAGTTATTTACCATGAATAATCCAAAGAAGTAATTATTATATAAAAATACATTAGAAATTGCTAAGTAATTATTGTATTGCAATATTTACTATTGCAATTACTAATTGCAATATTACTATTGTAATTTAATTACTATTGTAATTTAATATTACTATTGTAATATTAATATTGTATTGCAATATTTACTATTGCAATTACTAATTATTGTATAGCAATCATTTGTTTTAGTTATGAAATTGCCATAAGTACAAAATTTTAGCTGTTATTAAAATTCAGCAACTTGTTACTATATATTGATATTACTTTAAAATGATATAAATTCTAATATAAAATGTTGAGCTATTAAGTTATTTCTTTTTACTGGAGAATATAGCTTCTCAAAATTAAAATTTATTTAAAATCTACTTAAGGTCTAATATGTCAAAAAAAAGTTGTAAAATCTAGAATCATTTCTATAGAAAATAAAATATTAAAGAAAGTAAGCATGGAAATAGTCATAAAAAATTTGTTTCTATGGAAACAAGATAGATAATTCTTTTATACAAATTATTATGTCCCATTTTATTAATTATCTTTAGTTGTATAGTAAATTATCCCCAAACTTGGTGGCTTAAAAGCGGTAAACATTTATTACCTCACACAGTGTGTGAGTGTTAGGAATTGGGGAGCACCTTAACTGGTGGTTCTGGCCTGGGGTCTCTAACCAGGCTGTAGTCAGATATGGGCAGGGGCTGCTGTCATCTGAAGGCTTGCCCCAGGCTAGAGGGTCTGCTTTCAAAATGGGGTGACACAGGGCTGTCGGCTGGAGGCCTCAGTTCCTCACTGTGTGGTCCTCTCCACAGGGCTGCTCATGACATGGCAGCTGTCTCCCCCTCAGAGGCAATGACCCAAGTGACATGCCACCACTTCTGGCATATTCCATTAGTCACACAGGCGGCCCTCTTTTTTTTTTTTTTTTTTTTCAGACAGAGTCTCACTGTGTTGCCCCGGCTAGAGTGCCGTGGCGTCAGCCTAGCTCACAGCAACCTCAAACTCCTGGGCTCAAGCGATCCTCCTGCCTCAGCCTCCCGAGTAGCTGGGACTATAGGCATGTGCCACCATGCCCAGCTAATTTTTTCTATTTTTAGTTGTTTGGCTAATTTCTTTCTCTTTTTAGTAGAGACAGGCTCTCGCTCTTGCTCAGGCTGAACTCCTGAGCTCAAACGATCCACCTGCCTCGGCCTCCCAGAGTGCTAGGATTACAGGCGTGAGCCACAGCACCCAGCCTAGTCATTGAATCTTAATTTCCAGAAGACAGACAACATTCCATGCCTAAAGCCTTTCTGTTACCTGAGAACTGTCAATATATCAGAGCTTGGCTCATAAAGAGACTCACTCCACCTGTCCATAAGTAAAACTAGGGTGATCAAATGAAATAGTGTTACCGTAAAGAACTCATGGGAATTTGAGCAGAGCAGACTTTTGGGAAACAACAAGAGGGGCCTCTTTGGCCTTGAAATGCAAGGTCGGCTAGGCAGAGGCTATATGGTAAATGTTTAGGCAAAATGTTCTACATGACAAAGTCTCAAGAAATTTTGGAGTTGTCGGCTGGTGCTAGGAGGAGGGACTTGGACTCTGGAAGGAAGAAGGAAGAGGAGGAGGGTACAGCAACGCAGTAGGGGCCGGGCCTCCTGAGGGGGCGAGAAGTTCCCTGGAGTGGAGAACATGGCAGGAGAGCCGACAGGGAGAGTGAGTCTGAAGTATTTTCTGCTTATGCTATAATTATCCTCTGAAACTTCAGAAACATCTGTTAATCAAAATAACCTTGTATTAGCATTGTTTTGGAGAAAGAGTGAAAAGGGGAAGTGGTTTCAGAAATCCACACTTAGTGACCAACAGCACAATGAACACAGGTCCCAGGCAGGAGAGGACAGGTTTCAGCAGCAAACCCCCCTCACTGTGGATTAATTAATTCTGTATTTTTCCCAAATACACCAAAGTCAGTAGAACCTTAGGACTTGGGATGGAGGATGAAGCTGTTTTATTGGATAGTACAGAAGAAGCTGTTAGGAGAAAGACTTGAAGTCCTTTGGGTTTCACCGGTTTACTAAAAATTGCATGATATTCTAGACAAGCACTCTTCAATAGAAATGTAGGTGCAAATGTGAGCTATACATTTCATTTTAAATTTTCTGGTAGGTATATTTTAAAAAATAAAAAGAAATACACAAAATTACTTTTAATAATTGCTATGGTTTGAATGTATCCCCCAGAGCTCACGTGTTGCAAAACTTAAGCCCCAGTGCAACGGTGTTGGGAGGTGGAGCTAATGGAAGGTGATTAGGTCATGAGGGCTTTGCCCTCCTGAATGGGTTAATGTCATTGTAGGGGGGTGAGTCTGTTAAGAAACCAAGTTTGGCCCTCTCTTCCTCTCCCCTACACGCTCCTGCCCACCTGCCTTCCACCGTGTGATGATGCAGCAAGAAGGCCCTTACCAGATGCGGCCCCTAGACCTTGGACTCCGGCTTCTGGAACTGTAAGAGGTAAATCTGTTCTTTATAAATCACCCAGTCTTAGGTCTTCTGTTACAGCAGCACAAAATGGACTTAGACGATATTATATTTTATTTAACCAAATATGTCCAAAATTATCATTTTAACATGTGACCAATGTTTAGAAATGCATATTTTATACTTTTTTTTTGCACTAAACCTTTGAAATCCACTTTGTAATTTACATTTACAGCTCATCTCAATTTGAACTAGCCACATTTGAAATGCTCAATAACACTAAATCTCACCTCTTCGAGATTGGGGTTTTTTAAAAAATATGTTTTAACGATTTTCACACAATTTGCCTAAACTACTATAAACTTTGATGCCCCCCTGTTTTGCAACTTTTTCTCTATTACAAAACTTCTTCTCCCTTTTCTCCAACTCCTTTTTCTATTTTCTGTTATGTTCATTTGTAGAAAAGTTGAAAAACACAGAAAAGTACAAAGAAAAAATTTAACATATCCATAAGCCACCTTTCAGAAATAACTACTGTAAAAAGTTTTATGTGTGCTTCTAGATTTAAATATATATCTCAAATTAAGCTTATATGACATATATAGTATTTTTGCTTCCTTTTTCATTTTTGAAAAAGTTGTATAATGCCCAAACGGAGGTCATCTTTTTCTACACATTCAGAAAAATCGATAGTTTTCAGCATGCAGCAGACAGTGTTATCAATCTTCCAGTCCCCAAGGTTAAATAAATGTTATCTATTCCCAATCCTTTGTTATCTATGTCTCTTTCATCACTGTAAGTTCATGGGGTTTTTTCTTCTCTGAATGACGAGAGTTTATCTGTTTCCTTTAACACACAATGTTTCCACCTAATGCATTTCTCACCTGCATAAGAATTGCCTCTTTGGTCTCCCTGAGTCCAATTTCTTCCATTTCAAACCATCTTGGCTATTGACATAAGGCTAATCTTCCAAAATGTCATTTTCCAGCTGTTGGTAGGGGGAAAGACAGGTAAAATGGGATATTGAGCAGCCAGCTTTGACTCTTTCTAACAAAAATACACACTCCAGGGAAATATGTCTTTCCAATGGGAATATAATTACTCCTTCACCACCTCCCCCTCCCCATCCAGCCCATCATTGTGAAGCAAAGTCTGATACAAGACATTTAATAAAACCTTAAAAAGATATTAGAGTCCACTCTCTCTAAGAAAAGCTACAGGCAATTCTAGCTCCTCTCCTGATCAGTGCATAGCCTCAGGCTACAGAAAAGTGGACAAAGCACTGAGAACTATGTCTTCAAGCTGCAGTTCAAAACAAGACAAATGGGTCTCACATAAAAATGAGAAAGGATTTCAGGAGAAATCATCTACACCCCAGCGAATTAAAAGCCTGAATAGAGCTGCCTCTAGTAAGCATTAAGAAGATGAAAAAATACTGTCTGGATTAAGCAAATATATTATTTTTTTAAAAAGCAGGAGAAAGAAATAAACCAAAGATTAAGAAAAAAGATATAGAACCCAATGTTGGAAAAAATATATCTCAAAGAAGAGAAGGAAATTCTCTATAATGGCTTCTCTAAAAAACAACTCAAGAAAAACGTAAACTGTATAAAATACGAACTCAAAGATAAGATGAAATACAAAGCAATGATAGGAAAAGAGAAAACTATAATTCCAAGTAAACAGATTAAAGATCAAAAGAATATTGACCATAACTAATAAATTCTGTTTCTTTTATAAACCCTTACACAGAGACAAAAGAGATCCGTGCCCTGGTTCCTACTCTTTAGAGGAGCAGGGATGTTACAAAGACCATGAAAATAAACTTGTTAAAGAATGCATGGGCTAGCACATGGGAGGCCGAGGCGGGCGGATTGTTTGAGCTCAGGAGTTCGAGACCAGCCTCCTGAGCAAGAGCGAGACCCCGTCTCTACTAAAAATAGAAAGAAATTATCTGGCCAACTAAAATATATATAGAAAAAATTAGCCGGGCATGGTGGCGCATGCCTGTAGTCTCAGCTACCCGGGAGGCTGAGGCAGTAGGATCGCTTAAGCCCAGGAGTTTGAGGTTGCTGTGAGCTAGGCTGACGCCACGGCACTCACT
>CM052440.1:98179170-98202948 GCA_028533085.1 Varecia variegata | reverse complement strand
AAAAAAAAAAAAAAAAAAAGAATGCATGGGCCTCTCCAGTGTTCTGTGCTGGCACAGCAAAACCCATAACCCTAAACTCTGCCCTCATAATTAACACTTCTCAGGCCCCAAGCAATTGTTTCTTTAAAGGCATTGAAGAATGCCAAATGCTGTGAGGGTTTGTTCACCTCTGCCAACATCAGAGGTGGACACTGTTCAGGAGGATGAGAAGGATTTGAATTGATGAGTTTAGAAAAGATAATAGACCAATTCATTAACTTATCAAATACTTAGTCTCAGAGAGCATGCATCCAACAGATTCTTGCCTAACACAGTATCATTTCCCAATAGGCCAAGCATTCATACTCTCATTTCATTTTGTGTCTAATTTGTTGGTTTTGAAGATACTAAAAAATTAGAGCATTATTCACAACTGTTATGTATGGCATCCAAGGAGCATTTTGCAATATAACAACTCATATTACATATTATTCTTAAAAGCGTACATATGTACAGACAAGACATAACATATATGAAGCACAATTCCCATTCTTTACATTGGTAACTATGTGGATATTGAACATTAAAACTACACATAGTTTTTCAATATGAAATATTTACTATTATTGTATTAAATTTTTAAAATATTAAATACAATCTCAGCTTTAAATAATTTTGATTTAAAATTTTGATTTTTGTTCATTTTAATTATTTTGTCTTTTAATAAAGAAATTTCAGGCCGGGCATGGTGGCTCACACCTGTAATCCTAGCTCTCTGGGAGGCTGAGGCAGGTGGATCGTTTGAGCTCAAGAGTTGGAGACCAGCCTGAGCAAGAGCGAGACCCCATCTCTACTAAAGAAAATAGAAAGAAATTAGCTGGACAACTAAATATATATATATATATATATAAAATTAGCCGGGCATGGTGGCACATGTCTGTAGTCCCAGCTACTCAGGAGACTGAGGCAGTAGGATTGCTTGAGCCCAGGAGTTTGAGGTTGCTGTGAGCTAGGCTGACACCATGGCACTCTTGACCAGGCAACAGAGTGAGACTCCATCTCAAAAAACAAAATTAAAAAAAAAAAAAGAAATTTCAGTGCTCACTTCGGCAGCACATACACCAAAATCGTAACGATATAGAGAAGATTAGCATGGCCCCTGAACAAGGATGACACGCAAATTAGTGAAGCATTCCATATTTTTAATATTAAAAAAAGAAATTTCAAAGTTTTAGGAGAAAAATATAAAGATCATTAGAACAATTTAAATTTTTTACATTTATTTTGTTTTTGATAAAAATTACTCAAATTTTGTTCAGTTTTTATTTATTTATTTATTTTAGAGACAGGGTCTGGCTCTGTTGCCCAGGCTAGAGTATAATGATGTCATCATAGCTCACTGCAGCATCAAACTCCTAGGCTCAAGCGATCCTCCTGCCTCAGCCTCTGGAGTAGCTAGGACTACAGGCACACATCAGCACAACTGGCTAATTTCTCTATTTTTTGTAGAGATGGGGTCTTGCTCTTACTCAAGCTGGTCTTGAACTCCTAGCCTCAAACAATCCTCCTACCTCAGCCTCCCAAAGTGCTAGGATTACAAGTTTGAGCCACTGAGTCTGGCTCAATTTTTATTTTTTAATCCTTTAGATATTTCCTCTCTTCAGAAGACAAATTATGTGAAAATCTTCATTATACTAACATAATTGGTGATTTTGCTGAAATGAAAGAAAGAAAAATTAATTTTATGGAATAGACAAAAATGTATGAATTATGAAAATTTTTATTTTAGTGTGCATCTAAACATCGATGGCCCGTGAACAGAACACCCAAATGTGCCCAATTATAATTCTACACACCTTTAATGTTTTGCCAAATTTCAGTTATGTAAAAACCATGGCTTTTACACATATTTTCTATTTTGTTAGTATGAAAGTATATTTGTCAAAGAACGAGGATAGAACATATTTTTTAATTTAATATCTTATTAGTTTGATTTATAACTTCAAAATATTTAGATATATGCAAGATGAGCCTCCATTTGTTCTCCTGCTCTTATTCCTAAGAATATCAGAGGCAGGACTGCTAACCAGTAAGGAACAGAATTGAAATAGAAAAAAATTATTTATTCCCAAGGAGGAAAGGCTTGAGATGAACAAAGCGAATGCAAGAGAATTTTCTAAAATTCATTTAAAAAGAATGAATAGATATGGAAAATAAAAGTGATTCAATATATGGATAATTTTCTTTGAAGTAGAAACTCAACAAAGGAATAGAAAAATTATAAAAAAAATACAGGGAAAACATTCTTAAAATAAAGAAAAATAGAATCTACAGATTGAAATTTCTCTTTTAAGTAATATTTGTACAGAATGAAACACATAGCAGGAGAAATTGGTTATATCTTAACTTTATCTTGAATCCTCTAATTTACCATTATATTGTCCAGTGGCAATTGTACTGTCACACACCTTTCTTACTCTGCCTTACACATTAGTTGGTCATTTCTACTCCCTTCTAACTTATTGTTTCTTATCTGATGACATTGGTGGAGTGGCTAATATAGTTAGCAGTTCATGTAAAATAAGAGTAAATAGGCTCAGAATGAGTATCTAAAGGCTTTTGTTGCGGCATAAGAGATCAGGTTTGGTTAGAGTTACTGATGATACTCTGAAGCATTCTTTATTTCCAGTTTCAGGGCTATTTTCTTAAACTCTGAAATTACCAGAAATCTGATTTCCATATAAGGGAAGAGAAAGGAAATAGCAGGGAGAACCCCTTCTGCTCCTCTCAAGTTCCCATCTTAGCACACATTAGAAGGAACTTTTATCAAGACTTTTACCTCAAGAGGAAGTGCTAAGGAGGAGCATCCCCTTTTTCTCACCCTTTACTTTTAACCTACCTAATTCATTATAACAGATGTGAGTTTCTTGTAGACAGAATATAATTAGGTCATGCTTTCTTTCTTTTCTTTTTTTTTAACCCATTCCAACAATCTGTCTTTTAATTGGTGTATTGAGACCAAAGATTGGCCAACTATTGCCCATGGGCCACATCCAGCCCACCACCTGTTTTTGAAACATAAGAATATGTAATAGAGATTGGATGTGGCTCACAAAGCCAAAATGTTTACCATATGAATCTTTTAAAGAGTTTATCAACCCCCAGTTTAGACCATTTATACTTAATGTAATTATTTTTGGATTTAGGCCTACTATTTTATTTTTTGCTTTCAGTTTAACTGTTTTTTGTTCTTCTGTTTCTCCTTTCCTATCTCCTTTTGAGTTATTTGAACACTTTTTTAGTATTGCATTTTATCTATTATGTGTTTTGATTATATCTCTTTGTGTATGTTTATGAGTTGTTCTAGAGATTACAATAGACATTAACTTTTGTAAATCTACTTAGAATTGATATTTTACCACTTCAAGTGCAACGTGTAAACCTCACAACCATATAGGTCTCTTTATCCTTGCACCTTTATTTTGTAGTTGTTATATATTACATCTACAAACATTGAAAACTCCATCAGACATTGTTAAAATTTTTGCTTTACATCACTAAACATACTTTAATGAACTAAAAAGGAGAAAGTGAATTGCCTTTAGCAATTTTTTTTAGTGCAAGTCTACTAGCAACAAATTGTCTTAGTTTTCCTCAACCTGAGAATGTCTTTATTTCAACTTCATTACTGAATGATATTTTTGCTGAGTATAATATTCAGCATCGATAGTTCAGGCTAGGGGAACACCAGAGGTTGAAAAAATGGTAAACTCAACATCAGTTCAGTGGTACTTCGAATTTTTGGCTTCTTCACTGATCTGCCTGCTACTACTTATTTTTGAGAGTCCTCAAATAGCTTCTCTGTGCATTCTGTCCAGTTTTTATAGCTATGTTCAGGTGGAAAGACAGAACGCAGTGCCTTACCCAGAACCAGAAAGAATCCTTTCCTCACGCTTTAATACTCTACAATGACGGAGAGTCATAATTTGATTAGTGGAAGCTGATATCCCCGGTCAGTGTTTACTAGTAAGGGGATCAGCACACTAAAGGTCACATCCGGGCATGCTCCAACTCCTTTGTTCTCTCTTTGACTTGCTTCCACCATAGACAACGAGCCCTTGACCTTTCTGTTATCTCCTGGTAAGTACACCTAGGACAGGCCCAGGGCTTCTTCCAGAGACAGCTCTGGCCATCTTCTATCTCTTCTCTCCTGATGACATCCAGAGTACATGAGGCCACCTACAGTTCTCACAGATAGTGGGTAAGTTAGAGTCTGCTCTGTTTATCCAGCCCTGTTCATGGAAGGTTCCTAAGTCTAGACATGGAAAGAGTAGGAGGGCCCCACTTTGGCCCCAGGTCCAAGTATATTCTCTAATCCAACTGTGTCAGAAAGTCCTGAACCGTGGGGATCATTTGGCTCCTGCCTGATCCGTTAATTAGTTGATACTTTGTTGGCTTATTAGATTATTTTCATTGGCTATTAGATTCCCATACCTGGTCTCTCTGTCCATTAGACTTCTGTATCAGTTAGGATAAGAGACAGAAACCCTATTCTATTAATAGCTGGTTTAAGCAAAATTATTTTATTGGCTTACATAAATAAAAATGCCAGTTTCAGGCTAAGCTAGAACCAGGAGCTCACACAAGACATTTCATTTCATCTCTCAGCTCTGCTTTTCTCCATAAGGGTGTTAGTCTCAGGTCACACGATAGCCCCAGGGGCTTATGATTCAAATCATCCTATACATAGGCATCACAATAAAATAAGACTACCTCTTTCCCAATAGTTTCTCCAAAACCCTAGTATTGAAGCTCATTGACTGTCATCGGGTGACATATCCATGCTTGTTGCCTGGGGAGAGATTAGCCCACCCAAACCACATGGGCTGAGGATGAAGAGTAGCTCCCTATGGAAAACTAGGGTGCTGAGACCAAAAGAAAGGGAATGCTTTGTAAAGCAAAATAACTGGTGTTACATTCAAAGAAAAATGGGTGTTATCCAACCTATAATTAGAAATGACATTTATTATGCTCCTACCATATGCCAGGCACTGTGCTAAACACTTTACATATATTACTGCATTCAGTACTGACAATAGTAATAATAATACATGAAGTTACTCAACATCATTAGGCATCATGGAAATGTACATTAAAATCACAATGAAACTGGCCGGGCGCAGTGGCTCACGCCTGTAATCCTAGCACTCTGGGAGGCCGAGGTGGGCGGATTGTTTGAGCTCAGGAGTTCGAGACCAGCCTGAGCAAGAGCAAGACCCTGTCTCTACTAAAAATAGAAAGAAATTATATGGACAGCTAAAAATATATATAGAAAAATTTGCCAGGCATGGTAGCGCATGCCTGTAGTCCCAGCTACTCGGGAGGCTGAGGCAGTAGGATTGCTTGAGCCCAGGAGTTTGAGGTTGCTGTGAGCTAGGCTGACGCCGCGGCACTCACTGTAGCCCGGGCAACAAAAGCGAGACTCTGTCTCAAAAAAAAAAAAAAAAAAAAAAAAAAAATCACAATGAGCTGGATGCAGTGGCTCACACATGTAATCCCAGCACTTTAGGAGGCTGAAATGGGAGGACAGCTTGAGGCCAGGAGTTCGAGACCAGCCTGGGCAACATGGTAAGACCCTATCTCTACAAAAAATAAAAAAATTAGTTGGGCATGGTGGCACACACTTGTAGTCTCAGCTACTCTGGGGGCTGAGGCAGGAGGATCACTTGTGCCCAGGAGTTGGAGGTTCCAGGGAGCTATGACCGAGCCACTGCAATCCAGCGTGGATGTCAGAGCGAGACCGTCTCTAAGAAAAAAAAAAAAAAGTCACAATAAGATATCATTGCATAAGGACTGAAAATACCAAAATTTGGCAAGGATGTGGAAAAAGTGAAACTCTCATCTATTGCTAGTAAGATAAAAAAGTGTGATCACTTTGGAAAAACAATTTGGCAGTGTCTATAATGTAAACTACACTTACCATATGATTCAGAAATCTGACACATTTTTCCCAAGAGGGATAAAAACATATGTCCACACAAGGTCTTATGCATAATATGCATAATAGCCAAAATCTACACACAAACCAAATGGCCATCAATGGAATAGATAACCACACTGTGGTATGGTCATACAATGGGATACTACTCAACAATAAAAAAGAACTAATTACTGATACAACAGCATGGGTGAATCCCACAGATATTATATTGAAATCAGACACAAAGCAGAAATAAATTAGACACAAGGCAATGCTTATTGTAGGGTTCCATTTATATGAAGTTCAAGAGAAGATAAATAATTCATTGTAGCCTCTTGGGTGGTGGTGGATTGTTTGGAAAGGGGCACAAAGGAACTTCCTGGAGCAATGGAAATGTTCCAGCTCTTTTTTAGGGGGTGTACACAACTGCTATATGTCATCAAATTGAACACATAAGCTCTATGAATTTTATTATATGCAAATTATACCTCATTTTAAAAAAATTATAAAGGACTAACATTAAAGTTTGCATCACAATTATTTAACCACTCCTCTAATATTAGACGTTCGTTTTTTTCTACTTTTTCACAATCACAAATACAAGGGCTGGGTGCAGTGGCTCATGCCTGTAATCCCAGCACTTTGGGAGGCTGAAATGGGAGGACAGCATGAGTTCAGGAGTTCGAGACCAGCCTGAGCAAGAGCGAGACCCCGTCTCTACTAAAAATAGAAAGAAATTATCTGGCCAACTAAAAATATATACAGAAAAAATTATCTGGGCGTGGTGGCGCATGCCTATAGTCCCAGCTACTCGGGAGGCTGAGGCAGTAGGATCGCTTGAGCCCAGGAGTTTTGAGGTTGCTGTGAGCTAGGCTGATGCCACTGCACTCTAGCCCGGGCAACAGAGTGAGACTCTGTCTCAAAAAAAAAGGATTACAGGCGTGAGCGACCGCAGCCGGCCTTACTTTTTAATTCTTTGTATTTTGATAGACACTTTCATATCTTCCACATCCGTATGTACTCTCCTCTCTTTTCAGCACTTTGTACCTCTCTCATGGCTTATACCACATTTTTGTTCTATCACGTATGTGTACACATATGGCTGTATAGGAAAACAACTTCTGGAGGACAAGCACAATCTCATTTGGGTTTTTGTTTTGGTGTTTTTTGTAGGTTTTTTTTTTTTGGTATCGTCTAGCCTGGTGCTTTACTCATTTAATTCATTCATCCAATGAACATCCGTGTTCACACAAGAGACCAGTAACTGTGATTGGTGCAACAGGCATTCAAAAAGTTAACTGAATTAAATACTAGTTTCAATATACCAGCAGGTCTCACTTTAACATCCATGCCCTACGTTTTAAGTTCTCAGATTGCAACTTCCTTATGTCTATGTTGCTCTGGAACAAAAACTCTGAAAGGTTAGCCTTTAAACGTATTGGCTATGTAAGCGCCGGTCCCTAGGCCATGTTAATAACTCCTTAAAATGCACCCAAAGCCACATGGGGGACTTAGGACAGGGAATAGTTAATCAGTAAAACCCAGGGTAGCCTGGTGGTCAGGAACTTTTCACAGGCCTCTGAAAGGTGCCGGGGTAATTAATTCCTTTTTAAAGACAGCAGTGTAACGAATATGCAAATAGTGACAGCAACAAGCTCATGCCAGTACCGGAGACTTCTCCGGGTCCTCACCGTCGCCTAGCAGCCAGACTGGGCGCGCGCGCGCGCAGCGAGGACTCGGCGGGAGCGAGCCCTCCCCGGCGCGCCCCGAGACGAGCAAGCCCCGCCCGGCCGCCCGGCAGGAAAGGGCGGGCCCGCGCTGCCGCCCACGGTCGCTCCCGTCGCCGGACTCGGGGCCGGGGCTGCGCGTGACCGGCGCCGCGCGCGAGCGCCATGAGCGCGCGCCCGGGCTAGTGACCGGCTCGGGGATGGACTGTGGCTCGGTCGCAAGCGAGAGGGCAAAGCGCCCGCCTGGCCGCCGGCGGCTCCTGTTCTTCCTGCCCGGGGGCCGCTACGGAAGCCCGGGCGGCCGCGGAGCCTCGGCGCGCCGCGCTCTTTCCGCGCTCCCCATCGGCCTGGGGGCGCTGCGCCCCCGCGCCCCGGCGGTCCGCGGCGGCGCGTCACGTGCCTCCCCGCTGCTCCTCCTCCTGCTCGTGCCCTCCCCGCGGCTGGCTGCTGCCGCCCCGCGCCGGCCGCCCCGGGAGTGGGAGCGCTCCCGCCCTGGGCTCGCCGCCCCGCTGGCCGGGCGCAGCGGCGCGTGGAGGTGCCAGTCGGGCCTCGTCCCGGGCGTCGCCGGCTCCCTTCACCTCTGCCACGGCCCGGCGGCCGCCCTCGCTTCCTGCAGGAGAGGTGAGGACCGGGCGGGGGAGGAAGGGGCTCGCCCCGCGGGGCCGGGGCAGCAGCGGGCGGGAGGTGTGGCCGCGCAGAGGGCAGGCCGGGCGAGTCAGCCCAGGTCAACTGCGTCTCCCGGCGCCGGGGGCGAAGGTGTGGGCCCGCCTTTGGGGCCGCGACGGCCGGGTTTCGTCAGCCTGTTAGATACGAATTCTTGGGAATCCCAGGCACAAGATTCCTGGCGCAGAAATCTAACGGCGGCGGGGGAGGGCGGTGCGTGGCGGGGCGGCGAGGTGGTGCACGCCCGTGTTCAGTGTGTGCTGCTGGGCGTCAGCTGCCCTGTCTGCTAGCGACGCGGGTGAAGGGGTGATAGAGGGTGTGCAGGAGGCCTGCAGATTTGAGGAGCGAAGCTCTGGGAAATGAAGGGAGTGTATTACAATTTGATTGCAAACTCTTTCTTTTTTTTGAGACAGAGTCTCACTCTGTTGCCCGGGCTACAGTGCCGTGGCGTCAGCCTAGCTCACAGCAACCTCAAAGCAATCCTCCTGCCTCAGCCTCCCAAGTAGCTGAGACTACAGGCATGTGCCACCATGCCCGGCTAATTTTTTCGCTCTATGTTTTTAGTTGTCCATATAATTTCTTTCTATTTTTAGTGGAGACGGGGTCTCCCTCTTGCTCAGGCTGATCTCGAACTTCTGAGCTCAAATGATCCACCTGCCTCGGCCTCCCTGAGTGCTAGGATTACAGGGGTGAGCCACCTCGCCCGGCCAGATTGCAAACTCTTAACAGATTCATTAAGTCATTCATGGAGCACTGGCGCCTACCCTATGCCTGGCACTTTTCTAGGTGTGTGGGGTATAGTGGCCAGCAAGATCTCTTCCCTCTGGAGCTGAATTCTAGCAGAGGAAACGCAATAAAAGTGTGTGTGTATATGTATGTATAATTTATGTATATATAATTTATGCATATGTAATTTTTATATATGCATAATTTGAATAAATGCTATAGGAAAAAAATACAGGGGGTAAGGGATGAGAAATGGAGTGGGCCTCCACTTGTGAATTTAAATAATGATCAGAATTGGTTTCACTGAGAAGGTAGCAATTAACTCAATATAGTCAAGTCGTGCATTCCTTCAGGACAGTTGCTTACTGAGAAATGTGTCATTAGGCGATTTCTTCTTTCGTGAACATCATAGAGTGCACTTACACAAACCTGGATGTTGTTATGGCCTCTGCCTAGGCTGCGTGGTATATAACATTGTCGCTCCTAGGCTACAAACCTGTACAGCACGTTACTGTACTGAATACTGTAGGCAGTTGTAACACTATGGTAAGTATTTGTGTATCTAACACATTGACTGCTACACTGGAAAAAAAATTTTTTTCCGTGGGGCTCCGGTGTTTAATTGTGAAAATAGAATAAAAACTTTGAAAACAAAACAATCCTTTCTTTTTTTCTTTTTTTTTTTTTTTTTTTGAGACAGAGTCTCGCTTTGTTGCCCGGGCTAGAGTGAGTGCTGTGATGCGTCAGCCTAGCTCACAGCAACCTCAAACTCCTTGGCTTAAGCAATCCTACTGCCTCAGCCTCCAGAGTAGCTGGGACTACAGGCATGCGCCACCATGCCCGGCTAATTTTTTCTATATATATTTTTAGTTGGCCAGACAATTTCTTTCTATTTTAAGTAGAGATGGGGTCTCGCTCTTGCTCAGGATGGTCTCGAACTCCTGAGCTCAAACAATCCACCCACCTCGGCCTCCCAGAGTGCTAGGATTACAGGCGTGAGCCACCGCGCCCAGCCCAACAATCTTTTCTAATTTAATGAAAACCAAAATTTATTGACTTCTATCCATTTAGTCCACATTTTTAGAATTAATTTGTCAATATTAATTGTAACAAGAAGAACATCAACAAGTAAGATTTTCATGAACCAACTACAGGGTTTTGCTTCATGAGGCCCTGGACCCAAAACTAGTGTGAGTTAAATACAACTCACATGGCAGTTAATGGGCTAAACATATTTAAACATAGAACAGATAAGGTAAAAATACATATTTATAAGCTCATGAGACCACTGTTGTGTATACTGTCTGGCCAGTTGTTTGTTTGGTGACCAAGATAGTACATAACTTAAGGAAGTTATGAATATGAAATATTTATTTGGTTTCCTCATCTGTCCAAGGCAAACTTTGAGCCTCTATTGTAATTGTGGGTTTTTAATATCTTTTTGATATGCTGAAGGCCCCCCAAGAGGAGAATTACATATACATGTTAACATAGCTCAGTTTACTTGTTTCCTGGTTGTCAGTGGGAAGTCAGGGAATTTGCTGCATCCTCGGGTATTGCCCTTTGACAGAAAGCAAGATAGCATTTCCTTCCCGCAGCAGGGGTTGGAGTGCCAAGTGGAAAGTGTCCAGCCCTTTTCTCTACTTTTCAGAAGGCAGTATTCCTTTGAAATAAGCTTGCTATTTCTGGTTCCAATCGTTTTGGAAAAACATCTGTAGTGTCCAAATTGGCATTAGCTCTTGCTTGGGAAAGTAATCATGGGATTGTTTTCTATTGTATATGTGTGAGTGTGGGTAGGGGTGAAGGAGTTGCTTGTGTTTGAAATCAGTGATCTCCAGCCTTTTTGGTACAAGGGCTGGTTTCATGGAAGACAATTTTTCCACAGACTTGGGGTGTATTGGTTTCAGGATGATTAAAGTGCATTACATTTATTACATTTGCAGCTGCTCCCCAGCGCTAGCATCACCACGTCAGCTCCACCTCAGATCATCAGGCATTAGATTCTCATAAGGAGTGTGCAACCTAGATCCCTCGCGTGCACAGTTTACAGTAGGGTTCGAGTCCCATGAGAATCTCATGCCACTGCCGATCTGACAGGAGGTGGAGCTCAGGCAGTGATGTGAGCTATGGGGAGCAGCTGTAAATACAGATGAAGCTTTGCTCACTCCCTGCCACTCACCTCCTGCTCTGCGGCCTGGTTCCTGACAGGCCCCAGACCGGTACTGGTCCACAGCCCAGGGCTTGGGGACCACAGTTTTAAGTCACATAAATGGCTATTTTGTTACTAGGAACAAGGAATTTGGTACTAGAATGACCCTGTCACTCTTTGGAAGCCATTCCAGACTCAGATGTTTTCAAGCCCCCTGACCCATGGGACAGTCCAGCAGAATTCTAAGATGGGTGAGGTGATCTTAGAGGACCCCTTCAAAAATGCTTTCACTCATTCATTCATTCACTCACCACTGTTCCTTGAGCTAGGTCTGTTTTGTGTTGGGCAGACATTCTGGGTCGCTTCTTATGCAGGCCAGTGTTAGTTCCAGAACTGGAAATAAATGGTGAAAAAAGAGGTACCAGATTTAAGTGAGCTCATTTATGTGAAAAAGAAAGAACCAAGGTGAAGAGGAGAAAGGAGCTGATAGCAAATTTTTCTTCTAGACAGTCTCATAATCTAGATCTTAGAAGTCATTACAATTCAACTTAAAAAAAAAATTATTCCTAGCCTCCTGTATGTCAGGTCCTCTACTAGATTTTAAAGATAAAAAATGAATAAGGCTGGTTTCTGTTGGGCAGCTTGGACAAATAGATGATACAGATGAGGAAATAATGTAATAAGTGCTAAGACTGAGCTGAGAACACAGGTAAGGGAGCAATAAAGACTGTTCCCTTACGTGAGTGAAGGTAGCAGAGAAAACCATAAAGTATAACAAAATGCCATGCCTGGAATATAATGTGTACTTAGGAAATTGTTAAATTAAAGGAAGAGGGATAAAAAAGAATGCTTACAATTTCACAATTGGGAAGGGGAGGGAGCAAGCCATGCTTAAGACATGCAAGTGCAAGAAATAGAATAGCTTAGGTTTCTAGAAAGAAAGCTCAAAGGATAATGTGGGCTAAAATAGCAAGAGCTTTGTATGCCTGGTCAAGGACGTTATACTATAGGCCAGTGGTTCTTTGAATCTAAGGGCCCATTTTACTGTCAAACACATATACACACAAACACACAAGTCATTACATTTTATATTTTGTCAGTATGCAAACAGTGCTTGATATAAAAATGGATTATTACATCTCTTGCACGTATCTTAGTGCTTACCATGACCACAACTATCTTCTTCCCAAGCTTTGAGCAGGTTGGGAATGAGTGCTATAGGCTGCAGTGAAGCATCAGATCTGTGGG
Source organism: Varecia variegata (assembly GCA_028533085.1). Lineage (NCBI taxonomy): Eukaryota > Metazoa > Chordata > Mammalia > Primates > Lemuridae > Varecia > Varecia variegata. The sequence goes on along the minus strand of CM052440.1, from coordinate 98,190,476 downwards.
GTCCAATCCGTATCACATTTTTCCTTACTTGTGATTTTCTTTTCAAATGTTTAGGGGCCAGGTGTGATGGCTTGCGCCTGTAATCCTAGCATTTTGGGAGGCCGAGGTGGGAGGATCACTTAAGGTCAGGAGTTCGAGACCAACGGGAGCAACATAGTGAGACCCTTTCTCTACAAAAAAAATAGAAAAATTAGCCGGGCATGATGGCATGTGCCTGTGGTCCCAGCTACTTGGGAGACTGAGGCAAGAGGATCACTTGAACCCAGGAGTTTGAGGATGCTGTGAGCTATGATGTCACCACTGCACTCCAGCCCCAACAACAGAGTGAGACGTGTCTCAAATAATAAAGTGTTTGGGGTCAAGGATTGAGAGTGGTAGCTGATTAGCTAAAACATCTTTCTGGTCATTCAGGGGGCCTGCTGAGAAGCCTTTGATCTGTGAATTAATAGATGGCTCTTCTCTCTCCTACCACTCTTCCCCAACACGTGACCTTAGACTAGTGCCAGTTCATGGCAAATTTAGAAAAATAATGACAAATATGTAGCAAGATGTTCATATAGCCAAGTTTATTAAATTTGAATGAAGTTTCTTTAGATTTTCCAACCTTTTTTTTTCTTTTTGGTGTCAAAATGTCTTTTTTAGTATGATGGTAATATTAAATAGTGAATAGCTATGTTTAAATGTCCTTTCTTGATAAAACTAAAAATTGGCAACCCAAATATTGTTCCCATTTTTAAAAAAACTATTTTAGTAGTTCATGAAATCCAGAAGCTAGGCATACCATATACTGTACTACCTCCCTCAAATGAGTGCCTTGAAACAAAAATTTTATAGAATGGGTTGAATCTGTGGTTAAATGCACAAAAATTCATAGAAAAGGTAATGTAAAGATTGTTAAAACACATCTCTAAAGATAGGCTTTTACAAAGGCATCACAAGAAAAGAATACTGTAGGCCAATATCTCAACAAAATACCACAGGTTTGTAATTTATAAAGAAATTTATTTCTTATACTTCTGGAGGCTGGAAAATCCAAGATCAAGGGACCTGCATCTAGCCAGAGACTTCTTGCTGCATTATCCCATGGCAGAAGGAGAAAGGACATATTGGGGGCGGAGGGGCAGTTAACTCATTTTTTTATCAGAAATCTCACTCCCCGGATAACTAATGCACTCCCAGGATAATAGGATGAGTCCATTCACAAAGGCAAAGCCCTCATGACCTAGTAAGCACTTCTTAAGGTTCCTACCTCTCAACACTGTTGCATTGGGGATTAAGTTTCTAACACATGAATTTTGGGGGACACATCCAAACCGTAGCAGACTTGAATAGACATTTCTCCAAAGAAGGTATACAAATTGCCAATAAGCAAGCCCATGAAAGAATGCTCAAAATCATTAGGTATCAAGGAAACGCTAATCAAAACCATAATGAGATACCACTTCACACCCATTCAGATGATTATAATTTTTTAAAAGCCCAGATAATCACAAGTGTTGACAAGGATATGTAGAAATGGAACCCTAATACACTGCTAATGGGAATGTAAAATGGTGTAGCTGCTTTGGAAAACAGTCTGGCAGTTCCTTAAACAATTAAACATAGGGTTACCATGTGATCCAGCAATCTCACTCCTACGTATATATTCAAGAGAATTGAAAACATCATGTCTAGTGTTGTATGAAACGAGAGAAGGTTAGCACGCCCCTTGACAAGGATGGAAGAGGCTCTCAAGACTGCACAACAATTTAAAAAAAAACAACAACAAAAAATTATGTCTACACAATTATTCATCATAGCTAAGAAATAGAAACAACCCAACTGTACTTCACCTGATAAATGGATAAACAAAATTTGGTATAGCTATACAATGGAGTATTATTCAGAAATACAAAGAAATAAAGTGCTGACGCAGCTACAACATGGATGACCCTTGAAAACATTATGCTAAGTGACAGAAACCAGTCACAAAAAACCACATATTGTATGAGTCCATATATATGAAATCTCCAGAGTAGGCAAACAGTAGAGACACAAAATAGATTAGTGATTGCCTTGGGTGTGGGTGAGGGGATTGGGGAAGGGCTGAGGGAATTGGAAGGTGATAGCGAATGGGTACATTATGGTATGTTTTGGGGGTGATAGAAAACGTCCTAAGCTTGATTGTGGAATGGTTGTACGATTCTAAACATACCAGAAACAAGTGAACTGTACACTATGTGAATTCTGTCTGAATGAAGCTGTTACAAAATACCAGATAGGCTTTTGGGGTTTGCCTTATTTCCTCATGGTGCCAAGTTGCTTTGGTTTAGCATTGTCTGTTTTGAACTCTTCTTTCCATCCTAGAGCTAAGCTTGTCTGCTCGGTACCTGCAGCTGGAGCGCAAAAGGAGAGAGTTCACCTCTTCTGGGAGTAGGAAGCTCTACTTTGACACCCATGCCTTAGTGTGCTTACTTGAAGACAATGGTAATCCTCTCTCATTGGTCACTCAGTACCTTAAAAACACTATAAACTGTGACTTCTCTTATGGTTTCATTTGATTTCTCTTATTTCTCTTTGACTTTTAAGGCAATCTTTTGGTCAGTCTTCATTTTTTAAGCCCTCATTATTTAAGGATATTTTTGCTTATCATTACAATGGAGACTTATCTTACACTCTGTCCAAGTGAAGTATATTTTTATAACATCACCATGGAAGTATAGTGTTATAGGTAAAAATTTAGACACAAATCAGCAAAGCTAAGGAATGATTCCTATGACAACTGTGTCTGAAGCACAGAAGTGATAGTTTTATTACTGTGCATCTTGTGTGCTTTTTAAAATCTTGTGAAATTAAAATGTTGCTCAGTGACAACTCTTGATAATTTCAACTTACTGTGTTCTTTTTCTTTTTAATAATCAGGCTAACATTCTCCCTTATTGCTGTTGAGTTAATTAACATAAAAGATTGCTCTGGTATATGTGGCATTCATTCAAAGTGCACTTAGAATGTAGGGAACATTCTCATATGTAATCATATTTAGACAAATACACCAATTATAATTCTCTATTCTGTGACAGATTCTCAAAATCAGAATTTCAAATTAGTGTAGATTATGCTTTGGAATAAATGTACCTGTGTTTTTACTTCATTGTGTATTTGTCCAGTTGTACATGTTCATATCAGAAAAGCTATCCTCTGAAGGTGTGCCTTACATGCCTAAGACAAAGTAAGGGAATGAATTATTCAGTGCTTTTGTAGGGAGTTAGAGCTCTGGGTTCAAGCGTAACTCTGCCAACTTCTAGTTGCATAGCTTAGGAAACCCTTTCCCTTTCTCAGTTTGTATTTGCTCATCTATAGCGTGGGCATGAGAAGAATTCTAGAGATCCTTTTTAATATTAAATGAAATGTGCATGAGTGCACTTTGGAAAAACTGTCGAATGCTGTGTAATAATTTTCTTGTCAAACCTGAAAAACTAGGCCTTTTCCACAAAAACTTCTTTCAGTTCAGAGTTTAAAAGAGAAAAGTAGAAATGAGGTGGGGGGCATGTAAAGTTATCTTGATAAGCAGAAGTCTTCCTGTTTTTCTTGATTTCAAACCTTGACCCGTGGATGATCACATCTTTCAAGACCTGGGACGTGGGGACCACACCAGAGTACACTGTGGGGAGGGGCTGCTCACCCTGGTGTGGATGAATGATGGGTGTCTGAGATGACCGGCTTAGCATGAGGCCAGGAGGGACTGTTCCACCCTTTCTTTATCCAGAGCTATGTCTCTTGATCGACAGAACTTCCTATATCTCTGTAATTTCACTAACCCTAGTCGTATCTAATTTTCTCATTTCTATAAAAAATTAATTTGTATTTCATAACTCTGTAGGGTTTCAGGCTTCTACTTTTTCTTATCTCTCCTCTCACAGGTGGTTATAAGTTCTCTTTCAGCCTCTATTTTTCTTCTCATAATTGCCAAACGTAATTATGTTTAAGCATGAACTCTTCTTAATAAAGTTTTAAATTTGTAAAAGATTTGTATTTAAAAAAAATTGGAAGACACAAAAGAAAAAAGAAAACAAACAAAAAAAACTCACATACCCCAGAGCTAAATAATATTAACGTGTTGGTGGGTGGGTGACCTTTTGGGTGTTGTTTTCTAGATGTGTGTGGTACACATTTTGAAATATTAAAGCATTTTTAATGAAGTGATGGGAGTAGGTCTTTGGAGGTTATTTTATTCTCCTTTAGATCTCTGGTTTTTTGTTAATTATAATCCCATGCTTCATCTCATCCAAACAAATTGTATTAATTACTACTTTATTCAAAAAAAATACACCATTAATTACAAGAATCAATAGATTCTTCTGAAGTTCTTATAGATGGAAGCATTTCATAGAATTACTTTCCAAGCACTCAGTTTTAGGGATTTTATTAGAATTTCATATGTGAACTATGAGTTACCTATCCAAAGTTATTAAAAACAGTAACATGGCTGAGTTGAATCTCTGACTTCAATTCACCATCATTTATTGAGTATCAAAGTTCATATTTTTCCCAGTTTGTCCCCACTGTACTAGTTACTGAAGAGAATTGTGGAGGAAAGATGAAAGAACTTATTTTGTCTTTTAACATTAAATAAGTTAACTAACAGATTACTATTTGTATAGTCAATGATTTGACTGATTTATGCTAGATATAAAACAATTGGGTTCTCCTATTTAAGTAAATCATTTTTTAATAACATGTATTTTAAAATTAAAGAAATATTGTCCACTATAGAAAACGTATACAACAAAGAGAAATATAAAGAAGAAAATAAAAATTATTGTGAATCTTTGTTAAATTACAAAAACAATAATTGCATCTATAATTTTGATTCTTGCTTTTTTTCACTTAACATTGAATTGCAGACATTCCCTGTGTCATTAAACATTCTCTGAAAATATGCTTTTTGGTAGTTGGGCCCAACCAGCTCATTTTATGTGGGGAAACAGGCTCAGATACTTGCCCAAAGTGACAGACACATCATGGCCTGTGGCTCTAGTCTCCTCACCCTCCTCCTACCACACTGTGCTTTCCCCTGCATCTGCATTCGGACACTCATGTGAATGTGTAAGTTTGCTGTGGAATTTTGGAGTTCTTGCGAGTATGTTTGATTTTGTTTGTGTGCCTGCTTAGGGTTTACTACTCAACAAGCAGAAATCATTGTATCTGCATTGGTCAAGATCATGGAGACCAACATGGATGTCGTCTACAAAGACATGGTCACCAAGATGCAGCAGGTTAGCTTTGTCTGGTGGTTTAGCAAATTAGAAATCTAAAGGTGGGATATTGTTTGTAGTAATGTATTAATGTAATTTTTTGGATAATATTTGGTTGAAAAGTTAATAGTAATTTTAACCATAGTTGAGAGGCAAAAGATTACTGTGGCATAAAAAATGTTTATTCAAAGCTATTTAGTAAACTATTATAGAATCATTATGCTTAAAAGCTCACTGTGCTTGAAAATGGTGTATTCCAGTCAAACATCTTTTAAAAAATGGAAATGTGACCAGAATTATAGTATTAATATTATAGCATGTTATTGAGTCCTCAGACTGCCACCCTTTAATTAATAACTGTGGTTCACTTGATGATGACACCAGATGTGTGTTTTTATTCTTTTCCTTTTCTGATTTAGGAAGAGAGGATGACCTTACTGAACCTTTCCTCTTGTCCACATCCCTCTAGCTTCTCCTTAAGATGATGCAAGGAGTTGATAAGAGGTGGGCTTCCCGGGATAGACTAGATTACATGTTTTGTTTTTCCTGTCCTAGGAGATCACTCTTCAGCAAATAATGTCTCAGATTGCTAATGTGAAAAAGGATATGATTATTTTGGAGAAGAGTGAATTTTCAGCCCTCAGAGCAGAAAATGAGGTAAAACTACAGAGCTACTCACACTTACAAAATTTGTTCTAGTTAGCCACTGAGATATAATACACACACACAAAAGAGCTCACGTAAGTGTATATCTTGGCGTGTTTTCACTAAGTGTACACATGTGGTCAGATCAGGAAGTAGAATGTTGCCGGTGCCCCAGAAGTCCTGCTGATAACCCTGTCGTCTGTCACCCTCCGCAGAGGAAGTCCTGTCCTGGCTGATAGCGCGTTGACTAGTTTTGCCTGTTCTAGAACTTCATATGATGGAATCATGCAGTTTGTCTTGTAGCAAAAGATGATTTTTTTTCATTGTCTATAGTATTATATGAACATACCACATCATTCTATTGTGTTGTATATTAGGATTGATTCCAATGTTTAGTTTTTATGAACAAGTTCTGCTGCAAAATATCCATTTCATTTAAGTGAGGCATATGGGATCAGAATTTAAATAAGTACACTCTATATATGCATCTTCCTTTTATTTTCGGTCGTATTTAAAGTCGCATAAGGGAAGGCCATTTATTGCCTGTTGACCTTAGCCTCATAAGAAACCTTCTAGCAAAAAGGTAAAATTTGAAACTTTCCAAGTTGTGCTTGAAATCAGTTATTTGAAAGCAAAATTAGTTAAAAGAAAAATCAAAGGAGGCAGTCAAAAAAGCAAGGTCATTCTTCAATGACCTTGCAAATGTGTATGTTAAAAACAATTAATTGTGTTACTAATTGTATGTAATCTTCAAGATGAATTAAAACCGATTTCAAGATACACACATGTATTATTCTACCACTATTCAATTAATACTGTGTTCTGAATGTGGTCAAGTTGTATTGAATGAGGAAAGAACTTGAATTTGTGCATAAATATATGATGTAATATTTGTTGATTATCAAGTTTTATATTGTTCTTTTAACTTTCTAAACATATTCTTGTTTTTTTAAATGTGTTTTTAGAAAATAAAACTCGAACTACATCAGTTAAAACAACAAGTAGTGGTAAGAGTCTCTTTCCTGTTTGCTGACTTGTTTGTAATTATATAAACTTAAATATAATATGAGCAATATATTGTGTTTTTAAAAACTTAATTGTATGTGAAGTGTTTGTGTATGCCTCAAAAGTACACATCCGAAGATTTAGCCAAGAAGCCAGTGAATCAATTACTAATGTCTGTAACTAAATTCATTAAGAAAATTGTGTTTTAGGAGTGATTAAGTAATTTTTAAGTCAAAATTTTTCTAAAGTAGTCACATGGAAGGAACCCTTAGATTCTCTTAAAAGAAACCGTCTTTAGGCCAGGCATGGTGGCTCATGCCTGTAATCCTAGCAGTGTAGGAGGCCGAGGCGAGAGGATCACTTGAGGTCAGGAGTTCAAGATCAGCCTGAGCAAGAGCAAGACCCTGTCTCTATTTAAAAAGTTAAAAAAAAAAAAAAAAAGACCATCTTTGGAGAAATAATGTGATCTTTAATTGCTTACTGTGCCAGCTGTTTTTTTAGTAGAAAGTACATTGATGTTAAAGAAGAAAAGATTTTTGATAAGTAGCAGAGAAAAGGCTTTATTGAAGCTAGAATTTAATATTTTGCTACTTTGAGTTCATCTTTTTTTCCAAAGTTGTCTAAGGGATAGCTTTATTCATAACTTCCACAAGGAGATTATATGGGGATCTTGAGGTTAAAAGCAACAATAACCCACTCTAGACTGGCTTAAGTGTAAAAAGGGATATTTGTATATGTAAGTGGGAAGTCCTAAGACAGGGCTGACCAGAGACCTCTGATGTGGTTAGGCCCTTCTCTGGAAGCCTTTGGCCATGCCCTTCCCTGGCTGGCTCCCTGGAGTAGAGGCCACAGAGGCGGGAGTCCCTGGCCTCATGGCCGCAGAGGGTTTGCATTTCTTACTTTGGATTTCTCTCTCTCTTTGTTGTTTGCCTTCCTACTAGGATGAAGTGATCAAAGTCCGAACAGATACCAAGTTAGACTTCAATCTAGAAAAGAGCAGAGTAAAAGAATTGGTATGTTCCTTTTTTAAAAATAGATTATGTATTAATTTCTTTTCAGGATGGAATGCTCCATTAAGTTCAAGTTCATATACAAGTCACAGGTATTGTTAAATATTTACCTGTTTATGAGTGTTAGACAGTTTTTTCTTTGATTATATTTTGGATTAGGGCTTAAATTTGATGCTTTCAAAAGTAACATTAAAATCTTGGTCAAATGGAGTTTGAATTTTTTGTTTCTGAAACTGGATTGTATGTTATTTAATATATAGACATTGAGAAAAAAGTTATACTCAATCTTGATCTAATACTGATTTAAATCTCCTCAGGCCCTAATCTTGCAAAAGTTAATTATCTCAGACTTGAATAATATGACATTATTAATATTAAATAATATGAAATTCTACACTAAAATTCAAGATTGAAACATATCTATGCCGGGCGCGGTGGCTCACGCCTGTAATCCTAGCACTCTGGGAGGCTGAGGAGGGAGGATCGCTTGAGCTCAGGAATTGGAGACCAGCCTCAGCAAGAGTGAAACCCCATTTCTACTAAAAATAGAAAGAAATTAGCTAGACAACTAAAAATAGAATAAATTAGCCGAGCGTGGTGGCGCATGCCTGTAGTCCCAGCTATTCAGGAGGCTGAGGAAGGAGGATTGCTTGAGCCCAGGAGTTTGAGGTTGCTGTGAACTAGGCTGATGCCACGGCACTCTAGCCGGGGCAGCAGAGCAAGACTCTGTCTCAAAAAATACATATATATGAGTATGGCATGTAAACTGTTTTCTAGTGTAGGGATATGGAGCCACATAGATGTTATTTTAAAAATCACAGCAATATCGAGATTCAGACTTAGTTCTCCTTGGGATGAATCAATGTCGAGGTAATGAAGACTAGAGTTTAAAGGTGTGGAAAATCCAGTTCCGCACCGCCCTCTAGTGGTGATTGCTGCATAGTGCTCTCCTGGTCTCAAACCCTGACATTTAAAGAGCATTGTTCTTTGGTTTTGTGACTAGTCCTTAGTGTGGGGTTCTGGGGTTTTTTAATTTTTGTTTTTTTACTTCTAACAAATGTTGTTTTTGTACTTTATCCCCACGTTAGTACCAGGAGAACATTTTATAGCTAGAAAATATCTAGATACTTTCATTAACTTCTTCCCCTATTACAGTGTTAACTTAGGTCTTAAAATTCTTCATTTAAATTGCAGGTTGGTCTGATGGTAATGGATTATCAGAATTTATTAACATTAGTGTCACTAAAGTTGGTATACAACCCCCCCACTGCTAAATTTGGCTAAATAATTAAATTGCAGATTGTCATTTGCTCAAAGCCTGGGCACAGAGCACTCACACCTATAATCCCAGCACTTTGGGGAGACCGAGTCGGGAGGATCTCTTGAGGCCAGGAGTACAAGACAAGCCTGGGCAACATAATAAGACCCTGTCTTCACAAAAAATAAAAAATTAGTCAGGCATCGTGGTGTGGTCTGTAGTCCTAGCTACTGAGGAGGCTAAGGCTGGGGGATTTCTGGAGCCCAGGAGTTGGAGGTTGCAGTGAGCTATGATCATGCCACTGCACTCCAGCCTGGGCTACAGAGTGAGATCCTGTCCCCCAAAAATATATCTGTATGTATATATCCTAATGCCCACTACTAAAAAGATATGTCTGATTTTAATCTTAGTGCCAACAAAACTATTAAATCTTTTCACTAACATTAATAGCCAAGGCAAGATATTTTAATGCTGGGTAGAATCAGTTCCTTTAGTAACACTGGATTGTGACTATGCCGGAGTAGCTTTTTTAAATTATTATTAAAACCAACGTGATGATTTAGTGTATTTTTTGTATTTATGTGTTGTGTTTTATAATCACAACACAGTGTCTTTGTCACAGAATAATATGCCTTGCAGCTATTTTTTCCCAGCTTTATATCTTTATTGTCTTTTGTCTGAGCTTCGAGTAGTGACCTGTTTTGCTTGTAGTTATGATGGGATAGCTCCTAAATTGAGTTGAATCTCCACCATTTTTAACCCTTTCAAAGCTAAAAAAGCATCTGACTCAGTATTCCTCTAAATTTCCCCCAGAGAATGTTATTATATTGTAATAGTGGGAGAGACCTAGGTACCTGCAGCACAGCAAAGAGATAAGCAGCAGAGAGGTGACAGATGACAGAAGGCAAACCAGATATTGGAGGAATAAGTGAGTATAAATAAGAAACCTCAAATAACAGATACAAAGAAAGAAGCAGGTAGGCTGCTCCATCCCATAGGTGATTTTCTGGTGTTACGTATTCTAGGATTTACTAAGACTGGAATGTTTAAGGCACCAGAGAAGAAGAGAGAGCAAGTAAATCAGGATCTGACCCATGTTACATGTTTGTTTCAGTATTCAATGAACGAAAGGAAGCTGCTGGAATTAAGAACAGAAATAATGGCATTGGTAAGAAATGAGACTTTGACTTTTCTTTGTCATTTTATTCATTTTTGCTTCATCCCATGTATAATTATTCATAATGATGCATTAAAGGAAGGTATATGCGGGTTTAGTGTTGTGGGATTTTTCTTAATTGTGCTAAAATATACGCAACATAAAAATTACCATCTTAACTGTTTTTAAGCATACAGTTCAGTGCATTCACATTTTTCAGCAACCATCACCACTATCCATCACAGAACTCTTTCTGTTTTGCAAAATCAAAACTATATTTCTTAAACGCCAACTCCCCATTTCCTCTTCCCCTGACCCCTGGCAACCACTATTCTACTTTCTGTTTATATGAATTTAACTATTGTAGATACCACATATAAGTAGAATCATACAGTCTTTTTGTGGCTGGCTTATTTCACTTAGCATAATGTCTTTAAGGTTCATCCATGTTATTGCAAATGACAAGATTTCCTTCCTTTTTAAGGCTGAATACTATTCTATTGTGTGTATATACCACATTTATTCATCTGTTAGTGGGCACTTGGGTTGTTTCCACCTTTTGGCTTTTGTGACTAACGCTGCTGTGAACATGGGTGTGCAAGTATCTGTTGTGGTTCTTGCTTTCAGTTTTTTTGGGTATGTGCCAAGAAGTGGAGTGTCATAGGATTTTTTTTGCCCTTAGCAATATACTTGATTTTCTTAATGAAAGATAATTTGTTATGTTAATGAAAGACAATAAAAGATTTAAAATTTCTTAATGAAAGTTGATTTTTCTTAATGAACATTTTATTTAAAAAGTTTAAATCTCAGGTATTGAAGAATAGTAGGGAATTATATTTTTAATTTATGGCATGTATTACTTCTTTTCCATACTGTGTTAGCTGGGACCTCTGAAACCTACAAGAGGCTTCCATGAGAGAATTTTGGAATACTGGGATATTCCTCTGGAATATTGTTCTACTCATCCAGGCATCCAGGCTTTCATTTCCTTATTCTTT
>CM052440.1:98161871-98178670 GCA_028533085.1 Varecia variegata | reverse complement strand
TCATTTCCTTATTCTTTGCCTGAATTGGTAGCCATAGGGAACTACTTAGTTGCTTAGGAGTTTTAGTGAAGCATTCCCAGTGCTTTTATGCATTAATACAATTATATAACCCCTTTATAACATCATCCAAACTCATTGCTTTTTAGGGGTTAATTATGTATCTCCTTTTACTATCTTATATTTGAAGAAGGACACAAATTGGTCCTTGGTAGCCAAGCCTCATATTAATGAAATACTTGCTGTTCAAACTGTGAAAGAAGAAAGCTTTTTTAAAATGTGACTAGAAATAGTTATCAAGACAAGCACTGCTGCTTTTAGATTACCTAAGGCTCCATTCATTCCTTGAGAGCATTTTTAAGTTTACTCTATACCTTTCACTAAGAGAGGTTTAGAATGATGAGACATAGTCGTTGGCATTGAGAACAGACTGGTTTCACAATGCTTTATCATGTATAGAGCACCATATAGCTTAGAAAAGCTTTTTTCACATAAATCATCACATTAGGTTCTCTAAATAGCCTGTGTGAAGGCAAGGCCAATGGTATTTGTTTTTTCCTTTTTTCAAACAGAAGGAAACTGAGGCCTACAGAGGTTACAGATAGCATGAGGATAGTAGAACTAAGACTGAAGCCCAGGCCTCCTTAGTCTTACCCAGGTTTCCCTGTGGCTGCATCGTGTCGGGAGGTTCTTGAGGGTGGAGAACAGAGGGCTTGGTACCCACAATGGTCTAATGCTGTGACTCTGTTTTAAAAGCATGCCGAGCAAGATCGGGCCCTCACCCAAACAGACAGGAAGATAGAAACTGAGGTTGCTGGCCTCAAAACCATGCTCGAGTCGCACAAGCTTGATAATATTAAATATTTAGCAGGTAAGCTGTTTTATATGTAAGTATTTAAAACAATCTGAAAAGAAAGTGAATCAAATTTATAAAATAAGTCAATGACAGATACTGTATTTCATTGATTCTAATGCTTTTTTTTCATATTTTAACATCTTTGAAATTAGAATGCATTATAGTTCCTTGTAGATGGAGTATCATACTTTAATTGGCTTTTTTCTTTCTTAGTAGTAAATAAAACAAGGATGTAACTTTACAATTGATAGGATCTTAAATTTTATAAGATACTATAATTGATTTATAGTTATTTGGGATTTGAGTAAAATTCAAGATGGAATATTTTATGGATAAAATGGAAGATGTTAGAGTTCTGATCTTTATCCTTGAATTGGTGACACTCCTTTTAGAGTGTTATTTTTGCTTTTGCAATTTTTGAGCCAAAAGAGGGAATGAAGATTCATGTACCCTCTCCCTGCCAAATTAGCCATTATTTCAAGTCAGTTTTAACATTTTGGATAAATCAAATATTGTAAAGTTACAGCAGTATTTAACAGTGAAGTTTCGCTCTTTACATTAAAGTGTGTGTCCCTGTATAGTACATATACATAAACGTTTTGACCATAGAATTTTTGTGATTCTGAACTTTTATTGAAAAGTTTTCTTGAATATTGGATATATTTGTACTTTGAAGATGATGATTTCAAGGTGTGGGGGTTTGTTCTTTCATAGGCAGTTGTTTTGTGGAGTGTGGTATATCGGTGAGCAATCTCAGTTTTTAGGTTTTCTTTATTTTCTGGGTGGATAGGTGCTTGAGTGTCCGTGTGTGTTCTTCATAAAGAGATGTTCCCTCAAGTAACTGTTACTAGAACTAATAGCACTCTCAATTGTTTTTTTCTTACAGGGTCTGTATTTACGTGCCTAACAGTAGCTCTGGGATTTTATCGCCTGTGGATGTAATAAAGTATCTATTTAAAGAGATTTTTATTGTTTTGCCTTAAGAATACCAGATTGTTGTCCCTTTTTTATTGTTTCAAATTTTAACCCTGATTTTGACAATGCATATTATTTTTATGCAAATTATGGACATACACTTCCTAAAGAAGTCAGGAATTTCATGGTCACTCCTTTAACCGTTTCTACTTCTTTGACTTTATAACTGAGTGCTGGTGGACAGCGTGTTGAAGCCTCCACTCAACTGGACGGTGAACTCGGTCCAACCTGCGGTGCATACCAGCAGTAAACATTTGTATAATTCTCTCCCCTTTCAAATCTTTTGTCACATAGAGGATTTGGGGTTTCCGTGTAGAGGGCACAGTAGCTTTAATAAGTGCTGAAGAATCACTGAAACTAAACCAAGAGCATCAGATTCTCTTTATCCAATGTGACCCAGTTCTTAACTTCAGTTAGTCCCTGTATTGTTGCCACTGTAGTTGGTTATTGGGTCAGTAAGACAGATGTGCTTCCACACCTAAAGGAGGTCTTTTTTTCTTTGATTTCCATTGTGTTCCTAAGTTATTGTTACGGTTATTTTTAATGTGCCTTCCAGCTAGATTTTCCTGTGCACTGAAGCAATGCAATTGTAATGAGGTCTGTCTTTTACCTGTAGAATGCTAGATTTCCCCTCGTCCCTCCCTCTTTTCCATCCTCCTTTCCCTCATGATTTGAGGACTAAAGTAATACTCTACTGTGGCAGTACCTACCTGGAAAACTTACTGATTTTCAGCATGGAATCCTACTTTAATGTGGGACAGAGTCTGTCTAGTCTTCATCTGCTTTTTATACAAGAAAGGCACTCAGCTCTCCTTCTATAGGATATCTAGATAGATCTCTAGATTGTGTGTGCACTTTTTATAAATGAAACTGATGTCATTAATGAATATGCCTTTGCCTATGACCAGCTCAAATTGTAGGCTTTCAGAATTAGAGAGTTGTTATGCCAGGCAACATCCTAACCTAGATTGATTTATTTTGTTGTTAAAGACATTCTCATACCTACGTTACACCTATATTTAAAACAAATCTTAGCTACAACAGGTTATTTTGGAGAAGCACATTCTCATCTTATTTAAATGACTGGCATGCTAAGCATGGTAGTTCATGCCTATAATCCCAGCACTTTAGTAGTCTTTGGGAGGATTGCTTGAGGCCAAGAGTTCAAGACCAGCCTGGGCAACATAGCAAGACACTGTCTCTAAAAATAAAAATAAAAAAAATTAGCTGGATGTGTTGGCACATGCCTATAGTACCAGCTATTCAGGAGGCTGAGGCAGGAGGATGACTTGAGCCCAGGAGTTTGAGGCTGCAGTGAGCTATGATCAGGCCACTGCACTTCAGCCTGGGTGACAAAGTGAGACTCTGTCAATAAATAGATAAATAACTGGCATGCAGGCAGGCAAAAATAAGCATTTTAGACACAGCAACATTGATAGAACTTTTTCTGTCTTCACTTAAACACATGCACACAGTCTAAGACAGTGGCAAAACCACATGAAGATCTCCTGATCAGATTGGTAGAATAAATTACCCATTGTCACTCTTCCAACCACATTCGTAAAAATAAAGTTACCTTTTGTCCTTTGAAAGTCATTTCTAAATTTTGGAAAGTGTAAGTCATTGCCTTTTTAGAAAACTTTTGCATTAATGATAGTTTCAAAGTGAAATATCAGTCTTTTTCAAGTAGATCAAAAACTGTCTTAACTGCCTAATAAAATATTTTGTAGATATATTCTCCCCTTTCAGAGAATAGCTTCCAGAATGCACATCTAGCAGTTACGTTAAGTACGGAAAGTCTAGGTGAATGGCATCCCATTAAGACCACATTTGGAACTGTCAGTGTAACTTTGGCTAATCAGAGCTTGGAGAAAGGGCAGGAAGCCCAGATACCCTTGTCAGGTCACACCTCCAAAATAGAGTCCCCAAGAGGAAAAATACCTGCATGCAATTATGTTTCAAAGTAAATGCTAACCTCATATAGGTTAAAAGCAGTAAAGTGCCCTTATATTCTGATAAAGTATTTTTTAAATAACATACAATGGGGTGGCACTCTTGCATCTGCTAAAAGTATCCCACATGTCATTCCTCCCGGTGATAGCAAGTGCATCATTCTGTCCCTAATTCAGGCCTTTGATTTTGCTCTAGAGTTCTTTGCAGTACAGAACAGCTTTATTTGGCCTTGGGAACAATGAACTCCTTTTGATGGTGTGAACATGCCGTGACTAGACACGGTGTTAAGACTTCCTGCACTACCCTGGCTTGTAAGGATTCAGATCACCCCAGGAAATCGAGCATTAGCTCTGGGAAGGGGAAGATGCCCGACAAAACTTCCAGGCAGCAACCTACATCTAGCACGTGGGGAAATGAACCACAGCTGGATCCTGAACATGTGCCCCTCTAGGCACCGGGGAGGGAACGTCCAGTGCCTGAAGCAGAACCTCAGCGGACAGGACGTCTGTATTTCTCTCGTGCAGAAATCACTCTTCATTCTTGGAGGGCTTCTCTGCGTCCCTGCTTCATTCTCTCCCTCCTCTGCACTTTATCTTTGTTCAAAGAGCCCGAACTCCAATTCCACTCCTTTCCTGCTCCATGAATAAGCAAAACCTGTTTGTGTGTACCGTTCTTTACTGGAAACACGAGTTTTGATTTCTGTATTTTTTTATACAGATAATCAGTGTGTATTGTTTTGTTCCCTCGGCTGGTTTTCTAGCGTAATATCTAGCAAAACTAACTCTGAATGTACTCGTTTTTTCCCTTGAGTATGCCAAGCACCTCAGTTGAAAGGCTTGACTCAAACCAGAAGTCTTGCTGGAATCTGTATCTGAACACTTGAAAAACAAAAATCCTGAGCTACCGCAAACACGTCCCTTTGTGCCTGGGTCGTCTTTGTCTCAGATTCCACACTGTGTTTCCCTTTGTATGTAGTGACATAATCTTCCCTCTTGTTTCTAGTCTCCTTCCCAGCCTCTGCCTGTCCACTAACCACGTCAGTGTTGGCAAGCATTTCTCCTCCCCACCCTGGGATGCTGTGTTCTAAGAATTTTGCATCATTCTGAGCAGATACGTAAACAGTACTATAGAACTCGTGTCTAGAAAACTTTATCATATTTGTTGTGCCCTTTTTGGCACTAAAGCAAAAACATGTTAACCAGAAATAATTTATTCTTTGTGTATATAAAATGTTTAAGAATGTTTAGCCTTTTATTGGAATGTTATTTGGAAAATGTTTATCTTCCTACAGATTTACACTTATGTTCCTTTGATTATAACCCAAATCATTTCTTAACTCTTTGATTACTTAAGCAAATATTCAATTACATTTTATTATCTAATAGAATGGGTATATTTTTATCTAAAACAGAATATTTAATTCCATGTGACTAATATGCTTTTCTAATCATTCAAACTGAATATGAAAAACTAGAATAACTTCTGCCTAGAACAACTTTTTCAGCTGTTCATTTCATCCAATTGTATAATGATAACACTGGTGAATTACAAGTAAATCTAATACTTGAAAATTTGGATATACGTAGAAAATAAATTTGAATGTGATTATTTGATTTACAAAATAAATGTCATTTGAAAGAATTCGTTTAGCATGTTTGTGTAAAGTAACTACATATTTGAGGAGAAATTATGAGGTTAATACACAAGTTTTTATAAATAGTTATGAAGATTCAGGTTGCAAGTGATGGAAATCCAAATCAGACTAGCTTGAGCAAAAAAGAATTTCCTTTTGTACCTTATATAACCGAAGTTCAGAAAGGGCAAACTCAGATGCCATCGTCTGAACTCACCTCTCTGCCCCTCTTACCTCTGCTTTTCCTCTAGAGGACATGATCCTCCCAGACCTACTTCCACAAGCACAGAGAGCCTGTCTGTCTGCAGCAAACCCCCCAGCACAGCCCCACAGCTTAGTGATTGGCGAGCTCCACGTTGACAAAGCTCGGGAAGGAAGTTTAACATCTAAAGCAAGCAGCTGAGTTAGCAGCCGGTAGAAAGGTCCTGAGAGGGATGCATACTTCACCTTCCCCCAGGCCTGTTGAGCAAATTTCCCACCCTAAAAAATTGAGGTCTTCTTGAGTCACCCTGTGCAGTCTGATCTTCAGTGTAATAAAAGTCTGCTCAAGAGGAAAGCAAAAGAACACCCTGGAAAAGTGGGTAAGTGAAATATAAAGGTAGCTTGGAAATGAATTTCAGGTACATTTCATTTTCTCCAACCAGAAATCTTGTACCAAAGTCAGAGGGTCAAATAAACTGACTTGAGGTCAAGCAGCAAAGTTTCTAAAGGCAAACAGCAGATGAGGTAGACAAAGGCCCTAAATGATTTGGAGACTCAACCTTCAATTTCAAAAATGGAAGTGTGTGAGATTTTAGTCATCCATTCACGTCTGCCCTAGGTCCCCATTTCACAGCAGTGGCATATGAATGGGCTAGAAACCTTTTCTTTGCCTTGGGTCTTTGGTTTCTTTGAAAATAAGAAAACTGTTTTAAAGAAAGTCATTTTCCTAGAAACAGCTTTCTCTCTGGCATTGCACGCAGAGCTTCATCGGTCATCTTGCTGGTCATAGCTCCACCTTAATTCTGCAGTTTCCGTAGGAGGTTCTTGCCGAAGAGCCAGAGGATCGTGGACTGTGGAACACTGGAGAGGGACTGTGGTGAGCACAGTTAACTGCCAAGATCTAAGCATTGGCATCCTTAGCTTAAATAGAGATCAGTAGATGTAGATATAGATACCTTTTACATATCACAAATATACAGGTGGCTCACACCTGTAATCCTAGCACTCTGGGAGGCTGAGGGAGGAGGATCACTCGGAGACCAGCCTGAGCAAGAGGGAGACCCTGTCTCTACTAAAAACAGAAAGAAATTAGCTGGGCAACTAAAATATATAGGAAAAAATTAGCCGGGTATGGTGGCGCCTGCCTGTAGTCCCAGTTACTCAGGAGGCTGAGGCAGGAGGATCGCTTGAGCCCAGGAGTGTGAGATTTGCAGTGAGCTACAATGATGCCACTGTACTGTAGCCGGGGTGACAGAGCGAGACTGTCTCAGAAAAAATATGTAGATAACTATTTTTAGGCCGACACTTTCAGGAAGAGTAGTTGAAATACGCAGACATTTTATAAAGTCCTAACTTTTCCTCTCACTTTAAACTAATTCTTTTTATTTATTTACATATACTGTATGTTTTGGTAAACCCTAATCAGTTGTTCGTGATTCTGAAGCTTCAGGTCAGCTTACTGTTAAAGCCAGGGAACTGCACTCACCGTTTCAGCTTAGTGTGTTGTTTCTGCAGTTGATGTCTCTCCGCGGAGGTTTTTACAATACTTCCCAATCAGCCACCTCAGGCTCCACAACACCCATTCTCCCAGGAGAAGAGGCACAGCTGCTTAATTGCATCTTGTCCCTTACAGCACGAAAGTCAGCGTCTTTTCCTAACACAGTATTTTTCTAATATTTCTCTTTTACACTTGTACTTTATGGTTTGCATGAACCTCGCAGTATACCGAGAGGTGCTGTAAGAGGCAGTGCCTCTCTCTACTCCTATCTGTGAAAACCTTAGCAGTTAAAACTTTGTGAGGAATAAATGAAAGCCTGGGGGATCAAGATACTCAGTGAACCCATGAAAGGACTTTTAAATACATATATTTACATTTGTAACAGGTGGATGCTTCCAAATGCAGGTAAGGTAAAACAGACAATGGTTTACACCTAATGACTTTTATTACTGAAGTCTAGAAGGAGATGGTTCTCAGGGTTGGATTGGCAGCTCAACTGCTATGTCAAGGAGTGGAGCTCTCTTCATCTTTCCACCCTTACCTTCTTCTTCTATGTGTTAGCTTTCAGCTTCAGACTGGGGTCATCTGATCGCAAGAGGGCTGCCACGGCTCCAAGCATCACATCTTCACATGATAGCATCCAAAGCAAAAAGGCAGAGACGTGCAAAGGGGGCCTTTTCCTGCATCTTTCTCCTTTAAATAAGGGAGAAAGCTCTTTTCCACGGTCTTTCCCACCACAGGAACCCCCTTGTGTTTCATACACCAGGATTGGGTCACACAGGTTGCAAAACAGAATGTTTAGCTTTTCAGCTCCTCTAGTAGGAGGTAGGAGAGGAAGAAGACTGGAAATGGTTGTTGGGTTGACATTCAACAGTGTTGGTCACAATGTTCAGGAAAATAAAACAGGCTGCACTCTAGGAGAACCACATAATTAGTGTTGAGTTACCATCCCTTAGTGGCCAGAAACATTTCAGAATGTACCTTCCTTTTATTGCCAGTGGTATGTGTTTATTGGCTCTCCAACCAAATCTTCAATTACTTCTTTTCTATATTATCACTGGTTTCTAGGGTCACACCATAGTTCTGGATTAAAAAACAAGTTGTTAGTTAATGTATTCACATACACACTTGGGAATTTCTCAGCATAGAGTTATATATCCTCGGCTTTGCCATATTGTTTTAACCGAAGAGTAGAATAGCCCAGTTACAACTCCCTTGCCCTTAAAAGGAGCAGGAGTAGAGTTCCAACACCTGGGTTTATTGTGCTGTGGCTGCCTTAGGCTGCATGACTAAAGCAGGTACTCCTGCACTCCACCGCTCTTCTCTGCCCACCGCCCTGCTTCTGTCTTTTCTAAGTATCTCCTACAAGAATAACTCAGATCATATATGCTCTGTCTGAAACTCACATGATTATGGGAAAAGTTCTATATTTGGTAGAATTCTTGTTTAGTTAGGGAGGACTGTGGCTTAGTCAGTGGCCTTTGTGCTTATTCGGTGCTCGAGCTGGATGTCATTGTGTTCTCTACTGAGCAACATGCTTTTTGTGGAATGCTGCAAATTATTTATGTATCTAATTCCTTCCTCTAACCTAGGAACAGGTATATCTGCAGAAAATACGGCAATGATAGGTTGTATGCAATTAAATCACAAGGTCAGGTACTTATTAAAAAAAACAAAAGCTGTTGGCCGGGCATGGTGGCTCACGCCTATAATCCTAGCACTCTGGGAGGCCGAGGCGGGTGGATTGCTTGAGCTCAGGAGTTCGAGACCAGCCTGAGCAAGAGTGAGACCCTGTCTCTACTAAAAATAGAAAAATTAGCCAGGCATGGTGGTGTGTGCCTGTAGTCCCAGCTACTTGGGAGGCTGAGGCAGGAGGATCACTTGAGCCCAGGAGTTGGAGGTTGCTATGAGCTAGGCTGATGCCATGGCGCTGTACTCAGGGCAACGGAGTGAGACTCTGTCTCAAAAAAAAAAAAAGGCAGTTGAACCAAGCCTGGTCAATTATTTCTGGAGTTTCCCCATTAATATTTATGTGAGTGCCTTTGTTTGGTTGTGAACATAAGCAAGTGCTAGTAGACAAAGCAGTCTCCCCCTTTTCCATTGGGAAAAGTGTAAGATTGAGAAAAATCTACCTGTTAACTTTTTCTTGTGAGTTAATAAAACCATGATCATTTTGTTTTAGCAGCACAATATTTTGTTATGGTTGCTAAACAGCAATTTTTCCAGGCAGATAATTTGGCAACCGCTAACATGATGAGTCAGGAACCTTGGGTTTCACTTTCAGCCTCACCACTTGCTGCATTCTTAGGAAATCATGTAACCTTGCCAAGCCTGTGCCTCAGTTCAGGTTGCTATTACAGAATACCATAGGCTGGGTGGCTTAAACAACAAACATTTATTTCTCAGAGTTCTGGAGGCAGGGAAGTCTGAAATCATGGTGCCGGCTGGCAGATCTGGTGTCTGGTAAGAGCTCACTCCTGGCTCACAGATGGCTGTCTTCTCGCAGTGTCCTTACATGGTGTGGAGAGAGAGAGAGAGATAAAGTCAGCTCTCACGTCTCTTCTTATAAGGGCACTAATGCCACCACAAGGGATCCACCCTCATGACCTAATCACTTCCCAAAGGCCCCACCTCCTAGTACCATCACACTGGGGAGTAGAGCTTCAACATAAGAATTTTGGGCCAACACATTTAGTCCATAGCACCATAGTTCCCACATTTCTAAAATAACAACAATAACGATAATAGGAACACTTACAGGGCATTTATTTACCATAGTCCAGACTCAGTTCTTTGTAAGTCTTTATAAGCTCATTTAATCTTCATCCCTATGAAGTAAGTACTGTAATGATCTCTGTTGTACAGATGAGGACACTGAGGCATAGAAAGTTGAAGGAACTTGGCCGAGAGCACACAGCTAATGCATGGTGACTCCAGGGGACAGCTGCCCTACATGGCTGATCACACTTGGTAAGGATCAAATGAGGTCAAATACATGAAAATGTTTTGTAAACGACAGAACTCCCATGTGTTCATAGGAAACATTATGTAGTCTGTGTTCAGTAACTGGTATCAGTTACTAGAAATTACAAGTAAGATGACTTGCACAACACTCAAACAAGCCAATTTCCCTTAGTATGCTCCCTGGCAACCACCCCAGAGCACCAAGACAGGCAAATTTACCAAGAAAAATGCAGGATCCTAGCACAAGAACATTCTCCTTTGAGCAGCTAGAGAACAGACTGTAGTAGATGCTGGAAGAATGTAGATAACTGATAGGAAGTACTCGTGAGCTCTCAGGTGTTCTACCACATCCGCCCTTCATAGAGATCCTAGAGAGATGGTGAAAGTTCCCATTTTTGTTGGGGGATCTTTATATAAAGGGGTCGATGTTGACATGGAGCCCACCGTTTAGACCTTAGATTCATCCAAAGTTTAGGCCTTAAATAATTCCTACTGTTTGATTCAGTATCCTTCTTTAGTGACAAAATCGTCAACTGGGATATTTCATTCTTGAATCAGCCCAGCTGACCCTCTGCAACACTTCATGAAAAGAATAAAACAAATCTCAGCAGCTTTTCAAAAGTTTCCAGAAAGTTCGGCTACCCAAATCCTGCAGGGCCCTGGGAGCATTCACATCTCATCCAACTCTGTTTTATCTACTCTCAGCTTTCCATGGGGGCCGTGGAAACGTTGTGTCCCCCACTCTTCTCAAGCACAGCAGGACTTCAGATCTCAAAAAGGCTGGAGGAAGAATGGGAACACTTACAGGGCAACCCCTTGTGTATTAAAAATGTGATATACTTTTGCCTATTCTGGCGATGTGTGTGTGTGTGTCTGTGACATACATCACCAGAATAGGCAAATCCATAGAGAGAGAAAGTAGATTAATGGTTGCCGAGGGCTGGAGGCCTGTGGGAAGAGTAGAGAGTGACTGCTAATAGTACAGGGTTTGTTTGCAGGGTAAGAAAACTGTTCTAAAATTGATTATGATGACAGTTGCATAGCTCAGTGAATATACTATTAATAAAAATCATTGTACATTTTAAATGGGTAAATTGCATGTCGAATTGTGAACTAAAATGAAATTTTAAGGCTCACCACCCCCCCCCACCACCACTGGCTGACCGAATGGACCCCCTTGTGGCCAAAGGAATATCCTAAAACTAAATTTCCTGCCAGGAGGAGGGAGGTCAGACATGCCTCATCATGCCCCCCTCCCTTCTTGGGGACATCCTTTGTAACTCATTAACAGGCCTAAGTATATGCAAGACAAACCTTCAGATCCTCAATTTACACAACAAATCCATGTCAGTGGCTTATCTCTGATACACCGCTCCTTATGTTAAAACATTCCAAGCCTTTAGACAAAGCTTCATGTCTTTAACCAATTACAAGTCAAAGAATCTTTAAACCCACCTAAACCTGTAAGCCCGTGCTTCGAGATGGCCCACAGAAACCCTGTGAACCTTAGTTGCCTCCTCTATAAAATAAGTTGGGGGTGGGAGGGGCGGTGAGCCAAGTGATTTTATCTCCTTTCCAGCCCCACAGCCCAGCACTCTTGGAATGATCCAATTTAAGCACGTAGGAAGAGGCCTTCCTTTAATGAAGGCCCATTACAATCACTAAAAGTGACCCCGGTTAGCAAAAAGGGCAACCTTTTGTGAACTGAAATAAAATCTAAACCCCCAGCTGGCTCAATGGACCCCTCTTGGCCAGGGGGACCCCAGCCAAACCTTAAAGCTGAGTTGCCGGCCATGAGAGGGGAGGTCAGACAGGCCCCGGTTTTGGAGATATTCTTTGTTAACAATAAGATACTAAATGATGAACAGGCCTAAGGCCGTGCAAGGCCACGCTTAAACCAAACCTGCAGGCCCTCAATTTACTTAACAGATCACTTGAGTTTCGGCATTGGGTGGAGGCAGAGTCTTCAGTGCCTACTTACTCTCTGGTTCCCATAGCAATCGCTTTCGACTTAGGAGAAAGTCCACCATCAGAATTTTTAACAGTGATGATCTGCCCTTATTTTAAACTGGATGATTGTCAGAGGGAAGAATTGTCACCTTCTTGTTTTCCTTGTTTCTCCGAAGCCTTGTGTCATGTTTCCCCTAAGAGTGTCCTTTAGCTGTAGCCACTCTGGGACCATGGGACTTCCCTGTTCTGGGCTTCAGGTTACAGGTTAAAATTAGCCACAGGACTCTCTGTGGGGGGCGCAGAGGAAGCAGACCTGCAGCGGAGGCGGGGTGTAGTGGGAGAGAGGCACGAGCCCCCTCAAATGCCAGCATCCGCGGAGCAGGTGCAGAGCCCAGGGATAGAGCCCCAAGGTTATAAAAATCCTGAATTTATGTCACACTAGATGCCCGTTGGGTAAGGTCTGCTGCTGCTACATTCTAGCTGCGTTGACAACTGGAATCTTCCAGATTGTTCCTTTTGTGATTATAAAGTGTCTTTGGAGTAGAATGGTGTGGGTGGATGCAGTTTATGGAGCTGCTTGGACCAATCAGCCTACTCCTGAACGGAACACTGGCTCTCCACTCTTCCAGTGTTGGCCTCGCAAAATAACATTATGTCAATCTGTTTTGGGGGAAAGGAGAGGAGAAAGGACGTCATTTGATTTAAGAACATGAAGAAACACCAGAGCACAGTGTAGCTCTGAATAGAATTCAGCAGGAATTATGTGTCCTGTGTGCATCCTCCCTCCTCTCTCTGGAACTTTTCTTCATTCCACAGTACCCCTTCTTTTGTCGGATGCCCACTGCCTTCATGTTTTCTCAAGACCCTAACCACCAAAAATAAACACAAAACCGTCTACTCTCAGGAAAGGAGCAAATGTCACTGTTACTGGCTTCATTATGAAGGTGGGTTTTGACAGCTGACGCCTGGGTTCAAATCCTAGCTCTTCTGTTTCCTACTTGTCTGAACGGGTGCAGATTACCTAACCTCTCCCATGTAAAACAGAAATCCTGATACCTACTGTATCTGCTTGTGTGCTTTTAGCTGAACATAACTGAAAAGTTGACACAAATGGGTTTAACCAATGAGGAAATTCAATGACCTACATAACTGGAAGTTCAAAGGTGGGGCAGGCTGATTAAACCCTGGTACCAGGGACCCAGGTTCTTTCTGCATCTCTGCTTTCCATCCTCAGTGTCAATGGCATCTGAAGGCTGGGTCCCTTCACACTCAGGATGGCTGCCTCCAGGCCAGAGGGCCACTCCCTCAACCACAAACTATTGTAATAACTGACAGCAAAGGAATGCTATGTGCGGACCGGCATGGGCCTGAGTTCCTAAGGCAATCATCAGCAAGGAGGGGCAGGTAACCATGACTGGCATAGAGACCCGTGGTTCTCAAACTTGAGCATGCAACAAATCACCTGAAGGGCTTATTAAACCACAGGTGACTGCGCCTCAGTGGCGGAGTTTTGAATTCAGTAGGTCCAGAGAAGAGCCTGAGAATTTGCCTTCCTAACAAGTTATGAGGTGGCCCTGATGCTATTGGGCCACACTTTAAGAAATTCTAGCATTGATCAGAAAAAAAAAAACCTACAAAGTGCCACTTTGCAACAAGTTTGTTAACTGTATTTGTGCAGATGCAACATAGCATCATCAGTTTTGTAACGTGCTACAAGTAAACTATGAGGTATTCAGTGTAGAGAAGGAAAAAAAAAGAAAGAAAAGCTAGCATAGGCTAATCAGGGGTACTGCTATACCGGGGTCAATTCCCCAAGTTGCACAGTGGGGAAGGGGTGAAATGGATGTTGGAGAGTTAACCGTGAGATTCAAAACTTTGCAGCGTTAATGTGGAGATTGTTTCAGTAACCTATTGCTGTGTAACAAAATACCCCAAAACTTAGTGACTTAAAACAGCAATTTATTACTATTAATATTTCTGATGATTCTGTGGGTTGGCTGAGCCCAGCTGTGCAGTCTTCACTTGGGGGTCTCACTTGAAGTTATAGTCAGATGTTAGTTGGGACCAGAACCACCCAAAGGCTACACTGAGCTGGACATCCAAGAGGGCTTCTTCATTCCCAGGGCTGGTACACGGTGTGGGGTGGCTGGAGTAGCTGAGGGTTGGCCAGGCATCTCTTTTTCCACTCAGCCACTGCACGTGGCTGGCTTGGGCTTCCTCCCAACATGGCAGTTTCGGGAGAGTTTATTTTTTGTATGGCAGTTGACTTTTTCCAGAACAAGCATTCCAAGGGACCAAAGCAGAAGCTGCAAGGCTTCTCCAGATTTAGCCTTGGAAAAGCCACACAGCATCACTTCTGCCTCATTCTGTTGGTTACAAGAGAGTCACAGGGCCAGCCCAGATTCCAGGGAAAGGCACCACACAAGGGCATGAGTGTCCAGAGGTGAGGGCCATTCAGGGGCATCTTGGAAACTATCAATAGCTACCACAGGGATTAAAGGAGATGATTCATGTAAAGTCCTGGGAGGGAATGAAAGTGGAGCACTTACTGGAAAGTGCTCCTGAAATGATCACTGTAGCTGTACACAAGTAGCTATTCCTTTGACCAAGAATAAGACCTGGACTTTCAAGTCTGCTATGCAATGGAAATGTTCCTTTTCTATTGGTGTCCATGTGGCTCCTATATGAGAATTTAGCTATTGATGAGAGATTTTTACTCGGGCTCCTGTACTAGGCTGATTTTACTAATAAGTATGACAGTGCTTTTATTCTATATCAGTACTTAGGTAAAAGACAGTCCTCAAATATCCCATTCACGCTTCAGTTACGGAAAATCTCTAGAAGGACCACCTATCAAGTTACTCTGTATCACTCCCCACCAGCCACCTCTATTCTGAAGACAAACACACCTTGCAAATTTGAATAATACTGTGCATCACTTAGTTTCAGAACAGTCTCATACATAGGATGATTTTTCTTACTTTTTTTCTGCCAGACATAAATATATATGTCACTGTATGTCTTAGCTTTACGCTAACTGGTGGTTTTCTTTTCCTTTCCTTTAGAGTATGAGAGTGAGTTAGGTTTTTTATTTAACCTCACAACCAAGAAAAATGTGAGGGGCTTTCCATTTCTGTGTGTTATTGGGGGTAGAGGAGGAGCAGGTGTAAGCTATAAGAAAATTCAGCTGGTTCAGAGGGAAAAAAACAAGGCGAGCCTGAGAAGCCCGAGTATTCTGTCTGCTAATGTCCCCGTGCAGCCCTGCCAAGCTCTGATGTGTTTAGACTTGAGCTTCAAGGAGAAGATTGCACAAAAGCAAGTTCCTGGGATTTGTTCTGCAGTCTGAGTAGGCTGGTTCTCACTGAGCTATTTCTGTATAAAAAGCTGTCTGGAACCATCTGAGAAGCCACTAACCACTGCGGTTTACTGTAATATGCCTTCTATTCGCTCTCTGTTGCATCATTTCCCCTCCATTTTATGCTTAAAAGAATGACTCTGTGCGTACATGTATATGTCCATGTGCGTGTGAATGTTCCAGAGTTACGTTGCCATGGAGAGTTATTTGGAAAAGGCATCTTATGAACCACTTGAGCTGAACATAAAAAAATGCATTTTAAAAATCAGAGCTCTTTTTTTTTTTTTTTTGAGACAGAGTCTTGCTCTGTCAACCCAGCTAGAGTGCATCAGCGTCCTCATAGCTCACAGCAACCTCAAACTCCTGGGCTCAAGAGATCCTCCTGCCTCAGCCTCCCGAGTAGCTGGGACTATAGGTGCACACCACCATGCTGGACTCAAAGCTCTACTTATATGCATAGACTCTCTCTAGAAGGATACACAAAAAATTGATAACAGTAGTTGCCCTGGGGCATGGGAACCGAGGAGGTCAATGGTGTGAGTGCATACTCTTCACTGTGCACTGTTTAAATTTTTTTTTTTTTTACCATGAGCATGTAATTTAAAAAAAAAAAAATGAAAACTGAAGTTTAAATGCCAAGGCTTCTCTTGGGATTCAAATACCCCCTTGACCCCTGCACTCAACTCCCCAGTGGGAAATAGGGACTCTCAGAACAGTTGTGGGCTGAGCATGAAGAAGGAATCTGCCTGACTTCTTGGATGCTCACTTCATATCCTCTAAGACACGGTCTTTACCCCTATCAATTGGAACGGACAAAGCACATTGAGAAAAGATACCATGTGTGCCAGATTCAATTCCATTCCTAACACAGTGTGGATTAAAGAGTAATCAATAATGACTTAAAACACATTCTTTCTGGCAGTATCACAGAGAAAATGCAGCTGGTAGTGATTGTAGCAGCCTGCTGATTGCAGGGAGATAAACACATACATCACATCTTCAGACGGCGGATGTTGCCTGCCAAGCCAACATGAAACTGCTCACCCAGGTTGGACCAGGAAAGCTTCCTACCTGGTCACGTAGAGACACATTGAACACCTCCATCATGTGTCTATACATGTTTTGATTCTCCAAGAGATTCTGGCTCAGAATTCAGAAATTGTGGTGACCTTATTGCATGTTTTTATATTCTCTTTGCTGAGCTGACAACCCACTTCCAGGCCTAGAGCACAGATTACAGACGAACACCCCCAACACCCCCAACAGCAGTTCCTTCTCCATCTTCACTGCACTGGGAATCCATTGAAATAAGAGTGTCAACGCAGCGTCTCTCATTGACACTCTATATTCAGTGTGGGCTAACTGGATTGTACTGGACTGAGTTCTATTCATTGGAAATCATTCAGCCAACTCAAGA
>CM052440.1:98116852-98161371 GCA_028533085.1 Varecia variegata | reverse complement strand
GAGATCCCCAGGTGGTCCCTATGTACTGTAGAGCTTGAGAAGTACTAGTCTAGGGTACGCCAAGATACTGGAATTGCCCATTCCATCCATATGGAAGATGCACTATTAGAAATTGGACAGGGCAGGTGGATGCAGGTAAAACTCCTACAGGTGGAGCACTAATATTCCTGCTAGTTCCTGTCACCCTTCCCCTCTCCCTCCACCTTCACACGCTCCTGGTCTAATACTGTAAGACAAAAACACACCTCCACCCACCACCAGTAGTGACTATAGTGAACACACTTAGCTGCTTTTACCTACGTATGGTTCATTTGTAATAAAGATGGATTAGAATAATCAGCTGTGGATTGGCCCCAATTTCATAATAAATGGAACAAATTCAGTTGCTTTATCATTCTACATAAATCCCATTTCAGTTCATTAGGACTGTCCTGAGTTGGCCTAATCCAACCCTAACTGGTTAATCTTACCCGAAGAACATGCACTCTTATAACATCTTCATTTCACCTAAATGTATAGTGGCATAAACTGGTCAATATTCCTCACCATTACATCCATGGGAAACCTGGAAAAATAATTATTAGAATTGGGCACCATCATTCTATGACAATAAAAAGAGAAGCTATTTTTGGTTAAAATTTTTGTTCACATTTTTGTTTAAAGTAGGCCAGGGTAGTAAATTATGCCTGGGAAATATAAACACAAATCTCCTCTGGACAACACATTTTAAATCCAGGCCTCAACAAATTACAAGAGATAGATTTCTAAGGAATATGAGCTCACAATAAAAATTTCTCAGAACGTGCAAGGAAAAAAGCCATCACACATAAGAGCCAGCACACTCTGAATGATTTTTTTTTTAGTGAAAAAAGTATTGATCTATAGATTCAGTGCAATCCCTAGCAAAATCTAAGCACATGTGTTTTGAAGAAATTGACAAGTTCATTCTAAAATCTTTATGGAATTGCAAAGGACATAGAAGAGCCAAAAAGTTTTGAAAAAAACAACAAAGTTGGAGGAATTACACTAACTGATTTCAATATTAACTATAAAGGGAGGAGAGGATGGGTATATACACACCTAATGGGTGCGCACCATCTGTGGGATGGACATGCTTGAAACTCGGACTTGGGTGGGGCAAGGGCAATATACATAACCTAAACATTTGTACCCCCGTAATATGCTGAAATAAAAAAAATTAATAAAAAAAAGATCAGATGGCAATAAGAAAATATTAACTATAAACCTACAATAATTAAGACAGTGTGGTATTGGTGTAAGAATAGACACAGAGATTAATGGAATAAAGAGTTCAGAAATATATTCTCATACATACAGTCAATTGACTTTATACAAAAGTGCCAAGGTAATTCAATGAGCAAAGGATATCTTTGCAACAAACATGCTGGAAAAACTTAATATCCATATGAAAAAACATAAGCCTTGACTTTTACTTCACACCATATGTAAAAATTAACTTAAAATAATCAAAGATCTACTTCTGCAAGCTAAATTTATAGTACTGCTAGAATTAAAAATAGGAAAAACAACTTCACAATCTTGGGTTAGGCAAAGATTCCTTAGATGGGACACAAAAGCATGAAAAGAAAAAATCGGTAAATTAAACTCCAACAAGATTTCAACTTTTAATCTTCATATACATCAGAAAGGACTGACAAAGGACTGTATCCAGAATATATAAACAGTTCTTAGAAATCAATGATAAGAAGACAAAAACCAATTTTTTTAATGGGCAAAAGATTTAAACAAATATTTTACAAAAGAAGATATAAAATTGGCCAATCAGTACATGAAAAATGCTAAACATTTTTATTTTTTAGAGAATTGCAAATTAAAACTACAATAAGATGCCACTCCACAGCCACTAGAATGGGTAAAATTTTTAAAACTGTCAACACCAAGTACTAGCAAGGATGTAGGACAACTGGAACTCTCATATCTTGCTGGTAGAAGTACATAATTGTACAACCACTTTTGGAAATAATTCAGCTGTTACTTACAAAGTTACACAAACCACATGACCCAGCAATTCTACTTATTTACCCAAGAAAAATGAAAACGTGTCCACATGAAGATTTGTACATAAATACTTATAGCAGCTTTATTCATAATAGCAACACAACAGAAAATAACCAAAGTCTCTGTCAGCAAGTAAATAGGTAATGGTGTATCTATCTATCTATATAAACAAATACTACTCAGCAATAAAAAGTAATAAACTACTGATACATGCAACATGAATAAATTCAAAACATTGAATAAGTAAATTTGTTTATTTCAAAAACATTATTATTATGTTTTTTTGAGACAGAGTCTCACTCTGTTGCCTGGGCAAGAGTGCTGTGGCGTCAGCCTAGCTCACAGCAACCTCAAACTCTTGGGCTCAAGCAATCCTTCTGCCTCAGCCTCCCGAGTAGCTGGGACCACAGGCGTGTGCCACCACACCCGGCTAATTTTTTCTATATATACTTTTAGTTGTCCATATAATTTCTATTTTAGTAGAGATGGGGTCTCTCTTTTGCTCAGGCTGGTCTTGAACTCCTGAGCTCAAACGATCCGCCCGCCTTGGCCTCCCAGAGTGCTAGGATTACAGGCTCGAGCCACCGCGCCCGGCCTATTTCAAAAACATTATGCCAGGTCAAAGAAGTCAAACCCCAAAGATTATATACTGTATGATCCCATTTATATGAAACTCTAGAAAAGGGGAAAATAACCTATAATGACAGAAAGCAGATTAGTGGTTACCTGGGATCAGAGGCGGGGGTGGGAAAGGAATAGGAGAGAATATTTTGTCAAGACAGAAGGTTCTAAATCTTGATTATCATAATGACACAAGTCTACATTTGTCAAAAATCCTACAAACTGTATTCTTAAAATGGGGCATTTTATCATTTGTAAATTATATCTCAATAATGTTGATTTTACAAAACTGAAAGACAGTGTTGAAATGTGAAGGTTGAAAAAAGTGAAATACAATGTCTGGAAATGAAATATATAATTATTTAATATATTTATGGAGGATATACTAGATGCTAGTAAGACATTAGCTGCTCCCAGAGTGTTAAGAAAGATAAAATGGCAGCTGTAGGGTGGAAAACAGTTGGAACTAAAAGCCAGAGCTGTGGCTCTTACTCGATCACTGTGTGGCCTGGTCATGTCACTTTTCCTCTCGGAGCTTCAGTTGAAGCTCCAGGAGCATGAGGGGGATGGACTGACTTGACCCCAGGATCCCACCCAGTGCTGACACGCTGTTGTTAGGCCCATGGGGATTTACCTCCTTATAGAGTGAGAGACTAGGAATGGAAAGATTCATGGCTTAGGTCAGACAGACCTGAGGCGTGCTTTAAAGAAATAAACATATTCCCATTTATAATACCAATTATTTGTCTTAAAGAAGTCATGCTGGTTTTATTGAATTAACTTTTTCTAAGCACTCACTTTTTATGACCAGTTCTCCCTCCACGCTCCCTCTCTTTCTCTGTTTTCATTTCTTCTGCCTGGAAAGATTGTGTATTAACACGCCCACCAAAACTGCTCAGCCAGAAACTGTCAGTCCCAATGCATTCTTCAGTCTGCATCTTACCTGAATTGCTGGCCACACTCAACACCCGTTCACTTCTCCAATCTAACAGAATCTGCGACTCTTTTTCACTTCCGAGAAGCCAGTCTATCTGAGTCTCCTCCCACCTCCCAGACTGCGTCATCTCAGCCTCTTCTTCTTCTATGCATCCCAATCCCAAAAGTTTTCTGTAAAGAACCAGATAGTGAATATATCAGTCTTTGTGGGTCATGTGGTCCCCTCAGGTAGCATATTCTTCTTTGTTTTTCATTTGGTTGTTGTTTTAAACCCTGTGGAATTTAAAAGCCCTTCTTGGCTGGCTGTGGTGAGGGTTCCTGTTCTACCACAGCCCTCCCTTTTTACACCACCAGTCCTTCCTGGGCCACTCCACCCACTGTCTTCCCTCCAACACCAACTGGCAACCCAGTGGCCTAAAGAGTGATGTCTTTTAAGTTCCAGCTTTCCATGAGGGGATGTTAAGGGTGCCCATTTTCTCTATTCCAAGAAAATATTTAGGTGCACAAAAGAAAAAGGGCAAAGTACATGAAGAAATGATTCATAAAATAATAAATGTCAACAGATTTTAAGCATATTATGCATATTAAAAAATTCTCAACTTCATACACAATTTTTGAAAAGCAAAGTAAAAGCAATGAGATATGATTTTTCAATCTTGCAGAATAACAAAAATGAGTCTGATAACATAAGGTGTTGATGAGGAATTAGAGAAATAAGCATTGTCTTCTTTGGTGGACAACTTAGCAATATCTATTAAATATAAGATGCACCTCTCTTCTCACTCAGCGGGTCCATTTCTAGATAGTTACATGAAAGAAGGTAGGATGGAGAATATATGCATATACAACAAAGTGTTAAGAATGATTAGAGTGAGATAGGATCCAAAGTGCTGTGTTTCATGGATAGGAGGGAGATTGCATATCCTTTCATATTGTTAGAATATTTTTCCTATGTATATAGTATTTTTACTCCCCCCAAAATTGTTAACATAAATGAATGGATAGGTGATAGATAAATAGATAGAAGAATAATTTTACGCTTTGTATCGAACCAGAGAAGACCCCGTTTAGCAAAAGCAATTTTAGGCAATAAGAACAAAATGGGAGGTATTAATTTACCAGACTTCAAACTATACTACAAGGCTGTAGTTATTAAAACAGCTTGGTATTGGCACAAGAACAGGGACACAGACCAGTGGAACAGAACTGAGAATCCAGATGTAAAATCATCCTCATATAGCCACCTAATCTTTGACAAAGCAGACAAAAACATACTCTGGGGAAAAGAATCCTTATTCAATAAATGGTGCTGGGAAAACTGGATAGCTACATGTAGAAGACTGAAACAGGACCCACAACTTTGACCTCTCACAAAACTCAACTCACGGTGGATAACAGACTTAAACCTAAGGTGTGAAACTATTAGAATTCTTGAAGAAAATGTGGGAAAGACTCTTACAGACATTGGCCTAGGCAAAGAATTTATGAAGAAGACCCAAAGCAATCACAACAACAAGAAAAATAAATAAATGGGACCTGATTAAATTAAAAAGCTTCTGCACAGCCAAAGAAACTGTCATGAGAACAAACAGACCACCTACAGAATGGGAAAAAATTTTCACATGCTACACATCTGATAAAGGACTGATACCTAGAATCTATTTAGAACTCAGGAAAATCAGCAAGAAAAAATCAAACATCCCTATCAAAAAATGGGCAAAGGACATGAATAGAAATTTTTCAAAAGAAGACAGAAGAATGGCCAATAAACATATGAAAAAATGCTCAACATCTCTAATCATCAGGGAAATCCAAATCAAAACTACAATGAGATATCACTTAACTCCAGTAAGAATGGCCTTTATCAAAAAGTCCCAAAACAATAAATGTTGGCGTGGATGCGGAGAGACAGGAACACTCATACACTGCTGGTGGGACTGCAAACTAGTGCAACCTCTGTGAAAAGCAACACGGAGATACCTTAAACAGATACAAGTAGATCTACCATTTGATCCAGCAATCCCATTATTGGGCATCCACCCAAAAGAACAAAAGACATTCTATAACAAAGACATCTATACCCGAATGTTTATAGCAGCACAAAGATGTGGAAACAACCCAAGTGCCCATCAATACATGAGTGGATTAATAAAATGTGGTATATGTATACCATGGAGTACTATTCAGGTATAAGAAATAATGGTGATATAGCACCTCTTGTATTTTCCTGGATAGAGCTGGAACCCATTCTACTAAGTGAAGTATCCCAAGAATGGAAAAATAAGCACCACGTGTACTCACCATCAAATTGGTTTCACTGATCATCACCTAAGAGCACATTTAGGAATAACATCAATCCAGAGTCAGGCAGATGTGGGGGGGAGGGGATGGATGTATACATACATAATGAGTGTGATGTGCACCGTCTGGGGGATGGACACGCTTGAAGCTCTGATTCGGGGAGTGGGGGTAAGGGCAATATACATAACCTAAACTTTTGTACCCCCATAAAATGCTGAAATAAAAAAAAAGAAGAATCTTATAAACAAAAAGAGAGGGATAGTTGAGGTAGAAGGGACCTTAAAAGTTGTCTAAGTCAACACCATCATTTGCTGATGAGGAAACTGAGCCCCAAGTGGTGTTGTGGCATTCCTGAGATCTTACTGCTACTGGCAGAGCTGGAACTTGAGTCAAGGCTTCCTAACTCCCAGTCCAGCTCTTGTCCCTTTATATCACACCACCTGTCTTGGATGATGCCCTCGATGCAGGTAGTTCATCTCAATCATTTGAACTTGATCAAGAAATAAGACATTTGCAAAATTGAACATTTGCAATGCATTTTCTAAAATTAAAAAAATGGGTCTGGTCTTGTATTTTAAAATTACTAAATTATTAGATAATGTAAGAGTGTATCATATTGTTATTTCCTCAACAAACATTCCACTTCTCCCCCATGATGTGACAGCTACAAGGGACCCCACTCTCAACTTCAGGGGACAGCCTGATGAATCTCAGCAGGCCTCCTTGCCACAGTGATTTATTTAGAGTATATGGGCCTAAGCCAATCAGCACTTGGCATTCCTCTGGCCTCAGGGATTCAATCTGGGCTCGTCTAATTAGTGTTGAACCTCAAGACTTTTGCTGAGAATCATGGGACACAAGTACATCTCTGCTTCTGGATATGGTAGGTTGTATGTATGAAGCCTGGAACTGCTGCAATCTTTTTGCCACCATGAGGGGATCCTGCCTAAAGATGCAGTTGACAAAATGGAAAGCAGAGTAGAGAGATGGAAAGAAACCAGATCTTTGAAGACATTATTAAGTTACCAAATCACACCAATCCTGGCACAGTCAAGCTGCCAAATCATACCATACCTCTGGACCTCCCAGTTACATGAGCAAAAGGTCCCCTTTAGTATTTAAGGTAATTTGGGTTAGGTTTTCTTTTACTGACTAGGTGAAGAGACCTACCTGATATATATTTAAAGTGAAATTCTCCCTCCTTTGACGCCTGTGAATAACCACTGCAAACAATTTGGTGTGTGCCCTTTTTAATATATACACATGTATAGTTTTTTCTTAACTACACATCAGTTATCCTACTCATGCTATTTTACAATTTGGTTTTTTTTTTTTTTTTCCATTCAATAGCATGGCATGGGTAGTTTCCCTATCAGTACAAACAAATCTACCTACTTGCTGCACAGTATCCCATAGTATGGCTGTAACGAATTTAGCAAACTGTCCCTTTAATTTTAGAACTTTAGATTTAGTCTCTCTGTTATGATAACGCAGTAATGCATATACAGTCTCATGCATGCATACGGCACATTATAGGGAGTGAGCAAATGTATGAGTGATTAAATGTGTGGGTGATTAAATCAGACTGCCCAGATTTAAATCCTGGCTTCACTACTTATTAATACTAGCTGTGAAATCTTGGGCAGGCTGCTTAACTTCCCTAAGCTTCAGTTTCTCCTTCTGGAAAATGGAGGTAATTATTGGTATACACTCCACAGGCCGTCTTATTGAGGAAATGAAGTGCCCCGTATAATTCACCTGATGTGGGATCTGGCATATAGTAAGTGCTCAGGTAACATTAGCTGTTACTATTATCATTGGAATCAATCCCTAGAACTGAACTTTCTGTTCACAAGCATATTTACCTTCTAAATTTTCACAGATGCTGCCAATTGCCCTCTAGAAATAAACCAAGTTGTACCACCCCCCAGCAGTACCCTTTGACCCCCATCCTTACCAACACTGGGTATTTTAAATTTTTGCCAGTCCAACAGGCAAAAAAGTTACTCATTGCAATTTTAATTTGCATTTCTGAGCTCACTAGCGAGACTTTTATTGTGTATCAGCCATTTCTATTGCTGCTATGCAAATTGCCTGTCCATCTGCTTTGTCTCTTTTCCTTCTGAGTTTGTCTTTTTCTTTCTGGATCTTTGTGTACATTTAGGATATTAAACTTTAGTTAAAAATACATAATGTCAGCTGGGCTTGGTGGCTCACACCTATAATCCTAGCCCTCTGGGAGGCCGAGGCAGGAGGATTGCTCGAGGTCAGGAATTCAAGACCAGCCTGAGCAAGAGTGAGACCCCGTCTCTACTAAAAATAGAAAAAATTAGCCGGGCGCGGTGGCACGTGCCTGTAGTCCCAGCTACTTGGGAGGCTGAGGCAGTAGGATTGCTTAAGCCCAGGAGTTTGAGGTTGCTGTGAGCTAGGCTGACGCCACGGCACTCTAGCCAGGGCAAAAGAGCGAGACTCTGTCTCCAAAAAAAAAATACATGATGTCAATATTTCATTCTATCCTGTCATTCCAGCTATGTCTTTTAACTTTTGAAAATGTCCTTTGTTGTGTAGTTTTTATTTTTATGTAGTCAAATCTATCAATTTTTTCTTGTGGCTTCTGATTTGTGTCTTTTTTAGGAAAGTTTTTGCTCAGGATTTCTGATGCACATTTGGCTTTTCTATTTAGACCTGGGTCACTTCTGGGTTTTGGGGCTTACCATGGGATTTTTGTGCACAGTGGCCCAGGCCTCCCGGATGTTATTACAGGCTCCTAACTCCTTGGGCTGAAAAAGGCTGATAGTGCCCAGCCGTGATCTTGGAACCGAGTCTGCAGTGCCCCATCCTGGGCACCATGAAACACCCAACAGAGAACAGGCTCCTAACCTGAGGAAGGCAGGGTCTCTGGCCTTCAGTTAGTTTAGCATTTACTGAGCACTCAGCAGTGGGATACAGGAATGAGGAAGTCATGGTCCCTGCCCTGGAGGTGCATATAGAGCAGTAAAGGAATAAAAAACATAAGCAGATAATTTCATTTTGTCTTTTATGGCTAATTAATGGTCTATTCTATTCTCATAAAACATTTAAATCTGGCTGAGATGGCTCATGCCTGTAATCCTAGCACTCTGGGAGGCCGAGGCAGGAGGATTGCTTGAGCTCAGGAGTTCGAGACCAGTCTGAGCAAGAGTGAGACGACCGTCTCTATGAAAAATAGAAAAATTAGCCAGGCGTGGTGGCATGCACTTGTAGTCCCAACTCAGGAGGTCAAGGTGGGAGGCTGAGGCAGGAGGATCACTTGAGCCCGGAATTTAAGGTTGCAGTGGGCTATGATGATACCACTGCACTCTACCCAGGGCAACAGAGCGAGATCCTTCTCAAAAAAAAAAAAAAAAACCGCAACAACAACAACAAAAATTTAAATCTAGGTAGTGATAGTGACTAGATTACTTCTTTTAGTATTACAGAACTCTAGTTTTAAAAAATGGATCCAAGGAATTACGATCTAAGATTCCATAACAACCAAAGAATCACCTTCTAAGTGAGACAATAAAAATAGCATGGTGCGTGGAAGGCAGAGCTTGGACAGGAATCAGTTCTTGGGATTCTAACCTGAGTTGTGCCAGGAATAAGCCGTGTGACCCAAATACTCCCTAACCTCTGGCCTCGTTTCTTCCCTAACTGCTTTCCGGAGAGTTTGGTAAGAGGAGGGCACAGGAGGGGAGAGCTGCTTGAGGATTGTTTTGTCGTTTCATTTTGATCTTTAAATATCACACTGAAAAACCCTGGCCTTTCCACCAAACCCATGTTTAGTTTACAAGATGCTTTGTGATCTGCCCCCTCCCGCCACGCCAGCCTCATCCCACCACTTTCAATCCTGTTCCCGGAATGGCCCTGCGTTCTTTATTCTCCGCCAGGCTTTGCATGTGCTGCCCTGGCCTGTCTCCCACTGCTGCTTCACCCACTGTTATGGGCTGAATTGTATCCCTAAAAAAAATCACATGTTGAAGCCCTAACCCCCAATACCTCAGAGTATTACTTTATTTGGAAACAGAGTAGTCATAGATATAATTAGTTAAGATGGGCTGAGAACATGCTGGAATAGGGTGGCCCCTAATCTAGTAAGACCGGTGTCCTTATGGAAAGGGGAAATTTGGACACAGACTGAGATGTAGGGAGAGAACGCCATGCAAAGACTGGAGTTACGCTGCCCTGAGCCAAGGAGTGCCAAGGATTGCCAACAAACCACGCCCCCACCCCCACCCCCATGCTAGGGGAGAGGCGTGGAACAGATTCACACTCACGCCCACAGAAGAAACCAACGCTGCCAACACCTTGATCTTGGACTTCCAGCCTCCTGAACTGTGAGACAATAAATTTCTGTGGTTTCCTTCAGAGAAATGAAGACTAAAATCACAATGCAATAAAACTATACACACATATACACACACACAAATAATTCTGTGGTCTAAACCACTCAGTTTGTGGTACCTTGTTAAGGCAGCTCTAGCAAATTAATATACCCACCCACTTCCACTTCAGAACTCCTCTCAGGCTGTGTGTAAGTGGAGGCCTTTCTTGGCCCCCCGGGGCTGGATCACTCACTATTCCCAGGTGTTCACACAGAAACCAGGACTTTTCTAAGACTTCACGTGGGCCTTGCCACTGCCCTGAGACAGCCCCCGCCCCACATATTTTTTTTTATTTTGGGGGGTAGCCCTCAGAACCAGAAAAGTTTCCAAGAGCACCTCACATATGCTTAAAAGTATTAAAATGTGTCCACAACCCAAATCAAATATAACTTTATGGTGCAAGTAGTTTTGAAAGAATTTGCTTTGTAATGTTGCTTTGGAAATTGACTATGAGTAATTATTTTAAATTAACAATTGTTTATACCAGCAATAATTGTCTATATTTAACAATTGTAGAGCTCTTTTAATAATCTAGTGTACAAATTGTTTCCAGATGTAATAACTTTTATAAATACTAATT
Organism: Varecia variegata; assembly: GCA_028533085.1. Lineage (NCBI taxonomy): Eukaryota > Metazoa > Chordata > Mammalia > Primates > Lemuridae > Varecia > Varecia variegata. Next base: position 98,150,490 of record CM052440.1, on the reverse strand, counting down.
GAATTTCAATATGGTTGACATAATGTTGCATTTTGTGGACATTTAATTAAACGTTTATTTGATATCATCATTTTATTTTCATATTTTGGACTTGATACTTTTTTTTAGGATTCAAACTTTTTTCTTGGCCTCAAGCCATCCTCCCGCCTCGGCCTCCCAAAGCATTAAGATTACAGGTGTGAGCCCCCGCACCTGGCCTCAGGACTCAAACATTTTTATAGTTCCTGGAAAAGCTTGCAGGCCTTACCTCTTGCCAGGGATGCCTAATGAGTCAAACACCCCCCAGCATCCTGAGCTTATCTCTGCTGCAGAACTTAGCACCTTCTGTGTCACTGTCATTTCCTTGGGTTTCTCTCACAAGCCTATAAATTCCTTGAGGACCTTATTTCTCTTTTTTTTTTTTTTTTTTTTTGAGACAGAGTCTCACTCTGTTTCCCGGGCTAGAGTGCCGTGGCGTCAGCCGAGCTCACAGCAACCTCAAACTCCTGGGCTCAAGCAATCCTTCTGCCTCAGCCTCCCGAGTAGCTGGGACTACAGGCATGCGCCACCATGCCCAGCTAATTTTTTCTATATATTTTCAGTTGTCCAGCTAATATCTTTCTATTTTTTTAGTAGAAATGGGGTCTCGCTTTTGCTCAGGCTGGTCTCGAACTCCTGAGCTCAAACGATCTGCCCACCTCGGCCTCCCAAGTGCTAGGAGTACAGGCGTGAGCCACCGCGCCCAGCCCCTTATTTCTCTTTATATCCAACACAGCACAGTATCTGCCATGCAGGTGGCGGGTGGCCCAGTAGATTCTTTTAATGAACAAATGAGCAGAGCCCTTTTTTTTATCTTAACAAATTCAACTTTTAAAACTTACTAAATGTGATAATAGTAATGTTTATGCTTTAAAATCTAGATGCAATGAGGAGCTAAACATGAAACAGAGAAAAACCCCAGGACATATATATATATATATATATTTTTTTTTTTACATTTGAGGACATTTATATTATGACATTATTAGGACAAAACCACCTTTTACATTATGAGGACAAAACTAAGAAAACTATTGTCATTTTGAATTCTTTAGGGGTAGGAGCAGATGCTAATTGTTGGTAAGCAGGCTCACTGGGTTTCCATCTCTCTTGGCCTTTCTCCTATGCCTTGGGTCAAGGAGGTGAGTCTTGGATGAGGCCCAGTGAAGGGTTTGGAATAAATGCTAAAGAGAAATGGCCCGGGAAGAGAAGCACATCAGCATCACAGTGGTGGGAAAAAGCAATCTCTAGAAAGAAGTAGAGGCCGGGTGCAGTGGCTCACGCCTGTAATCCTAGGACTCTGGGAGGCCGAGGCGGAAGGATCGCTCCAGGTCAGGAGTTCAAGACCAGCCTGAGCAAGAGCGAGACCCCGTCTCTACTAAAAAAATAGAAAGAAATTATCTGGACAACTAAAAATATATATAGAAAAAATTAGCCGGGCATGGTGGCGCATGGCTGTAGTCCCAGCTACTCAGGAGGCTGAGGCAGAAGCATTGCCTCATTGCTTGAGCCCAGGAGTTTGAGGTTGCTGTGAGATTGAAATAGGCTGATGCCATGGCACTCTAGCCATGGTGACAGAGTGGGACTCTGCCTCAAAAAAAAAAAAAGAAAGAAAGAAAGAAGTAGACATGTCGGAAAGTGGAGGGTGAAGTGGAAGAACACGGTTGCCTATACAATAATAGCGGTGCTGGCAGATGATAAACAAGCAGCCAGCATGTGCTGAGAGTTTACTAGTGCCAAAAACAATGGACATCGGCTTTGCACACATTGTCTCCTGTTACCCTGTGACAACGCTGTGATATAATTATCATTCTTCCCATTGGAGGGATAAAGTAATTGGGGTTACAAAGGTAAAGCTGAAGTTAAGGTGAAGGTCTTTCAGCTGGTGACTGCAGAGCTGGGATTTGGAGTCTGTGTGGCCCCAGTGCTCACACTCCTAACTGTTAATACTATCATCTCTCTAGCAAGATGTCCTCTCGAGTCTGTCACTAGATTATCAGCCCCTCGAAGGCAGAAATTTCATTTTGAACTTTGTATTATACATTGCTTTTCTGACTTTTTATGGGAAGAATGTGAAAATAATCCAGTAATTGTTTACCAAATCAATTGAGTTTAATTGAGAAAAGTACTCTCCAAATTCATTTCTCTTGCTTGACATCTATAACAATATACATGTGAAGGCAACAGTTCCTTGAATCAAGACTTACTCTGTTAGGCCGGGCGCGGTGGCTCATGCCTGTAATCCTAGCACTCTGGGAGGCCGAGGCGGGAGGATTGCTCGAGATCAGGAGTTCGAGACCAGCCTGAGCAAGAACGAGACCCTGTCTCTACTAAAAATAGAAAGAAATTATCTGGACAGCTAAAAATATATATAGAAAAAAAAATAGCCAGGCGTGGTGGCACATGCCTGTAGTCCCAGCTACTCGGGAGGCTGAGGCAGAAAGATTGCTTGAACCCAGGAGTTTGAGGTTGCTGTGAGCTAGGCTGACGCCATGGCACTCTAGCCCGGGCAACAGAGTGAGACTCTGTCTCAAAAAAAAAAAAAAAGACCTACTCTGTTAAAATTATTAAACACTTAAACAGTGTTTTTTCTGTGCTAGGCACAATTTTACTTGATCTCTGTGTATTAACTTGTTTAATCTTTTTCGAAACCCTTTAAGCAGAAGAGTAGCCAACATCCCTGCAGGCTGTGAATGGTGCCCCCTGAAGTTGTGCAGTTCTCAACCTACACAGCCAAGTGCCTGTACCCCTTAATAGATTCATTTTACAGATGGAGAAACTGAGGCATGCAGATGTTAAGTGAAACATTCTCAGTTCAAGATTTAATCAACATCATGCTCACCACATAATATTATTCAAAGAATGGTAAAATAAAACCTAATTAATTCAACTCAGTAACAAGGGTGGATGTGGAGGGGTAGTAGAAGTCACACTACTTAAAAAGTGTATGAATTATGGAATTATTTCTAAGGAAATTTGTTCTAACACATTAAACTACATTTAACCAATTAGTTAAGTACTTCCAGACTGTCTATGGAGAAGTGCTGTCATATTCCTTTAATAAATGTTGATGTCTCACTTACAATCAGGAACAATTAATGTACTAATCCTTAAAATTAAAAAAAGGAGCTGGCTTTATTTTAGGCAGTTATATGTGCCCTCATACAAGTCTACTAACTAGCTTGGCAATTTATTTACTAGACAGTTTCTTCTCAAAGACTTGACCATGTTCCAAATGAGTGTATTACAATTCAGAATTAAGTTCAACTCACTAAGCTTTTACTGTATTGTAAAGGACTACATTAGGAAGTCTCTAGGCAGGAGCTTCAAGAGAAAAACATTTCTAAACTTCCGACAGAATAACTCGTAAGCCAGTGATTAACAAAGCATGTAAACCTGGTTCACAGCCAAGTTAGTACAGATTTTTTTGTTTAGTTTCTAGAATAAACTGCTCAGTTAAAAAAAAAATCCACAGAATTCCAAGTAAATTTTTCTATGCATAGATTAATATATATTATTATTATTATAAAGTTAGCATTGTGTTGCATAGTGGTTTAGGCTTCAGGCTTCCCAGCCTTTAATGTGTGTAAGAATCATCTGGGGATCTTGTTACCTGTAGATTTTTATTCAGTAGGTCTAGGGTGGGCCAGAGAGTCTGCATCTCGAAAATGCTCCCAGGGAAGCCAATGCGAAAGAGTTTAAAACTCAGACTTTGAGAACCAGATACTTGGAGCTGGATGGAAATTCTCGCTCTACCACTTATTAGGTCTGTGTCTTAGGGCAAAGTACTCAACCTCTGTGCCTTAGTTTCATCATCTGCAAAATGGAGTAATAATAATAATAAATACATCATAGAAGCATTGTGAAGATTAGATTTGTCAATGAATGTAAAGCAATTCAAACAGAAAAAAAAACACAACAACTGGCATTATACTACACATATGGTTGCCACTTGCTTTTTTCATTTAGCAATGTATGCTGGGCATCTTTCCATGTCAGTAGAATAAAATCTACTCCATTCTCTTTAACAGCTACATAGTATCCCACAATTGGATGCATCTTAATTTGCTTCATTCCAATGGATTTTTTTCTCTTTTTAAAAATTGTGGTTAAATATACATAATATAAAAATTTGCCATTTTAACCATTTTTAAGTGTACAGTTCAGTAGCATTAAGAACATTCATACTGTTGTGCAACCATCACCACCATCCATCTCCAGAACTTTTTTTTTTTTTTTTTGAGATAGAGTCTTGCTCTGTTGCCCGGGCTAGAGTGCCATGGTATCAGCTTAGCTCACAGCAACTTCAAACTCCTGGGCTCAAGCAATCCTCCTGCTTCAGCCTCCCCAGTAGCTGGGACTACAGGCACGTGCCACCTCACCCAGCTAATTTTTTCTATTTTTAGTAGAGACGGGGGTCTCAGTCTTGCTCAGGCTGGTCTCGAACTCCTGACCTCGAGCGATCCTCCCGCCTCGGCCTCCCAGAGCATCTCCAGAACTTTTTCACCATCCCAAACAGAAACCCTGTATCCTATAAACAATGACTCCCTGTTACTCCCAGACCCTAGGAACCTTTATTCTTCTTTCTGTCTCTATGAATTTGCCTATTCTAGGTCCCTCACAGAAGTAGAATCATGTCGTATTTGTCCTTTTGTGCCTCCGGTGGATTTTGAAGGACGTGTTTTGTCAAGCAGACTTCCTGTAGAATCCCCCATACTCTGAGTCCTGAAGTCTCTGAGGAGCTGGCTGTAGTCTCTCTCCATGCCCTAGGCAGAAATTAGGTCTGAGGTGCCGGCCTCTATGGCATACAACCTCTGCAGGCTTCTGACTCTGTAATTAACAAAAGCAATGGTCACTTTCACTCCCTGAGCACCTATTGCAGGTCAGCACTGTACTGCACAGTGCTCTGTGAGGTTGGAAAAATGCCCCTCATTCTGTAGATGCCGCAGCTGAAGATCAGAGAGGCACAATGACCTGTCTGCTGTCACTTAACTTACTCAGGGACAGACGTGGGCTCTAGGTAGGTCTGGCTCTAAACCCCATACTCTTTCACTGCCTACTAGGCTGACAAACGAAAAAGCAATTATTTCCAGTATTTTTAAAGAGCATTCTGATGAATACAGGTGGAACTTAAACGAAGTAACCTTGATAACTGAAAATTCACAGACATAGTCAAAATAACTGGGGTATTTGCTAAACAAAAGAATTCATCACAGAACCTCTCTTGAGCAAAAGCTTCTCATTTTTTACTCAGTATCTCACATAGGGAACATTTTCAACTGCTTGTGTGTTTGAGAATAGATTTATACTGCCTGCTATTGTTCAGCCTTATTTTTAACAGGGTCTCATCCTCATCACGAGAATATGTTGATTCAGAATGGAAGTTAAGCAAACAAAGGACTAGGAGAACCTCAACAAGCAGTTCTTTATAGAGCTAGCCCTATCCTAAAACACGGCAGCCTGTCCGTTCAGCTCTTCAGAAGGAACGAGAACACTCAGAGGCAGCCTCTGAGTGATCCCTGACACACAGAACAGAAGTCAAAATGCTAGTTTGATTGCTCAAGATATTCCCTGGGCAACTAAATGGGCAAGTGTGTGTGCGTGTGTGTACATGTGTATCCAATTACTTATAGAACTAGACTCAAATGTTCTCCTTAAAAAAAAATTAAATTTGATGGGAAAATCCTCTAAAACAGCTATAACTATCACATCTAAAAATTCCCTTTCTCTCTCCTATGAGGTTTCTTTTGTCTCTTGTTTTTGCCAAAAAGAAAGTGCACTGTGTACGCATCACCCTCTTCACGTGCTCAAGTTCAGGATCATCTTCACCAGCTCACATGTTGTTTTGGCAGTCCACATGCATTTTTTCCTGCTTCCGCCTTTTAAAGGAGCCATGTTCAGCCAAGGGGAACTGCGGCTGTGATCCTGGCAGCTGCCGGCTGGATGTACTTTTTCTTGTGATTGTGTGATGTTATGCTTTGGGTCTGTTTTGACTAGCAGGATGTTAGATGGGGGAGATTAGGGATGGCTTGATAACATCACTCAAATACAATGTGCAACCCAAAGCCATTATCTTATTATTCATTGTAAACACCGACAAGAGAGAAAAATCATGATTTTTCTCCAGGACTCCAGGAAGATACACTCGTCAAAAGGTTAAGATTTTCCAGATCTAATTTTTTTTTAGTGATTGGGGTCAAACTATTTAACATTTCTGTGATGATAATTAATATCCGACCCCTACATAGTTACTAGGGATTTTGTTATTAGATGAACTTCTAATTTGCTGTTATGTCTGAAGTTCAAATTATATATAGCTCCACACACTGAATAGCTTTGAAGGATCCCTAAGAAGCAATCCCCTAAAGACCACGGCTGTGAGACAGCGAGGGATGCAGGGGACACAGCATGCCAGGAAATCAGTCCTAATCTTCTTTTCTTTTTTTTTTTTTTTTGAGACAGAGTCTCACTTTGTTGCCCGGGCTACAGTGAGTGCCATGGTGTCAGCCTAGCTCACAGCAACCTCAAACTCCTGGACTCAAGCGATCCTACTGCCTCAGCCTCTCGAGTAGCTGAGACTATAGGCATGCGCCACCATGCGCAGCTAATTTTTCTACATATATTAGTTGTCCAAATCATTTCTTTCTATTTTTAGTAGAGGCGGGGGTCTCGCTCTTGCTCAGGCTGGTCTCGAACTCCTGAGCTCAAACAATCCGCCCGCCTCGGCCTCCCAAGTGCTAGGATTACAGGCGTGAGCCACTGCGCCCGGCCAGTCCCCATTTTCTTATTGCAGCAAAGCCTCTGGCTTTCTAAACTCCGACTCCATATCAGAAGACGATTTTAACCTCTGACCCCTCTCTTTTGATGGTTTGTACATGTAATTGTGCATTCACGTTCAGCAGGGTCCTCAAAACGGTGACATAGAGGGTCCAGAAAAACAGGGTATAAATAAAGCCATCCCTTCAGTTTTCTATGCGTGTCATTGAGTATCCATTTGGGGGAGGTGAAATATGTTGCACCTGTATTCTGGGGTCCATGTGTTCTGGAGAGATTTGGGGTATCATCTATGTTAAATTACAATTCAGTGTCTATTTATTGAACATCTCAACGCAGTGCTTGCACGCGAGTGAAGGAAGTAAACTAAACAAGAGAACAAGAGATGAAACAGCTGGTGGCCACTGTGCTGAAAGGGCTCCCATCCTCCCCTCTCCACCCCACTACCGTGTCCTTCCACAGCGTGCCTGGTTTCTATCACTCAACAAGCATGCGAAAGACACAGTGCAGTGTATCTGTAAGTAACTTAACTACCTAGTTCAGGAGAAAACAATGTGTACACATGAAAAAGCTAGAGGTCCAGGCAAGGTCATACAGAATCAAGTGCTAGGATGTGGGTAACAGAGACATGAGTATGAACTGGAATTTTATTTATTTATTTATTTTTGAGACAGAGTCTTGCTCTGTTGCCCAGGCTAGAGTGCCGTGGCGTCAGCCTAGCTCACAGCAACCTCAAACTCCTGGGCTCAAGTGATCCTCCTGCCTCAGCCTCCCGAGTAGCTGGGACTATAGGCAAGCACCACCACGCCCGGCTAATTTTTTCTATTTTTAGTAGAGATGGGGGTCTCACCTTTGCTCAGGCTAGTCTTGAACTCCTGACTTCAAGCAATCCTCCCGCCTTGGCCTCCCAGAGTGCTAGGATTACAGGCGTGAGCCACTGTGTCCAGCCTGAACTGGAATTGTAAAAGGGGAGAAAATGGCTGGGCTCGAGCTAGTAAGGGACTTCTGCAGAAGAAGGGACCTCGTGAGCTGGCCCTCAAATGAAGTGAGGCATTGAATTAACGCAAAGGTGAGAAAAGTGATCATTTCAGGCTGGGAGACGGATGAGCCTGAGCAACTCACAGAGGTGGGATGAAAGGATGTGCACGATCATTTCCACTTATCCTCCCTTTAGATTTTTCCTGCTGCCTCACACATCAGAATTCCTTTAACTCCAGCTAATAAGCTGCAAATTTATAGAATAACCACTCACACTTTATACCATCTGTTCACAGAATGTTTTGTACCTTCTCACTCATCTTTGCAGGGAGCGCAGGGAAATGAGGAAAAATGGAGACACTAAAGAGAAATGTGCTCCTTCCCTTCCACTTCCCCTCCTTCCTGAACAATTCAGTCCTGAAGTGTGAGATGAGGCAGAGTGAGGCAGACATCTGTAGGGTGGGGAGAGAGGGTGGGTAGTGGTGTCGCAAAGTTACACCAGGCTGAGGGGCTTCTGTGCAAGGGGAGGCCTGGCCTGGGGAGTCAGAGCCCACGGGGTGAGGGGCATCCACTCATGGGGGGCTCGATGTGTGCATCAGAGCAGCCTGACACGGGGCAGGCAGGCTGAGCAGAGAGAAAAGCATCCATGGGGGGAGGGATGGCCGAGGAGTTAGGGGACTGATCAAATCCATAAATAGATACACTGAGGTTTCTCACTGTCAGAAAAAGGAGAAAAGCAGGATGAATATTGCGGTGTTGGATTGGAATTGGATGTGTTAGGATGAATCAAGTTTTTCAAGACAGAAAGATAATAGACAGATGGAGAGATAGAAATATAAACATAAATGTGTGTATGTGAATATGTATTATGGAAGACAGATTCTGAGATGGCCTACAGTTATTCACTTTGAGAGGCCTGGGTCTCCCTTGCATCTGCTGCTTGGTAAGGTGATTGCACTAAGAAGCTCCTAAGAACGCCCCCAATGACCCACACCCCCTGGTATTCATGCCCTTGTTGTAATTCCCTCCCCTCGAGTGTGGGCAGAGCCTATGACTTGCTTCTAACCAAGAGAATACAGCAAAGATTAGTGGGATGCATTTCCGTGATTATGTTACATAAGATTATAATATCTGTCTTGCTTGGAGACTCTGTCTCTTGCTGACTTTGATGCCACAAGCTGCTAGGTAGTCAGTTACCTGATGGAAAGGCCCACATGGCAAGAAACTGAGGGCAGCTTCCAGCCAACAGCCACTAAGCACCTGAGGCCCTCAATGCAACAAACCCACAAAGACCTGAATCCTGCTACCACCTGAACTTGGAAGTGTGTCCTTCTCCAGTTGAACCTTGAGATAAGAACACAGCCCCAGCTGACACTGTAGGACTCCAGAGCAGAGGGCACTGCTGAGTTATGCCAGGTCTGTTGACTCATAAAAACTGTAAGGTAATTAATGTGTGTTGCTTCAAGCTGCTAAATTTGTGGTAATCATTACACCGCAATCATCAATTGCAGCTGATTAGCAATTGACTAATTCATGTATGCATATGTATGTCTTAGCTCTCACTGAGAAGGCCTAGAGCAACCACATTCCAACAGCAATAAGCACACGAGTGCCCAGATTTTGGCTTCAAACACCATTGTCAATTAAAAGGAACCATGACTCCTTGGAGAGATGGCTGATTCCAGGGCTGCAGCATGGGAAGTCCAAGATGAGTCTGGAAGATCTTTTTGTGCCAGAAAGTAGGGAAGTGCTAAAAGAATGATAGGGACATATTAAAAGGACACAGAAGCCAGCTAGAAGGGGCTCCCACTGGCCTACTTAAGGACTGTTTGAGCATCAAAATAAATAATTATTGTAATGAGTTATAAGCTTATTGAATAAAATTAGAAACCACAAGTCCATAGATTATAAATAAGTAAGTTAATAAATTGAAAGTCTGTCACGCCTATAATCCTAGCACTTGGGAGGCCGAGGCGGGCGGATTGTTTGAGCTCAGGAGTTTGAGACCAGCCTGAGCAAGAGCGAGACTCTGTCTCTACTAAAACTAGAAAGAAATTATCTGGCCAACTAAAAATATATAGAGAAAAATTAGCCAGGCATGGTGGAGCATGCCTGTAGTCCCAGCTACTCGGGAGGCTGAGGCAGTAGGATGGCTTAAGCCCAGGAGTTTGAGGTTGCTGTGAGCTAGGCTGACGCCACGGCATTCACTCTAGCCTGGGCAACAGAGCGAGACTCTGTCTCAAAAAAAAAAAAAAAAAAAAGAAAGTCTGATGAGGAATGGGATATTTAGATCATTTCAAAGTACCTCTCCACAAAATATTTGTTAACTGCAAAGAGGAAAAGAGTAACTTTATGGTGGAGAAGTCTGGCAGATACCACCCTTATTAAGTGATCGATGTTAACATCATCAGGCATGGGACACATTGAATCATCTGTCCACCTGATAGGATGCCCTGAGAGCACGTAGGTATTTCTATGATATTCCTGCCCAAGATGCATAACCTGAGTCTACTCATAGGGAAAAGCAGACAAACGCAAATGCAGAGACGCTCTAAAAAATAACTGGCCTGTAATCTTCAAAAGTGTCAGGGTCAGGGAGGTCAAGGAGAGACAGGAACTGTTCCATGGCTGCAGACACATGACTGCTAACTGCAGCGTGTGATTTTGAACTGGATCCTTAGGCTATAAACAATGTTATTTGGGCAACTGGCAAAATTGGAATGAGGTATGAAAATTTGATGGTACTAATGTATCAGTGTTCCTTTCCTGATCCCGACGGTTGTATTTTGGTTATGTAGGAGAACAGCTTGTTCATAGAAATTCTATGAAGGTGATGGGGCATGATGTTGGCTAGTTACTCACAAAGGGTTCAGTAAAAAAAAAAAAAGTTGTTTGAATTGTATTTCTAACTTCCCTGGAACTTTGTGATTGTTTCAAATTTTTTAAAAAATTTAAAAAAGAAGAAATGTCAGTCCAGTGATTCTCAAAATGTGGTCCTTGGACCAGCAGCAACGGCACTACCTGAGAACTTGCTGGACATGCAAATTCTTAGGCCTCACCCCAGATCAATCCTTCAGGTGATTCCAGTGCGCTCTGAGCACCACTGTACTAGCCCATTTGTTCAAAATTTCCCGTTGAAAAGCGATTTCTTAGCCCAGCGTGCTCCCACAAATAAGACTGGTCTTTTAAAATTTCTACCTCTATTTCCATTCCTAATTCATTATAAAGATGAAAAGATTGATACTAAGAAAGTAGAATAATACATTTTAGAACTGTTTTGAAAAAAGAAAGAAGGAATTGCTATTTATTGAGAGCATGCCATATGCCAGGCTTCGTGCTGGTTTCTTTCTCACAGGAAAGAAAATTCAGATTTTAGGATAGCCTCCAGAAATTTAAGTCTGAATCCTCCACCCCAAGTCACTGAATATGCTAGTTTTTTTAGAAACCCATTCACCATTCATTCAACAAACAACTATTGATCTCCTACTATGTGCCGTGAGTGAGCAAAGCATTGAAAGTTATACTGTAACAGATTCACATACACAGTATTTGGTGGCTATGACAAAAACCTTCATAGCACATGTCATCTTTTTTAAAAATAAGAGCTTTATTGAGATCTAACTTACATACCACATAATTTATCCATTTAACACGTACAACTCAATGGTTTTTAGTATATTCACAGAGTTGTGCAACTATCACCATATGTGTTTTAGAACATGTCACCACCCCAAAAAAGAAATCCTATACCCACTGGCAGTCATTCCTCATTCCTTCCTTCCCTCCAAACTAATTTACTTTCTGTCTCTATGGATTTGCCTACTCTTAACATTTTGTATAAAAGGAACCATAAAATATGTGGTCTTCTGTGATTAGCATAATATTTTCAAGGTTCATCCATGTTGTAGCATTTATCAGAACTTCCTTCCTTTATATTATTGAATGATGTTCCACTGTATGGATAGACAACATTTTATTTATCCATTCATTTCTTGATGGACATTTTGGATTATTTCTACTTTTTGGCTATTATGAATAATGTTGCTATGAACATTTGTGTGCAAGTTTTTGTGTGGACATATGTTTTCATTTCTTTTGGGTATATACCTAGGAGTAGAATTCCTTGGTCACATGGTAACTCTACGTTTAAGCTTTCGAGGAGCCACTATACTATTTTCCCAACAGCATGTCCGAGTGTATCAGGGTTCTGATCTATCCATATCCTCACCGACACTTGTTGTAGTGTAGGTAATCTTTACGTCATAATTACACAGTGAAAAACTTCATTCTTAGGACGAAAGCAATTGAGTGAGTTTTAAAGACCTGGCATTATGAACATAGGTTGCTCGTACTTAATGAGTGTCTACTAAATATAGGGTATTGCAATGGGAAATGGCTCTTTTAAGGTGTTTTTTGTGGTTGTGTTAAGTAAATGGGGCATCTATGACTCAGATTTCCCTGGCAAGCCAGGAGGTACCTCAAGATTTCCAGGTCTGGTTCTACAGGCAGGGCAGCGTGACTGAAAAATCTAGGCAGAGACAAGTAATGACAGCTTTTGCTCCTCCATGACCCAGGCAAATATAAGAGAGACCCAGGACACCTGTAATTGGCCTGAATTTCCAGATCTGAGTTCAGACCCAGGCTTTAGGCCACTAACTGGTGACCCATTGGCCAGACCTGACCCACAGAAGTGTTTTGTTTGGCCCATGTAGTGTTTCAAACGTTTTGATTTGAACTCTTTTATGCTTTCCAGTCTGTTGTTGTTTTATACATGACCTGGTTCACTCTTTTACATTATCTGTCTGGCTCTTGGAGGTATTTGAATTTGCAAGTCCTGCTCAGGATGATGACTTAGCCATATGGTTGAAGCCTTGGCAATTATTAAATAGAATATCATTGCCATCATCTAAAAGCACAGTCATATATCTACACTGCATCATCAACAAGAAGCAATTATTAAGCCCATAATTGTGCAACATGCTACATAGAGAACAATAAATAGATGTGACCTGTGCCTACTAAGACCTTACAGACTAAGATAAACCATGCCGACACAGGCAGACATTCATGTGGTCAACAGAGAGTGGAAAAAGACATATGGACCATGAAAATAAACACAATGGTGGTCAGTACTAAGCACGATGGCACAGCCAAACTTAGGGACTTGTGCTCCCACTTACACATCTATTCTAAAAGTGGTTACTGTACGAAAGACCCTCCTCCCACATCAAACCTATTACAATTTGAACATATTTGCTGGACAAATTTGCAAGGCTTGTGAAACTCCAACACTGTTCAGTAATGCCATGTTTTTTTTTTCCTTTCAGAGCATTTTCTTAAGGCAGATGTAGTCGTTGAAGTGATCAGCTGTGTGATTAGAAATGCGATTTGAAGTAGAGCCCACGCATCCCGAGATGCTCTTGGTGCCCTGAGCAGTTCCTGTCACATGCTGGTGTGCCCATCTTGGGCTGCTGGGAGTGTTGGTTGCCAATGGCTCATGGCCTCACCGTCCTCCAGAAAATGGCCTGGCCTAAAGGGAGCCTCCTTGCCCAGAGATGCCCAGCATGTCATGCCATCCCAGGCAGGGACATGGTCTGCAGCTGATGAGTGATTAATAAAGGTTATACAAGCCCTGTCCAGGTGGCACAATCATGTGGTGTATACGAACTCCGGGGCATCCTGTGGGGTCAGGCTGAAGCCAGACCTCGCTGAGCCTGCATCTCTGCCTGGCTTCTCCCCCTGCACCATTCTGCTTCCCTTTTTCCCCTACAGGTCGCACCGGAGAGCACTCTCTCGAAGATCCCTTGTACAGAAACCCCATTTCAGGCTCTATTTCTAGGAAATCTGATACAGGACACCTAACCTCTCCTACAAAGGTATCCTTATAGGGTCAGATTTTTAAATGGTTACTAAAGCATAATACATGTGACGTTAGGCATGTAATGGTTAAAAAGTAACAGATCTGGGCTGAAGCAACCATGGTGACCCTTCAATAGTGCCTTAAAGGCAGTTTTATGGCATTTATGCTTCTGCCCAGTGGAGGAGCCATTTAAGTTCATGTCCTAATCATAAAATTACTTTTCCATCAAACCAGAGTGCTTGTATATATAACCCCTTCTTTACTGAAATGTGGTCAGAACTCAGAGCGCGCGCGCGCAAGAGAGAGAGAGAGAGAGAGAGAGAGCGCGACCGAGCGCTCTCTGTAAAATTATGAAGACAAGTAATGAGCCTAGACTTACTTGCCCTACTGGGGTATAAACTTTACAAATCCACAGAGCTCTGTATCTTACAAAAAAGTACATTCACATAAAAAGTGTTTCAATTTTGCTGAGGGAAATATGGTTGTTCTATCACTCTGGCTTCTACAATACCTAGTATACTTAATCTTCTTAACAACTTTGTACGATGTTTTCTCCCAGAATCTAAGAAGTTTGAGGTGTGTTTGTGTGTTTATTACTTTCCCAGGACTGCTGTAACAAATTACCACAAACTGGGTGGCTTAAAACAACAGAGGTTTATTTTCTCACAGTTCTGGAGGCCAGAAGTCTGAAATCAAGGTGTTACAGGGCTGCATTTCCCCCAGCTCCATCCGTGAGAATCTGTTCTTTGCTGATTCCAGGCTCTGGTGGCTGTCGGCATTCCTTGGCTTGTGGCTGCATCTCTCTCTGCTCTGTCTTCACATGGCCTTCCCCTCTGTGTGTGTCTTCTCTCTTCTGTCTGTTTCAAATCTCTCTCTGCCTCTCTCTTGTGAGGATATTTGTCATTGGATTTAGGGCCTGAAAGGATGATCCAGGATTATCTCAAGCAAGATCCTTAACTCAATCACATTCTCAAAGACCATTTTTCTAAATAAGGTCACATTCATAGGTTCCAGGGATTTGATGTGGAAAGTTTTGGGGGGGCATTTTTGGGTCTACCACAGTGTGACCCTCTAATAGTGTCTGTGTGTGTGTGTGAGTGTGCACAATCACAGGAAGATAAAGAGGTATGTACATACTTAAAGAATCTGATCAGAGCAGTACTTGTAAACTTAAATTCACATTGAACACTCACAGCCGTGACTCTTTAAAGGCCATCCAGAAAGTCCCTGACATGATTTCACCAAGGACTAACTGTAAAACACATGTGTTAAAGTTGATGCACTGCGTGGAAACATGCCCTTGGTGACCGAGCACCCTGGCCAGCTACCCAACGGCCACATGTCAGTGTGGCTTTTTTGTTCTCCAATCATGTAGACTATCCTCATTAGACTTGTTGAATTTTATGGGGTAGCATAATATTCTATCATGAGATTTTGGAGTTTAAGGATTCAGAAAGGTTTGGACCTCTTAAGAATGTCAAAGATCTATTATCTATGGGAAGTTTTCATATGGACAATGGCATAAGGCACATATGACAAACTGCTGGTGACATTCAGAGCCAGACCAGTAATTCCACAGCGAAAGCCACCCCTCTTTAAATAATTGATGTCTGTTTCTAAGTTTAAATATTTGTAGAATAAACTAATTAGAGCTGAAGCAGAAAAATACTAAAGTCTTTGAAACAGTTTTACTGTTTATGCTACTTTTCAAGATACAGATATTCTGACATCTTTGAAATATTACAATTTTGGGAAATCTCACATATTACTAAGCATATTTTTACTTGCTTATCTTTGAAGGGACTTAAGGAAAACAAACAAAAATGTTTTAACAAATTAATTACCAAGCATAAAATGACATATAGCCATGATGAAAGAAATAGTGACTTATGAAATAAATTGATTTACTAAATAACTTTCTTTTTACATTTATTTAGGTTGCAAATTGGGCCTTCTTTGAGGACCATAATGATAAAAAAAAATTTCTATCGATGATCTCCATGCTGTAGCCTAGATACAAAGAAATTTAGATTGAATATTTGATTTATTTTACTTATGAGAATGAGTTAGGCTGGACAATTTCTTTTCCTGGGATATTGGAAAACTAGCCATGGTGCTTTTTGTCTCTATTATAGCACTTTTCATATTCTACCCTAAAAAACTGATTGTGTAAGTAACTTTCTTTCCCACAAAACCCTAAACTCCTTGAGGGCAAGGATGTTAAGTTCTTTTAAAGAAATGTTCCCACGTGCTGCCTAGCACTGTGTATTGCATAGAATAGGCACTCAGTAGATGATCAATGGAATGTATCCCACATCTTGGGGGAAAAAGGGGGTTAACCCACAGTGGGTTGGCAAATTATGACCCTCAGTGATATTTGGCACTTTGGGGAGCTATTTATCATTGTCCTAAGGACAATAATTTTCTCCTCTTTTATTTTTTTCTATGCTATTATTGTCCTTCATCTTAGTTTTCCTGTCTCTTCCTTCCCAACTATGCCTTTGGCCACCTGTATGATACAGCATCCACTGAACCCACAGCATTTCCTAGGCCTGCAGGTGGCATTCCCCGGTGCTCAGGGAAATTCTGGGGCAGCCTTCCCATTCCACAATTCCATCGAGAACTTGATCACTGACCCAGTAGCGTTAGCGGCGGAAATGAGTTCTTGCTATCTGCTCCCTGTAGCTATTCCATTTTGAGTGCACTTTTAACGTCAGCCATCAGGAGACAAGAAAGAGGGGACACAGAGTTCAGTATGGATGGAAGGATGCGAGTTGTGGCAAAAGAAAGAAGAGCTACAGTGGACTAGAAAAAGCAGAAGGAAAAACTAAGAGGAAAATGAGAAGGAGACTGAGGGTTGATTAACTTGTCAAATAATCATTGATGTATGTAGGTTATTTCAGCCAAAATTGTAATCTTTGTCCAAATTCTTCTAGAACAGATAAATTATACACACGGTTTCCTCTAAATTTAGCTTTTGGTTTTTCACATAGATTTTATCTCATGAACACTGAATTGTAACCATTTTTATCCACACAGGAATCTGAAAGAGTGCATATGTGTGATCCCCCGTGATCCTGCAGACTCTTCTCACCCTGAAGCTTGAACCCCAGGAATACCATCTTGGTTTCTGGTAATATCCACCACTGCCCGGTGTTCTGTCCAAGACAGCATGCAAATTCTGATGCCGATTCCTCCCTCATTAGACCTTTATTTATCTGTCCGTGGACTCTTTGGAGCCTGAAGAGCATCAAGGGGCTCTCTCAATCCTTGTTATTGAGGGGCTGGTCCACAGACCAGCAGCAGCAGCAGCAGCAGCAACCCCTGGGAGCTTGTTAGAAATGCAGATCTCAGGTCCCGTTTGGCAAATTCCCACACTCAAATCCGAGAAGCACTGCTCTAAATCATGTGTGCAGTCAGCCCTTGGTAGCTGTGGGTTCTGCCTCCTTGGATTAAATCAACTGAAGATTAAAAAAGTAGTTAGGCCTACAATGGGAGCGTCTGCATCGAACATGCACGGACTTTTTTTCCTTGTCATTATTCTCTAAACAAATAGTATAATGACTACATTGCAGGTACATTGTATCAGGTATTCTAAGTAATCTAGAGATGATTTAAAGTATATGGGAGGATGTGTGTAGGTTATCTGCAAATACTACACCATGTTATATAAGGGACTTGAGCATCTGTGGATTTTGGTATCCGTGGGGGGGTCTTGGAACCAATCCCCTGAGGATACCGCGGGATGACTCTACTAATCTTACCTCTCCAACTAGACTCTATTCACCAAAGGAATAGGTTCCATAGTGCCCTGTTTTTCCTTGTTATCCCTCTTCCCTCTTTCCTTGTTCTCTGCCCAGAACCATACACAGGGTTTCATATGGAACAGGTGCTTAATAAATGCTGACTGAGAATTATCCCCAGTTTAGACTCTTTGCTGCTGTAGTTTCCTGGCATTGCTCAGCCATTTTTCTTTTGTTTCGATTTGCCACACTCTAGCTGCAGAAATATCCTGACTCCACTCACGTGTGGCATTAGGTGGTCCAGGACACTGGGTGCAGCTCATATCATTGGTGATAAAGTGAACTTGTTGATTCTTGGGATTTCATTGCTAGTGACCTGGTCTTGCCATTTAGTGTTGAGAATGGCTTATAAGGAATGTTGATATAACGGTTTAGAACAGAGATCACAAACAGCCTGTAGCCCAAATCCAGCCTGCTGCCTATTTTTGTAAATAAAGTTTTATTGGATCACAGCCACACCCATTTGTGTCTTTTTTAAACAAGCTTAATTCACTTTCTGTTTTTTTGTTTTTTTTTTTTTTGAGAAAGAGTCTCACTCTCTTGCCCGAGCTAGAGTGCCATGGCATCAGCCTAGCTCACAGCAACCTCAAACTCCTGGGCTCAAGCAATCCTTCTGCCTCAGCCTCCCGAGTAGCTGGGACTACAGGCATGCACCACCATGCCCAGCTAATTTTTTCTATATATTTTTAGTTGTCCAGATAATTTCTTTCTATTTTTAGTAAAAACAGGGTCTCACTCTTGCTCAGGTTGGTCTTGAACTCCTGAGCTCAAATGATCTTCCCACCTCGGCCTCCCAGAGTGCTAGTATTACAGGCATGAGCCACGGCGCCTGGCCTTAATTCACTTTCTTGTGATAAAAAGCTGCAGCCGCAAGACTCTGGTGTGGGTCTCGATGAGATGGTCAGTGAGTTTCTGATAGTGAGATTTAATGAATGCCATCTCTGTAGGTCTTGGAGATGGCATCAAAGGTGACCTTGGCCAAGTTGCCCAGGGTGGCAGTGCAGCCTCTGGCTGAGTAGCAGTCATCAATATCAGCCATCAGCAGCAACTTCTTGGGCACAGGGGCCAAGATGATGCCAGTGCCTCTGGGAGAAGGCATAAGGCCCATCAGCACAGAGCGCAGTGGCCTGTCACCTTGCAAGGGACAGTGTGGGGCTTGCCAATCTTGTTCCTCCAGTAACCTCTATGCATGGGGACAATGGAGAGCTTGACTAAGATGATGCCTCCTTAGATGGCAGTGGCTCCCTCCTTGGAGCACTTGACACCCAGACCAACGTAGCCATTGCAGTCCATGGTGAACCCAGTGGTCGCCTGGCCATTGCAGGTCTGCTTTTGCAACAGCACAATCTTCAAAACCTCATCCTTGAGAGATGCCCCCAGGAAAAAGTCAATCATCTCAGACTCCTTGATGTGTAGGGAGAAGAGATAGATCTCCTCCAGTGACTTGATCTTCATGTCCTTGACTAGGCAGCCCAGTTTGGTGACAGGCATCTTGTTCTAGGCTTTGCCTCTGTGAGCTCCGAGGTCTTGGCATCGGCCCCAGTGTTAACCTCGGCTGTGGCCAAAGCCTACGTGGAAGCCACCATGGTCTCCCATCCCAGGGCCCCTGGGTCCTCCCACTGCACTGGTGTCATCTGCCATTTGTTGTTTTTTCAGAGAAGCCACCCATTTGTTTATGTATTGTCTGTGGCTACTTTATGTCCACAATGGCAAAATTGAATAGCTGCGACAAGCACCATATGTCCTGCAGAGACTGAAATATTTACTACCTAACCCATTACAGAATAAGTTTGCCAATCTCTGGTCTGGAAGCTGTATTGGATGTGAATGTGGCAGGTGCAGTCCCCCAGGGTTACTGGAAATCATAAGGACTCTGTGAGAGACAATTTTCAAATATGGCCTTCAGTGATCCCTGCCTTCTGGTGTTCATGGCCTGTGTAATCCTCTCCCCTTGAATATGGGACAGACCTAGTGACTTACTTCTAACAAACATATCATGGCAAAGTGATGGGATGTCATTTCTGTGGTTAGGTTACAAAAGACTGTGACTTCTGTCCCCCCACTATTGCCTTCTTGGCTTACACGCTTGCAGGCTGCCATGTTGGAGGGGCCTGGGTGACAAGGCACTGGGTGCCACTTCTGGCCAACAGCCAGCAAGGAACTGAGGGCCTTAGTCAGTCCAGTAGCCCTTGAGGAACCGAGTCCTGGCAGTAACCATGTCAGTGGGCTTGGAAGCGGATTCTTCCACAGTCAAGTCTTGAGGTGGCAGCCCCAGTTGACACCTTGAATGCCTGTGAGAAACCCTGAAGCAGAGAAGACCCAGAGAAGTTGTACCAGATTCCTGACCCACAGAAACTGTGTGATAATAAGTGCTATTTTAACCCACTAAGTTTAGGGTGATTCGTTCTACAGCAATAGATAATTTATCCAGACCCTAAAATCATACTATAGATCTAGGCACACATTGTCAGGACATTTTTCAGTATCCTGAAGGATATTGTCATAGACATTGACGGAAACATGCCGGCCAGCATCTGAACCTCTTTCCTGATATGGAAAATCCTCTACTGTGGGCATCAGTGGACCTTTTCCCATTACAGCAATATATTCTAAACTTTTTTATGTCATGCCATGTATGGAAAATGACAAGATATGTGCTGTACTCTGAATGCACGAGACTGCTCACTGCCGGAAGGGATGAGCTCCGGGGACTCTTGCCTCTCCAGGCTCACTCTGAGCTGAAGGTATCAGTAACTTAGTATCTCTATAACCCAACCATTGGATAAGCTGGGAATCTCTGCTGGTAGACTCTGGCATGGGCACACAATGTGGGCTTGGTCATCTTTGAAACCTGAGTGGGTGGTATGAAGACTGGAGGTCAGACAGATGAGAGTACAGGTGGTGAGGTGGCATCTGGTGGTGATTTCTGTTACCAGTAGTAGGGCCCAGGCCAGTTCTTTTATGCTGCCTGCCCTCCTTTGATCTTTGCGTTTTCAGGCCTGGTTGTCCAGCCTTCTGGTCAATTCTGAGAACCATCCAATGTCCTTCTAATAAGTTCCTTTTCTGCTTAAGAGAGCCAGAATTGGCTCCTATTGTTTGCTACCGAGAAACTCAGCAGATACAGATATAGAATATGATAGCAATACTTGGTAAAGACTGAAAACATATGTTCAAGAAGAGTGTGGATAAGTTCGTGGATAAGTTCATGGCTAATGGATTTTTACCATTTATATATTTTTGCAATTCTAATATTTTCATAATAAAAATTTGCTTTTAATTATATAATTGTCCATTATAGAAACATTTTATGATTTTCATGTCTTTTGGTAATGATTTTGGCAGTGCTATATGGCCTCTTTTCATTTAGCGCATCATAATCATTTTTCCATGTCTTCAACACTATATTTCTAAGAGGCCATAAAATATTTGTTTCAGGCTATGCCTGTGCAAGAAGCCTGGAGAGAGTGGGTCTGAAATTGGGCCTGAGATTCACTAAGTCAAGAGGAAGGGATGCCTTCTTTTAATTGATTGGCCTACTCTTTTGGCAATTCCACAGTGCAGAAGGGATGCCTTTCTTAAAAAAAAATTGGCACGAATGTGCTGAATGTGCTCCTATAGCCCTAATTCCATTGAGTGGGGTATATGATAATTTCTTCAACTAGTCCCTTCATGTTGGGCATTTAATTGCTTCCATATTTCATCTACCACTAATACTTCTTGTTGAAGATTTTTAGGCCTAAAGCATTTCCATATTTAGATTTTGTTGCTTAGTTTTTATTTTTTGAATAGTTAAGTCAAAAGGCATGAACTCCTTTATGTCTCTTTATAAATATCATCAAGTATGTAGCTTTCTAAAATGACATTTTCAATGTTCTCTACCTCCTTTGGTATGAGAAAGTGCCCATTTTATAGCATTCTCTCCCACAAATGAAATCATTAATTTCTTGAGATTTCTTGTTTGGAGAACCACCAGCCCCTCTTATTAAAAGCTTCCAACAAAATGTCAAACAATTCTATTCCCTCAACTGTTCCTAGGATATGGAAAGTTCTCAATGGTTTCTAAGTGTGCTGACAGAAAACATCTATCTTCATAAATAAATCCTTGATGACCATTTCAGGAAAGTTTAATGAAGCTTGAAGTCCATTTATTCTATCATGGCTATCCTATAGTTAGAGCTTGGCTTACATTGGACTCATTGTCACTGTAATATAAAATGAAAGTTTTAGAACAATGTAAGTACAGTGAAATCACGTGATTTAAAGTGTAATGGCTTGAAAAAGGTAATCAAACAATAGGTTAAAATTATCTGATATATTTTTATTAAAGAACAACAGGGCATTTAGTTGGCTGGGTAATTGAGGGAGAAATTAGGCTAAATGACTGTTATTAGTTCTGGTCAGACATTGAGGGCATTCGATTAAATCATCATTTACCTACCCTCTTCAAAACGAAGTAAATAATTCTCTCTTCAGCAAAGCATTCCTTGCTTATTTGACCAAACGATTACCATCATAGTATCTTTGGAAATGAACAAAATGTTAGAATTTATTTCATGTAATTTACACGTGTAAAGCTTGACTTTGCCAGCTAGGGAAAGGATAAGCTAAACAAAGGGAAGTGGTGAAAACAAAATAGTAATATTATGATGGGTCAGAGAGCAACACTTAGCAAGTTGAGCCAAATTAGTCGACCAAGCACTCTACTGGGAATTGCAAAGTCGGAAGTCCTATTTTTGACTCTGCTGACCTCAGTGAATATTTCCTTGTTTTAAAAATGGGCATAATTCTCTGCTACCTAAAAGGTCTGTTACGAAAATTAATGAGTCTATAAACTGTTTTGACGTCTCTAGAAGCCCTTTCTAAACACACACTATAATCTTGTATTCATACAGTTCCTGTTCCTCTTCTTTGAAGGTATGCCAATCTTTATTAGTGACACCTTCTACCACTGTAAGTTCACTGTGAGGCCTCATAAAATTGACTAATGTAATAGTCACTATTTCATTAGTTCATAGTGGGAGACTTTGCCTTCAGAAATGGCTAGCACTGCCCACATGGGCAACGTTACGGTATTACATCCTGACAAGCAGGAAAAGCAGTATTAATACGTTCCCTTTTTGGGGGAGGCGGCAAACGGCAAGGCGGACCGGGCGAGAGCTCGCGGCAGGGCCCGCGGAGAGAGCCCGGGGCATTCCGCAACTGCTCCCCTCGGCGCCCCGCGCCGGCTCCCGGAGCCCAGCCTCGCCGCACGTCCGGGTCCGGAGGGTCCCGGAGCGCCAGTGGCCGGGCTCGCGGGCCCCAGCGGGGCTCGATTACTCTCGCCTGGACGCAGAGCTGCGCCTTGGCTCCGAGGAGCCCTACCGTGGGGAGGTGGGGCGACGACAACAAAAAGAAGTCAAGTGGGAGGAGATTCGCCGGCTCGGGGGGCGGCAGCAGCGGCCGGCTGGAGGGAGGAGGCGGCGCCTAGGAAGGGCCCCGCAGCGCCGGGAGCCCCGCGCCCCTGCCGGCGAGCGGCTGGCGGGCCCGGGAGAGGCGCCTCCCCGCGCGCAGCCCAGACCTCCGCGGCCGGCGCGCACCCGCCCACTTCGCCGCTCGCGCCTCCGTCCCGCCCCCTCGCCTAGCGCCGCCCGCGCGCAGCGTCTCGCGCCGGCCCGGCCCGCCCGCCGGGAAACAGCCGCGAGAGCAGCGGCCGCCAGCGCGCCTTCCCCTCCCGCGCTCTCGCGTCGCCCCCGCCCTGGGCGCCTCGTCCCCGGGCCGCGCGCCCGCACTCCGGCCAACGTTCTCTAGGGGCCTTCCCGGGCCCGCCGCCCACTCCCGCGTCGCCAAGCTCCCCAACCGCTGCGTTCTCTCTGGGCGCGCGGCCCGTCGCTTGCTTCCGGGGCGGGCGGACTGGGCGCCTGGTGCCGGCGGCCGCAGCGACAGCGCCCCCGGGAAGCAGAGGAGGAAGAAGAGGTGGAGGTGGCTGCAGGCTGAGTCGCGGCCGGGATGTCCGGGCAGCCGCCGCCGCCGCAGCAGCAACAACAACAGCAGCAGCTGCCGCCGCCACCGCCGGCGGCCGTGGCCCCAGTCTCTGGAGTGGTCCTGCCCGCGCCCCCGGCCGTCAGCGCCGGCTCTTCTCCTGCCGGGTCGCCCGGAGGCGGCGCGGGCGGCGGCGGCTTGGGGGCCGCGGCGGCCGCCCTGCTCCTCCACCCCCCGCCGCCGCCGCCGCCTCCGGCCACCGCAGCCCCGCCGCCGCCCCCGCCGCCTCCGCCGCCCCCTGCCTCGGCGGCCGCCCCCGCCAGCGCGCCCCCCGCGCCCCCGGGCCTCGCCGCGGGCCCCTGCCCGGCCGGAGGCGTCCCGGCCCCAGCCCTGGCGGCCGGCAGCAGCGCCGCGGCCCCCTTCCCGCACGGGGACTCGGCCCTGAACGAGCAGGAGAAGGAGCTGCAGCGGCGGCTGAAGCGCCTCTACCCGGCCGTGGACGAGCAAGAGACGCCGCTGCCTCGGTCCTGGAGCCCGAAGGACAAGTTCAGCTACATCGGCCTCTCTCAGAACAACCTGCGGGTGCACTACAAAGGTACTGGGCGTGTGTCCTGCGGTGGGAGTGGGGCGCTGACCCGACGTGTCCGGCCGCCGCCTGCGACGCTCTCGACCCGCCCCCGCCCCCCGCAGGCTTGTGCCCTCTGAGGTGACTTGCCGCCGGTTCCGCTGCTCCGAGGGTGGGCATTGGGGTCACGGTGCAAGGTCCGAGGGTGAGGGGCGAGCTCTTGGAAAAGGAAGGTGAGTATAATGCTCCTGGCAGAAAGGAGCTGGTAATCCCAGGCCAGGCGTAGGACACCTTGAGGGAATCCGGGATGACAGGACAGAACTCGCTTTCTGATTTCCCTTTAAGATAAATCCTGGGGCTTGGGTAGAGGAATCTATGGACTCGGAGTTGGGTTACATTGTTCTCCAGGTGGTGGGTCAGGCGTTCTCTTTTTACATCGGGGGAAGAGAGGTACGATTCTGAGGTATGATTTCTAATTAAGGGAAAGCAGGAATACATA
The DNA here is from genome assembly GCA_028533085.1 of Varecia variegata. Classification (NCBI taxonomy): domain Eukaryota; kingdom Metazoa; phylum Chordata; class Mammalia; order Primates; family Lemuridae; genus Varecia; species Varecia variegata. The sequence goes on along the minus strand of CM052440.1, from coordinate 98,126,035 downwards.
GGGGGAGGAGTAATCAAAATTAGGCCAGAGATTGTCTAGGGGGACAAAAGGACAAGGGACCCAAGTTTGCCCTCGGTGTATCTTACTAAAAGCACAACTGGGAGGGCAAGAGGGGAAACCTCGGGAGGGAGTACCCGTTTTCTTAGGGAAGCAGAAACCTACCACTCCAGATTGGAAATGCCCTGTACAGGTATTTACGTGTTGGGTATTGTATGAAGTCTTGCTGAAAACAAGGATTTTTAAAAAATGCTATTTAGTACTTTAAAGAAAATTGGCTTATATTTTACATCTGCAGTTAAAAACAACAACCTTAGGCTTGTGCCTGCCCCCTCCTTCCTCACCTACCTCTTCTAGGTTAAAACAAAGCTTGAAGCAAATCCGTTGTACATAAAATTATAAATTGCTATGGGGATTTGTGAAATGTAGTCCATATTAATAGCATGCCTCAAGTTTACTTGTGTGGAAGAAAAACAATCTAACGTACCGGTCTGTCTGGAAACATATCCAGCCTTTTAGGCCCCAAACCTAAAGCAGGAGCCTCACTTTGGCTACAAAGAGGGTCTTCTCAGATCCTAGTGACTTGTATGAAGGGTATAAACAATGTTGTGGCTAAATCCTTAAAGTATACAGGACTGAAATTTGAGAAGACCTTGATAAGTGAATTACTATTTAATCGGAAAGGAGAATGGCAACAGAAATCTACGAAATGATTTGGCCGCAAAAAAATCACACACAAAAATAGGCCTTGTTGAACATTCCTCCTTTTTATTCTTGCCATAGATGCAGAGAAGTACTTTTAATTTTAAATGTTATGTTCCTTAATCTGAACGGTTGGAAATTTCAAAATAGAGGATTTTTGTTTTTTCTTAGGACATTTTGTTAATTCCCTTGTGCAGTGTTATTTAATTTTGTTTTTTAATCTGTGTGAACAGTGTTATGAAGTGTTTACTTCTGATCAGGCTACCAGAAAGCTTTTGTTAGATGTGACAGAACTTTATCATTTTAAATTTATGGTTGCTGGTAAATAATTAGTTTATAAAATCAGAGGCAGTATATATGGAAGATTACTGAACAAAGAATCCCAGGTTTCCTGAGTCCTTGTAGTCATTTGTGATTGTAGTTATGAGACAGGGCCTCAGTTTATTCCTCCAAGTGTGGGAGTTGAGCTGGATGATTGGTAAGGAAATTTCCAGCTCTGAATTTCCATGATATCTAAGATTCGTGATTACAGTTTATTTAGCACTGTAATGTGCCTTGATTAGTTTTACTTTTACCTAAAATTGATGATTTGGGTCAGGGAAGAGTACATGTTTATGTGAAATTGGTTGGAGTTTGGAATATTTATGACACTGCTGTCTCAATTATTTTTCCTGTTGGCCTCTTTATTACTTTCTGTTGTGTAACGCTAAGATTCTTTTTCTGGAAATGTCACTCTTTTATAAACATAAACCATTATTTCTGGAAGAACAGATTTTGTTGTTTGTCATTCTTTTTCTTTTCTCTCTCTCTCTCTCCTATCTCCCCTTTGTCTCTCTCTTACCCCTGTCACAGTCTCTTTTTTTTCCCCCTTTGACTGCCTCCTCTTCTTGTCTTGTTATTCTAGAGTGTGTGTGAGTTTTCTGTTGCCATTACTGTTGTTTCTCTGTGTGTCTTCTGAGAGGACCACACCAAATGTACTGGGCAACTCTGTCCCAAGTAGCAAAGGGAAAATGTCATAGATAGTGGATAATAAAACTTTGAAATCACAAAATAAGAAGAGTGAATTTTTATTTAACCTATCATTGTTTTGCATCGATTTTACTTAAGCATTTTGAGACTTTTAACATTAAAACTGCTATTCATATATTGCATAGTACAGAATGTCAAAAGATTGATCATAATTATTTTCCAGAATGATGAGTATTTTATCTTTAAAATAGAGGTAGCTAGCTTGGTTTCTTTTGCTCTGAACATAATTCTGTTTTTAAGATGTTATTCTTCTAAATTGAAAGTACTGTTTTGGAAGCAGTATTGTTCCTTAATTCATTTGAAGGGATTAATGTTAAACAATACCAAGACATGCAGGAAAAGATGATTGGATTGCAGAGGAATAACAGGGTGTGTATACTATATGTTAAAAATTATTGGAAAGACCTTTGCTTAGCAGTCACACACCAACTATTGGAAAACCCAGGGATGGCCCTTCCTATTTTTAAAATTCTTGTCACTATTGAATAAATACAAATGTGACAAGTTTAGACTTAGTTATAATGATAACTTTATTCTACTTTAAAGCATTGTAATGACAGTGGATTTAGTCTAAATGTTTCAATTACAGATTGCAGTTTTATATTTTTCAAGTTATTTCTGCTATTTTGATACTTTACAGAGTGTTTTGATACATACACACAAGTAGATCTGGACAAGATATTGGAATTCTCATTTTAGATTTGAGAAAGTAGGAACACCTGGAGGTTAGATTTTCCCAGTCGCAAGTAAGCCAGGATTGGAAACTAATTTTCACTGACTCCAAATTTAGTGCTCTTCCCACTATACATATTATTGCCTCTTTCAGTTTGTATGCGGCTTAATTATCTCAAATAGATAAAATCCTGTGATCACATTTAGAACTTTTTGAAGAATAGTTGAGATTAAAAGTACTTCCTCTGGGGGAAAAGGGTAACTGGAACACACTAATGCTTCGGAAAAGTCCAGACACCTTCATTTTACTGATTTAGAACAGCTTAGGAGAAATGGAAGATAAGTGAAAGTTGGAATGATACGAAGCAATGAAATAATGAATTGCATCTTTTATTGAAGCATTATTAACAGCATCTAACCCAATAGGTTGAACTTTTGGTATGCCTAATTCCCTCCCCCTCTACATCCCCAGTCATTAGTCTTTTAACACTTCTTTTTTTTTTTTTTTTTAAAGAGCCAGGGTTTCACTCTGTCACCCAGGCTGGAGTGCAGTGGCACAGTCATAGCTTACTGCGATCTTGAACTCCTGGACTCAGCCTTCCAAGTAGCTGGGAGTACAGGTGTGGACCACCATGCCTGGCTGATTTTAAAAAAATTGTTTTTTTATAGAGACAGGATCTTGTTATGTTGCCCAGGCTGGTCTCGAACTCCTGATCTCAAGTGATCCTCCCTCCTGGGCCTCCCAAAATGCTGGGATTACAGGTGTGAACCACTGCACCTGGCCTTTTTAACACTTCTTAAATATAATTGCTTATCTAATTTCTTGTACTTTTAAGGTTGAACAAGTATTTCAACAGATGCTTGCCTACATAAATGTCTTTTAAGAATTATGGGGGTGATATAAAAATGTTTCTTAAAATCAAGGAATTTAAAAACCAAACTGAGCTTTTCCCAGGGATCTCTTTGCCAAGATTTTGGGTAATTAGCTTTAAAAATGCCAGTTGGTAACTGCAAGAATCAAATGAATCTAATAATCATACTCAAAAGGAGACAATAATGGTAATTATACATTCTGCTGGAGAATTTGTATGTCTTGCTCACTGTTTCTTCATTTATTTAACAAGCTTTTTGTGAGTGTTACTTTGTGCCAGGTTCTGGACACTCAGGTGAATAAGATGCTGTCTTTGAATTCAAAGAGCTCAAAGAATATAAACTAGAATAGTAAGGGTAGTGTTTATAAAGAGTACTGTGGAAGATAGGAGGAGCATCTAACCCAGGGTGACACTGGAAAGGATGGAGGAAGTGAGTTGGGTAGCTTTTTCGAGGAGTTGAGGCCAGTGGTCAGTCTTAAAAGAGGAGGAGTAGAATATAGGGGAAGAAGAGGGACTGGGCATGACAAGTGGAGGAAAACCAAAAACATAGTGGAGAGAATTACTGTTTATGTTTGGTTTTATAAGCAATTTTAGGTTGTTGGAATTTAGAGTAGATGACAAGGAGCAACTGGGAAAAGATCAGTGAGGGGCTGTATGGAATGTTTTATTGAGTTTATTTATGTATGTATGCATGAATGAATGAATGAGACAGAGTCTTAATCTGTGGCCCTGGGTAGAGTGCAGTGGTCTCATCATAGCTCATTGCAACCTCAAACTCCTGGGCTCAAGCAATCCTCCTGCCTCAGCCTCCCGAGTAGCTGAGACTATAGGTATGTACCACCACACCCAGCTGATTTTTCTAGTTTTTATAAAGATGGAGTCTCTTGCTTGCTCAGGCAGGTCTCAAACTCCTGAGCTCAAGCAATCCCCCTGCCTTGGCCTCCCGGAGTACTAGGTGTGAGCCATTGTACCCGGCCTTTATTGAGTTTAGATCTTATTCTGTAGGAGTTGGAGAATCATCAGAGGATTTTAAATAGGAAGTGATTGGCTCGTATGTTGTTTTTGTCAGATTACACCAATTTTAAGATAAATTCAAGAGGTACGAGACTGGAAATAGCAAACTCATTTAGAAGACTGTTGCAGTAGACCATGTTAGAAATAAGGACCTCAACTTGGTCAGTGATAGGGGCAGAGAAAAGCAGACATATTTGTGAGATATTTAGAGGTAATTTAGAGGAAATGAGGAATGATAGAGAAATCAAGGATGACTTGTGGGTTTCTAACTCTGTTAGGATGATGTTTGGGTTTTTAGCGGTTAGGTTCTTAAAGTGAACCATGAAGCAAATAATGATTATGAAAAAGTCAGTGTTATATTTGGAGATAAGTAAAAATGGAAATCTTAACCCTGTGATCTGACTTCATGGAAACCAGAGGAAGCCAAAGAAACAATCCTTACAGAAAGAACAGGAACAGGTCTTCTGGAGTTAAGGGGGCTCTAAGTGATCTTAACAGCTAGAATTCATGACTTTTTACTCTGTTCTAATGTGAAAGTGACTTACCTACAGTCGCTACTTTCTAGTTGTTTTCTTATTTCTTTTTCCCTACTGACTGGCTTATACTTTCCTTCCTATTTCAAATTCCTGAGGGACTTATCAGATTGGCCTAGCTAATTGGCACGATTCTTCGTTGGGCAGAGCTTTTCATTATATGTTATGGTGTGAACTGATGGCCTTCAGATCAGGTGTTAACCTGTGTTGAATCAGCTGTAGGGGTGTGGGGGTAATTATAAAATACAAAATATCCTCCTGGCACAAAGATAGTCTGGGTCCCACTTCTTTAAGTAGGGACAGTGTGTGAAGCAGTTTCTCCTAGGAAGGGAAGGGTTGATAGGTACCAGAACCAGAATTGGCCTGAAGCTTGGGAGAGAGGTCTAGGTCATGACTGATTTAGGAGTCATCTGTAGGTGGTAGTTGAAACTTAGCATGAGAGAGAGAGAGAGAGAGAGAGAGAGAAAAGTACAGTGAGAAAAGCATTGGGCCAAGGATGGAACCCTGAGCAACACCGACATTGAAAGACTGGATGGAGTCCAAGAAGAAATAGTTGAGAGGTCCCTGGACAGTGAGGAAAGTGTGATGTCACAGAAGTTAAGCAGGAGAATTTCAGAAATGAGGAAGTGATCTTTAGTGTCCAGTGCAACAGATAGGTTTAGTGGGATAGGAACAGACAGTTTTCCACTAGGTTTGGAAATTAGATCATTGTGACCTTTGGGAAAGCAGTTTGAATTGAGTTATGGGGTGAAAAACCAGATTCTAGTGGGTTGAAAGAATAAACAAAAGGGACCAAGTATAGAGGATAGTCAATATAGATTACTCTTGAGAAATAGAGATGAAGGAAGAGATTAGGCAATACCTAGAAGGAGGATGGAGGGTAAGGCAGGTTTTTTTTTTTTTTTTTTTCAGTTTTTAGTATCTGATAGTGGAGGTATAGTAGACTTATGTTTTATCTGTGATTTAGCTTCTAATGTCAGCATGTAAGATGAAAATCCCATATAATTAAAATTGTCCTTAAAAGTCCTTTTGAAAAGTACTGTTAGAGACCACTGTATCATTTAAAAGTCAGTCTTTATTTTTTTTGGGAGACAGAGTCTTGCTCTGTTTTCCAGGTTAGAGTGCTGTGGCATCAGCCTAGTTCACAGCAACCTCAAACTCCTGGACTCAAGCAATCCTTCTGCCTCAGCCTCCCGACTAGCTGGGACTATAGGCATGTGCCACCACACCCTGTTAATTTTTTCTATTTTTAGTTGCCTAACTAATTTCTTTCTATTTTTAGTAGAGACAGGGTTTCACTCTTGCTGAGGGTGGTCTTGAACTCCTGACCTCAAAGCGATCCTCCTGCCTCTGCCTCCCAGAGTGCTAAAATTATAAGTGTGAGCCACCGTGCTGAGCCTAGAACTCAATCTTATTTTAATTTGGTTGTAGGTAAAACCAAAGTGACATAGTTAAATGAGAATATGATAGTAGTCCAAGGTATGGGGTTCCAATAAATGTATATAAAATTTAACATTTTAACAAATAAAATTGATTAGCTATACTTGGTTTTTATTACTTTAAAGTTAAAAAAAAGTTCATCATACCACCAACTCTAGTACATTACTGACAATGATACTCAGCACAGAAGCGTAGAATTTTGTGAAAGATATATACGTTTTTGGGACACCGTTTCCTTATAGATTGAGGAGAAGGAGAGCGTAGAGAGGAGAGCATGAAAATACGAGCTTGAGAGGCTGACAGAGTTAGGGATTAGAAGGAGGAAAGTGGTTCTAGAGCACAGGGTGGTTGGTCTTGAAGAGGAGAGGAGAGTACCTACTTGCTGGCAATCCCAGCACTTTGGGAGGCGGAGGTGGGAGGATTGCTTGAGGCTAGGAGTTCAAGACCAGCCTGGGCAACATATCTTGATGCTCTACAAAAAATTTTAAAAAATTATCTACAGAAAATTTAAAAAATTAGCTGGGTGTGGTGGAATGTGCCTGTAATCTCAGCTACTCGGGAGGCTGAGGTAGGAAGATCACTTGAGCCCAGGAGTTTGAGGTTGCATTGAGCTATGATGATGTCACTGCACTCTAGCCTGGGTTACAGAGTGAAATCCTGTCTCCAAAAGGAAAACAATTCGTGGAAGAAGTAAAAAGTGACATATACATAGACCGTATGATATGTGATAGGAGAGTGGAGAGCTGAATATGATCATATGTAATGGCCTCCCATTTTCTTGATGAAAGAGGTGAGGTAGTTTAGCTCACTGGATTTGAGTAGAGGACTTAAAGCTTAAAGTAAATGATGAAAATGTGGACTAGCCATGGAGGAATGGGGAACAAACTGACTAAAGATTTCTGAAAATACTGTTGGTAGCACTGAGAGAACCCAGTTGACATTAGTTCATAGCAGTGACTATTTGCAAGATTGTTGGACTCTTTATTCAGCAGTGGTCAACTGTCCAGTGTAGGAGTAGGGAAGGTAGATTATAATTTCGAGGAAAGGCTGTGGTTTTGCTGGTTGGGTGTGATGGAAGGATAGGCATATGAGGGAAATCAAAGGTATTTAAGAGCTTCTATGTACTTACCATATAGCCTATCCTGGAAGAGGAAAGAGGAAGAAAAAACACAAAAGAGTTCAGGGAATTGGAGTTCCCATGATTTTAAAAAGGAAGTACAGAACTGAAGTCTTCACAAAGAAGAGAGAATAGGAGGGTGTGTGCTAGAGGAAGACACAGGCATTTCTGCTATAATGATGTGAATGCATTGCATTGCTGGAAGAAATCTTGTGTTCTCCACAAAATTGTGTGCCAAAAGTAATAGGACTTATGGGAAATATAGGGCTGGGGCAACCACTTAAAACCTTTAGAACTTCGTAACCAAAGGTTTTAAGTTTTTTGCAGTACAGAAAGTACAGTCTTAATAAAATACAAGTCCAGTTAAATTTCCACTGGCATTTGTGCCTGATGTCACAGTCTGCTGATCCCTCGCAGCATTAGACCCTGGGTCTTGGGCTTCCTTCTTTAAGAAAGAATGATTGAAGTTAGAGCCAAAGTTAGTGGGAGTAAAGAGGTCCAGGAATTTAAATGCAGGAACGACCAAATTATTAATAAGTCAGTGTTAAATGTGTCAGTGTTGTGATACATGTTGAGTACATATAAAAAGGTTAGACCAAGTCAGAGAGGTTAGAGGAAGGATATTTGAGGAAGTAAAAATTTGAGCTAAGATCTAAAGGATGAGTGGGACCTAACCAGGCTAAGAAGGAAGAGTGAAGGGAATAGCATGTGCACAGACTCTGGCCTGATGAGTATGAAGAACTAAAATAGGGCTAATGTGGCTGGAGCAGAAAAGAGGTGGAAAGTGCAGATATCAGTGATGTAACTAAATCCTTCTTGTGGGTTCAGAGCTCACACAGGATGAGGCTTCTTAAATTTAAATCCCAGCACAAATCCTGGTTTGGAATTCTTAGTCATTAGGCGAGTTTCTTTATCTTCACTTAGTTTCCTCCAACTGTGAAATGATAATAAATAGTACCTACCTCCTGGGGTTGTTCTGAGTATTAAATGAGTTATAAATAAAATGCCCTCAGAACAGTGCCTTTTCACATAATACTAAATATATGTTAACTATTATTTATTATTAAGTATACCTTGAAATTACCTTATCCCTAAAAGTTTGGGTCACTCCCCTGTAAAAAAAAAAAAAAAAAAACAAAAACCAATAATAAAATCTAGTAGATTTAGGACTCCAGTTAGATTCTGTTAAGTCAGAGTTTTCTTTAGATTTGTTTGTTTAACTATCTAATTTTTAAATACGCATTTAGTTTTCATGACCTTCTCCCAGGTAACATAGTTATTTGAACATATTTTGATTAAAAAAGATGTTTTACTGAAACCATAATTTATTAAATGTTTGTTAAAAAGTGATTATAGTGTAGATTTGGGCTGTTATTGTTTTCCTGCTGCTTAGCTGAGTGTAAATCTATTACCTATGTGTGTTAAAGTAGTTTTGGGGCATTGTACATTGCTGCTTCCATTTCTTCTTCTTAATCAAGCTTATTGACTCCGTATGGTCACAAGGCTAAGAACGTCTGCCCATAATCCAAGTTTTCCTGGTAATAGGAAGAAGTGGCTTAGTTCATTTCATTTTTTGTTGTTGTTTTGTTTCTGCAGGGGGGGAGGTGTGTGAACATTTACTAATTTGCATTGCAAATGTAAATTTAACTGTTTAATAATAAGGTATGCACTGGCAATTTGGTAGAGTACATGGTAAAGGAATATATCTCATTTGTGATGATTTATTGTGTATCTTTTTTTTTTTTTTTTTTTTTTTTTTTGAGACAGAGTCTCACTCTGTTGCCCAGGCTAGAGTGAGTGCCGTGGC
>CM052440.1:98093608-98116752 GCA_028533085.1 Varecia variegata | reverse complement strand
CCGAGTAGCTGGGACTATAGGCATGCGCCACCATGCCCGGCTAATTTTTTTCTATATATTTTTAGTTGGCCAGATAATTTCTTTCTATTTTTAGTAGAGACGGGGTCTCGCTCTTGCTCAGGCTGGTCTCGAACTCCTGAGCTCAAACGATCCGCCCGCCTCGGCCTCCCAAGTGCTAGGATTACAGGCGTGAGCCACCACGCCCGGCCAATTTATTGTATATCTTAAGAAAAAATTTTTGACTTAAAAGAAAGTATTTAGTTTTAAAACAATCATGGCAAATTTGAGAAGAATTCTGCTACCCATGAAGGTAATCTTACAGTAGGACTGAAAGATTAATGATAGGTTCGTATTTAGGGAAGCATACTGAACTAGAATACCTGAATAATAATTTAGAGTATTGTTTCTCATACAGTCCTTCTGGGGATTATGGAGACTTATCTCACTCATACTCTTTGTATACTTTCTGACATGCTACTTCAACTTCTGTCTTTATTCTTTCGTGGTTTTATGGACATAATTTATTTTGCTGATTCAATTTTGTTCACATGCTAGCTTTCAAGGTAATTTGTGTCTTGGGTGAGGGGTAGGGAAAGTGTGAGTAAAGGAAATCTGGGATTGGAATTGAGGAATAGCTAGTTTAAAAACTTTAAAAGTCATTTTCTAACAGATTTCTTAAAATGTTAGCAGTGGTATGGTGTTATTTCTTGTCTTAAAGAAAAATAAACAAAATGCAACTAGAGATTAGATATATTTCTCAGTAAGTTATTATTGACCAAAGAAATTTTATGACTCAGACTTTGTATAGAATTAATAAGATATGTCAAAGAACAAAATTATAAATTCTTAAAACAAGAAAGCTGTTTTGCGAATTCAATATAATTGTATAAAATTTCACTTAAAAATACACTCTATCACAGGGTACTTCTGGTTTCTAAAGCAGGCCATTTGGCAAAAGAGTGCATAGAAATTTTAAAAAGTACATGCATATTTAGATCTGATGAGATTATTTTCTCATTATGTTTTTCAAATACAGCCCTTTTTTCTTAAATGTATAGTCTACTCCAAAATACTTTAATTTGTATAAAGGGCTGTTAGGTTCAATATATGTGTTTAGATTCTGAAATCCTAATAAAACTAGTAAGTGTGAAGAGTTCTGTGACTAACTTGGACTATTTTGCATATTGGATTAATTGAGATGATAAATGTTTCATTAAGTCTTTACTTATCTGAACTAATGGGAGTAGAAATTATATATCATTCCAAAACTTATTTGTTCCTGAATTAAGATTTTCATTTTCATACTTCAGTGAATGTCATTTGATTTTTTTTTTTTTCTTTCCTGTTTCATATGCAGGTCATGGCAAAACCCCAAAAGATGCAGCGTCAGTTCGTGCCACGCATCCAATACCAGCAGCCTGTGGGATTTATTATTTTGAAGTAAAAATTGTCAGTAAAGGAAGGGATGGGTAAGTGTAAATTTTGGCGGGAAAAATCATTTGCTACTCTTGGATCATTATTTTTGTTTTGATTTATAATATTTATGATGTAATTGGAAAGTTGGAATCTTGGAAATTTTGGTGTTTAGAAAAGTGGAATCTGAATATTCCAGTATAGCAGGTTGGATCTGGTTATGCTTAAATACTAGTTGAAGTTAAAGCTTGAGTTGGTGTTATTAACCAAGTTTTTCTGGTAGATTTGTTATTAAAATGAAAATTGGAATTAAGCCATGGAGGGATAATGACTCATTTTCCATGACTTTTTTTACACTGCCTTTTTCTGAATTCTGCTGAGAAGTTAAATCCTCTCAAAGCTAGTAATCAAAGCCAGTAGGTGATTCATAGATATTTCGCAGGGGTTGGGGCTTAGAATTTTAGGTTTTGATTGGGAAATGTATATTTTTACGTTCTCGATTGGAGAAGCTTCCTGGGGATTAGGATGTGATTTAGAAGCTTCCAAATGCGAACTCCCTGATAGAGCCTGGAACCAACTTTTATATATTGCTTTTCAGCTTGGGATCTGTATGTGGTGTGTGTGTGTGTACATCAGAATCACTTATGGGACTATTACAAATAGAGTAGTTTGAGCCTCACTCCAAAAGTTCATAAAGTAGAGCCTTGGGCAAGATAGGCATTTTGAGAAAGCTCCATCCACACTGAATTTTGGTGCATATCCCTATTTAAGAACTAATTATCTAGAATCATTGGATCTCTATCCCATAGTATTTCCTGATAACTTTATTGCAGTATCAGGAGATCCCGTAAAGCAACCCTGGGGTCATTTGTTCAGCTACCAAAATGAAGCTATTGGGCTGTGTGGGTAAGCTGACCTGTATTTGAAGTCAATCATTTAACCCCTCTTAGCAGTCCTCTTATGTTTAATTGACAAAATAAGTGTATTTAGTAGATTATTCCTTTTACTTTATTTGCTCATTGTCAACAGTATGAAAAAGCAGAAAGTGAACACTTGTAATTAAATGACAGCTTTTATTTAACTGCCTTTTGGTATTTGGAAAAGTGGGATCTGAATGCCTCCATTTTCCTGGGGTGATTAGGCCAAAAGATGTTAATAAAGTCAGATAACAAGGATAAAGTGATTGAGAGAGGCCCCAGGTTGAAATAGGCAAAGGGTTGTAACCATTTCTAACTTCATAGCTGCATAATCAGTAAGCCAGTTCTTTTATACTTCAAATTGTGTCATCAACTCCATAATGCTGGTGTTGCTCAGGATGTTTCCCAGGATTTTTTTTACCTTTCACTCTACTTATTCTGTAGTTGCATGTTCTTGACCTTGTATTTTCATGGCTGCAAATATCTTGAAGAGTCTCAAATCTAATGCTACATCTCACACTCTGGACCCTTGAGCTCCAGACCAATATATCTAACCAGATGTTTGTATTTGAATGTCCCTCAGGCATTTAGCTTATGTAAAATCTTTTTCTCAAAACCATTTGGCTGGTGGTTTCACTATTGCTAGAAACTATTTCCTACCTTTAACTTTCTCTGTCAGTCTCTACTACCTCTCCCTTAGTCAGGTCTTCGTAATTTTCTCCTGAATTACTGAGGTGGTTTGTTGACTGGTCTCCCAGTTGCTCCCTGTTTTGCTTATTCTAGTCTATAACTATAGTCGGTGTTCTTTCTAATACAGAACTGAATTGTGTCTGTCCCTTCCTTGAGATCGTTTGGAATGTCTGTTGCTTTGAAGATAAAATCTAGAACTTCTTTGTAGGGTCCTTTATGATGTGGCTAGCTCCGATAATTTTTCAGTCTTATCTCTTTGGGGCTAAGATCCTTCATCTTTTCTCTTTTTTTTTCATTAAGTATATTTTACATATAGTAGAATTTATCCTTTTTAGCGTACAGTTCTGTCAAATGTGTATAGTCACGTAATCACCATCACAGTCAATATGGCGGCCCTCATTATCCATGGGAGATAATGTTCTAAGACCCCCAGTGGATGCCTAAAACTGCAGGTAGTACCGAACACTATGTATGCTGTGTTGTTTCAGTCTGATATGATTATCATATCAGGGCTATTAAGTGACTAATGGGCATGTGGTATATATAGCATAGATATGTTGGACAAAGGGATAATTCATGTCCTGGGAGGGCATAGGGTGGGATTGAACTGCATGGCATGAGATTTCATCATGCTTCTCAGAATGGCACACAATTTAAAACTTGATTATTTCTGGAATATTCCATTTAATATTTGCAGACCTTGATTGACCGTGGGTAACCGAAACCAGGGAAAGAGAAGCTGCAGATAAGGGGGAACTACTGTATATAGAACAGTTCATCATCTCCGAAAATTCCTCCACATCCCTTTGTAGATATCCCTTCCCTATCTCCAGCCATTGGCAACCACTGATTCGTTTTCTGTCTTTACTTTTGCCCTTTCTAGAATGGTGTATAAATGGAATTGTGTAGTATGTAGCCTTTTAAGTATGGCATCTTTCACTTAGCATAACTCATTTGAGATTCCTCCTTGTTGCACATATTGGTAGAACGGACCTTTTTATTGCTGATTGTGTAGCTGAGTGAACCAGTTTGCTATCCACTCCCCATTTGAAGGACATCTCTTCTGTTTCTATAATAGTTTTTGGCAATTGCAAATATGGTCACTGTAAACATTTATGTGCAGGTTTTTGTGTAAATATATAAGTTTTCATTTCACTTGGGTAAATATCTAGGAGTAGGATTGCTGGATCACAGTAAAGTATGTTTTTAACTTTATAAGGAACTGCCAAATTGTTTTGCAAAGTGACTGTACTAGTGTGCATTTCCACCAGCAATGTGTGAGAGTTCCTCTTGTTCTTAGCACTTGGTATTGTCAACTTTTTGTTTTCTAAAAAAAATTTTTAGCCATTATAATAGGTGTCTAGTGATTTCTTGTTTTGGTTTTAATTTACTTTTTCCTAATGACTAGTGATGTTGAAGAATCCCTAATTCTTATGTGCCCTTCACTTAATCAGGTGCTATTTGTAGTTCTCTGACTACACATGTTGGCTCATATTTCTAGTTCTTGATGCACACCCTTTTCCCTCCTCTTTATATTTATATTTATATTCACCTTCTCTTACCCTTTTCCCATTTGCCTAGCTAACTTAGTCTTCAAGTCCTAGTTCAGGGGTGCCTTTTTGTGGCACTTTCTCCTCCCCCAAATAGGAATGTATCTTTTCCATGCCTCCTTTACATTTTGGGCAGATTGCAATTATAATATTTCTTCTGTTTTAATTGTCTTCTTTCTGTTATATGACCCTGCAGATTCAAGGGTAAGGGACTATTTTAATTTACATTTCTATAACCCTAGTACTTAATTTATAGCTAGCATTCAAATGAATAAATAAATGAATGGATGAGAAGCAGTACATATCATTGTACATTCTTAGAGAAAATTATTGTATTTCTTCAGTCAGATTTCATTTATCTCTTTGGTAAACTTGTTGAACAAAGTTCTAGGCTCAACCCAATGTTTTTGTAAGGGAAGAACAATTCATTTATGAGAAAAAAACAACTCATGTTGCTAATTTTGGCCAAGTAATATCTTTTTGGAGATGTATAGAACTATTTTAAATAGTATAGAAATTCACTCCTAAAATCCCAACATCTTTTTAAAGAATGAACCAAAGAAAGAGCAGCTGTTAGTAAACTTTCATTTGCAATGATGTATGCCTGTTTGAGAGTTTATTATGTGTAATTTAAAATTGAATTTTCTTTTCTTTTCTTTATTTATTTATTTATTTGGGACAGAGTCTTGCTCTGTCACCTGGGCTAGAGTGCCATGGCATCAGCCTAGCTCACAGCAACCTCAAACTCCTGGGCTCAAGCAATCCTCCTACCTCAACCTCCTAAGGAGCTGGTACTACAGGCGTGCACCACCACGCCCAGCTAAGTTTTCCATTTTTAGTAGAGACAGGGTCTTGCTCTTGCTCAGCCTGGTCTTGCTCAGGCTGGTCTCCAATTCCTGACCTCAAGCGATCCTCCCACCTTGGCCTCCCAGAGTGATAGGATTACAGGCGTGAGCCACCGCGCCCGGCCTGAGTTTTCTTTTAAACAGTGTTTATCCAAGATTAGGACAGGGAAATAAATACTGGGTCCAAGATCTCAGTTTTTTAGAGAAATTGTTATTGACAAGAAGTTTTATCATGGAGTGGCAAGAGTTGAGTATGACTTGCCTCTGTCAGCAGAGTAAAGAAAAACAGAAGAACTGGGGTTAATGTATTATGTCCTTGAAAAAACTTTTATCCTGTGATGTGTGTTTTTTCTAGGTCTGCTTTGGAAAATTAGGAATATGATTGTGATGATTGCTACTTGTATTTCTTTATTGCCTAGAAAATAAGGCTTGAAGGAAGTTATTTTTATTGAGTGAAACAAAGAATATATTTCATTTTCTGCCTTGAGTTTTCATTTAAACTGAACATAATTTTTGTATATTTTCAGCTAAATAAGCTTAATTTATTATGACAAAAGTCTGAATATTGTGATTAATTTAAAAATAAATTTCCAATGCATTTCATAATAAAAACGTAAACCACCTTATCTGCGTGAAATTTTTTTAGGAGACATTTAAGGGAGTATATATTTAATTTGTGTTCTTGTTAGTGACCATTGATTGTTAAGATGAATCTCTAAGAAGTCTTTATCTTATGTACTTTCAGTTTAGGAATTTCATTCAAGTTTTAAATTATGCATACTAATAATAGAGGCAGTGGAGCTACAGTTAATTCTGAATGTGAGAGCTAATAAATTTTTTGTTTGAAAGTTTTTTGAATTATAATTTATTATGAATGTGGTATTTTTAGCTCTTAAAATATTGATATCACTCTTTGACAGTGTTTCAGGAAGAACTGGCAGGTAATCCAATCTCTCT
The DNA here is from genome assembly GCA_028533085.1 of Varecia variegata. Taxonomy (NCBI): domain Eukaryota; kingdom Metazoa; phylum Chordata; class Mammalia; order Primates; family Lemuridae; genus Varecia; species Varecia variegata. Next base: position 98,110,380 of record CM052440.1, on the reverse strand, counting down.
GTTCCTAAATTCTGCTGATAATAAAGTACACTCTTTCAGAATGTTCTCTCTGTGCTTGCTGACTTTCTAGATTATTTCTTGGGAGGAGTGGAAAATAAAGGCCTTTCCTCCTATCTAGCTTTAAAAGGCTTTGAAAACTAGAAGGCTCTTTTTTTCTAGTTCAATTTGCTGTAAGCAGCAAATGAAAGCACAGATGGAAAATATAAACAAAGAGTAAGCAGTATATTTAAGTAAGCAATATATTAATTTAACAAATATATGTTGAACACCTATGATTTATCACATTGTCAGCAGCTGATTGAGTATAAGAAGGAAATTATTTTATTCATCTCTGTCTTACTCATAGTTTCTAGTAGAGAAACATTTAGTAGAAACTCAGTAAATACAGCAAATGAATTGAATGTGGACCCTGCCCTCAAGGAAGGTCAAATTTAGTACAGCCATGTGTCGCTTAATGATAGAGACACGTTCTGAGAAATGCGTTGTTAGGTGATTTCATTGTTGTGTGAACGTCATGGGATGTACTTACACAAACCTAGATGATACAGCCTACCACACACCTGGGCTATACCATTGTATATATGGTCCTTTGTTGACGAAAATGTTGTTTATGCAGTACCTGACTGTACTTGGAAGGTATAATGAGACACGGCAGGGAGCAGACATATGCAAATAACTCCAAATGAACACATACTAAGTACTTTAGGAATGAGACCAAATATGGGAAAACTGAGGAGAGAGTAAATACTTCTGGCTCAAAGAAACAGATTTATAAAGGAAGTAGTAGATAGACCTTAAAATGAATAAGAATTTGAGAGGCTTTGTTGGGGAAAAATATTCCAGGCTATGATAAATGGCTAGAATAGTGTCGTGGGAAGAGTGGAACTGTATGGTCTTTGGCAGAGGTATATGGTTCAGTTTGTTGGGGACTTGGGGAATTATAATGAAGAGTTTACAGAAGTAAGAATAGAACCAGATATTAGAGACCCTTGATGATAGTTCAAAGGTGGAACACTCTATAAGTAGTAGGGAGCCTTCAGTCTTTTTGAGTAGGGAAGTGGTATGATATCTGTTTTAGGAAGACAGTAGTAAGACAGTACTGAGTGGGGAGGGAATGCAGTATGCAATGGCAGTGTGCAGGCTTGCTACAGAGAGTGGGGGGATAGGTAGGAGTTAGGTTATGAGGCTATTGCCTAGGGATAGATTGTGATAGAGATTTTAAAAAAACAGGAGGTTTAATTTGTTGAGCTATTATGTGCTAGATACTGTGCTAAGAACCTAGGATTGACAAAGATGGAGATAGGGCTGTAGACATGGCTAAGATAGGGACCCTATTCTCCAGAAGTTTGCAGATAAGAAGGGAAATGAACATGAGATAAATAATTAAATCTAGTGTGAGATACATAGTAGCAGACATATAAATTAGAGAAGTACAGTGCAGGAAGTGACCAACTCTGTTGGAAGATGGGGGTGGTGATCAGGGAAAGTTTATAAAAAGTTTACATATAATTACAGAAGAGTAATAAAGTTAAACATAAGTCTCTTGCTTCCCTGTCCTTCAGTCACCTGTTTACCCTTGTAGGCATGTTTCTTGGGTGTCCTTCCCACGATAGTATATGAGCAGAGATTTTAAAGATTGCTGTTTTAGAAGCTGATTAATTTTCAACTTTTGTTGAGAAATACGGTGGAGACTTAAATGTTGGCTCTGCCACTTACTAGTTCTGTGATTTTGTACTTTTCAACAAAACTCTTTCAGTCTCATCTGTGAGAATGAAATAATAGTGCCAGCCTCATAAGACTAAATTAAATAATTCATTTAAAGCACTTACTAGAGTACCTGGTACGGAGCAAACTCATGATTACTTGATGCTGCTGCTAACAGATGCCTGGTGCACAGCAAACACACGTATTCTTTCTGCTGCTGCTGCTGGAGGAAGCTTAGCATAAAGTTTTGTGCAGGAATGTGTCTAGAGATGATCGTGAAGGGACTTCTAATGGATGTTACCTTTTATCTTTCATATGCTTTTAAGCAAGGGAATGATATGATTGGATTTGCATTTTAGATAGGTTATCTGAGGGAACTATAGAAAATAGATCTGAGACTGACATCAACAAGACCAGTTGGACCGGGTGCGGTGGCTCATGCCTCTAATCCTAGCACTCTGGGAGGCTGAGCCTGGGAGGATCGCTCGAGGTCAGGAGTTCGAGACCAGTTCTGAGCAAGAGCGAGACCCTGTCTCTACTGAAAAATAGAAATTAACCGGACAACTAAAAATATATATAAAAAATTAGCTGGGCGTGGTGGCGCATGCCTGTAGTCCCAGCTACTCGGGAGGCTGAGGCAGAAGGATTACTTGAGCCCAGGAGTTTGAGGTTGCTGTGAGCAAGGCTGCCGCCACGGCACTCTAGCCCGGGCAACAGAGTGAGACTCTGTCTCAAAAAAAAAAAAAAAAGAAGACCAGTTGGATTATTGCAATAATAAATTGAGGGTTTAGTCTGTGTAGTGGGGTTGGTGAGGGAAGTAGACAGATTTAACTGTTTGGGACCTTAAGCCCTGTAAAGCTTGATTAGGAAGTAGTAGCAGTGGGAGTTGCTGTTGAGAGAGAGAGTTAAGGATGACTCCCAGGGTTCTGGCTTAGATGATTGAATAGATGGTGATGTAACTAAACAAAACAGAAAATACTGGAGGGAAGTGGATCTTTAGAGTTGAAGATGATGGGAAAAGTGTTTGAGTTGCTGTGGGATATCCAGGTGATTAATAGTAAAAGGCTTTGAGAGAGAGAGAGAGAGAGAGCACAGAGCTGAAGGTGAATTTTGGAGTCATTAGAATGTAAATTGTTGAAGCCATGGGAATTGATAAGATCACCCAAGCATGTAGTGTGAAAAAAGTAAAGGACCTAGGGTAGACACCTGAAATATCATGTTTAAAGGATATATAGAAGGAGGAAATTCAGCTAAAGATTCTAAAAAGGAATGGTTGGAGAGTTAGATGGCAGACCCTAGAGAGTATGGTGTTTCCAGAAGCCAAGGAAGTCAGCTCAAAGGAGGACTGCTAAATAAATGTCCATGGTTTGTCATTTAGGGTGGTGTTAATTTTTGTGATAGCAGTTTCCTTAAAGTTGAGATAATAGCAGATGCAGCATGTCAAAGAGTTAGAGGTAAGGAATGGAGATAATGTGCCAATGGACTAAGTAGCTGTATTGCTATTGTGAGAAACAATAATGAGTAATTCATGACCCATTTAAAAAAATAATACACTGCCAATTTGAAAATTTGAAAAGTACTGAAAAATGTGAGGAAGAAAACTAACCATAATTTTATATAATTAATTGCTATTGATAGTTCTACTGTTTCTTCCAATTTTTGTATATACACTTATATTTTAAGCATAGTTATATTCTTACAGGTTCTTACATCCTGTGTTTATTATATTATAGATTTATTTATATATACTAATTACTATGTATTTCTTGCATAATTATAAGCATTTTCCTATGAGATTAAAAGCTCCAGATATCTTTTGTTTTGTTTTTGGCTGCAGCATAGTCTACTGTAAGTATATTAATGCTCATCCATAGCTGTTCTCCTATTTTTGGTTATTTTGATTGTTTCTAATGCTTTCATTATTATAAATAATCCTTTTGCATGAAATTTGTCTTTATTTCCTTAGGAAAGATTTTTTTTTTTACCAATAGAAGGGAAGATTTCTTTTTTTTTTTTTTTTTGAGACAGAGTCTTGCTCTGTTGCCCGGGCTAAAGTGCTGTGGCATCATCCTAGCTCATAGCAAACTCAAACTCTCAGGCTTAAGCAATCCCTCTGCCTCAGCCTCCCAAGTAGCTGGGACTACAGGCATGTGCCACCATGCCCAGCTAATTTTTTCTATATATATTTTTAGCTGTCCAGATCATTTCTTTCTATATTTTTTTAGTAGAGACGGGGTCTCACTCTTGCTCAGAGCTGGTCTTGAACTCCTGACCTCGAGAGATCCTCCCGCCTCAGCCTCCCGGAGTGATAGGATTACAGGCGTGAGTTGCCACGCCCGACCGGGAAGATTTCTTGAAGTGGAATTACTGGGGCAAAAGAAAGGGCATGCATATTTTTAAGGCTCATGATATACATGGCTAAATTACTCTCCAGAAAGACTATTCCAATTTACGTTTGGGTGAGATAGACCTTGTTGCACATATAAGCGGAGGAAAGGGAATCTCTGGTTAGCCCAAGGGAAGACTGAGGCGGTGAATGAGGTGAGTTCCTTTGCTAAGTGTGTGGGGTATGGGGATTTAAGTATAATATGAATTAGGAGGGTGGGATTTGATGTGAAATTTATTAGAACTTAAGTTATCATTACTTTTGGAAACCTGTCTTGACAACCTTTCTATCTCTAAACTTGGTTAGGCTCCTCTGTTACCTATTTTCATAGCACCTTGTACTTCCCCTTCATAGCATTGAATCATATTCACAATTATTTATTTAAGATCTGTTTTCCCTATTAAGAGTATCAGCTGTAGGAGAGCATATTTTTCTTGTTCACAGGTTTATTATGTTGTCCCACACATGGATAATAGTAAATGTTCATTTACTATTATTTACTAGGTAAAAATACCGAACTGTGAGATTTAAAATCACGAATTTATTGTGACAGCAGTTTACATACATAATGTCATTTTTCTCTACATACTCAGCTGATTGGAGAGGAAAGTTGAATTGTATGATTGATGCAGAATAGGAAATTATAGGTTAGGTAAGTTGGAAGAACAGTTGTAATCGAGGTTACTGGTGAGGGAATATTTAAATGGACCATGTTAGTTCAGGCTGGATAAGAAAGAAATGAAACCATCAAGGAGCTGATAGGCAAAATGGAGAGATTGAAATATTTGTTTTTAGTGAGGTTTAAGAAGAGATGTAGAGGGATTTCTAGGTGGAGTTGCTGAAGATGCCAAGTGTAGGACGTAGCAATGAACGACAACAAGTGAAGAGAAGCAAAGCTTTGTGAGAGGATTTTTTTTTGGTCTACTTGCACTACTATATCCAAAGTACATAGAACAATGCCATGCACAAAATAGGTGCTGAATAAACATAAAATATGCCAACTGAGTGGATGGGGTTAAGTGTGAGTCTTGGATTTTGTATATGTCCTTACCTACATTTTTTTTTCCACACCTGTGCTGTAAGATCCTTACCTATATTTTGAAACAACCAAGGATAGTTGGAGCTGCATTTTTGATATAGAGGACAATGAATTATTTAACAAGGTATAGTGAATGTGGGAAAAGTGACCTAGAGTAGTGGTCCCCAGCCTTTTTGGCAGCAGGGACCAGTTTCATGGAAGACAATTTTTCCACGGATTGGGGTTGGGGAAGATTTGGGGATGATTCAATCCCATTACATTTATTGTGCAGTCAAACCTCTTTGCTAATGATGATCTGTATTTGTAGCCACTCCCCAGCACTAGCATCACGGCCTTGCTCACCCACTGCTCACCTCCTGCTGTGCGGCCTGGTTTCTAACAGGCCATGGACTGGTGCTGGTTCTTGGCCTAGGGTTTGGGGACCACAGTCCTAGAGATATGTAACCATGGTATTTCTCAAATTATTCTTGAATTGGTTATCTTCAATGCAGTTGAAATCCCAAATCACCCATCGCCCATCTTACTCCATCGGTTAGTTATTTTATGCCCAAAAAGGGTAGGTAGTTTGTTTAAGAAAATTTTTTCCCAGTAATAAGGTAATGCATTCTTAATGCAAAAGGCAGGTAGTCAACCAGACAAATCCTGTGAAATATAAAAAAGCATAAATATTTTTTAAAGCATCTACAGTCCTACCTCCCAGACTAACCACAATTGACTTTTTGGGGTATATTCTGCTTGGCTTTTTCTCTATTCAAACTAATTTCAAAATTTGTCTAAGAAAGAAAAATTGGTTTAAGATGTATTGAAATTACACAAGAGAGATTTAAAAAATATATTATTTTCATGTGTACCACTACTTATACTTTAACTTTCATATAAGTTTAATTAAAAGTTCAGAGAGAAAAATCTCATTTTAATAATGTCTTGAAGACACCCATAATCGTTCAATGTAACTTTAAGGTTGTATAACTTTGTCACAGTGAATATATTACTTGAAATCATATTTCAGTTTTTCAGAACCAGAAAAAGTTTATAACCAGTCTGTTTATGTTCGTATCAGATATATTAAGTTCTTGTTGTTTTGTATACTGCTAGAATCACTTAGGTGAAAGTAAATATTCCAAAATAAGGGGAAATGATCTGCTGGTCCTAGATCTTTTGGCTTTGTGGATCATGTGGCAGTTTGGGTAGGCTTTTCTGGATGGGTGGTTGAAATGTTTTAAAATGATTGCTGAGTAGTAATTATTGCTGGGTGGAAGAACAGGCTGGTTAAGAGTTGAGCTTCATCCCAATGTTTCTCTCTTTGAGATTTAGATAGTACAGAATCTAAGCAGTTTTCCTTTCCAACATTTTCAAACATACGGAAGAGTTAATAGAGTGAATACCCATATACCCATCATCTAGATTTTAGAGTTAAGATTTTGCTGTATTTGCTTCATCACAAATCTGTTCATCATCCCATCTTATTTTTTAATGTATTTCAAAGTGAGTTGCAGAGTTTTCGAATCACTTTGTCTCTAATTTTAGTTTTTTTCTTACTCTCAACATATTTGCTTCTCATGATATTAAAATAATTATTTGTTTTATCCTAGAATATATACATTTCTAAATTAAAATACCAACAATAATAAATTAAGAATAATATTGAATACTGCATAATTTCCTTGCAGCTTTTTTTTGTTTGTTTTTTGTTTTGTTTAGGTCCTTAGAATATATCCTCCTAGGGATGGATATTCAAAATACTGTGTTTTAAAGTCACCTGAAGTATTATAATTTTTTCTGTGTTTCTGCCACCAACTTGATATATTATTAGTTTCACTTATTTAAATGTATCCTCTAGTTTTAGGGATTGCTTTTTAAAAATTTTTGTTTAATTATGTAAAACATTTACATTATTCCAAAATTAAAACTGTATAACAAGATATTCACAGAAGGTTCATTTTATCCTTCTTCCACCCTCAGATGGCCATTTTTATTGGTTCTTAGTTCATCCTTTTGAAAATGTAAGCAAATATACCATAGAAAACCTTGAGCAGACCAGGCATGATGGCTCACGCCTATAATCCTAGCACTCTAGGAGGCCAAGGCGGGAGGATCACTTGAAAGCTCAGGAGTTCGAGACCAGCCTGAGCAAGAGTGAGACCCCACCTCTACTAAAAATAGAAAAATTAGCCCAATGTGGTGGCACGTGCCTGTATGGTCCCAGCTACTCAGGAGGCTGAGGTGGGAGGATCACCTAAGGCGAGAAGTTTGCGGTTGCAGTGAGCTATGATGACGCCACTGCACTCTAACCGGGGCGACAGAGTGAGACTGTCTTAAAAAAAAAGAAAAGAAAAAAGAAAACTTTTAGCAGATACCATAAGTAACCAGTGACACTAGTTGCTTCTAGGTAGGGGAAGTGGTTAGATGTGGACAGGCGTGAAAGGAAACTTGAAACATTTTTGTCGCTTTTGAATTTTTTTATGATACCTATTTTCTTTGCTCTTCTTTTGGGAGGGTTCGTATGTTTTTACACTGAAAGAGTTACCTTTAAACTAATAGCTATAGTACCCTCCTTTTAAGGTACCCTATTGTGAGCAACAGTGAAATTAGCTGGTAACCTCTTCTGTACCCTTCCTTCCTTCCTTCTCCAGCATCCCGTTTTGTTTTTTGTTTTTGCATTAAAAAATTTACTGTTGATTAACATGCAGTGAAATACATTTTTCTTTTTGTGTACAGTTATGTGAGTTTTGACAAATAGAATCACATAACATCCACCACAATCAAGACAGAAGCCATTTTCTCACCTCCCCACATTCCCTCTTGTGGCCCCGTTATCTCAAACCCTCCTCCTACCTGTAAGTCCTGGCAACATGTGTTCTGTATCTGTAGTTTTGCCTTTTGGAATGAGAATGTTGTCTAAATATAACCTTTTGAGTGGCTTTTTTTTCATTTAGTATGATGCATTTGGTACGCATCCAAGTAGTCTTGTATATCAGTAGGTCATTCCTTTTTTTGTAAACCCACTGCTTCTCCATTTTGTTAATTGTTTACATTGTAAGAGCATATAACATTTGCATATACTACTCTGTTATCTTTATCATTTAGTGTTAGTTCTAAATTAAATATGTTCAATACCTATCACCAGACCTTATCACAAAGCTGCTTTTAGGTTTCTTTTTTTTGGTTGTCTGAAGCTCCTACTCTACTAGAGAGCTCAGGAATAGGTCATGGGAACAATATTCCTTAAGTCTTTTCTGGTTCAGACCATTATACTCCTTATATTTAAAGGTTTGATTGGATATAAAATCCCTGGTTCACATTTTCTTATGAGCTCTGTGGACTTGGATATGAAGTATTGTCATCAAATTCTTATGCCATTTTTTTTCTTCTTACAAGGAATTTGGTCATTTGCTTGGATGCCCGAAAAATTTTTCTTTAAAGCACCAGTAGTACTTGAATATGTCTTGTTCTTGACCTTCAGTTACAACCTTAAATAGTAGGTTCAAGTGTTTTATTTCAGAAAAGATTTTTTGTATGATAGATTTCAGGATTTTCCCTGTTCTGTTATATGGGTTTGGTTGTCGGGGGCTCTAATTATGAATATATGTTAGATCTCCTTTGACTAACTTCTTTATGCTTACTAAACCTTTTTCTTTCTTTGTTTTCTATAAATTGTCCTCCATTTTGTTCCCTCTTTTCCTGTGGTGTATGTTGACCCTTGTGTTTCATTTAGTTTGTTTTCATTTCTGAAGTAATTTTCCTTATTCTGATGTGTTGCAACAAAAACACTATTTCCTCACAGATTTATATTAAAAATTGGAGAATTTCTATGTAAAAGTCTTGAACATACAATGTAAATTTTAAGTGACAACTTTTTGAAGAAAAATATTATTGTTGAAAAATCAAGCAGTAAAATGTACCTCAATCACCATAGTTTTATAGGTACACTTCAGTTGGTATGATAAGTAGAACCTGTAACATTTATAAAATTGAAATGTGAAGCAGTGATTTGCATGATTTGGAGCTGCTACATTTCATTGTTTACTAATTTTGTAGGGAGATGCTGAAAAGCAAGATTTTAAATATGGATTACAATATAAATCATTTTATTAACCTAAAATGTCACTTTGTTAGAATCATAAATAATTCAATGCCTATGAGATGAAAAATAGAATGTTGTTTTATACATGGAATGTGATGGATTCTTTTCCTTACCTTATATTTAAAACTATAACAGGCTACTTTAACAAGTCAATAAACCAAGTTGTGTTTTTTTTTTTTTGTTGTTGTTGTTGTTGTAATTAACTACAGGTGAAATTCTTGGACAGTTGTTAGAGGAACTCTCAAACTAATATTCTGCTTTTGTTGTTCTTAGAGTTTTATTGTCTTAATTATTACTTAAAAGGCAGGATAAATGAATAGGTACTTGAAGGCAACTTAGTAAATATAGCCAGGCCTTAATTAAAGGTATTGTATATTTATATAGCTCTTTGAGAAGTAATAGGAGAAAGATGTAGCTGAATGGCTCATGTATATTATTGTGGACTTTTCAGAAGCAAGAAGTAATTTTTGTTTTTCATGGTTCTTTATGCTTTGGGAGGAATGGGGTAGAGAAGGTGCAATATATAGAGAGAAAAAAGTAGTTGCTTTACTGTCAGTGTAGAATTAAAATTGGAACATTTTTTTATCACAGATGGGACAGCAAAATGTCCTGGGTTTGAATAGTAATATTGAAAAAAAGGATTTCTTTTTCTGTTACTTTAGTTGTAAGTTTCTTACCTCCATTCTCTTGGTTCATATATATAACCATCTGGTGATTAGTATTTAATTTTGTGATATTTTGGACATGCATATACTTGAATATCTTCTGTATATTAATAGTGGCTGTTCTAAGAATGTAGGTGTTGGATATGATATGGTAAAGTCTGTATGGCCACAGGAGGCTTGGAAGGAAGAATTTTATTATACTCACAGGTCCCAGAGAGGGTCACTGCATGCCATGCAGGGCCATGGGGGTAGCCCCAGGTTTTAGTCAGGAGGCAAGACAGGAGGAGCTAGGGGAAAGTCTAAGCCAGGGCCTTTGTTGGGGTTTCCCAGGAAAGGCAAGGCATTGTAGAGTAAACAGTTCAGAATTGGCTATTTTCAGTTAATTCTAGCATACTTTGGGCTGTAGAGGCAGTATCTGCCTGCCTGGTACCTCATCCTAGAATGATTTAAGGTGGGAAATATTGGCTCATGTGTGAGAGTTAGATAAGGAGGTTGGTCTGGCTATAGACTCAGGATTGTTTGGTTTGTATATGAAAGACATGCTTCTGTGAGCCCTCTGCTATCTCTAAGAAGGGGCTAGTCTTGGGGCAGTCTGGTCTCTCTCTAGCCAGCAAGCTTTTTAAGATGTCAAAACAGCATAAAATGCAGAAGATAAAAAACATGATTAATACAGTGGCCAACTGAAGTTTCATCTGTTGTCATATAATTTCTGATGTGTTAATATTATCTTGCAGAACCTTAGCTTTCTAAACAATTTCTTTTTTTTGTTTGTTTTTTTATAAGTTCTCTTTTACGTAGTGATTGGTTTTTTAAAACCCTGAAAAATGCATCATTTAAAAACCTGATTGAAATATTTTCACAGGAGCATCTGCAATTGTTGATGAAATGTTTTTGGTTTAATTTTATAACACTACTATGTGAATCACTAGTTGGGTCTATATCACTTTTAATGGCAGTTCACTTTTTTTTTTTTTTTGAAACAGAGTCTTACTCTGTTGCCTGGGCTAGATCTAGTGCCATGGCATCAGCCTAGCTCACAGCAACCTCAAACTCCTGGGCTCAAGCGATCCTTCTGCCTCAGCCTCCCGAGTAGCTGGGACTACAGGCATGCGCCACTATGCCCGGCTAATTTTTTCTATATATTTTTAGTTGTCCAGCTAATTTCTTTCTAGTTTTAGTAGAGACAGGGTCTCGCTCTTGCTCAGGCTGGTCTCGAAATCCTGAGCTAAGACAATTCTTCCTCCTCAGCCTCCCAGAGTGCTAGGATTACAGGTGTGAGCCGCCGCGCCCCCCGGCCTATTCTGCATCTATTGATGTGATCATGTGTATTTTCTTCTTTAGCCTGTTGATGTGATGGATTACATTAATTGATATTTGAATGTTGAACAAGTCTTGCATATCTAGGATAAATCCCACTTAGTCAAGGTGTATACTTCTTTTTTACACATTGTTGGATTCAGTTTGCTAATACATTGTTGAGGATTTTTGCATTTGTTTTCATGAGAGATATTATTCTATAGTTTTCCTTTCTTATAATGTCTTTCTCTGGTTTTGGTATTAAGGTAATGCTGGCCTCATAGAATGACATAGGAAGTATTCTCTCTGATAGTATTTTCTGGAAGAGATTGTAGACAGTTGTATCATTTCTTCCTTACATGTCTGATAGGAATTATCAGCAAAACCATCTCGGCTGGGTGTTTTCCTTTTTGGAAGGTTATTAATTATTGATTCACTTTCTTTAATGTGTAGAGGCATATTCTGATTATCTTTTTCTCCTTGTGTAAGTTTTGGTAAATTATGTATTCCAAGGAATTTCTCTTTCATCTAAATTGCCAAATTTGTGGGCATAGAGTTGTTTATAATATTCTTTTAATAACTGTGGGATCAGTATTGATATTAGTGATAATAATTGTAGATATCTTTGATTCTGGTATTAATAATTTGTCTTTTCTCTTTTTTCTTGGTTAGCCTGACTACAGAGGGTTATCAATTTTATTGATCTTTTCAAAGAACCAGCTTTTAGTTTTGTTGATTTTGTTTATTTTCCTCTTTTCAGTTTCATTGGCTGCTCTAATATTTATTTCTTTTCTTCTGCTTGCTCTAGGTTTATATTGTCGTTATTTCTCCAGTTTCCTAAGGTAGAAGCCTAAATTATCGATTTTAGATCATTACATTCAGTGCTATAAATTTCCTCATAAGCATTGCATCCCATAAATTTTGATAGGTTGTTTTCATTTTCATTTAGTTTAAAATATTTTTAAAGTTCTTGTGAGACTTCTTTGACTCATGTATTTAAAAGTATGTTGTTTAATTTCCAGATATTTTAGAATTTTCCAGCTGTTTCTTATTGATTTCTAGTTTAATTCCATTGTGGTTTGAGAGCATACTTTGTATGATTTATTTTTTTTACATTTGTTAAGGTGTGTTATACGGCTATTTTGTTGAATGTTTTTGTAAGCTTAAGAAGTTAGTTACTGGATGAAGTATTCCATAAATGTCAATGAAATCCAGTTGGATGATGATGGTACTGTTCAGTTTGACTATATCCTTACTGGTTTTCTGCCTGTTGTGTCTGCTAATGACTGATATAGGAATGTTGATGTCTCCAAGTATAACAGCGGAGTTAACTGTTTCTTCTTGTAGTTACTATCAGTTTTTGTGTTACATCTTTTGACACTTTGTTGTTAGGCTCAAAAATGTTAAGGATTGTTATGTCCTGTTGGACAGTTGATACTTTATCACTATGTAGTCTTCCTCTTTGTCTCTGATAATTTTCCTTGTTCTGAATTCTGCTTTGTTTGAAATTAATATAACTAGTCCAGCTTTCTTTTGATCAGTATTGGCATTGTATATCTTTCTCCATCCCTTTTAGTTTAACCTCTGTGTCTTTATATTTAGAGTGGGTTTCTTATAGGCAGTGTATATTTGGGTCTTGTTTTTTTATCCACCCAATTCTGTCTTTTAATTGATATAGACCATTCACATTGAAAATATTGTTATAGTTGGGTTAATGTCTGCCATATTTCTATTTTCTATTCATTACATTTGTTCCTTGTTGTTTTTCTAAAAATCTGATTTTCTTCCTTCTCTGGTTTGTTTTATTTATTTATTTATTTATTTATTTATTTTGAGATTGAGTCTCACTGTGTTGTCTGGGCTAGAGTGCAGTGGCATCATCATAGCCCACCGCAACCTCAAACTCCTGGGCTCAAGCGATCTTCCTGCCTCAGCCTCCCAAGTAGCTGGGACTACAGGCGTGCGCTACCACGCATGGCTGATTTTTGTATTTTTTGTAGAGGTGGTGTCTCACTGTGGTACTTAGGTTGGTTTCGCACTCCTAGCCTCAAGCAGTCCTCCTACCTTGGCTTCCCAAAGTGCTAGGATTGTAGGCGTGAACCACCGTGACCAGTCCCTTCTCTGGTTTTTAATTGAGCATTCTATATGATTCCATTTTTCTGTTTTAAGGTATCTGTTATGCCTCTTTTTAAAAAAGTTTTAGTAGTTTTCCTAGAGTTTGCAGTAGACATTTAGAGATAATTTAAGTTTGTTTTCAAATAACATTTCACTGCTTTGCACATAGTACAGCTACCTTAGAACAGAATATAACCAATTCCTCCCTCCTGTCTTTTATAACATTGCTGGCATTCATTTCACTCATCCATAAACTATACTTACCCAATACATTGTTACTGTTATTATTTTGGATAAACAGTTATCTATTAGATCAATTAAGAATAACAAAAATAAAGTTTTATTTTATCTTCATTTATTCTGCCTTGAGCTCTTTTCTTTATATAGATCCAGTTTTCTCACCTATGTTATTTCTTTCTCTCTGAAGAACTTCTTTTAACATTTCTTGCAGGCAGGTCTACTGGCCACAAATTCTCTCAGGTTTTTTTGTCTGATAAAGTCTTTATTTGATAGTTTTTCTGGATATTAAATTCTAGGTTGGTAGTTTTTTCTTTCCAGACTTAAATATTTCACTCTACTCTCTTCTTACTTGCATGGTTTTTGAAGAGAAGTATGATGTAATTCTTAACCATCTTTCCTATAGGGTTAAGGGCCCACCCTGCCCACTGGGTTTTTTCAAGATTTTGTCTTCAGCCCAGGCTTGAATATGAGAAGCCTAGGTGTTGATGTGTTGATATTTATCCTGTTTAGTGTTCTCAGAGCTTTCCAGATTTGTGGTTTGATATTTGTCATTAATTTTGAAAAATTCTCAACCATTATTATTTCAGATACTTCATTTTCTTTCTTTCTTCTTCTGGCATTACCATTATGTATATTTTTCACTTTTTATAGTTGTCCCACAGTTCTTGGATATTGTGTTCCAGTTTTTTCAAGCTCACTGATTCTTTCCTTGATTATGTCCAGTCTACTGATACCCCATCAAAGGCATTCTTTTGTGTTAGTGTTTTTGATTTCTAGTATTTTGTCTTGATTCTTTCTTTAGCCCTTAGTATATTAATCAGTTATTTAAAATTCTCAGGTCATTCAAAATCTCTACCTTACCTGAGTTTGGTTTTGATGCTTGCTTTTGTCTATTCAGACTGCATTTTTTCTTGCCTGTTACATGTCTTGTAATTTTTTGTTGAAACCTAGACATGCTTACTGAGTAGTAGAAACTCAGGTAAATAAATCTTTAGTGTAAGGTTTTATGTTTATGGAGGAGTTGGTTGTGTTTAGTGTTTGCAAGGTGTTCGTATTGTTTGTAGGTGTCAGAGGCATCATTTTCCTCTAGTTTCCTTGTTTTTGTCTTCCCTGTTGTTTTGGGTTCCCCTAGAAACTTCTTAAATAGAGTCTGTGTGTTATAACTTAATTCAGTTGTAATCTACTGTAATTATATTGGAGCCCTGTTGATGTAGTGATTAAGGTATTGGGAAGAAGTGTTCCACAATCTTATAATTAATCACTTTTTTTTTTTTTTTTAGTGGACCAGAGTCTCCGGGCTGTAACCTTCAGAATAGTTTCTTAGCCTTCTTCCCCCCTCCAACCCCCTCCGCCCCCAGTCTTTCTTCTGTCAGAAATATTAGAGGGGCTGAAACTGTCTAAATACCCCTTCCTCTAAGTTAGATATGGATCTGGTAAATAGTTGGCCTTGAAGACAGGTCTTTGGTAAAGAGAACAGATTGTTCTGGGCATATTTCAAAATGGTTACATTTCCTGTTCTCTTACCCCAAAATGGAGGAGATTTTTCTCTAATGAAAACTTGGTGGAGCACCTGGAGGTACCAAGTCATGAAAGTATGGGGGCTCCTATAAGATTCGGCTCCCAGGAGTTTTTAAAGTTCACCCTCAGTTTTCAGCTGTTAATTGTTCCTTCTAATTACTAGCTTCAGAGGCTACAGCTCTTCATAAGTTCTGATTCTCTGTATTCACTTTGTCTCCTCAGTTTTCCTGGAGATGTTTTGCCCTGTGAACTCAGTTCTCTGATAAATCTAAGAGTAATTGATTTTCAGGTTAGCTTTTTCCTTGTCGTGAGGATGGGAGTGATGATTTCCAAGCTCTTTATGTGTTAGAGCTGGGCCTGGAAGTCTTTTTAATTTTTTTAATAAGACATTAATTGCGATATATAATTCATATATTATAGAAATTCACCCTTTTAAAAGTGTAGAGTTTGGTAGTTTTTTACTATATTCAAATAGTTGTGCAATCCTTGCCACTACTTAATTTTAGAACATTTTGTCACCTAAAAAGAAACCCTGTACTCCTAAACAGTCGCTGCTGCCAATCCTAGGCAACCACTGATCTATTTTGTTTTTATGATTTACCTAATCTGGACATTTCATATAAATGTAATCATACATAATGTGACCTTTTGTTTCTAACTTCTTTATCTCCACATTTTCAAGGTTCATTCATGTTGTAGCATGTATCAGTACTCCATTCCTTTTTATTGCCAAATAATATCCCATGGTATGGATAATATCACATTTTGTTTATGGTCATCAGTTGCTGGAAACACTTTTTTGGCTATTGTGAATAATGCTGTTATGAACATTTATGTAACATTTTAGTGTGGATATATGTTTTTATTTCTATTGAATAGATACCCTGGAGTATAATTTCTGGGTCTTATGGACACCTTATGATTAACTTTTTGAGGAGCTGCCAGACTGTTTTCCAAAGTGGCTGCACCATTTTACTTACTGCCAGCTATGATAGTTCTAATTTCTCAATATTCTTGCCAACATGTCTTCTTGATTCTTGTCATCCTAATGTGTATGAAATGAGAACTTGTTGTGGTTTTGATTTGTATTTCTCTTTTTACTAATGATTAGCATCTCTTCATGTGCTTACTGGTCATTTGTACATCTTCTTTGGAGAAATGTTCATCCAGATCCTTTGCCCATTATTTAGTTGGGTTTTCTTTTTATCGTTGAGTTATAAGAGTTCTTTTTATGTTCTGAAAAGAGGCTCTATATCAGACATGTGATTTTCACATATTTTCTCCCACTCTGTTGGTTGACTTTTAGTTTTCTTGACAGTATCCTTTGTAGCACAAAAGTTTTTTAATTTTTATGTAGTCTGGTTCATTTTATTTTATTTTTGTTTCTTCTGCTTTTGATGCCATATCTAAAACTACATTGTCTAAGGTTGGATCACAAAGACTTAGTGTTTTCATCTTATACTTGACTTTAACTTTTCAGTTAACTCTCTAATTTATTTTAAGTTAATTTTTATATACGGTGTGAGATAGTGATCCAGCCACATTCTTTTACATGTGTATATCCAGTTATCCATTTCTGTTTGTTAAAAAGTCTGTTCTGTCTCCCATTGAATTTATTTCCCCCTTGTCAGAAATCTGTTGACCATAAATGTAAGGGTTAATTTCTGGACTCTTAATTTTATTGCATTGATCTATATGGCCATTCTTTTTTTTTTTTTTTTTTTC
>CM052440.1:98066595-98093508 GCA_028533085.1 Varecia variegata | reverse complement strand
ACAGCAACCTCAAACTCCTGGGCTCAAGCGATCCTTCTGCCTCAGCCTCCCGAGTAGCTGGGACTACAGGCATGCGCCACCATGCCCGGCTAATTTTTTCTATATATATTTTTAGTTGGCCAGATAATTTGTTTCTATTTTTTAGTAGAGACGGGGTCTCGCTCTTGCTCAGGCTGGTCTCGAACTCCTGACCTTGAGCCATCCACCCACCTCGGCCTCCCAGAGTGCTAGGATTACAGGCGTGAGCCACCGCGCCCGGCCTATATGGCCATTCTTAAGCCAGGAATATACTGTCTTGATAACTGCAGCTTTGTAGTGAGTTTTAAAATTGGAAAGTGTTAGTCCTCCAACTTTTGTTACTTTTCAAGATTATTTTGGCTTTTTTGGGTCCCTTGCATTATCATATTATTTTATCATCAGTTTGTCAATTTCTGCAGAAAAGCAAGTTAGGATTTTCGTAGGAATTGTGTTGAATCTCTAGATTAGTTTGAGGAGTATTACCATCTTAATGATATTAAGTCTTCTAATCCATGAACATGGCATGACAGTCTTTCCATTTATGCAGGTGTTCTTTCAACAATGTTTTATAGTTTTTAGTGTTCATCTTGTACTTCTTTTGTTATGTTTATTCCTAAGTATGATTTTTTATTCTGTTATAAATGAAATTGTTTTCTTAAATTCATTTTCGAATCATTCATTGCTAGTGTATAGAAATATAACTGATTTTTGCATGTTGATTTTATACCTTACGATCTTGACAAACTTGTTTATTAATTTTAATACATTTTAGGGGGGTTCTTTAGGATTTCTATATAAAAATTATGTTATCTGTGAATAGAGGATGTTTACTCCTTGCTTTCTGATCTGAATGGCTTTTATATCCTTTTCTTACCTTATTGCCCAGGGTAGAAGCTCCGGTACTATGTTGAATAGAAGTGGTGAGAGATGACATCCTTTTATTGGTCCTGATCTTAAGGGGAACGTATTCAGTCTTTTACTGTTAAGTATGATGTGAACTGTGGATTTTTTATAGATGTTCTTTATCAAGCTGAGGAAGTTTCTTTCTATTTCTAGCTTGTCAAGTTTTTTTATTATGAAAAGTAATAGATTTTGTCAAATTCTATGATCATGTGGGTTTTATTCTTTATTTGCTTAATGATGTATTATGTTGACTTTCTGGTGCTAAACCAACCTTACTTTCCTGTGATAAATTTTATTTGGTCATGATGTATAATCCTTTTTTGTATGTTGCTGGACTTGATTTGCTGGTAATTTGTTGATGATTTTTTGCATCTATATTAATAAAGAATACTTTTTTCTGTAGTTTTCTTGTGACGTGTTATCCGGTTTTGGTAATAGGGTAATACTGGCCTTGTAGAATGAGTTAGGAAGTGTTCCTAATTTTTTTGGAAGAATCTGAATGAGAAGGATTGGCATTAATTGTTATGTTTGGTACAGTTCACCAGGGAAGCCATCCTAGCATGGGCTTGTCTTTGTGAGAAGTTTTAAAATTACTGTTCAGTTTCAGTACTTTGTGTCTTTCTAGGAATTTATCCATTTTAAGTAGGTTATATATTTTCATAGTATTAGGTTATTAAGTATGAAATGTCCGATTTCCTTAAGTACTAAGTTAGTTGATATCTCTGACATTTCACTTTGACACTTCTTGTTTTATTTTTATTATGAAGGTACATTCTCAGTCTTTCAAACACACGGTTTGGCCTGTGATTATCTTTCACGTTTTTGTTAGAGCAATTTTTGTGAAACCATGGGTAAGTCAAAACTTTGTGTTATTTTCAAATATGAGTTTCGTCGTGGAACCGGTGCAGCACAGACAGCTCAAAATATCAACGAAGTGTTCGGGAAGGATGTGGCTAATGAATGCACAGTACACTGATGGTTTGAGAAGTTCCGTTTTGGTGATTTTAACCTTGAAAATGAGCCATGTGGGCGACCTGAGGCCAAGGTGGATGATTGATGATGAGCTGAAAGCTGTAGTGGAAGCAATCCATCTCAACTTACACATGAATTAGCAGCAAGGTTTGACGTTACTATTTTGACAATATTGGACCATTTGAAACAGATGGGCAAGGTAAAGAAGCTGTATAGATGGGTTATGCATGAATTCGACGAGCGTCAGAAGAGAAATCGTCTCAAAGCTTGCCTTTCTTTGCTGTCATGACATAAAGGTGAACCGTTTCTATACCATATTGTTATGTGTCATGAAAAATGGATTCTTTTTGACAATTGCAAGCCTTCGGCACAATGGTTGGATAAAGATGAAGTGCGAAAACACAGTCTAAAACCAAATATTCATGAAAAAAAGCTAATGGTGTGTCTGTTTGGTGGTCTGCTGCTGCTATTATCCACTACAGCTTCAGGAAACCTGGTCAGTCGATTACAGCGGATGTTTACTGCAACCTGTTAGACGAAATGAAGAGGATGCTTTCAATTAAGCAGCTGAGATTGGTCAATACAGACAGGCCAATCCTCTTGCAAGACAACACTCAACCACATGTTGCACAAACAACACTGCTCAAACTACAGCAGCTGGACTTGGAAACTCTCTGTGATCCACCGGACTTTGCACCAACTGACTACCTCTTCTTCTAGAATTTGGAGCACTTCTTTCAAGGAAAAATGTTCAATTCTCAATAAGCTATGGAAACCGCCTTTTGCGATTTCATCGCCACTCTTTCTCCAGGCTTCTTTGCTGTTGACATAAACAAGCAACTGTTAAGATGGCAAAACTGTGTCCATAGTTTAGGCATGTACTTCGATTAATTGTACTGCTTCTTGTTTGAGAAGTAATAAACTACACTTTTGATTCAAAATCAGACATTTCATAGTTAATGACCTAAATATTTCCTTATAATCCTTTTTAGTTTGGTAGTGATATTCCTTCTGTAATTCTTGATTTTTAGTAATTTGAGTCTTCTTTCCTTTTTTGTTGGTTAGTAGAATCTACTGTTTTTAATTTCAAAATATTAATTAAGGGGGTACAAGTGTTTTTGTTGTGTGGATACTTCGAATAATGTTTAAGTCAGGGCTTTTGGTGTGCCCATCACTAGAATATTGTTCATTGTACCCAACAGGAAGTTTTTATACCCTACCCCCACTTCTTGGTTTCTCATGTACTTTATATCACTTTGTGCCCATGTGTACCCATTGTTTAGCTCCCAATTATTAGAGAGTACATTTGGTGTTTTTTTTTTTCCATTCCTGAGATGCTTCACTTAGGATAATAGTCTCCAGTTCCATCCAAGTTGCTGCAAAAGACATTTTCATTCCTTTTTATGGCTGAGTTGTACTCCATGGTGTATACATACCACATTTCCTTTATCCACTCATGAATTGATGAGCACTTAGGTTAATTCCACATCCTTACAATTGTGAATTGTTCTGAGATAAACATTCAAGTGCAGGTGTTTTTTTCTTTCTTTCTTCTTCTTGTTTTTTTTTTTTTTTTTTTTTGAGACAGAGTCTCACTGTCTTGCTCAGGCTAGAGTGCTGTGGCGTCAGCCTAGTTCACAGCAACCTCAAACTCCTAGGCTCAAGCGATCCTCCTCCCTCAGCCTCCCAGGTAGCTGGGACTACAGGCACATGCCACCATGCCTGGCTAATTTTTTCTATTTTTTTAGTTGTTTGGCTAATTTCTTTCTATTTTTAGTAGAGATAGGATCTCGGTCTTGCTCAGGCTGGTCTCAAACTCCTGAGCTCAAGCAATCCTCGCGCCTCGGCCTCCCAGAGTGGTAGGATTACAGGCATGAGCCACTGTGCCCGGCCGCAGGTGTCTTTTTGATAAAATGATTTCTTTTCCCTTTGGGTAGATACCCAGTAGAGGGATTGCTCGGTCGAATGGTAAGTCTATATTTATTTCTTTGAGGAAATCTCCATACTGTTTCCCATTGAGATTGTACTAATTTGCAGTCCCACCAACAGTGTATAAGCATTCGTTTCTTTCTGTATCCATGCCAGCATTTGTTGTTTTTTGACTTTTTTAATAATGGCCATTGTGATATGGGTAAGGTGATACCTCATTGTGGTTCTAATTTGCATTTCCCTGATGATTAGTGATGTTGAGTATTTTTTCATACGCTTTTTGGCCATTTATCTTCTTTTGAAAAACTTCTGTTCATGTCCTTTGCCTACTCTTTAATGGAGTAGTTTGTTTTTTTCTTGCTGATTTGAGTTCTTTGTAGAGTCTGGATATTAGCCCTTTATCAGATGTATAGTTTTTGAATATTGTTTCCCATTCTGTAGGTTGTGTATTTACTCTGTTGATTATTTCCTTTGCTGTGCAGAAGCTTTTTAATTTAACCAAGTCCTATTTATTTATTTTTGTTTTTTACCGTAATTACCTTTGGGGTCTTGGTCATAAATTCTTTGCTTAGGCTGATGTCTAAAAGAGTTTTTCCTACATTTTCTTCTAGAATTTTTATGGTTTCCTGCCTTACATTTAATTCTTTTATCCATCTTGAATTAATTTTTGTATCTATTGAGAAATAGGTGTCCTGTTTCATTCTTCTTTCTTGGCTATCCATCTTTCCCGATACCATCTATTGAATAGGGCTTCCTTTCCCCTGTGTATGTTGTTCTCTGATTTGTCAGTGATCAGTTGGTTGTATGGGTAGTTGGTTTTATATATGGGTTCTCTGTTTCTGTTCTATTGGTCTGTGTCTCTATTTTTATACCGGTATCATTGCTATTTTGGTTACTGTAGCTTATAGTGTAATTTGAAGTCAGATAATGTGATGTCTCCATATTTGTTCTTTTTGGTTAAGATTGCTTTGGCTACTCAGGCTCTTTTTTGTTCTAAATGAAGTGTAGAATTATTTTTTCTAGAGTTGTGGAATATGATGTTGGTATTTTGATGAGGATTGCATTGAATCTGTGACTCACTTTGGGCAGTGTGGACATTTTAACAATGTTGATTTTATCCGTGAACATGAGACATTTTTCTATTTGTGTCATCTGTGATTTCTTTCATTAGTATTTTATAGTTCTTGTAGAGATCTTTCACCTCCTTTTTTAAATATATTCCTAAGTATTTTACTTTTGTTGTAGCTATTATGAATGGTATTTTTTTTATCTTTTTTATTTTTATTTATTTATTTATTTTTTGAGACAGATCTCACTCTGTTGCCTGGGCTAGAGTGCTGTGGTGTCAGCCTAGCTCACAGCAACCTCAAACTCCTGGGCTCAAGCAATCCTACTGACTCAGCCTCCTGAGTAGCTGGGACTACAAGCATGTGCCACCATGCCCGGCTAATTTTTTTCTATATGTTTTTAATTGTCCAGCTAATTTCTTTCTATTTTTTTAGTAGAGACGGGGGTCTCACTATTGCTCAGGCTGGTCTAGAACTCCTGAGCCCAAACGATCTGCCCATCTTGGCCTCCCAGAGTGCTACGATTACAGGCGTGAGCCACTGTGCCTGGCCTGTGAATGGTATTGATTCCTTTATTTGACTCTCAGCTTGACTGGTATTAGTATATAGAAATGCTACTGATTTGTGTACATTGGTTTTGTAACCTGAGACTTTGCTCAATTTATCAATTCCAGGAGCCTTTTGATGAGTCTTTAGGATTTTCTAGATACCAGATCATATCGTCAGCAAACAGGGATAGTTTGACCACCTGTTTCCTGATTTGGGTGCCGTTTATTACCTCCTCTTGCCTGATTGCTCTGGCAAGGACTTCCACTACTGTGCTGAATAGAAGTGGTGACAGTGGACACCCTTGTCTTGTTCTAGTTCTTAGGAGAAATGCTTTCAACTTTTTCCCATTCAGTATGATGTTGGCTGTGGGTTTGTGATACATGGCTTTTATAATTTTGTTTTTTGTTTTTTGTTTTTTTCTGGAGACAGAGTCTCGCTCTTTTGCCCTGGCTAGAGTGCCGTGGCGTCAGCCTAGCTCACAGCAATCTCAGACTCTTGGGCTTAAGCAATCCTTCTGCCTCAGCCTCCCGAGTAGCTGGGACTACAGGCATGTGCCACCATGCCTGGCTAATTTTTTTTTTCTATATATTTTTAGTTGTCCAGATAATTTCTTTCTATCTTTTAGTAGAGATGGGGTCTTGCTCTTGCTCAGGCTGGTCTCGAACTCCAGACCTCGAGCAGTCCTCCCGCCTCGGCCTCCCAGAGTGCTAGGATTACAGGCGTGAGCCACCACGCCCAGCCTGGCTTTTATAATTTTGAAGTGTATTCCTTCTGTGCCTAGTTTGTTGAGGGTTTTTATCATGAAGGGATACTCAATTTTATCAAATACTTTTTCTGCATCTATTGAGATGATGATATGGTCTTTGTTTTTGTTTCTGTTTATGTGGTGAATCATGTTTATTGATTCGCATATATTATACCATCCTTGCATCCCTGGGATGAAATCCACTTGATCATGGTGAATTATTTTTTTGATGTGCTGTTGAATTCGGTATGATAGTATTTTGTTGAGGATTTTTGCAATATGTTCATAAGGGATATTGGTCTGTAGTTTTCTTTTTTTGTTTTGTTCTTTCTTGGCTTTATTATCAAGGTGATACTGGCTTCATAGAGTGAGTTAGGGAGGATTCCCTTGTTCTCAATGTCATGGAACAGTTTCTGTAGGATAGGTATCAGTTCTTTGTAGGTCTGGTAGAACTCATCTGTGAATCCATTTGGTCCAGAGCTTTTTTTTTGTTGTTGGACGATTTTTTTATTACTGCTTCAATCTTGCTGTTTGTTATTGGTCTGTTCAGGATTTCTTTTTATTCCTGATTCAGGCTTGGGAGGTTGTATGTTTCTGGGAATTTGTCCATTTCTTCTAGTTTGTTTTTGCAGAAGTTTTCATAGTATTCACAGATAATATTTTGTATTTCTGCAGTATCAGTTTAATGTCTCCTTTTTCATTTGTGGTTGAGGTTAATTTGAGTCCTTTCTCTTCTACTTTTGGTTAATCTGGCTAATGGTCTATTAATTTTTTTTATCTTTTCAAAGAACCAACTTTTTGTTTCATTGATTCTTTTTTGTTGTTTGTTTCCATTTCGTTTAGTTCTTCTGTGAGCTTTATTTCTTTTCTTCAGTTGGCTTTGGGTGTGGTTGGTTGCTCTGTCTCTAGTTCCTTGAGATGTAACATTAGCTTGTTAATTTGTGATCTTTTTATCTTTTTGATGTAAGCATTTAAGCTTATTTTCCTTTTAGGGCTGCTTTTGCTATATCTCATATTTTGAAAGCTTGTGTCCCCTTTGTCAGTTTGAGGAATCTTTTGATTTCCATCTTAATTTTATCATTGAAATTAATTAACAAAGGATCATGCAGCAGCAGGTTGCTTAATTTTCATGACTTTGTGCAGATTTCAGTTTTTCTCTTAGAGTTGATTTCTAGTTTTATTCCACTGTGGTCTAAGAAGATAGATGGTATGGTTTCGATTTTTTTGAATTTGCGAGACTTGTTTTGTGGCCTAAGATATGATCATTCTTGGAAAATGTCCTTTGTACTGATGAGAAAATGCATATGCAATTGCTTGTGGGTAACATATTCTATAAATGTCTGTTAGGTCCATTTGTTCTAGAGCCCTGTTTAAGTCCAGTGTTTTTTAATTCATTTTCTGCTTTGATGATCTATACAGTTCTGTCAGTGGAGTGTTGAAGTCCCTGGCAATTAAGATGCTACTGTGTATTTCTTTGCTTAGATCTAGAAGAATTTTCTTTATGAAACATGGAGCTCCTGTGTTAGGTGCATATATATTTAGGATTGTTAGGTCTTCTTGTTGAATTGCTCCCTTTACTATTATATAATGACCGTGTTTGTCTTTTTCTTGCCATTGTTGATGTAAAAAGTCTCTTTTATCTGACGTGAGGATGGCTACACCTACTCACTTTTGGTTTCCATTTGCGGGGAATATTTTTTTCCATCCCCTATCCTGAGTCTGTGTGAGTCTCTGTGATTTAGATCTGTTTCTTGAAGACAGCAAATACTTAAGTTGTGTTTTTTCATCCATTCAGCCAGTGTCTTTTGAGTGAGGCATTCAGACTGTTCACGTTGAGTGTTGTTAATGATATGTGGAATTATGGTCTGTTCATCATGTTGGATGATACCTTATTTTGTTTTCCCTTGTGTGCTATTGTTTTTTTTTTTTTGAGACAGAGTCTCACTCTGTTGCCCAGGCTAGAGTGCCGTGGCATCAGCCTAGCTCACAGCAACCTCAAACTCCTGGGCTCAAGCAACCCTTCTGCCTCAGCCTCTCAAGTAGCTGGGACTACAGGCATGCGCCACCATGCCCGGCTAATTTTTTCTCTATATATTTTTAGTTGTCCGTGTAATTTCTTTCTGTTTTTTTGGTAGAGACAGGGTCTCATTCTTGGTCAGGCTGGTCTTGAACTCCTGAGCTCAAACAATCCACCCGCCTTGGCCTCCCAGAGTGCTAGGATTACAGGCGTGAGCCACCGTGCCCGGCCAGTGCTATTGTTTTATAAGAGCTGTGAGCTATAACGTTTGGGTGTTTTTACACTGGTGGGTATCTGTTATGCTGCTGTATATGTAATGCACTTTTGAGCATTTCCTATAGTGCAGGTCTAGTAGTGACAAATATCCTTAGTGTTTGCTTGTCTGGAAAGATCTTTTTTTTTTTTTTTTTTTTTTTTGGTCTTTTTTTTGTTCCTTGTCTTTTGAGACAGGGTCTCGCTGTGCTTAGGCTGGTGTCAAACCCTTGAGCTGCAGCTATCCTTCCGCCTCGGCCTCCCAGAAAGCTAGGATTACAGGCATGAGCCACTGCGCCCGGCCGGGAAAAATCTTTATTTCTCCATCATTTATTAAACTTAGTTTTGCAGGATACAAAATTCTTGGCTGGAAGTTGTTTTGTTTAAGAAGATTAAAAATGGTGTCCTAATTTCCTTCTGGGATGTAAAGTCTCTGCGGAGAAGTCTGCTGTTAGCCTGACGAATTTCCCTTTGTAGGTTAGTTATTGCTTTCATCTTGCAGTTTGTAGAATTTCCTCCCTCATTTTGACTTTGGCCAGGTTGATGACTATGTGTCTTGGGGATGTCCTATTTGCTATGAATCTTCCTGGTTTTCGAAGACCATCTCGTAATCTGGATATCTGAATCTCTGGTGATACCAAGGAAGTTCTCCTCAGTAATTCCCTTGAATAGGTTTTCCATGCTTTTTGCTTTTTCTTCCTCTCCCTCTGGGATATCTATAATTTGCATATTGGCTGGTTTCCCATAGTCCCATATTTCACTGAGTGATTGTTTATTCTTCCTTATTCTTTTTTCTGCATCTTTGACTGACTGGGTTAGTTTGAAAGCCTTGTCTTTAAGCTCTGAGATTCTGTCTTCTGCTAGGTGTAGCCTGTTGAAACTTTCTGCTGTATTTTGTAATTCCGTAAATGACTTGTTCATTTCTTTACATTCTATTACATCTTTTCTTACATTGTCTATCTCTTTCATTGAGTTTTTCATTCATTTCCTAAAACTTTTTTTTTTGTTTTTGCTTCTTTGTGTTGGTTTTCAACTCTCTCTTCAATTCCATTTATCTTGTTTACCGTCTATATTCTGAATTCCTTTTCTGACATTTTGACAATTTCCTTTTGGTTGTGGTCCATTGCTGTGGATCTATTTTGATGCTTTGTGGGTGTCGAACTAGCCTGTTTTTTTCATGTTGCTAGAATTTTTTTGCTGATTCCAATCTGAAAACTCTATTCTCAGCTCAGGTCTGTTAGGTTTGCAGTGTACCTGTTCCACTTTACTGGGAACTCTCCTACTTTGTGAGAAGGAGGAGAGGTCCCTAGATTATGCTTTTGTGTCCTACTCCGGTGGATTGACTAGGCGGGAGAGGGGTGGATGCACTGAGAGCCTCTAACATAGCTGTTCTGCTGTTGTCTCCATCCCTTGCGGTTGTCCCAGACCAAGCTGATGCTGGGCGGTATTCATTTGGATTGGTGTACTGGTCGTCAGGCCGCTGTTGGAAGCCTGAGCGGTGGCGAGAAGCTGTGCAAGTCTCTCTCCACAGGAGTGGGTAATGTGATCTTGGCTGGCTCCTGGATGGGATGCGGGACCCTGGCAGGTGCCTGGGTGCATCATGGGACCTTGGCCAGCACCTGGGCAGGTCCCCGGTCCTGGGCTAGTGCTCAGGGTTCTTTGTGTGGAGTGGTGGTTTGGTCCCTAGGCTACTGTTGGAAGCTCAGGCAGGGGACTGGGTGAGTACCTCTCCACTGAGGCGGGCATTGTGGGAGATTACTCTGCCAGGGTCTCCCTGCATTTGCTCTATGCAGGTCTAGGTGTAATGGTGGTACAGGGGAGGGAGGGTGTTGTGGCTTATGCCTGGCAGGTCCGTGGTGGAGAGATGGACCATAGACCTGGTGTGGTGCTGTCAGGGTGTGCCCCTTCTGCCCCTATACAGGGCAGGGTGGTTGTGGTGGTGCTCGTTCTGGTGGTTAGTGCTTGGGGCTTTAGGAGCGTGGCTTGCTGCTGGTGCACAAAACCAAGGGGCGTGACCGGCAGTGTGGCGTGTAGAGCAAGAGTCTGGCCTGCCAGCTGGTGCACAGGAGCAGGGGCGATGGCCTGCTGCAGGGCACGCAGGACTGCAGGGATGTGGCCTGCTCCTCAGTGCTACTAGGCTGGGGCCTGTGGCCTGCCATACCAAGCTTCAGTCTCGAGAGGCATGGACCTCCGCATAGTGCACAGGGCCCTGGGGCTTGTTCCTGTAGTCAGCGTTCAGGGCCACGGAGCGGGGTGGTCTGTCAGGGGTGGGGCGTGCGTGTCGGAGGGTGTTGTAGTCTGCCGGTTGGAGTACAGTCTGTGGGGGCACGGGCCTCCACTCACCCAGGTCCATGGGGGCACATGCCTCGGTTCTGTAGCACAGGGGCTGGGGAGGTTGCTTCACTGGTGAAAGTGTAGGACTGCAGGAGCTGGGACCCTGGATGGCTAGGACTCTCTTCCTACACAGATTCTGCCAAGGCTGCTACTGTGGGAACCCTTGAGTTTTGCTCAAGTTCCTTGGTGGTGTGTGGGGGGGGCAGTGGATGGATGCCAGCTCCCCAGTCAATCAGCGTACCAGTGCATCTGCTCTGCCTGCCCCCTCCCCAGTCCAGCAAGGGGGATTTTTGGGGCAGTTGCAGTGAAGCCAATCCCTGTGTAGAGTGGAAGCTCCAGATCTGAGAGCTCAGAGTGGTGTCAGTTGCGGCAACCCTAGAACCAGGACCAGTGGGACTCTGTAACATGCTCTCTGATGCAGTTTCACTATACAGTCTCCAAGCAGTTCCCTGATCAGCACGGAGGCCCACCTTGGTGGTGGAGTCCTCCCTGGCCCCAGCTTATGTCGCAGCGTCTGCCCCAGAATGTGAGGCCCTAAAGCTTTCTCCTTTATCATTTTCCATTTGTAAGGGTCTCCTCCAGGTAGATCTTGGCAAATGGAACTCCCTGTCCTGTTTCTTTCACTCTGAGTGTCTCCTGTT
Source organism: Varecia variegata (assembly GCA_028533085.1). Lineage (NCBI taxonomy): Eukaryota > Metazoa > Chordata > Mammalia > Primates > Lemuridae > Varecia > Varecia variegata. The sequence continues at coordinate 98,082,081 of CM052440.1, read as the reverse complement.
GGTTCTCTGATGATCTACAATGCTCTCTTCAAGAGGGTCCATGTGTAAGTGAGCATCTACTTGCAATGTTAGATCCCCTCCCTGGTAGCGGTGCATACAGGCTTCTTCTAGTTGGCCATTGTGGCCCCCTTCAGAACCTGCTTTTGAATTGGCTGATTCTGTTGTTTTACTAGTTTCTGTTTCACTTATTTCTTCTATAATCTTTATAATTTCCTTCCTGCTACCTGCTTTTGGTTTAGTTCATTCTTTTTCTAGTTTCTCAAGGCAGAAAATTGGATTATTGATTAGAGATCTTTTTTAATATAGACATTTGCACTGTGTTTCCCTTTCAGTACTACTTAGCTGCATCCCATAAGTTTTGGTGTGTTGTGTCTTCATTGTCATTCATTCTAAGTATTATCTAATTTACCGTGTACTTTTTTTTTTTCTTTTTGTCCTGTTGGTTTTTTTAGGAACGTGTTGTTTAGGTTCTACTTATTTGTGTACTTTCCAGATTTCCTTCTTAGTGATTTCTAGTTTAATTTCCTTGTGCTTGGATAATATACTCTGCATTATTTCAGTCCTTTTAAATTTACTGAGGTTTGTTTTATGGCCTAACATCCTGGAGAATCTTCCACATGTACTTGAAAAGTGTGCATGTTATACTGCGGTTAGCTGAGAGTTCTATAGATGTCTGTTAACTGGTTTACAATTTTGTTCAAATTTTACATTTCTTTGATCTATCCAGTTCTGGCCATTATTGAAAGTATTTTATTGAAGTCACCAATAATTATTGTGAATTATCTATTTCTCCCTTCAGTTCTGTCAGTTTTGCTTCAAATATTTGGGGGCTCTGTTGTTAGGTTCATATTTATTTATAATTTTTATGTCTTCCTGAAGGATTTATCCTTTTATCATGATAAAATAAATTTTTTCTAGTAACAATTTTAAAGTCTGTTTTGTCAGATACTAGTATAGCTATTTCAGCTGCCATTTGGTTACTGTTGCATGATATTTCTTTTTCCTTCCTTTTCCTTTCAACCTGTTTGTGTATTTGAATCTAAAATGTCTTTTGTAGGTAACAGTTTATTGAATCATTTTTTTTGAGACAGGTCTTGCTTTGTCACCCAGGCTAGAGTGCAATGGCCTCATCATAGCTCGCTGCAGCATCAAACTCCTGGACTCAGGAGATCCTCCTGCCTTGACCTCCTAAAGTGCTAGGATTACAGGTGTGAGCCCCTGCACCTGGCCTTACATCTTCTTAAAAAATGTATTCTGGCCAGGGTGCAGTGTCTCACGCCTGTAATCCTAGCACTCTGGGAGGCCGAGGCGGGCGGATTGTTTGAGCTCAGGAGTTCGAGACCAGCCTGAGCAAGAGCGAGACCCCGTCTCTACTAAAAATAGAGAGAAATTATATGGACAGCTAAAAATATATAGAAAAATTAGTCGGGCATGGTGGTGCATGCCTGTAGTCCCAGCTACTCAGGAGGCTGAGGCAGTAGGATTGCTTGAGCCCAGGAGATTGAGGTTGCTGTGAGTGAGGTTGACGCCATGGCACTCTAGCCCGGGCAACAGAGTGAGACTCTGTCTCAAAAAAAAAAAAAAAAAAAAAATGTATTCTGTCAGTTACTGCCTTCTGATTTGATAATTGTATCTATTTGAATTTATTGAAATTATTGATAGGTAGGATTTATGATAGGGAGGATTGAACTTACCAGTAGGTAGATACTGGTAGGTAGGATTTATGTCTGGCTACTTTTGATATTTGTTGTTTATGTCTTCTGTCCTTTTGTTTCTCTGTTCTCCCATTATTATCTTTTGTGTGATTTAGATATTTTATGATGTATCTTTTCAATTTCGTTGTGCTTTCTTTACTATAGTTTTTTAATTTTATAGTGTTTGCTCTGGAGATTATTCAGATAATAACTTAAAACAATGTAATCTGGATTAACACAAATTTAATTTCCACAGTATGTTAAAGTTTGTTCCAACATACTTCATTTTTTCCCTCCTTCTTTGTGCCATTATTGTTATGCAGATCACATCTATATATTTTAAGCTCACAGTTTTATAATTAATGCTTTGTGTGTTTTAAATCAGAAGAAAAGAATTACAAACAAAAATACATTTATACTGATTCTTATGTTTACTTCTGTAGTTATCTTTTCTGAACTTCTTTATTTCTTTGTGTAGATTTGAGTAGACATAGTGTCCTTTCCATTAAGCCTGAGGGATCCCTTTACTATTTCTTGTATTGAAGGTCTAGTAATGACAAATTCTCTCAGTTTTTGTTTGGGAATGTCTTAATTTTCCCTTTTTGGCTTATATTTTTGCTGGATATGGAATTCTTGGTTTACAGCTTTTTTTTCCTTTCAGCCCTTAGAATAAATATGTCATCCTACTGCTATCTGACTTTCATGGCTTCTGATAAGTCTATTGTTAATCTTATTGGGTTAAAATAGCACTATTTAAAACAAATAGTAATGATGGTTTGAGGAGTTTGTTACATGGAGTGAGACATGACAACAATAGCAAAGAAAAGTGTTGCTACAACGGACATACATTCTGAGGACATACCTACCTTCTGTTTTGTTAGGCAGTTTTGTTGTGCGAACATCATATGGTATACTTACACAAACCTAAATAGTATAGCCTACTGCACGTCTAGGCTATATGTATATAGCCTATTGTTCCTAAGCTGCAAACCTGTATAGCATGTTACCATACTGAATATGGCAGGCACTTGCAACATAATGGTAAGTATTTGTGTATCCAAACATATCTAAACATAGAAAAGGTACAGTCTAGATATGGTATAAAAGATAAAATGGTACATCTGTATAGAGCATCTCTGTTACAATCTTATGGGACCACTATCATATATGTAGTCTGTTGTTGACGAAAGTATCATTATGCAGCACATAACTGTAAATGGGGTTTAAAATGTGTGTCTTGCATTGCCAGCATGTGACAAACATACTAATTTAATCAAGAATATAATATGTTGAAGATGCATTTTTAACTTACAAGGTACTTACTAATATACTGCCAAAAGGAATAGCAAAACACAAAAAATGGTCATAAAACAAAAATAAAAGTTAACAAAAACAGAAAAAGATGAATGGAAGGAACAGATGGACAAATAGCTTAAACCTATCTATAATGGGAATTAAACTAGAGTCCTTTTATTCTCTGTTGTATGTTAGGCACAAACATTGTTTAAATAACTGTTAATAAACATAATTTGAGATTATCTTTGTTGACATGCTGATCTAAAAAATCTTCATGTCCATTTCTCTTTCTAAACACATAGTCCCAGAATAAATTTCTTGTTCATGTACTTAAACAAATTCTGCCCCCCCTTACTGTTAAGTTTGAGTTTGTTTATATATGTCCCACAGTGCCTCAAACATCTACTTGTTCTTCACTTCGCTGTGAGTTATGAGCCACACCTATCCACATCTGGTGTTACAAATTTCCCTCTGTCAGATAACCCTCCTTTCATCACTTCACAATAACAGGCAAGCTGTAACCCTTACAATACCTATTTCCTGAAGTAAACATCAAGTCTTTTTCAAAGGCAGAGTACCAAATTTGTTGTTGTATTTATGTATTCCTTAATAATTTAACATGTGTAAAAAAGTGTGTTGTTTTTACGGGTTCCTATCTTTTTTTATGTGCTAACAAAGTTTTTATGTGCTATACTTCTAACTCCATTTTCCCCCTAAACCTTGTAGCTTTTATTGCATGATTTTTGTATAGTATGGTGACTTTGTAGAACTCATATGTTATGCTATAACAGAATTGACTATAATTGCTTTATTTTGGATTTCTCCATTGCTTTGTTCATCTATTGATCCATCTTATTTTTTGATGCATTTAAAAGTAAGTACACTTCACCCCAGTCATGTGAGCATGCATATTATTAACTAGTTTCGTATTTATTTACTGTTCTTTTTGTGTGTGTGATAAAATTTACATACAGTGAAATGCACAAATCTACTGTTTGAGTTTTGCAGATGCATAAACTGATAAAATGCAAATCTCTGTCAAAGTATAGACAATGCCATCATCTTGAGAAATGTTCCCTCATGCTCCTTCTCAGTCAGGCCCTGTCCCACCCTTTCAGAGGCAACCACTGTTTTGACTTTTTTTTTTTTAACCATAGATTAGTTTTTTTCTATTCCAGAACTTCATATAAAAGGAATCATATGGCATATACTCTTGTCATAAGGCTTCCTTTAGTCAACATAACAGTTTTGAGATTCATTCATGTTGTGTGTATCAGTAATTCCATTTTCATTTTTATTGCTGAGTAGAATATATCACAATTTGTATATCCATTCATACACTTATTGATGGATACCCAGGCTCTTTCAAGTTTTTCACTACTGTGAAGAAAGCTGCTATGAACATATTTGTAGAAGTCTTTGGTAGACATGTCTTCATTTCTCTTTACGAGTGCAATTGCTGGGTCATAGAGTTAGACATGTTAAGTCCTATTAGGAACTACCAGGCTTTGTTTCAAAAAGGTTGTACTGTTTTACATTCCCACTAACAATGTATGAAAGTTCCTATTGTGCTATATCTTTGGCAACACTGATGTTGGTCTTTTACATTCTGGTGGGTGTGCAGTTGTATCTCAATGTGGTTTTAATTTGTATTTTCCTGATGACTAACAATGTGGAGCATTTTTTCATGGTGTTTCTTGGTTATTTGCAGTATCTTATTTTGTGAAGTGTCTGTTCAGTTCTTTTGTCCATTTATTAATTAAAAAATTATGTTTTATGTCTTTTGAGCAGAAGTTTTTAATTTTGTTAAAGTCTAATTTATGAGTTTATTATTTTATGGTTCTTGCTTTGTGTGTCCTAATAGATCTTTGCTTTATCCTCAAGTCATTAAGATATTCTTACATGTTTTCTAAGCTTCACATTTTTTAACTTTTGTATTAATATTTAGGACTGTAATCTGTCTTCACTTGATTTTTGTATATTGTGTGAGGTAGAGATTAAGGCTCACTTGTTTCCATATGGATGTCAATTGCCTCATTACTATTTGTTAAAGAAGGACTTTCCTCCCCCTTTTGGATTGTTTTGGCACCTTGGTAAAATATTAAATGACTATAAATATAGGTCTCTTTCTGAGCTCCTTAATCTGTTCCATTGATCTATTTGTTGATCCTTAAGCCAATACTATACTGTTTTGATTACTCAGCTTTATGCTAAGTCTTGAATTCAGGTTGTATAAGTCCTACAACTTTGTTCTTTTTCAAGTATTCTTTGGATATTTTAGATCCCTCCCCTTTCCATATAAACTTTAGAATTGGCGTGCCATGCCTATTGTTATTATGATTTGGTTTGCATTGACTCTAAACTTTGAAGAGAATTGCAGTCTTAAAATGAGTCTTCCAGTCCATACACATGATAATGTCTTGCCATTTATTCACATCTTCATTAATTTCCCTCAGCAATGACGGTAATTTTCAGTAGAGATGTTTGCATGTCTTTTCAGTTTTTAATGTTTTATGTTTTCTGATGCTATTGTAGATGGAATTTGTAAATTTTTTATTTCCTTAGTAGTTTATTTCCCTAGTATTTGCTGCCAGTATATACAAAGACAGTGGATTTTTGTGTGCTCACTTTGTATCCTGCAACCTTGTTAAATTCACTTAATTCTGATTATTTTGTTGATTTTTTAGGATTTTCTTTATAGATAGTCATGCTGTCTGCAAATAGAGTCACGTTTATTTCTTCAATTTTTATGCCTTCTGTTTCTCTTTTTTGCCTTGTTGAAATGGCTAAGATGTGTAGTACCGTGTTGAATAGAAGCGGTCAGTGCTGACATTCTTGCCTTGCTGGTCTTTAGAGAGTAGTGGTCAATATTTTACTATTAAGTATGCTAGCTGTAGGGTTTTTGTAGATACAGGTTGAGGAAGTTACTTTTTTTTTTTACTTAGTTTGCTAAGAGTATTTATTGTGAATAGGTATTAAATTTTGTCAGGTATTTTTTCTGCAACTATTTAAATGACCATATGGGTTTTGTTGTAATATGGTAAGACACAGTTGATTGGTTTTGAATGTTAAACCATCCTTGTGTTCTTGGGTTAAACACTACCTGGTAATGAAATATTATCATTTTGATATGTTATTAGAATTCCTTTTTAATTTATTTATTTTTAAACTTTATCTCTTTGCAATTTTCAGTGATTATTGTAGAGATCTTAATATACATTCCTGTTTTCATAATCTACTGAGAACTAATATTATACCTCTGTAAAATGTAGAAACTTCTATTTCTACATTTGTTCCCTTTTTCTGTCCTTTTTGCTGTGGTTGTCATATATATTACTCTGCATCTGTTATAGATGGCATAATACATGTTTCTATTTTTGCTTTAAAGAGTAATATGTTTTAAGAAAATTAACAGCATTTTTCTTAATATAGGTCTGCTGGCAACACCTTCTATTATTTTTTTTTTATTTGAAAATGTTTTCATTTCACTTTCATTCTTGAAGGATATTTTCTCTGAATATAACATTTTGTGTTGGCAGGCTTTTGATTTTTTTTTCTTTTAGTACCTTTAAAGATTTCATTCCACTGTCTCCTGGCCTTCATAGTTTCTGATGAGAAGTCAGTGGTAATTCAGCTCAGTATTCCCATGAAAGTAATATGTCATTTTTCTCTAGCTGATTTCAATATTTTTTTCCTTATTCTTAGATTTCAGCAGTTCAACTGTGATTTGTACCTAGGTGTGGTTTTCTTTGTATTTAATTTCATTAGTGTTTGCCAAGCTTCCTGAATCTGCCAATTTTTGTCTTTTACCAAATTTGGGCAATTATTTTCTGTTATCTTTTTCTGCCCCAGTCTCTCTTTTTCTCCTTGGGACTCTGGTTATATGTGTATTAGACCTTTCGCTGTTGTCCCAGGGACTCTTTTTTTCTCTCTCAATCTTTTTTCTGTCTGTTCTTCAGATATGATCTATTTTCATGTTTACTTACTCATTTTGCCATCTTCAATCTGCCATTAAGTACATAGGCAAATATTTTAAACATTTTTCAGCTCCAGAGTTTCCATTAGGTTCTTATCGTACTTAGTCTGTTCAGGCTGCTATGACAAAATAAATACCTTAGACTGGGTAATTTATAAACAGCATAAATTTATTGATTGTAATTCTGGAGGCTGGAAAGTCCAAGATCAAGGCTCCAGCAGGTTGAATGTCTGATGAGAATGCTCTGCGTCATAGATATGTATCCTTACATGGCAGAAGGCACAAACAAGTTTTCACAGGCCTCTTTTATAAGGGCACTAATCTCATTCCTGTCCTCATGCCTTAATCACTTCTCAAAGGCTCCATCCACCTCCTAATATCATCACATTGGGGATTAGGTTTTTCAATATGTGAATTGTGGGGGGCACAAATATTCAGAGAATAGTAGATCTTTTTTGTTTCTTTTTCTTTGCTGGGATTTCCTGTCTTTTTATTCAGAACAAGCATATTTCCCCCTACATCTAGTGTATTGTAACAGTAGTTGCTTTAAATTCCAACATCTGGATTGTCTCAGGGTCATTCCCTGTTTGTCTTTTATCTTGAACATGGATCATATTTTCGTTTTTCTTTATATGTTAAGTAATTGTTAATTATATCCTAGCACATTATGTATGAGTGATAGACTTTTAAACTCTGCATAGTATTTTTATCAATAAATAATTTTAGTGACTTATTTTGTCATTTTCTGTGCTGATTATTTCTTTGTGCCTTTCTTCTGTTTTTACTTGTCTTCTTGCTAAAGTATGTCCTCAAATAGTTCTTTTGTGAGTCTGTGGATAATAAACTGTCAGCTTTTATGTGTCTTAAAATATCTTATTTTCCCCTCATTCTTGCTGCTTTACCTGGGAATTAAGTTCTAGGTTGACAGTTCTTTACCCTCAATACTTTGAACATATTATGTCATTGCTTTTTGTCATCAGTTGTTGCTAGGGAGAAGTTTGCTGTCAGTCTAATTGACGTTCCTTGGTTAGGTAATCTGCTTTTTCTTTCTGGTAGCTTTTAAGATTGTCGTTGATACTCTACAGTGTGTCTTAAGTATGACTTAATTTTTATCTTAATTAGTATGCAGTGTGCATTTGAATTCAACAACATATTTTTTAATTGAGGAAAATTATTAGCTATATTATCTCAGCAAGTACTCGTGCTCCACTGTCTTTATTTCTTAATGACTGTGATTCCTTTTTTTTTTTTTTTGAGACAGAATCTCACTCTGTTGCCTGGGCTAGAGTGCCATGGCATCAGCCTAGCTCACAGCAACCTCAAACTCCTGGACTCAAGCAATCCCCTGCCTCAGCCTCCTGAGTAGCTGGGACTGCAGACATGCACCACCATGCCCGGCTAATTTTTTCTATGCATTTTTAGTTGTCTACTTAATTTCTTTCTATTTTTTAGTAAAAACGGGATCTCGCTCTTGCTCAGGCTGGTCTCGAACTCCTGACCTCGAGCCATCCTGCCACCTCGGCCTCCCAGAGTGCTAGGATTACAGGCATGAGCCACCTCGCCCGACCTGATTCCTTTCTTTTTAAAGTATATTCCTAACTATACTTACCTTTATGTTTTTTTTTAAATCACGCTGTCCATTGAGTTATGTCATCTACAGTGAGTTCATGTTCCAGTTGTTTATTTTGTAGATCTTATATTTTAGAATTTTGTCTTTGCAGCCTCATTTTAATTGGGAAGTTTAACATTTTTCTTCATTTTGTTAATCTGTCTTTTTCTGTGCTATCTTCTCTTTCTTACAATTTATACTTTTTAACTCATTGGCCCTAGTCCAAAACCAAGATTTATATTAGAGTTTCCAGATTCTTGCTTCAGGATGATATTGGGAGTATTACACATTTAGTCACTGATCCATTCAATAACTGGTTCACATCCTTTCAAGAGGCATCTACTCTCTTTTTCCCCTTAACTAGGCCACATGTCAGATAAGCTCTAGCCCAGGCAACAGGTGGTGTTAGTATGCTCTTAGCCTCCTTTCAAGAGGAAAAGCCTATTCTAACCTTTGGCTTTAAGCAGTAAGCATGGCTAATGTTCCTCTTGGGGAGCATTTTTAGTCCTTATTTCCCCAGAGAAGGGGGAACTTCAGTGAGTGCTCATAGACCCAGAGTTTTGCAGGTCCATAGTTGTATGCCCACTCACAGCTTTGTGTTTCTTCTTCTCAAAAATTGTCTTCTTGTGCCTTATTAAGTCTCTTTTGGTAATACTTATACTTTATGTTGTATGCGTAGCAAAGAAGCTGAGTCAAAATATTAGGTCATTGAATATGAAATGTCCAATTTCAAATCAAAAGCATACTTTATTAATTCTCAAACAAGAAGCAGTACAGTTAATCAAAGTATGTGCCTAAACTATGGACACAGTTTTGCTGTCTTAATGGTAGCTTGTTTATACCAGCAGCAAAGAAGCCTGGAGAGAGTGGCAATGAAATCGCAAAAGGTGGTTTCCACAGCTTGTTGAGAATTGAGTATTTTTCCTTGAAAGAAGTGGTCCAAAGCCTGGCAGAAGTGGTAGTCAGTTTGGTGCAAGGTCTGGTGAATACAATGGATGACAAGTGTTTCCAAGGCCAGCCTCTGGAGTTTGAGCAGTATTGTTTGTGCAACATGTGGTTGAGTGTTGTCTGGCAAGAGGATTGGCCTGTCTCTATTGGCCAATCTCGGCTGCTTAATCGAAAGCATCCTCCTCATTTCATACAGTTGGTTGCAGTAGATATCCCCTGTAATCAACTGACCAGATTTCGTGAAGCTGTAGTGGATAATACCATTGCTAGACCAACAGACACCATTAGTTTTTTTTGATGAATATTTGGTTTTGGACTGTGTTTTGGCACTTCATCTTTAACCAGCTGTTGTGCCGGATGCTTGCAATTGTCAAAAGAGTCCATTATTCATCACTCGTAACAATATGGTGTAGAAATGGTTTGCCTTTATGTCGTGACAGCAAAGAAAGGCAAGCTTCGAGATGATTTCTCTTCTCACGCTCATCGAATTCATGTATAAGCCATCTATACAGCTTCTTTACCTTGCTGATTTCTTTCAAATGCTGCAATATTGTTGGAATAGTAATGTCAAATCTTACTGCTAATTCATGCGTAGGTTGAGGTGAATTTGCTTCCACTACAGCTTTCAGCTCATCGTTATCCACCTTGATCTCAGGTTGCCCACATGGCTCATTTTCAAGATTAAAATCACCAGAACAGAACTTCTCAAACCATCAATGTACTGTGCTCCTTAGCCACATCCCTCCCAGTCGAGCTGTCTGTGCTGCATTGGTTCCACGACGAAACTCACATTTGAAAATAACACAAAGTTTTGACTTATCCGTGGTTTCACAAAAATTGCTCTAAAAAAATGTGAAAGATAATCACAAGCCAAACCATGTGTTCGAAAGACTGAGGACGTACCTTCATAGTAAAAATAAAACAAGAAGTGTCAAAGTGAAGTGTCAGAGATATCAGCTATCTAACTTAGTACTTAAGGAAATCAGGCATTTTATACTTAATAACCCAATACAAACTTAATGAACCTTCTTGACTAGCTTTAAAATGTTGTTTCTTAATGTTTTATCATGCTTGTCTGAGTCAATGTGCTCTTATTAATAATATTGCTCTTGTGAATCTAGTTAACTATGAGTTTTAATATCTAGTAGGGAAACCCCTTATTTTTCCTTTTAAAAATTTTGTCTTGGTTAAAATTCTGCTTTTACATATGAACTTCAAAATCATTTTGTCCAATTTAATAAATTTGGAGTCTGTCTTGAAACCACGTGTACATATTATTTTAGAAAGATTGCCATTTTTATACTGTTGAGTTATCCAGATGTATACTGTATTTATTTATTTACAGCTTTTAGTATATTGTTTTTGAGCCTTACTTGTTAACTGTATTCCTGTTGTATGGTTTCTGTAGTTATTGTGACTGGTATGTTTCTACACACCACTTCCTTTCTCTGGCTGGCTCTTACTAGAAGAGAGATTAAAATGTTTTTGTTATATCCAGCAACTTTGCCAAAATGCCTAATTAATTCTAAAGGCATTTGGTAGATTCTGTGATTTTCTATGTATATAATCATACCAACTACAAATAAAGATAATTTTATATCTTTTCATGTTTATGCTTGTTATTTAATTTTCTTATTAAATTTTCTGAAGTCTCTACAACAGTATTTAACAATTGTAGGCATCTCTTCCTATTTTAATGAAAATGGCTTTAGTTTTTCACATTTGAATGTCTTATATTACGTGCTGCATTAGATTTGGAAAAAAGTGTCATATTTAAGTAATTTCCTGGAGTTTTGTATTAGAATTGGTGGCTGAACTTTTATCACATGCTATTTTAAATCATGATACAATCATATGCAGTTAGCCTTTTAACAAACTAGATTTGGTTTGCTTTTTTATTTAGTTTTTCTTTTTGCATGCATACCTATAAGTGTGTTGCATTCTGGTTGTTTCTTTTTAAACTGTCTTTATCAGGTTTTATTAATGGTGTATAAGCTTTTGAAAATTAATTGCATACCTCAGTAATTATTTTTCCTTGTATATTTCTTTTGTGGAAATTATTTTGTTTTCATTTTATAAGTGGATAATTGAGTCCTGTTTAGGTAGATTTTGTTAATATTCTCGGTTTTAGAAAACCATTATATAATTACGCTAACAAGTGTGCACCTTTGGGTAATTTTATTACGTATTTTAGATGCTTTGATGTGAATTTGACATTTCTTCCAAATGTGAATCCATGTTTCCCTTTTGTGTTTGGTGCTTCGAATTTTCACTGTGTCCTTTGGAAACACATTTGTTTCTTATTTAACATTTCTTTTTTCTTCTGCAGTCCCTTTATACTTTTTGTGAGAAGCCTTAATCCTAAATAATCATCTGTAAATAAGGGGGAAAGATTTTTATAGGCGTCAGAGTGCATAGGTATTACTAATACTTTGGGTGTATATATGAATTATTATTATAGGAATTTATTGTGAATCTTGGTTTTATTTATGCTTTATATTGGCCTTTGTTGCTATGTAATGAACTGTAATAACATTTTTGTGACTACACTAGAAATTTCAACTTGGGCTTGGTTCTGATATTGTTTGAGAGTGTTTTATAATTTGTACATATATAACTAAAATAACCTGCTATTTTTCTTTTTTTCCCAACAGTTACATGGGAATTGGTCTTTCTGCTCAAGGTGTGAACATGAATAGACTACCAGGTACCCTTGTAATTGAATTATAGTATTATGGTATTGTCTTATGGCTAGCACTTTCTGGTTAAAATTCTCAAGTAACAAATTGAAATAGTTAAAAATATTGATTTATGTGTCTTTATCACCTATATCATGAGTTCTTAGTGGAAGTTGAGTGTTTTTTAATAAATATAAATTTTATGCTATTTAGCAAAACTTACATAGCATATATACCATGCTTTTTTTTTTTTTTTTTTTTTTTTTTTTTTGAGACAGAGTCTCACTCTGTTGTCCGGGGTAGAGTGCCGTGGCGTCAGCCTAGCTCACAGCAACCTCAAAGTCCTGGGCTCAAGCAATCCTTCTGCCTCAGCCTCCTGAGTAGCTGGGACTACAGGCATGTGCCGCCATCCCTGGCTAATTTTTTCTATATATATTTTTAGTTGTCCAGCTAATTTCTTTCTATTTTTAGTAGAGACGGGGTCTTGCTCTTGCTCAGGCTGGTCTCGAACTCCTGAACTCAAGCAATCCTCCCGCCTTGGCCTCCAAGAGTGCTAGGATTACAAGCATGAGCCACCGTGCCCGGCCTTATACCGTGTTTTTTGTTGTTGTTGTTTTTGATATTTTTTAGTTTAAGTAAATAGTCATAAACATATCAGCTACTGGTTGGTTCTGCTTGCTGCCCATCACATGTCTGGCCTTTAACCCATCTTCAGTTGTTTAACGTTCTGGGAATATAGACTAACATTAAAAGTAAACTAAAGATGGTATAAATTTAGATGGCAGACCTGTTTCCCGATACCATTTTTCTGAAGGAGGTCATTCTTGGATTATGTTTTCTGGTATTCTGTTGGCTAATGTTAAAAATTATTTTGGGGGAAATTTTTTGAAATAGAAAGCAAAATTGCCAATATAAAGCTACATGAAGTACCATAAAACAAAGAAACAAACCAAGCTAATGTAGTTGTCATCTAATTGTAATCAGATGTGTTAAGTTAATATACTTTCATTCTACCTTTTTGCTTAAAATTATACTTGAAAGAGGATTTAAATGAGGTTTTTATTATTTGAAAACTGTCCTTATAGAAGTAACTGGTAAAGTAAAAATCTCTTAATAACCATGTAGACATATCTGTAGTTTGGTGTTGTGGAGAGACCACAAATTTTTTGACTTTTATATTTAGATCATGGCCTTGGAAAGCTTGTGGTGATTTAATAGGATATAATCTGTTTTACATCAAACTTTGTGTATGTGTCTTAAAATCCAAGCAAAATTCTTTTGGTATATTAGCAAAAAGAAATATGCACAAAAAATGTATCTTGCTGTGGATGTTGCATTTATATTTTTTCTTTTCCTGGTATGAATTCTTTCTGTTTAATACTTGTTTTAGTGTTCTGTGTAGCTAATTTATTTTCCTTAATGTTATAAACAGTATTTTCATGTAGAAGAAATTAATGTAATTTTTGAGAATTTAAATGTACATACATTTGGGAATTTTATCTTTTGTACTATTTGTTGTACTATTCTGATTTATCATAATCTTAGCAAATAAATTTAGTGCGGAGGAACCTTACTTTTCATTATAAATAAGCTGGAATTTTCTCTTTAGGTTGGGATAAACATTCATATGGTTACCATGGGGATGATGGACATTCATTTTGTTCTTCTGGAACCGGACAACCTTATGGACCAACTTTTACAACTGGTGATGTCATTGGCTGTTGTGTTAACCTTATCAACAATACCTGCTTTTATACCAAGAATGGACATAGTTTAGGTATCAAGATAATATATTGATTGCATGCAAAATAGCCAAATATTGTGATTAATGTACATCAGCATGATAGTCATATTTATTATGTGATTCTCCTTTATAGATCGATGCCTGTAGAAATAGTTTCTTCCTTATTCCCAGGTAGAAGATGGGGAAATGGTGAAAATTTATATTCTGTGAAGGCCACCTACGTGATACATATGTCATATGTATAGGAATGACTATAGAAATTATCCCCATACTGAGATATTTATTCTAATAAAAGAAATGCCAGGAGTTTTGTGCTTTGCTTTGAATAAAAGCCTTCACAGTATGACTCAATTCTCTAGATAACAGATGCTAAGAAAAAGAGCCATCAGTTCTTAGAATAGTGTGGGGAATAGTAACAAAAGGAGGGAAAGCTTGATGCTATCAGTAAATGAAGGGCATCGACATACTCAAAGTTCAGACCCACTGACAAAGATTGCTAAAGACTACAAGTTAGTTCTGTGGAAGGGACCAGAATCAAATAAGCAAACAGTAACAAAACTTCTAAGAATAAAAGGTAGCTAACAAAAAATAAGTTAATGAAAACTTGAAGACACCCCTACATTGTAAGACTAATAGAAAATTAGGGATTTTAGTTGAAATCTATGTACTCATAGCACTTCAAATTTAAAATTGTGGATGGTCATTATATTCCCTTTTCTTAGAAGTGTTTTTATTTTTTAATTATAGAAAGTATAAAAAGTATACAGGATAGCAAGACTGAGGCTTTTTTTTTTTTTTAAACAAAAATGTTTCACATTTTATTATTGGGAAAGTCCTTGACTTTCTATTATTTCTAATGAATGGAAGCAAAAACTGTCTAACCCCAGAAGGCAGAAGTTCCATTTTGCTTATAAATTATATTTAAAAATTAGACTGCCAGTAATATGCTTAGACACATAGTATATGTTCTTCAGTATAACACGATAGCTGTTTTTTCTGTCATAGTAGGAAATTCTAAATTTCTGGCTGCATTGGTAATAGTTACTATTTTTAATGTCTCAAAGTATTTCTTAAAGTTAATTATTTTTCACGTTTATATTTGGCTTAAATCTTCTGATATTAATTTTAATTCTGACATCTTCTGTGTTATCTGACGTAAAGGTTTCCTGAGCCCACAAAAGATCATTATATTCTCATTAGTAAAATAATGTTCAAGACTTCACGCAAATTATATGTATTTGTGTGTGATTTGATTGTTGTAACCAACTGGTTTCCAAAAAGGATATAGTTACTTTAGTTTCTTTGTTGTTACTGTTCTGACTCTGGGTTGTCAAAGCAGTTAACTGATACAGTCTTAGTTGGTTTGGGTGCTTAACATGTTTAAAATCTTAAACCAAGAGAAATCTTCTTTTAGGTATGACCTTTGGCTCAAAAATGCAAAAGATGACATTTTTTAAAAAACCACAGTTAGTCTTTTTAACACTAATTTTTAAAACTTTCCAGAGATGAAATTTTATTTTGGGAGATGGGAGGATCACAGG